>CM066334.1:41577816-42177816 GCA_033807585.1 Hydrophis major | reverse complement strand
CTGTTTCCCTCTTCAGGTCCCCTCCAATATACAGCACAAGTACTTGCTCAATGGCAGACTTGCTTGAGTCTCTGCCACAAAGCAATCACCTTTGCGGGATTTTTTTTCCAAAGAAAGCAAGGTCTACACACACACACACACACACACACACAAGCTGTATCTCCAGAAGGAACAGCAACATAGTCAAGAAAGACTTGGACAATTCCTTCCTACCCATCAACCTGGAGTTGGAATTTCCCCACTAGATTATACAGGAAAATGTCTTGGTTCTAGAGGCCAGCTTTCTGAAGCACCTCAGCAACCAAGCACATTCCATCCACTTCACCCATGCCTCCAAGTTACCCCAGCCACAGTATCTAAAAATCAGGACCCCAGGATCAGAAGACCAGTAGGGCCTATACAGAATTTCTTCAAAAGGGACAACCTTTATCCTACAGATCAAACAGAAAATGCTCCAGGCAAGCACAATTCACAAATCAATGAGCTATTTATTGTTTCCCCTTTATTTTTATCATACAGTTTGTACACTAGAAAGGTCAAATAGAGGGGTGAGATACATGACTTTCTTCCTCTTCCAGGCCTATTCAAACTCTTACAGTCTTTGCAAAACTGAAGGGCATGAAATCTTCTCTTGGATGGAAGATTCACCGCAGGGCCTTGTAGAGTTTTGCCCTCAAATTCACTCAAGACAGTTTCAAGAAAGCCACCATCTATGGTGGATTCTATTTAAATGTATTTCCAAGTCGAGCACAAACTTTGATTCTGTATATAGGTGATCCTTTTTTAACGACCACATGTTCAGCGACCATTGAAGTTGCAATAGTACTAAGCAAGTGGTACTTAGAACTGGTCCTCCAAGTTCTGGCCACTATAGCATCCCTGTGGTCACAAGGTTGCAATTCCTGGCAATCAGTGACACACTTGCAATGTGACATTGCAGTGTTCCAGGGGTGTGATGCCTCCGACAAGCGAAGCCAATGTGGAAGCTGCCAGGAGACACAAATCAGGACCATGGGACATCACCCACTTAATGACGGCACAGGATCTGCTTAAGGAAGGCAGCCAGAAGTGCCATCACTATGAGGCATCGTCACTGACATGGCACTTTATAATTGCATCACTTAGCGATGGAAATTTCAATCCTAATTACTGCCATTTACTGAGGACTACCTTTAGCTCCCATTGCAACTGATCTCAATTGCCTTCTCTCTTGACATGAACAAAAAAACAGCTTCACATTTTCCCTTTTAAATTTCATGCAGGAATGGCTATTTCCCCAATCTTTGAATGCAAAGCTTGTAAATGTGACATACAGAGTTATATTATCACACAGGCTATATAAAAGAAAAATCATTCAAATATATATGACACAAATTTGAAAGATAAACGCTTTGGGTATACATGGCCACATGTCCTACCAAAATTTAAGCAAGGAGATACAACAAAACAGGTCTGAATAATGCCAGAGCAAACTAAACTTGTATTAACATCCTAAGTCAGAGACACTGGGTGAAAAACTTGTTAGAGGCTTGGCAAACCACTTGAAGCAAAAAAGCTTCTGAAAGAGATCTATTAAGGAAAACCTAGCCAAAGTTTGTGACCAGCCTGATTAGATTGTACTTTTAACCAATGACTTTTGGAAAGAAGACCTACAAGAGACCCCTAGAAATACCAAGCAATAGAAGGGAGAACACTGCCATGACCCCTCTCTTACCAGAGACGATAGAAACTGTATCTTTCTCCCAGGATACAACATTAACATATTCTTGCACTGAAGAAGGAATGAGGCACTTAAAAACAGCCACGTTTCCACGCATTGATCTTTGATCCTCCACTCGAACTGTGTAAGGTTCCCTGAACACTGGAAAGAAAAACAATAGGCGAGCAGACAGATTAGCAACTTGTGTATTTCACCCAAAATTAATGTCACACTTTCCCACATCTCTTCACCCTACAGAATGAACATCAAAGAATGCCCCAGACCATAGCTTCATGAATTGGGATAAGACTGCAATTTATATATGTGTTATTTTATCCTGATCTGCTGGTTTTCCAGCTTCAAAAACAGGAGAAGACAAAGATGGGAGAGTAGAAAATGCAGTACATGTCTCATTCTAAGCTGAAGGTTAACAGAAGATGTTCTTAACCTGAAAATTTGTTGCAGGTTAAAGATTTATCTTCAGCGCAACTGATTACTATGGGTGGCTTTTAACTGAGATTCTTAAAAATGAATTTCTGCATTAAAACAATTCAATGGAAAGCTTATTAAAGCCAGTGTGAAATGAAAGAACAGATTAAAGAAACAAGCCTCTTCTGGGGACCAGAGGCAAGTGCCAAATAAGCCTCTCTGAGGATGGCATTTCACTGTTGATGCTACCTCCTCCCAGGAAACTCCTGCTAGTCTCTCTTGGTAGCCAAGCCCAGGGGTTCAGAGGAACACAATCATACTGATCTTTAGAGGTCAGACTGGTGGTGAGTTAAGACTAGAGTGGAACTGCAGGGACCTGGGCACCTGACAAAGAAGGAAAGAAGAGGCTGCTTTTGAAAACTTCCAGAATTTCATAGAACCAGAGACCTAGAAGGCATCTCAGAGGTCATCTAGTCAAGCCTTCTCTTCGGTGTAAAATCCACCAGAGCTTCTCCAATAGATGATTATCCAGACTTACATTCCAAGGCCAGCATTAGCCAAGTGGGGAGTTGCACTTTAGGACTCTTTCCTCTCTTGGTTCCATCTTGCCTGTCCTTCATTCCCTGCCCTTTCCCCAACCTCATAATACCAGATGTCCTCCCCATTGAATAATATAATTCTTTATAAGTAGACACCCTGTTTTAGCTTTCCTGATAAATTGGATAAAGGATATTTAAATAAAACTCTTAAAGGTAGACCTAATAGGAGTTACAGGGCTTAACATGGCCCCAAGATTGTTTTAATGTACAAAGAATGATTATAGTATGAAATTTGTTCTTATAGATCAAACAAACCATGCCATCAAGCAAAACAAAAATGTTAAAGCATTTCTCTTCATATCCCTTCCTTTACTTCGTCATGATTTGGATTTGTTCCATCTTATGGAGAACTTCATTGGAGCAGGGGTGAATCTCCTCTTTAGTTTTCTATTGTCACTCAGCAATTACCCTCTCTTTCCTAGGAGGTTCTCCCACTATCCTCTCTGAGGAGGAGATGGCCACTCTACATCCAGTTTGAGAAGTCCACAAGCTGGACATGAGTGCCCAGCCCATCCTCATGCACGGCTCCTTGCTGTTGCTGATCCTTATCAGCTCAGAATTCAGACAAGAGCATAAAATGGTTTTCCTGACACTTGCCACACTCAAGGCAGCAAGCTTTGTTTTAAAATACACAATGTCAGTGAAACATTGTTCTTTCGCCTTTTTCAATTTCTTCCATATCCAAATGTCTATGGAGATTCTCAGTCATCCAGATCATGGTCGGAAAAGGTGCTTCTTCAAAAGGTGACTGGATTTTCTTTGTTTTTGCTTGAAGAGGTTTTGCTTGGGTGAGCAGCGAAATGTCTTCAAGCAAAAGCAAAGAAAGTCCAGTTACTCTTTGAAAAAGCACCTTTGTTTATCTCAGACAACTCCACTGGGTTCAGATTTAACGAGATGAAGGAAAAAATGCTTTAATCCTTTGTTTCAAAGCATGCACAACTTCTACCATTTTCACATTTATTCACTTATTTTTCTAGTTAATGAAGCCCCAAATATTGGAGCTCTTCCTCTAATCCCCAATCAAAGAGTTCAGTGTTTTCTTCTGGTTCCACAGAGTATCTTTTGAGTTGCAGCAGCAACCAACTGAAGTCCAAACAGAAGCTAAACAATCATAGTCCTGACTCAGCTCAAGTGAGTCAGCTGCTCTCCATGTGTACTTAAGGTTTGGCCTATGGGCAGAGGTGCATCTCCCTCCACCTGACCAGAGACAAATTGTTTCGCTTGCTCCCGCTGAACGAACTTCCCTCCAGTATGATCAGATGCACTAGATGTTTCTGGGGAGTTCCAGGGCCCTTCCCTGAAATCCCACCCCCAAGACAGAGGCTGGGCCTCAACTTCTCCAGACAGACCTGAAGTTTCCTTGCCCTTGACTCTGCTTCTTTCTGTGCTGGGCCCTAAGAAGTGAAGACATGTAGACATATGGTTTTGGACACAACACCCGGGAGGATTTCCACAGGCCTGACCCTTGCTGAACTTCCATTGCAATGGAAAATGAGCCAATGGATGGAGGACCCAGATATATTAAGGGCAAGGCAGCTCCTTTCGTCCAGTGGACGACCAACTTCCTTTTTTCACTTCTTTATTTACATCCTACCTTTATTATTCTTAGGCACCTCTTCTGAAGCAGCCATAGACAAATGTGTTCCAGGATGCAAACAAGATTTTGTTTTTCAAACATGAGTAGGATCCCACTACAATGTGAATTAGAATCCAGAACCACATTTGACACATCCCAACATTTGATTATTGATACCACCCAAGAAGGACTATGGATCTAGTCTTGGTATTCCAAAGATTTAGGTGGGTGCTGCAATGCATTTTTATTTGCCTAACTCCATGTGAAGCTATTGAGCTAATTTCCCAACCAGGACGAAACAAGAAATGAAGTTACAAGAAACAAGGACTATCACAAGTCTATTTAAAAAGAATCTCTTCCCCCTTGCTCCTCACACCCAAGTGAACAGAATGCAAAGGAAGAAGGGTAAAAGCTGCCTGTTAAAAATTCTAAGGAGATCATCATGGCAGGGAGCCCTCAAAATAAAAATAGAATCATGTGTACATATAGCAACAATTGTACAACTAGTATTGTAATTCAAATAAATAATTCACTTCTTGGTCTTTAATGTCCTATCCCATTGTGAGGCAAGGAAGGAAGAAGCTGGTTACCAAGCTGGTCTGTGCACTTGGGCAACCGGTGTTTAATGGCTTACCTACGGGAACCAGTGGGGCCCCTCGTCCACCCACTTGGTTGATCATTGACCAAAAATGGTCCCCCACCTGCTCCTCCCTTCCCTCTGCTTCATTAGTCCTCCAACTGCTCAGCCTGTAGCTCATAAAGTAGAGCGTCTGGGGCTCAAACACCACCCATAAAGCAGAATCAGATCCCCGTCATGGCTAGTGAAGACCCATTGCATCCCAGTGTATTTTCCTTCCCCTGGCAAATGTGATTCTCTGGGACCAAACTTAGCTAGCAACACCCCTCCCCCTACTGCCCTCCCTCAGCCATCCAATACCTGCTTTGACCCGGATGTTTGGGCTCCGGATTTTGCCCACGGAGTTCTCCGCAGTGCAGAAGTAAACGTTGTCGTGGATAAAGCTGTTGAAGGCAGATGGCGAGAAGGGGTAAAGTTGAAGGGTCCCATTGGCATGGACATGGCGGATGTGTGGGACATCGTAGATGTCATCCCCAGTAGCAAGATACCAGCGAAGGGTGGCACTGGGAGATCCTGCAGCTGGACAAGGGATGACCACTCCCACAGAGCTGGAGAAGGTCACCTGCTGAATGGAGTCATTCACAAAATAGAGGCTGGTACCCACATCTTCAGTGTGCGCTGTGAGGGCAAACAGAAAGTGAATGCAGTTCCCAAAGAACAAGATCACCTGAACTCGCTGAGCCCCTCTTCCCCTCCTTGTTCTCCCTGGTCAGCACGCCCTTCGTCCAAGTACCATGCAAGGCTGCTTGCAAGGAGGAGAGAAGCCAGTTGGGAAAAGAGCAGCTCAAATGATCTGGAGGCTAATAGAGATTAGATGCTTTTGATAAAAAAGTTGCGGGGTGGGTGGGGGGGAGGCAGTGAATACAGCCCAGGCTTGGAACATGAAGCCTAGCAGGGGAAAAATGGACTGTGCTGTTAGACCATCAGTAGTTTTTTCCCCCATCCTCTGAACAGTTTGACTTGTGACAGCCAGCTCAACGTAGAGGTGAATGCACTGGCTGTAGATGACCAGGCACAGCCTGAGGGAGGGATCAAACAGGTCATCAGTCTTAAGTCCCTTCCTGCCCACAAGAGACCTAAGTCCAACCCACCTTGAGTTCCATTGATTCTCTATCTACCACCAATTTGTTTAGACTGTTAGTAGCTCAGATTCCTATAGAGAGTGTTAGCATGCAATAAATCTATATTCATTTGAACTGCCTTCTTCTTGATTTCTTGCATCTAACACCAGATTAGAAACTGGGAGTCCGTCTATTTTAATGCCAACTTAGCTGAATGTCCTTGGGCCAGTCACTCTGTCTCAGTCCTAGCAAGCAGACCGTGGCAAACCAGTTCCAAAATCTTGCCAACAGTGTTGCAGTCAACACTGACTTTAAGGCGTGCGCATCTCCACAGGATCCCTCCACCACCCCAGAGAGAAGAACACAGAACGGAAGCCCCCTTCTGACTAAAGGCCTTGAAAAGCTTCCCAAGATAGCACTCACAGGCCTGCAGACCACCAAATTTTCCCCAAAGTGCTCCAGTCCAGGGAACGGGCTCCCGAGGGGGGAGTGCAAGATTTCCTTGGAGGTTGGGATCAGGTGGGCTTTTCTCAAGGCCAGGCCATCTCCAAGACTGAGACTCCCGTCCCAAAAGACCTTCAGCTGCACTGACAGGAAATCTAGGAAGATGGATGCATATATGTCGGAACCACCAGTCAATTGAGAACAACAAGCTGGCAACTTAAGGGAAGGCATGGAATCTAGGAGGCAGCACGCTCACATAACGCCATTGCCAAAGCAAAAGCAGCTCTGGAGGTTTTAGTCTGGCCTAAAACAATTCCGTCCCTACCAGCCCTGCTGCCCCACCTCCACCATTTCCCAGGCCCTGCTGTGCTCCAGTCCCCACTGGGCTGCCCCATCACTCCCTGCAAGGCCGAGATCCAGGGCCTCTTCCTGGCCGCTGAAGGGTTCGGTGGCAGTTGGAGGCCCCAGAGCCATTTGGATTGAGCCCCCTCTTCAGCTGCGCTTAGGCAGGTGGCAAGGCCAAGATGGAGGATGGAGCCTTCTTGCGTCAGCCCCACTGGCAGGGCCCCTCCCTTGCCTGCCTCTTTCCCTAGCATTGCTTTTGTGGAGGTCGGAGGAAGAAGAACAGGAGCAGCCGCAAAACAGCTCCTCTATTAATATTCCAAGCCAAGTGCTTTACTGGCCCTCCAGGGAAGATGCATCCCAACTGCTCATTTGAGGAAAGGAATTAAAGCTGCATTGGGCACAGCAATTCACACCCCATCACAAAGCAGTGATGAGACCATTAGAGCTAAGCAAGATGGGAAGAAATGTTTGTCTTTTCGTCATTATGGCAGCCATTTGGAAGCTGCAGCATGAAAGCCCTTTTGGCTGGCATTCAGAGAAACGGTAGCTCAAATGTCTTCCTTTGCTTCCCTGTAGAGGGTCACAAACGCCCCTTGAAGTGGTGGGTTTCAAAGCAGCAGAAACTGCCCCATGGTAAACCACCCATGCTGTGTCTAAGGCAGAGGGTCCTCAGCAACACCGGTGATCAGAGATTCAGGAAACACCTGCCCTTGGCTCACTAAGAATTGCACGAGCAATTTACTTCAATAGGAAGCGACCTTAGGTAATTTGTGGAAAGTGTGTAGAAATTCAGGGATGCCCCTGAAGAGCACCGGGAAACTTCAAACGGTCTAGAAGGCAACATCCCTGGCAGTGATGGCACAAGCTGCACTTGCTGGTTTCCAGGTGAGGTTTAAGGTGCTGGCTGTAATCTATTAAGCCCTTCATGACACAGACTGACTACCTGGGATGTCAGCCTTGGCCCTTTAATCCACACGTCGGCAGGGACGGGTTCCTTTGATACAACAGGGACATCTATCAGGACCCCAGAAGCCCACCTTCTAAATCACAGCACTTGCCTTCTAGAATGAGGTTCCCCCTGAGATCCAGAATATGTCCACCCTGAAAGTATTCTGGAGGGTCTTGCAGACTTGAATTTTCTCTGCATGTTTAGTATGTGATATGTTTATATTGTGAGGCACTCAGAGTTGTTTGGAGCTGGATGGCGACTCAATTAAAGTAATAAATATACAAAATATGCCTTCCACCTGCTTTTTTACTCGGGGCTTATCAACACAAAGCCACATTTATATGAGAACCTCCATTTTTATCTCTATGCACTTGTAGATACAAATATGTTAACTGATGATTATTCAGAATAGAAATATAAAAATTACAAAAAGGCAAAGCGACTAAACTCTGTGAAGAATGGTTAAAAGAGTAGAGTGTTTTTTAGCCTAAAGAAGAGAAGGCGACCACTCGCAGATAGGAGAGACTCTCCTGCCAGTGGCCTTCCAAGTTCTGGAGGTGGAAAGAGGGTATGGATTTGTTCTCCATGGGGACTGGGGAGAGAACAGCTTCATAAAGGAAGATCCTTACTCAAAATTAATGATGATTCCCTATGATTCTATAAGATCCTCAACAGTATGCACACTCTGCTACCCTTACGGTACCCCTGCTATGCAATATTTTAACTTTTGTGTTTTTAAACAACTGGTATTGATGTGTTATCTCTTTTAACGTAAGACCCTTGGGGGAGGTGAAAAGCGGCTTACAAATATTTTGGGAAGTCCTTAATGAAATTGACACAGGCTAGATGACAGAATGGAGCAGTTCCAGCCCCTCAAGCCACTGAGTGCACTTTCCGGAGACAAAGGGGCACCCGAGAAGTGGCAGCTGCCTCCCATGGAGCTCCCTCTGCAGCCTGCTTGGCACACACCTTCCCTGAAAGAGAGTCCCCAGCAGAAGAGCAGCAGAGAGTGCAAATCCAGGAGAGAAAACAGCAAAATATCTCATAAACAAAGAGAAGAAATTCAGAATGGCTGGTAAGGCCTCTGCAGGTCAAAAGGGGCAGAATAGATTTTTCATATAAAATGGAAGTTACAGGATTGGTGGCAGTTATGAGACAGACGCATAGAGTTAAATCCATCTAATCTCCTATACCATTTAATGGTGTACATCATCCTAATTCCATCTTTCATAAAACTGCCTCCAAATCAGCAAAAGAGATTAAAAATATAGAAAAAGTCTGCAATATTTTTAAAACAGAAATCACTTCTGGCATCTGGTCCCAAGCTTTGGATGTAACCTACATACCAGAGGCATTAATTTAGACTCTACCTTCAGAAATGATGTAAAAGGGGGGCCTCCCTGCAGAAACAAAGGGCAGCACAACAGTGGAATCCAGATAAAGAAAAACACATTTTCAAGTTCTCAGTGAGCAATCTACCAAAATTGCAGAATATTGCAATCTAAAGGTATTGAAATATTAATGCTTCTGCTTTGTTCAAGGAATCTTTATTATCATTTCACTCCAATATTGAATTGTTTTCCTCGCTCAACTTTTACAATGTTGGCAAAGTTAGACTGGCCTACCTAAAGAAACCACCCCCATTTACAGATGTAAATCACAGAGGTGCCTCAAACCCAGCCGACCTGTTTCTCAGCCCTCCATCACCTGCAGCTACCCCCTGACTGTGCAAAGGAGAGCCCACCAACGTCCCATAACCAGACTCAAAGGGGGAAAGGGGCCTCTTGCAAAGGGTACCTGTGCTTTGCACAGCATTTTCCTGGCTTTCCCCCTTCAAAGACAGCTGGCTGATTGGCCCAGGAGGGCCAAAGCAGTCAGAAGGGGGATATCACTGCCAATTAGTCATCTTCAGGGGAAAAGTGGTCCCTGTGATTTGGCTGCTCTTGCACAAAGATTTGGAAAGCCAAAGAACAGCCCTCCCAAATGAAAGGACTGTAAAGCACTGTGAAGTGGTATATAAGTCCAAGTGCTGTTGCTATTGCTTAGCTGACCAGAGCTGAATTGGTGCAGCAATATTGGATGACAAGTGTAGAAGAGCAAATATTTGTCCTCCGAGATGGGAAGGAGGCACATCCTGTCCCTTCTCGTGAGCTTGATCCAGTTTAAATGTCATTCCTCCCATTTTACCTGGCTTAAATTAGTCACTGACGGTCTTCAGTAAGGTTTTTGCCTCCTCGGAAAAAGTTACCTGAGAGCCAGATAGGAGACAGGCAGTCCATAAACAAGCCTCCCTCCCCTAAAGGCAGGGTCTGTTCCAGGATGATTAGCAGGAAAGGAGACAGGCAGGGCTGGGTGGTCCTGGCTTACCCAATGGGGGTTACGAAGAGGCTGCCCAGTAAGTCCTTCTCTACCTAGGTACCACTCATGGCAGAGAGGCACATCCCCATGCTGGGGCAAAAAGGAGGTTGCCTCTCTCTGAGAGCAATAGCCTTTTGTCAAAATGTGGCAAGAGCAGCCATGCCAAATGAAGGCAG
The DNA here is from genome assembly GCA_033807585.1 of Hydrophis major. Taxonomy (NCBI): domain Eukaryota; kingdom Metazoa; phylum Chordata; class Lepidosauria; order Squamata; family Elapidae; genus Hydrophis; species Hydrophis major. The sequence continues at coordinate 42,167,543 of CM066334.1, read as the reverse complement.
CCTCGGGGCCCAAGCCATGAACATGCAAATGTGGCGACTCATAAGGAAGACCTTGTCCCAGTTGGTGGGGGAGGCTGCATCCCAAGAAGCCCTCACCTCCCACCACTGAGAGGATAGACTGTGCATGCCTCTTCCAGGCCTGCCTCATTGTTTCGGGATCATCAGACAAAGGAAGGGATCATCAGGCAAAGGAAGGATTGTGCTGCACCCTCCTCCGGCATTAAGAGCAAGCATTTCCTCAATGGGATTTATGAGCAACTGGGGCAAGGGGAGGGAAGAGCAGGACATCTGAATTCACTCACTGCAACTGACTCCTGCCCTACTCACACCAGGCCAAAGTCACCTCCACTGGAGACCCTATCTGGTCAGGGGCTTTGGAAGACGAAGCTTGACCACAGAATAAGCCACCAATGAGCCACTAGGTGGACCCTGGCATGTGGTGTCTTAAAGTCCAGCTGCCAAGCCTACAGGAACCCTTAAAAAGTGTTCACAAAGCAAAGGCAATCCTATAACCAAAAGGAGCTAAAATGCTCCACACAAACAGAACATCCCTGAAATCAATGGGTTCCTTTCCATCTACTGGTTTTGCCCATTTCTGATTTCCCAAGAATCTAAAATTGACGAGGCCTCTGAAAATGCAATTCCACATTTGGAAACTGGCTGTTCCCTTTCCTGTTTTGGGAACAGTTGCCTCCTGGCTGCTGGAGATTGGCAAGGGCTCGGTTTCTGCTCCTGACCAAAGGATGAATTCACACCTCCCAGCAGCACACTGCAGAATGGGTGGGCCGCCATGTTAGGAGGCTCTCAATACAGAAAGGAAGGCAGCTTTTTTCCTTCTCTTCTCCCCCAGAGCTTCGATGCGGACAGGAACAGATGGGGAGGCTCACCCCCCCCTTCTTCTCTTGCTGTGCTGCCAGGGACAGGAGGTGCCTACAGGATAAATGGTAAAACCAGAAATCCTGCCCAGCTCCCTCTAGACAAGGGCAACTTTTCCAGGTGGATTTCAACCAAAGGTCTTTTGCAGCCACTGCCCAGTTTTGGAGGGCTTTGAGATCCATCAGTGCTGAACAGGTATGGGGAAGGTGCGCCTCATCTGTTACCTGCTCTGAATGCAACTGCTCAGCATAACTTGGGATATGCGAAGCCAGTTTTTTCCCAGTTTAATGAGGATCCATGTTTAATTTCCACAGCAAACAAAGCAAGGCACAGTGAAGGGGGGAGGAAGAAGGAAGATTTCCAATGGAGACCCTAGGGCTGCCTGAACTGAATAAGGAAACAGAAAATCCCATCACACTAAACACCTGGACCATCTGCAGCCCGTGACAGGAAACCAAGGTGCTCTTTTCCATTCGCTTTCCCATCACAAAAGCTGTGCCACCCAGCTCCACCCAGGAAACTCCCAACCTGTGCTTGTAAGCCATTCATAGGGAAATGGGGATTTTTAATAATGAAGAAACAAAAAAGGGTCTAATCTACTGAGAGATATTCCCAAACTTCCGTGTTTTCCTGGAACAAACAGTTGGGTTTTTTATTCTACAGGAGCCCATTTCATATGGCACAAACTATTAAGCTTCTGTGCTTTGATGCACCAATATATTAAATATCCAAAAGGGTTTTCATGCATTCCATTTCTTTTCTTAATGTCACCTAGCCTTATTATTCACTTTCTGGAACCGCTTCAATATAATACTTTGTAACAAAGAAGCAGTTGGGGTCCTTATTTTTTAATCATGGCTTCCAAAAAGGGACGAGGCTGGTGAAGATTCTCTTTCAGAATGAAGGTTGTTTGATTTGGTCTCCACAAAAACCAAACCAGTCTGGGCACCTTACTTGCCACTGGCACTGAAAACAATCATTGCATCTCACATGAAGTTATAAGTCTGGCTGTGAAAAATCAAAAGGGTCTCAGCTCAGATTGTGTCTTCTTCCCCCCTCCCCCTTTCGCACAGTCAAAATGCAAATGAAGGCAAATCAGACGCTGGCATGGATGGCAGCGACAAGGAGAAAGATCTGGGCAGCATTCTAGAAAAACAGGCAAGCCCTGGCTTTAATTAAAAAGTTTGGGGATGATTAATCACCCATTTTCAGATATCTGGGCATGTCCCTAAAAGGAATAACAGAAATAAGTCAATGCTGTTTCTGTATCTTGCCCCCTATCACCGGCTCCGGCTCCGACTGAAGCAAAGGTAGAGACACTTGCTCAGCAGGAGAGAATAAGCTCATGCCAGAACCCATGAAGCCGAAGGAGAGCCTGTCCCCCCGAAATGCCGCGGCAGCGGAGGCTGCACGATGGGGCTGGAAGCTCCTGCACCAAACAGATGGCAGGAGCTGCCGCTGTCCGCTCTTTTATGCAGCGCAGATCGATTACTCTACATCGGATTGTAATTTCATCCAAGGCAGCCTCCCGTCGCCTTCTCATTTCAACAGCTTCATTAGTTTGGCCCCAGTTTTGACCCCCAAGATCGCTGCTCCTGATCTGAAGCTGAAGCATCTGAAGAAATTGCATTTTCCACCTACCCCCTAAGGCTGCCCCTCCGATTCCATCCCATCTCTTATCAAACTGCTGGGTTGGACTTATGGAAGCACTGCCAGCTTTTAAAGGCCCGCCGGGCTTGGGAATATGTGTTTCCTGGGTTTCAGAGACGATTCTCCATCTACTTTGAGAACTGGAGACAAGAGAACAAAGCGCTAAAAGTAACGCGCTCCGCGTTAAGCCTCTCGAACAGTCTCGCTTGGAGCCCAGGCAGAAACGCTGCGCTAGAGTCTCTCCGACATTCCTGTAATTAAGGACGTTTCTGCAGCGACGGGCTGAGGGAGGCGGGTGGGATTCATTTTAATTTCCTATTGAATGGGATTGCCAGCGCGGTTGCCAGCTGGGATTCGGAGGGGCGCTGCCTGCTCATCCCGGCAGAGGCCGGGAGGCAAACGGTCCCGCAGCGGTCCTTGCCTCTTCAGAAGGGGCTGTATGCACCCACCGTGGGTGGCAGGACAAAGGGGCGGCAGCCAACCGGGGCTCAAGAGAGGCTGCCATCCCTTCGCCAAAGGGGCAAAGAGGGAACACTATTAGTCGGCCGGCCAGGAGCAGCCTCAGTGGCAAGCCTGGGCACGCTTAGCCGTTGCCCCTACCGACCTGGGGAGGGCAGAGGGATCGCACGTTGCTCCCCCCTCTCCTGGAGGGAAGGACCGCCAGGGCAGGAAAGCAGCTCCCGCAGAAACTCCTGAAGTTCCCGCCCCAACGGGGCGCCCCGCCGCCGCCTACCTGGGCTGGTCCAGGAGTTGAGCAGCAGGAGGCAAGAAGTGACCAGCCACATGCCATCCAGGGGGGCCGGTGCCGCGGGCGGGCGGGCGCCCTGCCTCTGCCCGTGTCCCCGGCCGGCCCTCGCCAGCTTCCCCCGTCGTCGGACGCTCCGAGCTCCGCACCGCCAGCCCGGCCGCCCGCCAGCCTCGCGCTACGTTCAGCCGCTCCGACTGTCAGCCGGCGAGCGAGGGAACGAACGAACGCACGGACGAGCTAGCGAGCGGGCGGCGAGGGAGGAGGAGCGGGCGGCCTCCCACATCCCCGCCCACCAGCCGGGAGGGGGAGAAGGGGCGCCTCCGCGCCGGGCCCTGGGCAGGTGCCCCGCTAAGGCGGGCAGGCCGGCGCGCGCCGCATCTCCTATCTCGCAGGGGTCTCTCTGCAGCCCGCCCGCCCGCCTGCCTCCCGGCTGAAGCCCCCGGGCGCCGTTTTGGGCCCTCCGCTTACCTCTGGTAGCTGGGAGCGGCCTCCTCTCCGTCGGCCTCGCCTTTCACAGGAAGGAGGTGGTGGGAAAGGAGCGCTCCCAAAAACGGCGGCGGGCAGTTCTTGCTCCCGGCCGAATCTGGGCTGAGCAGGCGGTTCCGGCGCCGTGCAGCTGGTTTCTCCCTCGTGCAGCCAGTAAGGGCGGGCCTATCGGCGTCTCCTCTCCGCGGCGGACAAAAGTTTTGCGGACTCGGCGGCGGCCCTAAGGCGTCCAGGGACGGCCGTCTGGCGGCGCTGGGTCCCCTCGAAAGGCCCAAGCCAGGGGACCCCGGTGCTACTGGCCTGCCCTGGCCGGCAGCTGCGTGACACGAGCCATTCGCATGTCGAATTCGATTCCCTAGTTCAACCGTGGCTAGGTTTCGGTCCTCCGGAGGACCACCGGCTTCCCGCTGGTCGCGCCACGGCTTCATCCCCGCTCCCGGAACGTTGGCTGGAGCCGATCTCCGGTCGGCTATTGGAGGGCCGCGTCCCGCGCCTGCGACACGTGGGGCCCTTTCGGTCCACGAGGAAGCAGCCTCCGCCTCAGGAACCGGACCGGGAGCGCCTCTCTTGAGAAGGGCAGGCGGGGCTGAGCCGCGGGGCCGCCGCTGCGCGGGCGGAGGGACCCCGCCCCGCCCTCCGAGGCGGTAGGCCCTCGTCCCCGCTTCTGGACCCCGACGGGCCCCGCTCTTCCTGCTCTCCAAACGCGCCGGCCCGGAGTCTGGCGAGCTCGCCCCCACTCCGGGCCAGTCCTGGGTGGGCTGGGCGAGCAGAAGAACGACCCACGTCTGAATTAGACAGGGCGGGCGAAGCCTTGAACTCCTAACGCCGAGGACCCGTTCAGCAGGAGCGCCCCCCCCCCCCCCCTTGCGAAGCGGCCGAGGTTTCTGGGAGACCTTGGCGTCGGCCTGGTCAGGAGAGAAAGGCCAAGCCAAGCACAGCTCAGCTTGATTGCTCCGTGGAGGTGGAATCCCAAAGCCAGATCAGCTGGAACGCCTTCCCCTAAAGCAGAGATGGGGAACGGCGGCCCCTTCGTGACTAGCGGACTTCAACTCCCAGAATTCCTGAGGCAGCACGCGAGAATTCTGGGAGCTGAAGTCTGCAAGTCCTAAAAGGGCCGACGTTCCCCACCCCTGCCCTGAATAACGAAGGGCAGCCGCGTATTTTGGAAAGGTCCCCCGAAGGGATCTCTTACCAGGGAGGAATTCTCAAACTAGGAAGCCTTATATATACATTTCCTGCAACTCTTAGGTAATTTTTATACATATTCTTTGTCTTTCTCCTTTAGCCACTCATACTATATGTCCCAAATCTTATGATATTCTGTTTCCTCCTTGTCTTTTAACTCCATTGTTAATTTATCCATTTCTGCACATTCTAGCACTTTTTTTATCCCCATATCTTCTGTAGGGATATTGGTCTGTTTCCAATGTTGTGCAAAAACTATTCTGGCCACTGTCATTATATGGAATATGATATATTAATTTTTTTTTCTATTTAAATTGTCCTTTATTATACCTAATAAAAATAATTCCAGTTTCCACTCAATTTTTTGCTTAATAAGGTCCCCAAGCCATTTCTTTATCCTGATCCAATACTTCTTCGCCTCTTGGCACGTCCACCACAAAGTCGAAGACACAAGCCTGAAGATGATGAATGAGACTTCATCGAAACGTCCTAGATACTTCCAATTTTACGCGGGAGAAAACCCAAATAACCAAAGATCCACCTACAAATACCTGCGAGAACCTCAGAAAACATATATATGCATACATACATACATATACATTTGTTCACTCATATATTACATTTTCCAACATCATTGGTCCTATTTTCTTCTCATACATTCATTTACCCTCTCAGCTTTCCCAACTTAGGACCTTCCTTTCTGCTCCACCAGTGATATCCCAAATTGCGTAATATGCCAACTTGTCTTTATTTTTTAATCTCTAAAGTTAGTTTGTCCATTTCAGCGCATATCAAGATTTTGTTTATTACTTCATCTTCACTTGGTATGTCTATCTCTTTCCAGTTGTGGGCAAATGCTATCCTTGCCACAGTAGTAATATGTATAATCAAATATAGCTCATCCTTATTGTATTTTTTTTGACATGATTCCTAATAGAAAGCATTCTGGTACATAATCTAATCTAAAACGCAACATTTCCTCCATCTACTTCCCCATCCTGAAGCCAAAACTCTTGCACTTTTTTGCAGCTCCACCACACATGATAATATGTTCCCTGTTTCATTGAGCATTTCCAACAATTTGGGGACTGGCTTTTATACATTTTAGCCAATCTGGCTGGTGGAAGATACCATCGATAAAATATTTTAAGCAAATTTTCCTAATATGCAATGGCCATGGTGATCTTTTTATTCCTTTCCCATACTGTTTACCATTGATTCAAATTAATACTATGCCCAAAATTTCTACCCCACACCACCATTGTCTCCTTACCTGTTCTTCCTCTAATTTGGAGGCTAATAGAAATTTGTAAATTTTCCCTATTAATTTATCCTCTGGTCCCAATAAAATTTTGTCTAAGACTGTTGTTTGTATGTTAATTCCCCATTCTTTTTTATCCTTTTTGTACCTTGCTTTTATCTGTCGATACTTTCACCACTCTAAATTCATCCCAAGTTGTTTTAGGTCCTGTCTAGTTTTTAACTCTCCATCTTCGTTTAAGGAAGCTTTATAAATAATAACTTTCCCTTGTTTCAATAAATGTGGGTATGTTACGGCCTCCAATATTGATATCCAATTTGGCATTTCTAAATATATCTGTTTTTTAGTTTTATTCCATATCTTAAATAATGCTTGCCTAATTCTATGTTCTTGAAAGTGTCTATGTAAGCCTGGCTTGTCAGGCCATAAAAACGCATGCCATTCTTGTTCCAAGCCGTGGCCTTCTAATTGCAGGGTTCTTCTATTTTCTAGTACTGTCCAATCTCTAATCCATGTAAGTGAAGCTGCTTGGTGGTAAATTTCCCAATTTGGAAGGCCAAAACGACCCCTTTCTGTGACTTCTTGTAATAATTTGTTGAATCCTTGGTTTTTATCCCTACCATACAAAAATTATCTTGTTTAATTATTTAAATAATTTTTGGTTCAGCTTTACAGGTATTTTTGAAATAAAAATAACAATTTCAGAAGGACATTCATTTTAACTATTGAAATACTTCCTGTTAGTAATAATCTTACGTTACTCCATCTTTCCAAATCTTTTTTAATTTGTTGGTATAATATATCATGATTATCTTCTTTAAGTGTGGTGCATCTTGACAAAATAATAATTCCTAAGTATTTAATTTTTTTGATGATCTGTATATCCATTTTTGGGGCCAGATTCTCTTTTTGCTTCTCTATCACGTTTTTAGTTAGCGTTTTCATTTTATCCTTATTAATTTTTAGCCCTGCAACTTTACCATATTCTTCTAATGTCTCAATGAGCTTTGGTCCTGATTGTTCTGGTTCCTCCAAAATGAATACCAAAGCATCCACAAATGCTTGTAGTTTAAATGTCTCTTTTTAAATCTCTAGGCCTTTTATCTGTGTTTCCTTCCTAACAATTCTGGTCAATACTTCCAGGGTAAGTATAAAAAGTAATGGCGATAATGGGCAGCCCTGTCTAGTTCCTTTTTGAATCTTAAAATTCTTTGTTGCCTCTCCATTTACGATTATTTTAGCCTTCTTTTCTGAATATATCGTACTAATAATATTAAAGAATTTCTCACCAAAGTCCATATGTTTAATTTGTTGTAAAAGGAATGACCATTTATCATTGTCGAAAGCCTTAGCCAAATTATCATATTTTCTTTGACAATTTCTTCTTCCAACTTAATTCTCAGAAAATACCCTGGCACATTTTATGGATGACATTGACATATCCTTCAGAAGTGGCCCAAATGTGATTGCGCCTTGGCAGTGAAGAAACGGACCTGGATTGGTGCTGTCTAATTGCCCATGGTGGCTCCCTTTGAAGGGAGGAGGCTCCTTAAGATCTTAGTGTAATAGGATCTTAGTACAGGTAGTCCTTGATTTACAACAGTTCATTTAGTGACCATTTGAAGTTACAATACCACTGAAAAAAGTGACTAATGCTCATTTTTCACACTTATGACCATTGCAGCATTCCCCGTGGTCATGTGATCAAAATTCAGACTTGTATTTACGATGGTTGCCGTACCCCGGAATCTTTTGTGACCTTTGGACAATGGGGAAGCCAGATTCACTGAAGAACCATGTTACTAACGTAAGTAGTGCAGTGGTTCACTTAACAACTGTGGCAAGAAAGGTCATAAAAATGGGGCAAAACTTATTGAACAATCTCACTAGGTAACAAATTTTGGGCTCAATTGTGACTGAAAATAGAGGCCTAAGTATAATACACCTGTGAGGGAGGGTCTATGGAAAGGTACCCTTGAGAGGGTACCATTCTCTTCTTAACAGAGGTGGAATTGGAGGTGGGAGCTTACTGGACGTGAGGTGACCTCTTCCTCTCTCTGGGTGTGAGATAGTGTGAGAAGGCTGGACATGCATGAGGAACTGGATCTCAGCCCTACATAGCATGACAGTAAGAGAGTGAGCACACGTGGCCTGTGTCAATCCTGTTCTCTTATTGGGCTGCCTAGAGTTTGAGGCACAGTTTTGCACTAGCTCCAACCCACAGGTGAGTGGATGGCTGGGAGGAGCAATCCAGCAAGGGGGGTGCTTCAGTACTAAGCCCAGCTTTCTGCCTTCCTCTGCTGGTTTGAGGAAGGTATCATCAATATCACTTAGGCACAACACAAGAAAAATTAAGGAAGTTTCAATTCAGGGTCTAGTCCTGGCCAAAACTCAACACAATAAAACTGCTATTTGTTCACAAGCATTCTGGTTCTAGAGAGTAATTCCAGCTGTAATTGTGGACAAGATCACTCTATTTAAAGGAGCTGAACTGCATTTTGCAGAGACAGATTAACAGAGTTGGAAGGGACCTTGTAGGTCATCTAGTCCAACCCTCCGCCCAAGCAGAAGACCCTACACCATTTCTGAGAAATGGCAATCCAATCTTTTCTTGAAAGTCTCACATGATGAAGCTCCCACAACTTCTAAAGGCAACTTCTCTTCCATTAGTTGATTGTTCTCACTGTCAGAAAGTTTCTCCTTATTTCCAAGTTGAATCTCTCTTTGATTAGTTTCCATCCATTATTCTACATATAATTATAATTAGAAATATATATGTTTCGTGTTTATTGGTTTTGTCCTTCTCATTGGTTTCGTTTTGTGTGTGTGTGTGTGTGTGTGTATGGTATTCAGTTTTGTTTGGGTATTTTCCCATGTTATTATAGTTGTGCTTTTAAAGTTGTAGCAACGTTTTGGCAGAATCTCATCTGCCATCATCAGACGAACACAATACAGAATCCTGATGATGGCAGATGAGACTCTGCCAAAACATTGCTACAACTTTAAAGGCACAACTATAATGATGTGGGAAAATACCTGAACAAAGCTGAATACCATACATATAAATATACATGAAAACTTAACACACACACACACACACACACACATGGATCTTTGGTTATTCGGGTTTTCTCCCGCGTAAGATCTTACGCGGGAGAAAACCCGAATAACCAAAGATCCACATACAAATACCCGCGAGAACCTCAGAAAATATATATATGTGTGTGTGTGTGTGTGTGTATATATATATATATATATATATATGGATCTTTGATTATTCGGGTTTTCTCCCGCGTAAGATTGGAAGTATCTAGGCAACGTTTCGATGAAGTCTCATTCATCATCTTCAGGCTTGGTCTTCAGCTCTGTGCTTCTCACTCTGAGAAGCACAGAGCTGAAGACCAAGCCTGAAGATGATGAATGAGACTTCATCGAAACGTTGCCTAGATACTTCCAATCTTACGCGGGAGAAAACCCGAATAATCAAAGATCCACATACAAATACCCGCGAGAACCTCAGAAAACATATATATATATATATATATATATATATATATATATATATATATATATATATATATATATATATATATATATAGTCTAGGTGTGTTTGGGTGCCAGTGCAAGCAGTGCAAGAGTGGGACCTCACCGAAACGTCGCCAAGATACTCTTAATCTTACACGGGAAAAGACCAGAACACAACTAACCTACATACCTGTAACTGTGAAAATCTACGAAAACATATATATATATACATATACATACACACACACACACACACATACACACACATATATAAAATCTTTAATAAAGTTTACTATTTAAAAAAAGAAAGTTTCTCCTTATTTCCAGGTTTAAATTTCTCCTTGTTTCAGTTTCCATCCATTATTCCTTGTCTGGCCTTTGGGTGCTTTGGAAAATAGCTTGGTCCCCTCCTCTCTGGAGCAGCCCTTCAAATATTGGAACACTGCTATCAAGTCTCCTCTGATCCTTCTCTTCACTAGACGAGCCATGCCCAGTTCCTGTAACCATTCTTCACAGGTTTTAGTCTTCAGTCACCTAATCATCCTGGTTACTCTTCTCTGCACTTTTTCTAGAATCTCAACATCTTTTTTATAGTGTGGTGAACAAAACTGGATGCAGTACACTATGTGCAGTGGCTAAGGCTTTGTAAAGCAGTATTAGTACCTCACTTAATTGTATTCCTGTTAATGCAATTTAGGATTGCATTAGCTTTTTTGGCTGCCGCCACACACTGCTGGCTCATATTTAGCGAATAGAATAGAATGGAATAGAATTGAGTTCTTTATTGGCCAAGTGTGATTGGACACAAGGAATTTGTCTTTGGTGCATATGCTCTCAGTGTACATAAAAAGAAAAGATACATTTGTCAAGAATCATGGTTGTCCACTAAGATTCCAAGATCCCTCTCACAGTTACTGCTTTTAAGCCTGGTTTCATCCAGACTGCTAGACTCAAGGCTGCTGCTGCTGATGATACAGTAGGTGAAGGCACAGCCAGGTGAGGTGGGTGTGCCAGTTGTGATCTTACATAATGAACATGCTCTGACCACTATGATTCACATACTGACCATCCTGCAGGTAGATTACTGTAAAACACAGGAGCATTGGACTGCCTTTGAAGATCATTCAGAAGCTCCAGCTGGGTTGACTGTTAGATAATCTGGAACTAGAGCGTAGACTGTAGAACATCAATTCTTGGGTTGCTGCCTGGGTTGCTAACACACTTCCGTTCAAAGTGCTTCAGTTTTAATCTTTAAAATAGTACCTGGCTTGGCTACGTATTACTTTCACTTGTATCAACTGGAACTGGAAATAATTAATCCAAAAAGCAAATCTCTCAGAGCTCTGATTAGTAATATTTATTGGAAAAAGCTCTGATTCCCTTTTTCTTTCTTTGACCATGGAGTATCCTTTCATGCCTCCCCTCAGCAGGGGATTCTGCAATCAGGACCTTTGATTGAGAAGGCTCAGCTCTAGTCAGCCCCTGCGACCATTTTGGTGGTGGGGGAAACACCTTATTGTGTTTTAAATTCTGTGGGGGCTTATTTGCCTCACTCACTTTCTTCGGGTTGGCCCCCTTCTGCATACAGGAAAACTGTCATTCTCCCATAGTCAGCAAAAGGGACCTCACTCCTTTCTTCATTGCTATCTGATTGATCTTACTCTTGGGAAGATGAGGATCTTTTTGATCTTCTTGGAAACCTGCCTTCCTTTCCAATTAATTAATTAATTAATGATTGGCAACTTCTATTCACTGGATGCAATACTATTGAAGACCATTGCAACATATTTTTACTTGAGGTCAAAAGAGTCATCAAACTATATTTACCAATAACTCCCAAAAACAGAAAAAAGAATACCCATAACAATAAGGAAGTTTCAATCCAAAAAGAAATCACTTTGGTGGAAAAACAAATCTGGTCACATTGCCAACTTCAAAAGCCGATACAAAAATTCATGCCACCAGATAAAGAATGAATAATTATCACATTAAACAAGAGGAAAACCTTCTATGCACCAATTCCACACGCGCTTTCTACAATTTTGTAAACAACAAACTAAAAGACTCAAGGTCCATCCCAACCTTGATAGGACCTAATGGTAAAGACTGCAACAATGACACCATTAAAGCCAACCTCTTTAACGCATTCTTTGGCTCAGTATTTGTAAACAGCAATGGATCATGCCCAGTATTTCCTTGTCGAACCACAGACAACTACAATGATCTAATACATATCTATTTTACAGAAAATGTTCAAAAAGCACTATGCAATCTAAAACCATCTCTATTGAACCGGATGGAATATGTGCCCACTTCTTAAAAAAGATACCCACTGCCATAGCTGAACCTTTAAGCATAATCTTTGAAAAATCTTTCAGATCCAGCTCCTTGCCAAATCTATGGTCACAAACCACGGTCATTCCCATCTTCAAAAAGGGAGACCCCAGCCTAGTTGAAAATTACAGACCAATCTCTTTATGCTGCATCACCTGTAAAGTCATGGAATCAATTATTAACCAATCCATTATCCTCCACTTACAAACTAACAACCTACTCTCTAATAAATAATGTTTCCGAAAAAAAACTATCCAGTAATCTGCCACTCTTACACTGCAAAAACATATGGACTACATAACTCGATCAGGGCAAAGCAATAGACGTGATCTACACAGACTTCTGTAAAGCCTTTGATTCAGTGGTACATGACAAACTACTACTAAAACTAAAATCTTATGGTATCACTGGACTCCTGCATAACTGGATTGAAGCATTCCTGATAAACAGACAAGTGGTCAAAATTGGGAGCATCCTATCAAATTCTGTACCTGTCAACAATGGGGTCCCCCAAGGCAATGTTCTAGGACCAACTCTCTTCATACTCTATATAAATGACCTCTGTGATCATATTAAGAGCAACTGCGTTCTCTTTGCAGATGATGTAAAGCTATTCAACACCACAGACAATATTGCTCCCCTTCAAAAAGACCTCGACTATGTATCAGAATGGTCAAACAAATGGCAACTTCAAATCTCAACAAATAAATGCTCCGTCTTACATATTGGCAAAAAAAATATATCAGAAAATAAAATACAATCTGAATAGTCAAGACCTTACTGATGATCCAAAGTCTGTCAAGGACCTTGGACTCATCTCTAATGATCTAAGTGCTAGAGCCCACTAACTACATAGCCAAAAAGGCATTAAGAGTTGTTAACTTACTCCTACGTAGCTTTTTTTCTGGTAATATCACACTACTAACTAGAGCATACAAAACATTTGCTAGACCAATACTTGAATACAGCTCATCAGTCTGGAATCCACATTACATATCTGATATTAATACAGTTGAGAAAGTCCAGAAATATTTCACAAGAAACGTTCTCCACTCCTACTCGTTGCAGAATACCTTATGCCACCAGACTTGAAATTCTAGACCTAGAAAACCTTGAATTACGCCATCTTCGGTCTGATCTAAGTATGGTATATAAAATCATACATTGCAATGACTTACCTGTCAATGAATACTTCAGCTTCAACCATAACAACACAAGAGCACACAATAGATACAAACTCAAGCTTAAACACACCAAACTTGATTACAGGAAATATGACTTCAGCAACAGAGTGGTCAATGCCTGGAATACTCTACCTGACTCTGTGGTTTCTTCCCCAAACCCCAAAAACTTTAACCTCAGACTGTCTACTATGGACCTCACCCCTTTCCTAAGAGGTCTGTAGGGGACGTACATAAGCGCACCAATGTGCCTACCGTCCCTGTCCTATTGTTTCTTTTTATTTTTCTTATATGTATCAATTTCATGTATTCACAACTACGTTTATACTTATACCTGTTATCTTATAATTGCTTGACATAAATAAATAAATAAACAAACAAACAAACAGAGTGTTATCCTTCCTTCCCATCCTCTCTTCTCAGAATCGACCATTCCTTCTCTTAATCTCCTGTGTTGCCCTATTCCGAAGCCTCTACCCTTTCTTTCTTCTGGGTTTCCTCTTCCGATCTTCTGTAGCCTGGAAGGATGAGGAAAATAACACAGAAAATGCTTCCTTTCAGGGCTATGATAGCATAATAGGAAAAAAAAAAAAAGCCTTTACTAGAATATATAGTCCATCTTGCTATGATAAAATCAAACAAAAGGCAAGCAAAGGCAAAAATAAAAACCACACAAAATCAAAATTAGGTCTAACCAAAAACAGGAATTTTTTTTTTCAAGCATTTCATGAAATGTTTCATGAAATTCAAATAAGCTACTTCAAACTATCAGAGCCCCTTCATTTTTTGAAACTAAGTTAGAAGAACTCTTAGGAGCCTTTTGAAAGTAGACAGGAGTATAGAGGGGTATTTATCCTGCTTTGCTGCATATGCAGAGTGAAGTATAAAATACGGGCCACAGGGTCGGGGTGATCAGTTGCTCCTCCGCCATTCTGGCAGAATATGAATTGGAGCCGGAGTGTCTACTTTGAGGGAGAAATGGTGTCCTATGGGAGTTGCATATTCCTCTAGGGAGAAACCAGTCGTGGAACGATCCCCATGACCTCAGTCTTTGCCCTCAACCAGGTAGGCAATCCTTTACAGATCACAATGGTCACTTGCCCAGCAGGGCAGCTGCTGTGTTCTCCCTTTGCCATGTGGTTGTCTTTACTGTCCTTAATAAACTCATCTTTGATTTACTATAATTGGACACAAACATTCTGTGTTTAACAGGAGGCCAGCAAAGATAAGCTCGTCAATTCTGGGCTAATGACTCCCTGGAGGCAATGGTCTTTTTTCTTTCGCTGATGTGCGAGGCTTCCAGGCAGGCCATTGTCAGGGATCCCCTCAGAGTAATATCCGGTGGTGATGGAGGTCACCAGCCATTCGGACAGGAGATCTGCTCCTTGGACTACCTTTCTCATTGCTGTCCAGGTTCTGAAGATACCAGCGCAGTGTGGTGGCTCAGCAGTTAACACCTTGGGCTTGTCGGCTGGAAAACCAGCAGCACAGGTTCAAGACCTAAGCACCGTGGGATGAGGTGAGCTGCTGTCCTCACCTCAGCTCCTGCCTGAAGGGGTTGTCCCTGAATTAAGTGTATCTCAGTTCCAGGGGTGTTTTGTGGGGAGGGAACACTGTCGTTGCAAAATGCCCTGGGATGACCAAGAAGGTAAAATCTGTTCTTCAGCATTGTGGGGCAAGTACCTGAGAGTAAAGTCCCCTCTGACTGTGCTTCCTCTTTTCAGATTTTGCCAGAAGAAGGAAGGGGTTATGGCTAAGCCTTTATTGAGTTACCTTACAGGTGTCCCATTGCAATAGCTTAACTGGACACAACCTGCTATAAGGCTTTGGATAAACACAAAGGAAATATAACTCCCAGTGAGTCTCATTGGTAATGGTGGTGTTTTATTCCTCCATCTGTGCCTGACACAGAATCCCACTGAATTCTTGATGTGGAATAAATTGCTACCACTAAGTCACTTTTTAGAGAGGGAGGGAGAGACAAGGTGTTGGCCCTCCACAATATATATTTCTGTAGATATAATCCCTCTCCCCTGAGATTTATATTCAAACACTCCACAGAGGCTGGGGGCAGATGGTCTCTCTTCAGGAGGGCAGGGATTAATTATTTTCTTCCAAGACAAACAAAAAGCCACATTTAATTTTCAGAGGCAGAAATGATAGGATTGAAATTGATTTGTGTGTGTGTATGTGTGTGTGCCAGTCTCATGGATGACAGTGTTCAAATTTCTCCCAATAGTTGGTAGACCAAACAATTGGAAGCTGATAACATGAAAGGATACATACCACCCTGAGCAACTTTGCCATGCAGGGTCTCTTGTGCTTCATCCTGCCGTGAACTGCAGGTAGTGTGACAGTTCTGCCATTTCAGAAGAAATACTACCAGGTTAGTTTATTACTTGGTGAAGATGATGTGCTCCATCTGGCCTCGAGGTGGCACAAAAATAGACTAGCATAAAAGTTGGCATTTCCATTGCCAATCTTCATCCTGCCTCTGTTGACTGTTTCTGAGCCTGTGCCCTTGTCCTAATGTGCGAATACACCCATGGTTGGCTTTCTCCATTTGCTTTTCTGCCCCCCACCCCCAATAAAGAGGACACCCACTGGTCAGAATACGGGGGGGGGGAGGGAGAGGGGCACATTGGGACCCTGCCTGGGTTTCTCTAGGCTGTTTGACTGCCTCTCTGGCCACACCTCCTCAAGTCCACCAGCTAGCTCCTGTAGGTCAAGAGAACTGCAACTGATCAGATGTAGGCACCCCAATCCCAAGCTTTGGCGGCATGGGAGGAATGGATTGAAAGAGAGAATGCTATAAAGCACTATGCAGTGGTATACAAGAATAAGTACTATTGCTATTGCTATCAGCCAAGGTCAGCAAGGTACTATTAATTTTAAGAAATGTTTAAAGACAGCTTTTATCAACATAAGTGTTCTTGAAGTGTTCCAGAGAAATCAAAAGCTCCTTTGTGCCATTTGGGTCCCTAATCAAGGTACTGATCCTTTTACAGGGAACCAACACAACTCTTCTGCCTGCCTTTTATAGAACAAATTATGAACCTACACTGACCTCTAGTGGATCTCTTTGAAGTGCAGCTCTTCCCTTGTATACAAGTGGGCCACTCACTCAGTGTCCTCCATTTCAAGAGCCCTACCTATCTTATCAAAAACGCTGCATCCCCCCCCTCCCCTCAATTAAAAGCAACAACGATCACTGCAAAAGCTTATGCACCCAAGGGAAGATTGTGACCTTCCTCTTTACAGAATATTGGTGTTTGGTTCTCCTTTAGTTGAGAATGGTGGGAAGAGAAGCAACTGGTTGCAAAGAGATTTGGAGAACCTTTTGTCTAATTCCTGCTGATCTTGATATATTCCAAATTCTTCTATATCTTTCTTATATCTTGTTTGAATTTGTAAATAAGGCCACTAATCTGTTTCTTCAGTTCTTGATTAGTTTTCAATTTTCCCTGTTCATCCAATAATTTTTTATATCTTACTATTTTATTTAAGCCAAGGACATTGGGATACACCATTGCTTCTATGGTGGATAACCAAATTGGGATCTTCATGTAATGATTTCTCTTAATTCTCTCCCATGCAGATAATGAGATGTCTCTAACTTTGTGCCTCTGGAAGTATGAATGAAATGTATTTTTTCCCTTCCCATATAAACTCATGCCAACCAATCTGCAGATCATGCCCCTCTATTGTTAAGGGGGGCTCACTGGCCTCTGCCATCCCCACATTCAGCACTTTGAAACAGGTCTGGTCAGGAAACAGAAGCCTCAATAACAACTGGAACTCTGTGGTTGCACAAAACCTTAATATCATAGGAGAGCTTCTCCCTCCAGCCCTCTTGGTCAAGAGTTGAATTTTGCCTGAGAAGCCCAGCTGGGTCCCAAAGGTCCACCACCTTCCCTCTTCCTGCAGTCTCTTGACCAGGAGGTGTGTGGTGGATGGGGGCACCAAAGGTACCAGAGAAAGCCAACCATTGACATGCTCAGAAACCAGGGCTCAGAAACAGGCAAAGGGACAGGATAGAGATTGGCGATTGGCACACCAACTTTTATGCAGGTCTATTTTTGTGCCAACTCAAAGATGGCAGAGGAAAGCACCTGGATTCAGTCATGGAGAAAGGTCAAAAGGAAGAGATGGCTAGCAGCGATCCTGGCTGAATCCCATCCCATGTCTCTTTGTGACTGCAAATGAAATCAGCCTGTCCCATTAAAAGATGGCATCAAAGGCAGAGGTCTTGGGCACAGCTCAGATCTTAGGAGGATGCAAATACTCTTCTTGCCCCGAGGCTCTTTTAGCAGTTTCAGCATACAGAATGCTGGTCCACACCGTTCACCCCCACCCCTCCTGCCTCCCTCGGGCCACTTGCTGCCCCTTTCAGTCTTCTGCTTACATCCATCGAAGGAAAGGCAGTCCGGCCCCCCCCCAATCCAAACACGCCGGTTGGCAGTCTGTCTCAGACCAAGCGCAGCTTAGGCACAGAAAACCACCCAGCCCCGCGCCTTCTTCCTGCCCGTCGGCCGTGATCCCACGTCCCGTTACCCTTGTCTGAGAGCATGGCCCGGTCGGAAAAAAGTCGCAGCTGCCGCCCACTTGGGACGGCCCAAAGGATCAAGCGGAGCCGTCTTTCTCAGGGTAAAACCCGATTTGGGAGGCGGCGCTTTATTTCATGGCCAGAGGCTGCGCGGCGACACTCAAGCGCGGCTTAGGCGCATCTCTTCCTCTGACGCGAGCCGGGAGACGCTTCCGATTGAGCCTTCGGAGCAAGAAGTGGTAACTGCGCGGCCCGCAGCCTCTTGCTCCCGGGAGAGAAGAAGCATCCCAGCCGCAGTAGTGCTACAACCGCCCTCATTCCCCGTCCCCCTCCGAGAGGGAGCCGGAGGCCCGCAGAAAGGGGCACTGGGCAGAGCCGGGCTTACAACTCGTTCCCTTCGCCGGGTCTGGAGAGAGAAGGGGGTGGGAGAGCAGGCGGAGATCAGGAAAGTCCCCGGGCCCGGAAGGCTTGGATAATGGGGCCAGGGCTACTCACCGCCGCTGCTGCTGCTTCCCTCCGCAGCGGAACCGCCGACCTGCAACGGAAGAACTTGGTGAAACCTCGAGCCGCCAGGACGGGCAGCTGTTGGGGGTTCCGCCTGGCCGCCCCGATGTCCTCCCTCCCACCTGCCCCCGGGAGTTGGAGCTTTACCCCGAGACCGAGAAGGCGGAGGCAGCGGCGGCTCCTATTTTCCTCGCAGGAAGAGACCCGCTTTCCTGGGTCTCGGGGGGGCGGGGGGGGGAAGGTGGCCAGAACCTCCCTCGCTCCGCTTCCCTTCGCTCCCCGCCGCTTACTGAAGAGTATGGCGAGCCCGATCAAGAAAGCCGCCACGGCGAAGATGAGCCCCCCGTGACGGACGGTCTCGTAGTCTGGGGGGAGAAGAAGGCGCGCTCAGCGAAGCGGCCACTGAGTTGACCTCGGGTTGCCGCCGGGCAAGGACCCCGCGCTAACGTTGCACCGAGTGGCTGCCTCTGCCGAACGCCCCGGCCGGTTACTTACCAAAAGCGGCGAATCAAACGCGCGGGGAGGGTCGTGGCTCCGAGCGGCAAAGGAGGCGAAGCTCCTCGGACACCTCCAAGGAAGGTGCCCGGAGAGAGCGTGGCTCGGCGAGCGGGAGGGGGCCCGGTTTTTTTAATGGGATCAGAAGGCGCCCCCTTTTGGTTGCTCTGCCTTAGGTGAGCAGGTTCGGTTGTGTTTGGCTCAAAGGGAAGCGCGATAGAAATGAAATGAGAGGAATATTTTTGGGGGGGAGGGGACAAGACTCCGCGGTGTTGGGTCTCCTCCTCTCCGTTCCCTTCTTATTCTTCACCGTGGAATTCCTCGGAGGTCTCGCGTAGTAGACGGCTTGGTATTAACGGACCGGGCGGTTCAAGCCCGCCTCCCCTTTCTCTGGAGCCCCTGCCGGGGCAAGCAGAAGCGGCGGCCAATTCCCTGTACCGCCCCTTCCTGGGGCTAGCTAGCCCCCTCGCCACTTCTTACCGTAAGAAAAGAGGCCGTTCTCGGTCTCCGGCAAATTTTCTGGCGGGAACGGGAGGAGAGAAAAGAAACCAAATCAGAAACCGGGCAGTGGCGGGGCTGGGCTTCCGAGGACGCGACGCTGGCACCCGGGCTCCGGAGCCTTTCGCATTCGGCATCCGAAACTTTCCGGCCGGCTGGTGGAGCCAGGGCGGAACTGCCGGCTACGCTGTCAACCCCGCGGAGGCGCCCCAGCCAAGGAAAGAGGGCAGCCCCGAGAGGCTCGCGGCGACGACAAGAAAAGACCCACTTGGCACATCGGTGGGGGAGAGAGGAGCCGGTCCCATTGCGCCACCCGCTGGTTTTGCCCGCGAGCGCCCGGATCTCGCTGCGCAAAGGCCTGGAGAGCAAGTGCGCGGGACAGTAAATAGGGCGCCAGCTCCCGCCCAAGGCAGGACCCTCTCGCGTGTCTGATGGGGACGCCTCTTCTGGGGTTTTTCCAGCTCTCCAACGCTCCCCCCCCCCCCGCCTCTAGTCCAGGTCCCCCCAGTGAGAGGAATCTGGGCCTGCCTTTGCAAGGCAGAGTCCAGGCCTCTCCTTAACCTATAGCGCTCTTTATCCACCGTCCCATTTGCCACCTGGTCCCTCCAAGAGGGCTGGATCAGAAGGTCGGAGTTACTCTCCTCTGGCTTCCTTTGGAGGAAATGGGAAGGGGGGGTAGTGGAAGGGATAATTTCTTTCCAGCTGTGAAGATCCTGGCCCACCTACCCATTTCCAGCCTGTCTGGTGACTGGCCAGCTCCAGCTGTCCAATAGGGACAGCCAGCCCTGGCCACACACACACACTGTAATGGGGAGCAGGGAGGACAAACACCTCATTAACCATTAACCAGCTGCCTGTAATGTTTATCCCAGTCACAAGGCAGAGCCTGGGGGAGGCTACCTTCCTCTGGAAGGGCTCCGTCTCCTTGAAAACAAGGCACAGGCTGAGGCCTGGACCACCCAAAGCTGCCCACTCTGCTCCATCCTGCTGCTGCTGCTCACATGGAGTGGTGGCTGCCCCAGAATTGGCACCAGGGTTACAGGAGAGACTCAGCTGCAGTGGAGGCAAATAAGGAGGTCCAGTTTGGGGAGAAGCCGATCTCCAGCCCTCTTGCCTGCCACCACCCACTCCAGAATGAGCAGGTGGCTCAGTGCTGTCCTTTGGACACCTGCCTCTCACAGACTGGGAGTCCACCTTCTTTGGACAGCTTCCTCCCCAAGGTATCACATTGCAGCAGTCTGCGTCTAGACAGGAAACATCCTGGTCTCCCTGCCAATGAAGTATATGGGGTACCCCAAAACCAAACAGCTGGAGCTGTCTCCCACCCCAGAAGCCAAAGCTCTCTCTTGTGTGTGCACACATTCTGCACAAGGCTAGTGGCTTTAAATGTTTGCTGTAGCAATGTAGAAAGGCTTAAAACAATCGGCTGTAAACTTATGGGGTGCAGGCGCAGATACCATTGCAAACAGCCTTTCCCTAGCAACGGAATCATGTGGCTTTTGAAGTTCTCCAACATGTTTGTTTTTCCATCAGTTGTGATCCCCTAAAACATCTGCAATAATCCACCTCAATCTTTCAGGTGCCAGCAAATGCTTTTTGATGTCCAGCTCCTGCTCTGACATTACACAGAAACCCCTAAAGGAGACTAAAGCAACCACACCAGGAAGCCAAGTTGAAGGATTTCCCCAAGGTCAACCAGAAACACCCTCAGATTCCCTTCTGGCCCTCAATCCACTCAGCAGAACAACCTCCTGGGGGGCTCTTCATTGGCTGCCCACCTGGCATTCCAATGGTGGAGGTTTCACTCAGGGCCCAGACTCCCAGGAAGGTGCATTTGCCACCCCCTAGCCTTCTTTTCATCACACCACCTGAGTCACAGGCAGGAAATCTCCTCCCACCAACCACACTTTGTATTTTGTTCAGATTTTATGGGATTGTGCTGTCTGATGACGGGGGGGGGGGGGGGGAGGGAGGGAGAGAGAGAGAACCAGTGGATGCTGTGGAAAAGGAGAAACTGCCTGTTAGGGATAACATTGTTTACCCTAACTGGTTTAGGTAAAATAATAAATATGTTATCATGGTTTATAAGTTAAAGTGTCTGCAACTTTAAATATAGGAATGTAATTAAGGGAGTGGTTGTAAAAAGCACCATAAAAGAAGCAAGGTACTGCAGCTTGCTCTCTCTGGCTTGATGATCCCTAATTACTGGATAGACTGAAGACTGCATTTTTCCCCTACTGAAAAGGAGACAAAGAACTGATTTGTAAGTGAACTGACATTGGATATTCTACACGGACTTTGCTAACTGAATATCCTTGAATGGACTGACTAAATGATACATGACTAATGGACTGTTATTTTGACTATGCAATAAACTCTAAATGGAATAAACTATATTTTTGGTAGCACAAGCGTATCTGTTATTTTTACTGTATGTTAACAAACATACAAGCTTATCTCACTCATTTATCTGTGTGCCTATCTGACTAACACTGCACATTCTGTTTAGCTTGTCTCCTTAACCCTGGTTGGGGAACCCAGGCTTAACACTGTCCAGCTGCATTTCTCCTTTGCAAACAGGGGAAGGGCCTGGGCTGAAGGGACCACAGGCCCTGGAAGTGCAGGAAACCCAACTCCTCCTCATTCACGGAGCCCCCCTCAGGACCCCTCATGCATTGCAGGAGAACACTGAGGCACTGAAATAGAAACATTTTATTTGATGCTTCCCTTGAGTTGAGACACAGCACAAACATGTGGGGGTCCTTTATCACAGCCACACAGTAGGACAGCCTACACCAAGGGAATGCACAACCAGGGCTTGGGTTTTGGAATTACATTTCTACACAGATGTTTTCAATGGTTGTTACCTACTGCACACTACAGAGACGATAGAGCCACATGGCAATACAGAAGGTGTGGCAACCACAGTTAAGACAAAACGGGGGAGGAAGGGAAAGGGTCGGGTCCTCTTCTGCTTTCCTCAACTGATGGCATCTAACCAGGTGGCTGCATAAGATAAGGAGTGACCAGGGAAGCCTTCTGCATTTGGGAGGGGAGATTTCTAGGGCTAAGGAATGGGGCATGAAGGTCAAACCCACTTCCCACCCTCATCCGGAAGAGCCTCTGTGCTCTCTGGGCTTCCAATGGAAACCATCCTGGAACTGAATTTTGTTGCCAATTCTGCCAAGCACTTTAGAATAAGAACCCAAGGGCACCCAGGATCTTGCAGGATGTTGTGTTGCAACCTGCAGGGATGCGAACTTGGCAGAACAAATGCCCTATCCAAATCAAGTCAATGGTAACAGGAGTCGCCTCAGTCCACCCCAGGAAGGCCTGGTGAAAAAACCAAGACCTGGCCCTCACCCCAAGGCACCCACCGAGGAAAAGGACCCGGCCAGACTAGCCTCTTAGCTTCCTGGGGAGCCAAGGGAAGCGCCCCTCCCATTCCAACTCCTTTCCTGGCCCCGTGGCTGGCAGGCACCAGAGACAGGATGGCCTTGTTGACAAGCAACTTCTGGAAGGGCCAGAGGGCGGGGGGCAGGGAAGCCGCTGCTGCCAAGGCTGAACACCACCAAGGTCCCGGACTCCCTTTCCTCAGTCCAGGCCCTTCCCACAGGCCTTGTCCTTCCCTCCTTGAGTTTCAGCTGAGAGTGGGGCAGCCATAGCCTTTGCGCACATCAAGGCAGAAGTGGCCAGTTCTTCACCTGGGAGGGTCAGCATATCAAACCGGCATGGGGGAGGAGGGGCGGTCACGGAGGAGATAGTTGCACAAGGACGACATCAAGGCCACAATGATGACAGGTGAATATTATGCAACCAGACATGGATTTGATGGGGAACAGTTAAGCAGAGGACTGATTTTCCAGGGCACAGGCCAACACGGACACCAACATGTCAACATTCCCTTAGAGGACCAGGGGCCATCACCTCCACGTCCCTTCATCTGGTTTGCATTTAGAATTCACTGGTCCAGTGTCAGCTTTCCTTTGCTGAAGAAGAGAAGGAGACAGTGGCAAAACAGGAGGCCCCTCTGCAGCACATGAAGGCACATCTGGTATAACATTTAAAACAACAAGAGCCCCATTTCACAAAGGCTTGCCAACTGTAGCCACTCTTGGGAGAAAGCAAAGATCACTTTTCATGCAAATTTCCCAAAAGGTTCAGGCTTCTTTGTCTTTCTCCACCCAGGTTTTCTCGGTCAGCTGCTCCTTTCTCCTTCTCAGGACAATCCCTGAATTTTCAATTTGGCAAGATTTGCTCAGTTTCTGTTGTTCAACACTCTTCCCCTTCTGAAAACTCACCTGCACACCTTCACTTCAGTTCTCTTCTTTCTGAGGTGCTGCTGCAAAAAAACCACCTTTGATGCTTTTCTCTCCCACAGATCAAGTTCCCATGGCCCATACAGGAGGGTCACTCTGGTGGGCCCAGTCCCTCCCTCCCAGCCACAGGAAAGGGAGAGCTCCCCCAGGAGGCCAGACAGCCCTCTATGCAAATGCAGCACACTTTCCAGGCCCCTCTCTTGCCCCAGCAAGTGGCACAAGAGGGGAGCGAAGACAGGCGGAAGACTGAATGGGCCCCGCAAACCCTTTGCCCCCTTCTGGGCCAGAAAACTTCCCCCTGAATGGGGGCAGGGTGCAGCCAAGCCTTACCATTTGATGCAATCATGTTCTCAGCCTGCACCTCCTCATCACCAGGAGCCCTGCAGAACAAGAGCAGACAGGAGGCGTCACCACCTTCCCATTCCCCAGAGGGGTGACCGGGGGGGGGGGGGGGGGGACAGCCAGGAAGCAATGCTGCCTCACCCACCTGGCCTTTGTGTTGAAGCTGCACCTGCATCGCCTGCCTGAGGAAAAAGACACGGCATGGTGAGGCAAGAGGAGATGGCTCTGGGTGGGGGACCTTGGAGAAGTCTTGTCCGCCCAGGACTCTCTTGGCGGCCAGGGCACTTCTCCCACCGTGGCAGCAGAGCAGACCAGAAGCTGAGCTGGGGGGGGACGGGGGACGGACGGACTTGACAAAGCAGCTGCCTTGTGGACAAAACCACTGGCCTTCCTCTTTCATTGGGCAAGAAAGGGCAGGTCTGGCATGGGCACCTCCTCAGCCTAGCCAGCGGCACCTTGTGCCCTCACCTGCAAAGCCCACCCGGGCAGCCCCAGCCCAGGGGATGGTCGTGGTCAGCTGCTTCCCGTTTCCATCTCTTTCTTTGGATGCGGGCAGAGGGGGTGATGAAAACTTTATCCCCTGGGCCCCCTTTCTTGCCACAGCCTCACCTTGGCCAGAGTACCCAGGGGAAGCAGGCCATCGCCACTTGCCTTCTTTTCCTACACCAGGGAGGCTGGGCTCTTGGCAAGCGGCATTCCTGCCCTTAATCTGGAGGTCACTTACTCAGAATCAGCAGGATCCCGAGCGTGAAGAAAACCACGGCAAAGGTCAATCCGCCAATCCGCAGAGTCTGGTAGTCTGGGGGGGGGGGATGGGAGAGACCAAATGGAAGTGGGGTTGCAGTTCTAAAGGGGCAGCAATGCTCAGAAATGTTGGAGGGGGTCAAATCAAGGTGTTTTGTGTCTCACCATAGTTGAAGGGGTCCTTCTCTTTCTCTTCCTCGGTCGCTGGAAAGAACAAAGAAAACATCCACAATGTGGCCGTTCTGTGGGCAAGTCCTCCCCCCAAATGCAGCCAGAGAGGACCGGGTCCTGGACCTCCACCTGCTGTTCTGACTTTGCGGGCACGCAAGGAAACCGGCCACTTCTATTCCTCCCCAGCAATTGCCACAAGAGCAGGCTGGGGCACAGACACTGGGGAGGCCCATTCCCCCAGCCCCCACAAGCTATACATACCCTCTGCCAAGATCCCTGGAACCAGGAAAGAGCAGAGGAAAAGCAGGCTGCCTCCCATCGTGGCTGTGCTGCAGGCAACCAAGAGAGAGAGGGAGAACATCAGGCAGCCCTGGGCAGGAGAGAAGTCTAGTCAGGGTTCCTGGGCTCAGGCTCTCAGGGGGACTCTCCAGAACCTCCTCACAATCCTGTGCTTTGGGGACTCCGTTTCGGATCATCTGCCACCTGCAGAACTGTGATTTCCTCCCACCCAGCTCCCTTCTGTGCCATCTTCTCTTGCTAAGAAGCCAGCCTGGCTGGATCATGGCAGACTGGCTTGCTTGCAGCTCAGGCTGAGGGGAGCTTGTTGCCTGAATCCCAGGTCCAGGGAGAGTCCCCAGCTTTCTTCTCAGCCATCTTTCCTCACTTTGCCTCAACCCATAGAAGCCTCCTGGCTCAGCAAGGAAGGGACCCGAGCGCCCCCCCCCCAAGAGATCCCTACACCAGAGAGGCATCCTCCAGTCCAGACCCAGGTCACTTCTCAGCCCAGCCAGCAGCACATCCTGCTCCTCCAGCTGCCTACCTGCCTGCTGCCCTCTGGATCCCCACCCAAAATAGAAGGCAAAGCTCAGCACAGCAGCCTCAGCAGCGGCTGGAAGACAACGAGGGGACAGCACAAGGGCCCTCGGGTGTTGCTGCTGCTGCTGCAGCAAGACTTCCCAAAGGGCACCCAGCCCAAAGGCAACTGTTGCCACCCCCCATCCACCCCTCCACATTTGGGGACTGCCTGAAAAGTCTGGGGCTCCTTATGTCCTTGGCCTCCAACAAGCGTCCTCTGTGTAATGGGCCTGAACAGGCAGCAGCTCTCGGGCACATTCCACAGGGGGGCTCTATCATAGGGAACCCAGCAACAACCCCCTTCAATTGCCTCCATGATTCATCTGACTGTCTCTTCCCTATGACCAGGCCCCTATAGGGCAAGAGTTAGCAGGCCATGCAATATTTTGCATATATCAATAAAGGAAAATATTTGCAGCACAGGGTTGAAATGAAGGGGTTTTGGCACTCTCTGAGCTCAGTTGTTTTCTTGCAGATGTTTCATTACCCAAACTAGGCAACACCATAGGTGCTAGGAAGGAGTGGGATTTGCTCTCAGTTTATATTTTAGTGGCTTGCCCATCAGTTTTAGTGGGAGAATCTTGTTTTGTTGGTCTGTTTATTGTTGGCTTGATTGGGCTATTGTTTACTTGATTGTTGCTCTGATGTTAATCTTGGAATTAATCCATGCTCATCTGGGTGCTGATTGCTAGCAGACAGGCTCTTCCAAAATGGTACAAAGGAACCGGTGAATGTTTGATTGCTCTGGAACATTTCATCAGGGGAGAGGTTAATAATAGTAGTCTTTAAAATTTACTACAATCAATAATACCTAATGACCTTGGGTGATACCAATAGCAATAACAATTAAGACTTGTATCCACCCCACAGTTGTTTACAGCACTCTGGGTAGTTGAGGCCTATTGCCCCCAACAGTCTGGATCTCCATTTTACAGACCTCAGAAGGATGGAAGGCTGAGTCAACCTTGTGCCCCGTCAGGATTGAACTCCAGGCTGTGGGAAGAGTTTGCCTGCAATACTGCACACCTAACCATAGCGCACCCAGAGCATTCTTCCAGGCTGCTGCTGTTTTTCTTCCAGAAACCTTGGAGGAATCATAGCTGGAAGTCTCCTGGGCAGCTCATGTTGGAAGCTAAGGAGGAAGCCGAAAGATCTGCATTATTGCATAGTTTCTAGCAGAAAACAGGGAATGCTTCTTTAAAACACGTGTTTTTACCATTTTGTGTCCTTATTAAGTTTTGGGGGAAAGTAGTGGGCTGTGTAAACATGACTGTCACAAAAGCTAAAATTTTCAGAGGATGTTCTCATTTATTTGTCAGATTTTAGGTACCACCCATCTCACTTTCAGAAATATTTTTACACAATACATAATTAAATTTTGGAATATGCTATCATGAGGTGTGATGCTGGGTAAGAGTTTCTCTGACTTTAAAAAAAGAATTGGCTGATTCGTGAAGGTTGAGGAAAACTGGCCTAAAGTATTTGTTTGGGGCTGCAGAGCTTCTTAGGAGAGCTGGCTGATGGGTCAGACTTCCAATCCAGGAAGGAGCGACTTCTGTTCCAATGTCCATCTCAGCCTCCAAACGGCTCCCACCAAGTATGAACAGCTCAGTTGCAACAGGACCTTTGGGAACCCTTTACGGTAATCCTTGAGGGCCCCCATTAGTGACCAGACCTTCATCGACACCTTATTACAGGTATTCCTTGCTTAACAACCCTAGTGGGATCAGCAACTCTTAATGGACAGAGAACAGCCCAAAGCACAGTCTGCTGGAGAGAAGCTCCCCGAGGATGGACTCTAGCATGGTCCAAAAGCTCAGAAGACTAAATCTCTGGTCCCGGTGACTGATCCTGATTGGATCCCGCAACATCATACTTGGACACCACATAGATTCGCCTTCATTTGTGAATTTCTCTCTCTCCAGAATGAAAGCTTGGAGGAATAAATCTTTAGTCCAGGTGACCAACTCAGATTGGATCCTGCAGGAGCCCAACCAACCGAGAGCAGCATTTTCAGGGCTCTGCGTTCTCTGTAGCTGGGTCTTTCAGGACAGGCGCGTCCATTGCAGGAGTCCAAGCAAGAGGGAGAAGAAAGCCTCCTTCCCAAGGAGTGGCTGTTTGGCCTCCATCCTAGCCCACCCAATGCCAGAAGGAAGAACCAGAGCAAGCTATTCTTCTCACGGCCACGTTGGCCCACATCTTTAGCCATTCCTGCCCCCACCCCACCCCCGTGAGAGCCAGCTGGTCTAATGGCTAAGGCACTAGGCTGGAGTGACTGAGTTCCAGTCTGGCTTTATCCGTGAAAGCCAGGTAGGTAGCAAATCTCTCTCTCTGTCTGTCCAACTCACTTCACAGGTGATTCTTGTGGAAAAAAATAGGAGGAAGGTATGTTCGATGTGTTCATCATCTTGAGTTATTTGTAAAAATATTTGTACAAATAAAATCAGGGTACAAATAAATAATTAAACCCCCCTCCCATGTTGTGGAAGTCAGCAAAACATCTCTCATCATCATTCAGGCACCACAGCCCACATCAGCTGTTTCTGTCCCCATTTTAATTGATTGACACCATGGAGGCCACAAGGAAAGGCCTCGTCCAGATAACTTTCTCCCCCCACCACGCAAAGCGATCAGGGCCTAGAACAGATGATCACCTTGAGGGGCAACCAACAGCCAACCAGCTCAAGGCCAAAACAAAGGGCCATGGACTGCTTTGTTAACCAAGACTGGCTTAAGCAAGCCAGGGCATTTTGAACATACTGAACCACAGCTACGATCAGCTACGCTCTGGGAACTTGACATAGTCCTGTAACCTAGATGGATGCAGCCGATTCCCTCTGGATCTGGACCATCAGTGGGCCAAAAAGCAGAGGTGGGCAGAGAAATGCCTATTAGGGAAACAGGCAGGCCCAGGGGCAGCCATGCATTCCCTTGCCTATCCCTGACCACACAGCCCTCTTAAGCCAATGCACAAAACCACCACAAAGCAGGTTAAACATCTATGGTGCAGTTGGCATTAACTACCCCATGCAGGCAGCTATTCCAAGACCAGGAAGTTGGTCAACCTGGTGGAGGCCTCCTTCCCCCAACAATAAGGTCTGTTCATTTGTCTGGCAGGCAGTGTTGCAGAGGCCAGCAGCTAGAAGGCGGCCACCTCTCTGCACGCTTCATGAAGGGACAGCACTGCCAGGTTCTGAGCCAAGCCTTCCCTCCCTTCCCTTTGGCCAAGAGGGGTCCGAATCATACTGTGCTTTCAAGAATTGGGGCAGCTGGTGGGCTACTGGTCCTCTGGGCACAGATGAAGAGGGCAGAGTGCCATTCATGCACATCTGAAGCAAGGACATATCTCGCCCATCAGGGCCTCTCTCTTGGCATTATTCCACCGCAGAAGGGAGGGTGTGGGAAATCCCACGGAGCTGCCACACAACTATTTCCCGAGGTTAAGACCAAAGGGGTCCCAAGAGGAAGGCTAAAGCTCACCCACCCACTCTCTTAACGATGCCAACCGCCCTTCAGGTTGGGGTCTTGCAATAACCCCCACCACCCCCCGTAGATGTTTGCAAGCCCAGCTGCACAGTTGGAAGTGGGAGAATTCTGGGCCGGGCCGAGCAGCACGACCTTGGCCGCTTCTCCCCCGCCCGCCAGGCGTCCTTTGGGCCCCCTCGAAGGGCGGCGCCTATGGCCAGGATGCGCGCCTGCCCTCCCTTCACTCGACGAAACAACCCGCCCGTTTCTGGTTCGGCATCCAAGCGAATCGCCTTGAGGGCGAACGGCGCCGCGGCTGCGTCCCAGCTGTCTGGCGGGGGGAGGGGGGGTGCTGGGTCTTCTCCGAATAGAGAAGCGGGAAGGCCTCAAAGCCCGACGTAGTCGGCCTCCCCCAGCCCCACCCCAGCAGGGGCGACGTTCGCGCCTGCGCAAGATGTTTTGCGTGTGAAGCGGCGGCATGCCCGCCCCGCCTCAAGCATCGCAGGGCCCGTAAACAAAGCGCGCCCCGCCCACCAAACAGCCCGCCGCCCCTCGCAGCCCTTTGGGCCGAAAGCAGGCGGGATGCGGCCCAGAGTCGTGGCGCGCGCAACCCCGGAGAGCGGGCGGGAGTCCTCCGAGGCGTCCCAGCTGTCCCGGGGAAGAGCGCGCGATTCCCCGCCGAGGCTCCTGGCGCTCCAGGGCGGGAGAGGAGCGGTCACCAGGCAACCCCGCCGGCCCCCCAATGACCGGGGAGAGTGCAAGACGGCGGACGGGCGGCTGGAGGGGAGGGCGGGGGCCGCCATCAGCAAGCCAGAAGGGCGGGCTGCGGAAGAACGGCGCCCCCCGGCAAGAAGGAGCCGCCTGCCCGGCAGGTCCGTCGCCCCTGCTTCACAGGCAGACTGGCGGCAGCCTGCACGTGCCCAGAAGCCCCTTCCCAGTGGAGGCGTCTAAGCGCCGCCAGCTGAACCCACCGACTGCGCCCTCGGAGGAAAGGCGTTCGGACGCGAAAAACGGAGGGCCCCCGCCGCCCAGAGGGGGACGCCTCCCAGCCCCGGAGTCGTCGAGCTGCCGAAAGCGGGAAAGGGCGAGGCCGTTTGGCTCCTCCCGTCTCGCCTCCTACCTTCCCCTCGGGGGGTTCACGGGCACCAGGCCTCGCGGCTGTGGCTCGGCTCAAGACCGCGTCCCCTCGTAGCTGGCAAGGGCTGGGCGTGCCAGGGGCTGGGGCATGGCCACGCTCGGCTGGGAGCAAGGCAGGCGATAGGCGATAGCGGAGATCCGAGCGCGCGCACGGAGGAAAGGCGGGCGGCCGCTGGCTGCGCTCGACGTGCGCGGGCAGGGTCGGGGGTCTCTCCCCTCCTCTCCGCATGTGATGTCAGCACGGGTGGCCAGACCTGAGCCGAGGCTCTCGAGCAAGGCTGGGCGTGGTGGTAGTAGCAGCCATAGCCTTCCCTGCTTGGGACCTTTCCTGTGGGGGGTGGGGGGGAAGCAGCTTTCTGCCTAGAGGGAAAGTGGATTTTTGACTCCATCTGTTGCCAGCTGTGCCATCTGACAGCGGGGAGGCCTGAGTTAGATCCCTGCAGGGTCCAGCTGGGAAGGTTTCCTCCTCTGATTTGGAATCTCCAGGAGCCAAAGAAGGGCGTCCTTCAGCCCTGACCCTGAGTGGTGGAGGAGGTACTTGTCTAGGTGCCACTGAGCCAACCAGGCAGGCCAACAAACTATAACTTCCAGGTGGGCCTAAACCCACCAGTCACCTGGATGATCCCATTGCCTGATAATGCAAAATAGGCAACTGGAGCAGCCAATCATTGGCCCTGCACACAGCATTCCCCCTCCCTGCAGGCAAAACACCAGCCCTGTAGAGCAGGGAGTAGGAAAGCAGCATTTCCTTCATTAAAGTGGCTGTATCCCGGAGTTTTGTGCAGGGCTTTGTCACCTGATTTGTGGAGGTGATTAAATGTGTGTTTGCAGGAACTGGAAGAACCAGCCCAGCATTTCTCTCCTGGCTTTGCCCTTCCTTCATAAGCCTTGGAGTTCCTTTCCAACCCCTTCCCTACTCCTATTCTTTACCCCAGAGGAGAGGGGAGTAGAATCCCACTATTCACTGGGAAAGAAGAGGGACTATATTAAAACCATTTCTGCAGTCCTGGAGACATATCTATGGTTTTCCATGCAGAGGCTCTGCCTTTGCTTGTCAGGTCCGAAAAGCAAGTGGGGTGTTGCTTGACTGCCTGGGTCCCTCTAGCTGTCGGTTTTAATCTTTTCTTCCCACACCCCTGAAGCCTGAAATTGTGGTGCCTGCTGCTGGTCAGTTGCAGTTCTCCTATTCTCCAGGACCTGGCTGGTAGACTTGAAGGTGTGTGGCCAGAGAGGAAGGCAAGCAGCCTAGAGAAGCCCAGGCAGGGTCCCAATGCTTCCCCCCCCACCTTGACCAGTGTGTGACTTTTTTACTGGGGGTGGGGAGCAAAGCCAGAGGAGAAAGCCAAATGGAGCTTTCAGAACAGTGAGAGCTACATCCACACCATCTGCTTAGGAGATGCATTAGGTTGGCCACAGATGGGGAAAGGTCACACCCTAAAGTTCCCCACTTAAACGTGATTTCAGAAGAAGTCATTGCCTGTCTTGTTGGATCTGGTTAAAGGAGAGCCTGGATGGACACAGATTGAGAGACTCTCCTGAGCCCTGCTGGCCACAGCTGCTTGAAGCAAGGGGTCCCTTTGGGCTGCTTCTGCCTCCTCGGCTTAGAACCTTTAATCTGACACACACATGCACAAACACAAAATGGCTTTCAGGCTGATTCCAGTTGTAACATTGGCCAATGTGCAAGGGAACCCCTGAGCCACTGACAGTGGAGCTCAAGAAGACCCTCTCTGCCTTAGCTGTCCGAGGCCATTTCCCAGCCATCGCAGAAGGAGAGAGGAGAGAAGGTGACGAGGAGGAGGAAGAGGAGGCAGCAAGGAGCAGCTGCCACCATGATTCAGAGAAGCCAATTGGGGCAAGGAATCTGGAGAATGAACAGGCCCAGGCTGGCAGTTCTATTTTCAGCAAACAAGGGGTTCCTTCTCAGGAAAAGGCTTCAGAGAGGGAAAGAGGTGGAAAATCAACAGGAGGGGTGGTTTACGCCTGCATGTTCCTCGTGCAGTTCCCCCTCTTCTGCAGGGGAGAAGGGGGTCACAGTGGGCTGCCAAGGCAAAGGTAGAGAAGCCCTGAAGTGGTGAGGCAGCAAAGGGCTGTCCTAGCGAGTCCAGTTTCCAGGGGCCTGTAGTGCTGCCAGCCAGATCCTGCCCTAGGAAGGGTTGCAGCTGGCCCTGTGCCGTCTGCTGAGGACTCCATAGTCAGTACTCTCTGGTGCCTCCATGTGATCCGAAGGGCACTCCCATAGAGCAAGGCCATTCCATCCTGCCCCAGGGGGTCTCACCAAGCACTTGGCTCCAGACTTAGCAGCACCAGCACCAGAGTACCCAACTGGTTCCAACAGCAGACTGGGGGGACCCAGAGAACATTGGGAAGACCCCAGTTGTCCCCAGCCCCACCATTGTCCTTGTGGCCCAAGGGCGAGGAGGTGCAGTCGCCCACCTTCACAAGCTTGTTCCGCTTCTCCAGAAAGGGCTGCGGGTATCGTCCTCTTCTAGGGGGTCTGACTCTGCAAGGCAAGATTGGGAAAAAAGGGATTCCTGGACAAGCCTAGATGCCAAGTTATGTGTAATCTGAGTTGGAGGGGAGGTTTGCACTCACAGTCATTTCCCTATCCCTGATAGCTGCCTAGGGAAAGGAGACTCTGTGCTCGGATGTCCCCTGGGAAAGGGAAGGTGAGGCTCCTCGGTGCTTCTCCCTGAGAGCAGCTGGCAGGATGCCAAATACAGCCAAGGCCTAAACCAAAGCCCTGCCACATCAGGTGGGGGGCTCAATTCAGCTTGCCTCTGTCCCAAGCATGTCAGGGGAGCGGGTGCAAGTGTCCCTCTTGCCCTTTGCGAGCGAGCAAGGACCCTCTTACCTCCATTTGGCTGTATATCCAACCAAGAAACTTGGAGACTTGGGAATAGACACCTGGCTTGTTTCGCTGTCCGCAGCCAGTTCCCCAGCTGGTGACCCCAGCCAAGTACCATCGATTACTGTCCTGGCAAACCAGGGGGCCACCACTGTCACCCTAGGCAAAGAGAGACGGGCATTAGAGAACTAAGGGTCATAATCCCCACCTGGCATTCCAGGCTTTGGTGGTTTGTAGCACTGGAAGCCCATAATTGGGGTTTCATAGCAAAAGCCCAAAGTGGAGACGCCTCTGTGTCCTGCAAGGAGAGGCCTTTCATCTTTTGTTTTTGTGTGTTGGTGTGCCATCAACAAGGTTCCCTCTAACTTTCCTGTGCCAAAAATCTGGTTTTCTCCTGAAAAAAATGTAACAGCAATGGTAATTCTGCATTTGAAAGAACCATCCCACTGGAGGGCGGGAGAAGGAGTGTTGGGGGCCACAATAGCAACGGCTCTCCCAAGTTCAAAAGTCCGCTGCAAGCATGCAAGATATCAGGAAGGGTTGCCAGAAGGGAGGCCCACCGCCTTTGTTTCCGGGGTGCCTCAGGAATGGACCCCTCTGATTTTGTGAGCTCCAATGGACTCTGAGTCTCCAGCTGAGGCGGCTGCTTGGCCCTTGTGAGTTAGGTTCAGTGCAAAATGTGGCTTCAGATTCGGAGAGCGAGAGGGCCAAAGCCCACAGTCGTGCCACCATGTAAAAAGGACCAGGTGGTGGAGACTGGAGTCCTCAGGAGAGAAGGAGGCAGCTCTAACTGGGAACACGGCATATAGAAGCATGTCCTCCAGATGCCCCTTTCCTACTTCCTGACCTCCTGTGTCCTGAGGCCATCCCTTCCAGGCCTCCCCTGTTCCTTGCCCAGGGACTGTACTTGGGGTTTGGGTTCTGGATCTGCTTTCAAGGAGCTCACGTGGAACCACAGACTGGGTGAGCAGCTTTCTTTTCCTGAAAGACTTGCTACCATCTTCCTAATAACCTTTCCTTATCTCTGTCTCAGTTGGTGTGGGAAAAATTAACTAAAACCAGCCAGACTTGTAACTCGTTGCATCAGCCTAAGGTTGCATAGGAGAACTCTTCCACTTTCTCATCAGGCAAGAGAACCTCTTTTACCTGGCAAGAGTCTTTGCCCCCTTGCAAAAACCCAGCACACATCATCCGGGGGGTCAGGAACCCCTCGTACACATTACGGCTGTTGCAGAGCCGATAGTCGATAATCTTCACTTCTGCTTCCCGCAGCTTGGGCGACGTGTTCTCTGCAAAAGGCAAAAATTATGTGATGAAAAGAGAGCCCTGGACACCCTTCAGTCTCCCATGCTGGAATCGAATTGGGACATGGGATCTCCCATAGAAAAAGTTCACGATAGCTAAGGGGTCCCCACCCCCATAGCATGTTGGCAGGCAACTTGGGACATGTCCGGGGAGAGGGAAGCTCACCCTTTCTGTGCCACAGCCTAGCAAGTGAGGCCCGCTCGCCCAGCTTACCTTCATTTTCACTGATTTTGCCAAAGCCTGTGATGAAGCAGCCCCGCCCAGGAAGAAACCTTTGGCCTGACATGGGGAGGCAGGCTGGGCGAACCTGGGCTGGAAAAGAGGGACAAGCAAGTGAGCCCCTCCTTGAACAAAAGGCAAAGGGGCCTGCTGGCCTTGGAGCTGAGGAGGCATCCAAGAACTTCACCTGAGAGGACCAAGGGCTGGGCGAGCTTCATCAGGGCAATGTCATAGTCATCATGATCATCACTGTAATTAGCATTAATGATGACCTCCGAGACCAGGATTCCCTTCCTCGTCTGCTTGAGGTCAGAGACACCAGCGTAGACCTTCCATTCATCCAGGATTTTCACACTGTTTCTAAAAAGTCCAAAGGCAAAAGGTTACAGGCGCCTCTGCCTTTGCCCAGGGCATAGATATCCAGGGGAGACCCCTCTGAGATGAGGGGTATGGGAATCCACCCTGATCCTGTATAGGGGGCTGTTTTTGGAAAATCCAATTATTCAAATTGAGTCAGCAAATTGATCCAGAAGAAAACGCCAATGAGAATTAGTTATGGGAGCTTTTTGTCTTCATTTTTTGGCTGGGTCTCAAGAAATGGTGGGTAGGATAACGGACAGAGCCCCAGATGGGAAGTCCTGCCTTTCTGGAGTAGCCTGGCCGCCTCCTGGCAGGCATCCAGGTAGGGAGCTTCCCTTCGACAGGCATACCACCGCCCTCCCAAGTCAATCCAGAGATTGGCCTTACATGAAGAAGCAGTGGGCTGCGGTCAGCACCCACTGAGCATCAATGATAGTGCCACCACAAATGTGAGCAGAGCCATACTGGAGGCTCACTTGCCAAGGCCATTTACTGGCAGAAGCTTCAGTGCCTCCCACAATGCGGCCGGATATCCGTTGCCCGCAGTCTGCAGGGAGAAACATCCAAAAACTTCAGACAAGCCCCCCCCCCCCCACACACACACATGACCACACCAATCCGTCTGGAGGTGCAGTCAAGGCCTCTTTTCATTAACCAAGTCTTCCTTCTACACTCCCAGCCCAGCTCCCAGCCCCATGCAGGACCCAGGTGATGTGCATGTCCAAGGTTTCTGCCCCATACAGTATTCTCTCTGCTGCCCCAGAAGGCAGGGGCACTCAGTGGCATGGCTTTGCATGCTGCTTTGATTTGTTTAGATAGGAGCTTGTGAAAGGAGGAGAAAGAGTGCCGTTGGGCATTGCCTGAGCAGGTCAGCCCTAGGGCACTGCCTCAACCCTCCTCAACTAGGGCACAGAAGTACAAAAGCCCCTCCCTTGGGGTCAGAGCCAGGCCCTACCCAGGCCCACCTTCTTCTGCCTCCTTACTTGTGCATCGGAGAGAAACTTGCTTTCCAGAATGGCACTGGGACCTACAGAGGAGACCAATAAACCAGAGGTTAAGTGAGAAACAGGGCCTGCAGACGGCAGGCTCTTTCACCAGCCAAGGGGAGCACTCAGAATCCCCAAGTGAGTCTGCCTGCCTGGGAGAAAGACCTTCTCTCTTCTTCTCAAGCACCCAGCCAGAGGAAAGCTGCAGAGAACAGTGAGGGACAGGTGAGTCCCTTCACTTTGACTTCTCACAGGTGCAGCTGAGGATGAATGGTTGAAGGGGTGACAATGGAGAGGACTTCCTTCCTTCCAACCCACCACCTCACCCCAGCAGCCCATTACCTGTTGAGGCTCTGCTGAAGGGTTTTTCGCATCTCGCCAGCCAAAAGAC
Source organism: Hydrophis major (assembly GCA_033807585.1). NCBI lineage: Eukaryota > Metazoa > Chordata > Lepidosauria > Squamata > Elapidae > Hydrophis > Hydrophis major. The sequence goes on along the minus strand of CM066334.1, from coordinate 42,131,112 downwards.
TTTTCCCAGAAAACGCCAGAGGGACGTATTCTGTGTCAGAAGCACTAGGTAGGCAGAAGAGAGTTGCAGCTAAAGGACAGAGCAGCTGTGGAGTAGCTCCCCAGCCCTTGGCAGGCCAGGCCACCATGGATACTGCTTGGCCAAGAGGGGACAGTGACTAAAAAGTCAACATCCCTGGCACAGCATGTAGGCTTCCCTCCCCCAGATCCTCAGTTTATGAACAGCCCCCTGTCTTTTCCTCACAACAAGTCCCTCCCCCTCCCCGAATTATTCTGAAGGAGTGCAGTCCACAAACAGTTCTTCCCACTGCTTGAAAAGTTGCCACCAGGGCATCCTGCATGGGAACAGGACCAGCAAGACAAGCGAGAGGCTAAGAGTAACTTCTTCCTTCGGTGGGTTCCCTCCCACCTTACGAAGAAGCCCAGAATTACTTAAGGAATCCAAGCTGCTGACAGGTCTTTTGGGAGAAGGCTTCGGTCCAGGCTTGGCTGCAGACAGGCAGCCACTCCCTGTCTGCTCCTGAGTAGACATGGAGCAAGGACTGGTTCCACCCAAAGCGCACTGCAGAGTAGGAGAGAAGAGAATGGAACCAGAATGGGCGTTCCTGGGAGCCTCTCAACCCAAGTTCCGTCTTCTGGCTCCCCAAAACCTTCTGGCCGTACCGCAGTCCAGTTCATCGCTCCTCTGAGAACAGTCAGGAACCCCATCACATCGCACAGCGTGGTCACTACAGCTCTCTGCTGGCTGCTTGTACACAATGCCGGTGCTGGATCGCCAGAACAAAACTGGGAATAGGATACAAGCAAGAACAATGGACAAATGGAGGCTTTGGTGAGTTTTTAAGTAGGGGGATTATTTCTTATATTGAGAAAAGGATTCCAGATTCCAGACCACTGAGCAGGAGGGAACCATTGCAGGTGGCCCCTAAAAGAGGCAAGCTTCCTGCCCCTCTATACATAGAAAGTGGGAGAAATAGACCAATAAGGGACTTGTTGGAATTCTTGTGTGTCGCTTCAGCTTCCCTTCTCACAAAGACTATTGATTAGAGCTTCTGAGCTTCTCACTCTTTGGATTAACTGTGTCCTGTCTAGACTGCACAGAGGAATGTCTGGCACACGGCACTTGCAAATGCACCTCTTCAGCATTGGCACTTCCAGCTGAACAAGTTCCCAGCTTTTGTTGCTATTAGGAAGTGGGTAGCAGGTACGCTCCCTCCAGAGACTCTTGCAGAGCATTGGAAACAGCATTTGTGCCAGAGATCATTCCTTAGCATTGTGATGTGCAGGCATCACCATAGAGGAATCTCTAGGGGAAAAGTTTTAAAGGAGATCTAGGTTAGTCCAGGGTAACCAAAAATCAGATGGAGTCTGGTAGCATCATTTCTGACCACAAAACATATATATCTGATGAAGTCAGCTGCAGCTCGTAAAAGTTTGCCTTTAAGTAAAATATGATAATGCAAAAGATACTAGCAGAAACCACCACCCCTGATTCTGGGGAAAGGGAATTCTGTGGCCCAGAAATGCAGCAGTTTGTTCATTTCTCGTCTGTTCAAAGTTGTTAATGCTATTAAAACCAGTGATTGAGAAGGAGGAAGGGTGTGGAAGTCCTATCCCTGTTGCAGCAAACTTGCTAAGAGGATCTTTCTCACCTCCTCCCTCTTTCTCCCCCCTTCTGTATCTCCAAGAAGGGCACAAAAAGAGGGACATGTTGCAGCTGCTTCTGCAAGTGGCATAAGGGGCTGAGAAACAGAAACCAGTTGTGCTGCTGACCCAATGCTTGTGGGACATCAGCAAAATCCAAGTAGCCTTTGCCAGGGATCAGGTGCTGGTTTCCAAAAATGGTCTAAGTCCAATTCTGGGCACATTCATGAAATATCTCACACCTCAAGAAGGTGTCACAGCATTAGCTATCATTTCCAAAGCACGAGTGAATCATTTCAAATTATTTTGCATTGGCCATTTCTGGACACTGCACTTCTGAGTAGCTTTGGAGAAAGTCGGCAAAATGCTCTGGACATCGTATACTTGGATTTCAGGAAATATGCAGGTGACACTAAGCTGGCAGGAATAGCCAACACCCCTGATGATAGGCCCAGGATCCAAATGGATCCTGACAGACTTGAATACTGGGCCCTATCAACAAAATGAAATTTAATGTAAAGAAAAGTAACATTTTATACTGAGGCAGGACAAACCAAATATATAAATACAAATGAGGTGAAACCTGGCTATACCATTTCAGATAAGTGACTCTACAGTCTCTTCTTAAAAGGTTCCAGTGATGGAGCACGCACAACTTCTGAAGGCAAGCAGTTCCACTGGTTAATCGTTCTCATTGTTAGGAAGTTTCTTCTTAGTTCTGGGTTGCTTCTCTTCCCTCCTTGATTAGCATCCATCCATTGTATGAGGGAAGGAAGAGGAGAAGAGGGAGACACTGGCATGCAGCTGGTTTCCTTCTCTCTCCTTCTCTCCCTCTGTGGATTCCAAAATCAACAACAAAGAAGGGAAAGGAAATGTTTCTGGCAGGAAGTAGGAATAACAACGAAACCAGGTTTTAACCTGATTTTCTCCTTGAGGCTCTGCAAAGTCACCACTTGGAAATGTAGGACACATACTTACACCAACTCACATGCATTTCTCTGTATCAGAATAGGCCCTTTCTTTTTTCAGCCAGTGCCCCTACAGGAGAACGGTCTGTGGATCTCTGAGAAGGAGGGAAGGCTGGACTTCTGCCTGCTCGGAAAGGCCCTGCCCAGTGTTTGACTCACAGAAGGAGGTTCGCCCTGCTCCTCCATAGCACAAGGAAGAGAGTTAGGGGTATGGGGTGTGTGATAATATTGCCTACAATGGAGACAGAGCAGCTTTTGAAGGATGATGCCTTTGTAAGAGGCAGCAAAACCCTTGTAAAAAGACAAAGTAATCCTAGGGTTGAGACTGACCCTCCCTCCCAGGGACCCAGCCATGTTTCCTGTCTTGCAACAATCAAGAGAAAAGTGAGGGGGCATGTCTGCCATTGTCCCTCACCCCAGTCAGAGCCGGGAAGCAGAGCATTGCAGATCCACAAAGGAAGAGCCACTGGCCACGGCCACTCACCCCAGGGTTGCAAACAGTATTACTCCTCCTTCATGGAACCTGATCTCACCAGAAATGGAAACTGTGCTGATAATTCCTTTGGTCACCAAAGAGACCTGGCTCTTTGGACTGAGCCTCCCCTCAGATATCAACAGGGAACTTCTGTCTAGGTGGAAAGAACCAGGAAGTCATTCCTGCACACCATAAGTTGCAAGTTGTGGTGCAACCAGAACAATCTTGAACTAAATACACTCAAAACCGTAGAAATAGTGGTAGGTTTTAGGAGAAACTCTCCTATGCTACCACCTCATACAATACTAGACAACACAGCATCAGTAGTAGAGACTTTCAAGTTTCTAGGTTCTATCGTATTTCAAGACTTAGTGGGCACCTAACATCAAAAACATCATCAAAAAAGCACAACAAAGAATGTTCTTTCTGCACTAATTCAGAAAGCTCAAACTGCCCAAGGAGTTGCTGATCCAGTTCTACAGAGGAATTATTGGGTCTATCATCTGCATCTCTAGCACTGTTTGGTTTGGTTCTACAACCAAATAGGAACGACACAGGCTTCAATGGATAATTAGAACTGCAGAAAAAACAATCACTACCAACCTGCCCTCCACTGAGGACCTGTATACTGCACCCTGAGTCAAAAAGAGGACTGTGAAAATGTCTACAGACTCCCCACACCCTGGACCTAAACTACTTCAACTCCTATCCTCAAAACGACTCTATAGGGCACTGCACACCAGAACAGCTAGACATAAGGACAGTTTTTCCAAATGCCATCATTCTGTTAAACAACTAATTCTCACAACACTGTCAAATTATTTATTGATTATATTACTATTCTTCTTCTCATCCTTCCTAGTACTATCTCTTCCCACTTATGACTATAACCATATTGCTTGTATCTTTACAATTTATATTGTTTTATTTGTTTCCTATGGTTATTTGATTGCTTAATAGTAACCTATGACTATCACTGTGTTGTATCTTATGATTCTTGATGAATGTATTTTATTTTTTCTTTATGTACACTGAGAGTTTATGCACCAAAGACAAATTCTTTGTGTGTCCACTCACACTTGGCCAATAGAGAATTCTATTCTATTCTATTCTATTCTTATTCTAAGCAAGCAAAACAAGAAGGTAGGACAAGAAGTAATGGGTGGAAGATCATTTAGGTTCCAACCTAGAAGTAAGGAGAGATTTCCTGACAGGGAGAACAATTAACCACTGGAACGGCTTCCCTCCCAGAGCTGTGGGTGCTCCATCATTGGAGGTTTTAAAGAAGAAATTGGACAGCCATTTGTCTAGAATGGTACAGGGTTTTCTGCCATGGGCAGGGGATTGGACTAGAAACCTCTAAGGCTCCTTCCAACCTTATTATTCTAAGAGAAAACGGAAGGACTCACAGAGCAGGATGAGGGCAACCAGCAGCACAATGAGGAAGAGAAGGCAGACGATGAGGACCACCCTTTTCGGGCCCATTCCCCAGAATACCTTGGCAGTGAGGCTGGAGGAAGCTGCAGGTGGAGAGAGGAAGAAGGTGGTGGGACAAGCTTAGGTCTCTACATAGGAGAAGTCAAAACTGAGGGCTGGGAGGCTGAACAGCAAGAGGTTTCTCTTCTGGGAATCTCCAGCAGGCTGGAACTGAGGGAGATAGGAAGCAGGCAAGAGTTGGGCTTAATTGCAGGCTGAATTCAGCCTTCTTCCATCCTTCCTCTTCATAACCAGAGGCCTGGACTGCTGAAGCTGCCATTGTGTGCAACAGAGCAGAGGTACAAGAGGCTCTGGAGCTATAAGAAAGAACCAGCTGACTGCTTCTGTTTCTTTCAGCCCATCCCTCAGTGCTACCTTTCCCAGTCCCCTACTTAGGGGTCTTTCCTATTGCAAGAGGTTGGACTACCCCCCCCCCCCCCAGTGTAACTTCTATGCCCTCATTAGGAGGTTCCTGCAGATTCTTACCACTTGGACTTGCACCAGCTATGCAGGGTGGGGAGCTCGGTCTGGTTCCTGTAGCATAAGGTCCAAGGGTGGCACCTCGAATGGGCTCATCTGATGGTGCTACTTGAGAGACAGCAGATGGGAAGGCATAGAGAACGGGGCTCCAGACCTCCTGACAGGACAGTGGACCTTCCTGTGGGCAAAGAAGACCAAATTTGGAAAAGATGTCCAAGGATCGTCTGAACAGGAGTGGTGGTCCTAAGCCCCCTCTTTTCCCTCAAGCAACCTTGCCGTTCACAGCCAAGTACTCTTTCTACCAGAGGCTCCACAGGCCAAGAGAATACTCTTCCTGAGCTGCTTCTGGGCAGGCCTCTTTGCCAAGGAACTGGGTGTGCTCCTTTGGAGAAGCCCTGTTTCCAGCTGCCTACCTGAATTAGGACACTGGTGCTATCCTTGCCAGAGGCTGTGTTCCCCATTGGCATGGCATGTCAAGGCAAGGCAAGGCAAGGCCTCTTCCTTCTGGCTGTTTCTGCTCTGAAAGGGCTGAGCTCTGACCTCCTTAGAAGGAGCAATGTGGAGCGTGTGTATTGTGCTCACTGAAGCTGCACTAGCAGGGGAATCTTCCACCAGGAATCTTACCAGCCAGGCCAGGTCCCTGGTTGGATGGCCGCCTGGTCCCCAGCCATCCAAAAGGACTCAGGGCTGAGCAGTATGGCTCTCAGCCTCCAGTCATCCTGTCCTGGTTGCTTGCAAGGTAGCAACTTCTTCCTGGCCCACCCGGAATGCTGCTGGGCTCTGATGTCACTCAGGAGGATCAGATTCCCAGCTTCTGATTCACTTGCAACCTTATTATTAGTAATAAATTCATTTGCTGCCCATCTTGTCGTTTCAGAAAATTTTGAGCAGCTTGTAGTATGATAATATATACAAATATCAAACTTTAAAATATAAGAACATATTAAAATGACAAAAAATTAAAACAAACCAAAAAAACATGGATTTGAAGCAAAGAGGTGGGGTGCTTTCTCTGCTAGCCCACTGATCATCTCCAGCCAACAGCATAGCCAAGTTCTAAGGCCTTTCCCAAAGGCTAAAAGAAAGAATCTTAGTTCTTGTGACAAGATGTTCCAAAGATCAGGAACCATGGTAGAAAAGGCTTTTCTCCTGGATCCTAGCAGTCAAAATTCCTTGGCTCATAGGATCTGTAGTTGGCCTCTCCTGCCAGCACACTGAGATGGGCCAATCCCTTTGGAGAAAGACGGTTCCACAGGTATCCTGACCACCTCCCCTCAATGGCTGGAAGGTAGTAACCCACACTGTGTGTTGCACCCAGAAGAAGATCGGCAGCTAGCACAGCTCACATTATGCGTGTTCATGCCACTGCATTCTAGGCCAATTGTAGCTCCCAAATACTCTTCAGGAGTAGCCCCATGTGGAGCATGTTGCAATAATCCAAGTAGGAGATGACCTGCAGGGCATGAGCGGCTAAGCACAGGGCCTTACGATCCAGAAGGGGCACACCACAAAAATGTTGTGTGATGGGGTGCACACCAGGTCTGCATCCCATCCAGAACGAAAGATGATCCTGAGGCTCTACATGCACACAGCCACTCCCTCTGACCAGGATTCCCTTAAATCTGTTGCCCCCCCTCCTCCCATCCAGGCCCCCACAGATCCCAGGCCCTGCAAAAGGGCAGCCAGGGCATCGCTTAGGTCATCACCAGGGATGAAATCCCTCCTACCCAGCGGTTTCATGCAGATCGTGGTATTCCATCTCTGGCCTCCAGGCTGCATGCAGCCCTGGACAGCTAGAAATGCGGCCCCACAAGTTTGTAAACTTTCAACACTATTATGTGATTTATATGCAGTATATAAATTAACTATATTATATATTTTATATGCTGCCCAAGACTGTTCTTCTTCAATGCAACCCAGGAGAGCCAAAAGATTGGAAGGGGGCAGAGAGAGTTGTGAGCCCAAAGGAAGTGCTCTGCCTCCCCCCACCCCCCAAGGCTGATTGGAACCAGCCACAGAAAAAGGAACGGAACCTCTGCCACACTACACTGCCCAGGCCCAAATCCCACAGCTGGTCCAGAAGATTCCACGGCCGATGGTACTGAAAGGTGCCAAGGAGAGCAAGGATGGAGGTCCTACCGCCATCTGACTCCCACCAGAGATCACCCACAAGGGGAATCGATGCCGTTTCTGTCCCATGATCGGGCTTCAACCCTCCCTGAAAGAAATTGGATAACAATCCATCCCCCCCCCCACGCCCCTGTTTCTTTTCATGGATGGGAAATGGATGGGAAGAGGGCAAGGAGGACACTAGACTATCGAGATGCTGCCCTGAGCCAGTTGGAGCCCCCCCATTCCTGAACCCCCTTTCTCACCAGGGCCAAAGAGGAGTGGAGCCCTCCAGGTAGATCTGTCAGCTTGTTGGCAGAGGCTGGACAATGTAGACCTTGGCCGTGCCCATTCCTTCCAGCCAGAAGCTCAGGGGGCGGGATATTGAGAGACCTTCATCCCAGAGCCCTCTGGCCAATGTGCCCACCTCTGTCAAGCGCCCCCCTCCACTTGGCAGGGAGGAGGCCCCTGCCAGCCTTCCTGAGGCCCTGGATAAAGACCAGCTGCTCAGCTAAGGCCTCGGAGCTCTGCGTCCTGCCCCACGCTGCTCTCTCCCAAAGGGCAGAACCCACTGGATCTGGGGGGGGGGGGGGCTGGCATTCATCTCACCCCCACCCCTCTTCAGTCTCTCCACAATGGATTTGTTTGTTATGTATCTGGAAATTATTTCCCAGGTTATTTTTAATCATAAATTGTCAAATCATATAATTCACTAGGATTATATCAGATAGTGATGCCATTGGAGCATAATGCACATTAAGTTTATCAGGCACATTTATCAGGGGGAACTTGGACAAGTTCCTTGGTCCAAAGCTCCAGTGCTTTGGCCCATGTGCTGGTGTGCTTATTCCCGTCTTCTTGCTTTATGTCCAGTACTGGCAGCACCAATTCTCAGATGATGGAACATAATAGAAAAGACCATCACGCCCCCACCACCACCACCACCATGTCTGTCTGGAGAAGATGGGAGACAAAGAGCCTGAGGAAAGGACCCCAGCCCAGTGACCCAGCCCTGCCCCCTCTCTGCAGATTGGGATTGGAGGAGGGCAGAGAATGCCTGCTGTTCCTTGGCTACTACAGATAAAGGCTTTTGCCCTCCATAAGGGCTGGGTGAGAGGTTGGCACCAAGCCTTGCCTATCAATCAATCAATCAGAACAAAGCTGAAAGGGACATTGGAGGTCTGCTAGTCCAACCCCCTGCTCAAGCAGGAGACCTATACCATTTCAGATAAGCGACTGTTCAGTCTCCAGGGATGAAGCATCCACAACTTCTGGAGGACAGTAGTTCCACTGGTTCATTGTCCTCCCCGTCTGGAAGTTCCTCCTTAATTCCAGGTTGTTTCTCTCCTTGATTAGTTTCCATCCATTGCTTCTTGTCCTGCCTTCTGGTGCTTTGGAGGTTTTTGGGGCAGCCGCTCAAATATTGGAAGGGGGGGCAAATGCTCTTAAGAAATGTATCTCAAGGAAAGAAGCAGCCCCCCGCCCCAGAATCACAGATTAGAAAGACTGCCTACCCTGCAATCTGCTCCTGCCCCCCCCGCCCCCCCCCGCCTCCCCCAATGCTGATGAGAGCACTGGGCAGGGAAGAGGCTCGGGAGGAGGTTCCAGCCTTTGCCAAGGAGACCTGCTTTAGTGCTGCCCAGCACTGCGGATGCAGGATTTATGGAGGAGGGGCTCCCTCACACCCTGAACAGCCTTGGAGAAGAGAAAGCCACCCAGTCCTAGGATGGCTGGAGGCTCCAGCCCACTCCTCCTTCCTCTCTGGTGCTCATTTCTACCAATTCCAGGAAGATCTGTATTGTCTACTGACCACATCCCATCCCTCCAGTGATCAGCAGGTTCTTCCCTCCCTCCCTCCCTCCCTGAGCTGACTTACCAGGTACGGGGGCTGTTCCATGGGCCTCTTCCCACCACCAGGAACCCTGGGGGATCACTGCAACCTTTCAAGGTCCATGGCCCCCTGCCTTCCTTCAAACATAGGTAGGAGATTCACAGGTTTGCCAGCAGCCAACCCACAATGTAGCTCTGGGACAACTGCGCTGAGTGGGAAGTTTACCTGTCTTACCTGCCTGGCTCCCTCCCTGCTAGCTGTGTGTGGCAACCTCCAGAGCCAGGCAGGGAAGAAACTGGCCTGACCTGAAAGATTACTCTGCACAGCTCAGCCTTCCTGCCATGTTTTGGAGAGCAGCTGTCTTCAGATCTCCCAGTGGGGACCCCCCCCCCCTTGACAAGAGAAGCGGGTTTTTCTTGCTGGCTGGTCAATGGACCCTCACACGGGAGTCTTGCCGAACACTCCTCCGTTCTGAAGCTCCCTGGCCATTGCCCTGAGCTGGTCTCCCCAGCCAAAGAGCAGGGGAGATCAGGGCAGCCACACCCAAGGGAGGACATCCAAAGGGAGTACCTGACACAGAAGAAGAGGAAGGATGAGAAGGAAAAAACAACCCGTTCTACTTCCCACCAGATTGCGTGCCACTAAAAGAGGTAGGCAGGAAAGCGCTTCTGGAACCCTGGAGCAGTGGAAGAGGCATGGGTGGCCACCTCCAAAGGCATTTGATTGCCATCTACCCTTTTTTTCACACATTTCTAGCAAAAGGGCATCTGCTATTTCCTGAAGAAGCCGCTCTGTGCTGTCCAGCCAGTGTATGGGAATTGAATAGTTAGTGTGTACAGAACACTCTCCTCAGTGGTTTTTGCTGTTGAGGGTTTTTTTTGTTTTTTTTTTTGCTGCTGTTTCTTATCAATTAAGCCCAAAGTTTCTTGGATTTTTTTTTTTGAATAAATCTACCCAAACTTCCATATAACAACCTTTCAGATTTGGAGGTAACTATAACATACCCTGTAATCTTTTCTTCTACAGGTTAAAGATTCCCAACTTTTGCAACTCTTCTTCAAAAGGAAACAACCGAGGGCTGCAGTTTATCGGGAGAAGTTCTGGTTAGAACAAATTGTGAACATCCGCTGTGAAGATGCAGTCATCAAGGAGGCTCATGCAATCCTAGGCAAGCTCCTTATCAAAAATTAAAAGCAGTGATTCCTCCTTTCCACTCCCCGTTAGTCAGACTGCAGCTGGACTATAACATCTAATTCTGGATGCCACATTTTAGGAAAGAGACCTGGAATAGGACAGAGGAAAGCAACTGAGGTGATTGGAGACCTAGAAGGAAAAAAAAATACTTCTTTCATTTTTCCTAACTTCCTCACCTTTCATCAAAACGCCCAAGCAGCTTAGGAAAGAAAAGGAAGCAAATAGGCACATTACAAACAAGTAAAAGCTGCTGCAAACAGGACAGTCTCCAAGGGCAGCACCAGGACAAAACATCCCACCACAATGAAAGAAACCAGGCCAAATGGGTCTGGGTTTGCCTGGAAGCCAAATGACCTTAAGAAAGCTTCAGGGGATCCTCCTGCAGCTGGAGGGCTTTCACCCACGGGCCCCTCATGCTTCTTGTCAGAAAGCTGGGGAGGGTGGGGGGAAAGTCTTCAGAAGAGGCAGTTTAAGAGCTCCCCATAGCAATGCCAGGGGGAGGGGAGGAAGGTAACTCAGAACAAAAGCCCAAACAAGGGAAGGCTTACAGAACTCATCCATATGACTCTCTGAATGAGCCCAGGATCATCGAACTGTCTGGAGTGGATTCCTGGGCAAGGCTGCTGATGGAGAACACTTGTTTCTTCTCCCACATAACAGCAAATTGCCAAGGAACTGAAGTGTCATTGAGGGTGATGTGCAATTAGGGAGGAAGACCCACCTCTGCTGTTGGCCAGGAAGCTCTGAGGAGGTGGAAACCACGAAGATATGGAGACCCAAAGCCTTGGATTGCCTTTGAAAGTTGGAACCACCCTTCTACAGTCTAAACTCAGGAAGAGTGTAGCAATCACAAACCAATGATATTTGGCTACTGAAAGTAACCCAGTCCTCCTCCTCCTGGCTCCAGATAGTATAAACGGGTGCTTCTCATTCCAAAGCCTAACACCAGCCTACAGGCCCAGATCTGCATTGAACAGCCTGAAGAAGGGAAGCATCTCCCACTCCCAGCCCCTCTTTCACCAACTCTGAAAAAGCAGGTGTGGTTCTGAGGGCTTTAAGGAACTGAAAATAAAACTGCTACTGGTGCAGGGGGCGAAAACAAATTGGTGCACAGATGCGGTGATTATTTCTCAGGGGGGAACAACTAAACTGGAACATGAATGAAATTGGGAAGTGGGTTGAACAAATTCCTCAGAGCAGAAAGATTACAACATTTGGGGTTTTTCTGTTTCTGTTTCTTAAAATGGAAACATGATGTACATTTATAAAATCATTCTCACTCCCAAGAAAATCTCTTTCTTATAATACCAGAATTTAGTGAGGTTGAATGGTGAGAAATTCAGGGAAGATTAAGGAAGTTATTTTTGCATCCAGCACAATTAAACTAAGGAAGATACACTTCCTAATGGCCACCAACAGGAGCAGTGAGGGAGGGGACTTAGCCAATGCACTAAAGGGGGAGGGGGACTTCAGTGACCACTGTTTGTTTCATTGGATTAATTGGAAGAAACTAAACAAGGTTAATACTAAGATGGGAGACCACCAGAGAATCCCTGGACCAAAACTCAAGCCGAAACATCCCAAAAGGAAGCCAGGACAAACCCCTCCTACACAATTGTCAAGGACACCACACAGATAGGTTGTGCTGACCAGAGATTAGTCTGACCCAGGACAGCCAGCTGGGAGGGCTACCAGCTGGAAAGAGGCTAGGCATTGAGTCTCTCCCTGTGGCTGCAGATGACTCCCTCCCACCTCCCCCTCTTCAACTGCCGGGCACAGGTGGAGGCTTCTGGGCCGGAGGAGCATGGCGCTAGTCTAGCGGAAGGGGGCTAGGCGGAGACGGCCTCCCGCTAGGGCCACAGCCTTTCTTTTTCAAGGGGGGCATGGAAGAAGTCCGAGCCTGCTCCACTTATCCAAAGGAGAGGCCGCTTTCAACGCAGCCTCTGCGCATCGGAAAAACCGGCTTGGGAAAACCGGCCAGTCAGAGGCGCCTGACCAGGGAGTGGAAAACGAAACTATCTGCCTCTATTCTAAAGCCCTTCCCGACGTCACTCTCTTTATGGCCTGCCCTCCCAAAAGGGTTAGTGTTGCAAAATGAGAAGGACGAAGGTTTGAGCGGGGGAATTCCTACATCCTGCTTCCAGCAAGTCAGTTCCAGAGGGTGGGAAAGGCGGTTTCTCTGGACGCAATTTTATTCGGTCTCCCGTTCCAGCACCTGCTCGGGTTGTTTGGCCCAGAAAGAGCCCCAAGTGAGAATAGCGGAGGGGAGACCCAAGTGGCGGATATCACAAACGGCCTCGGAGTGCAAAACCCAACAGTTCCCCCAAAAGGCTTTGGAAGGCGGCAGTTCCCACGGGAGGACATCCCAAGGCCGAGCCTTTGAAAATCAGGATGGGCGCTCGGAAACCGAACCTCTCTAGTGGCCGGAGGTCACCCAGCTGACTTTCATGGTAAGGCAAGATTAGAACTCACGGCGCCCGCTTTCTCTCCTGGTGCCTTAACCACTAGACTAAACTGACTCCCCATCTCCCTCCCGTTAAGACAGGGGCCGTCTAGAGTCGAGGAAGGGTCCCAGTTCAGAAGCAGAAGGTGGGCAGCCAGGCGGGAGGCCGCGGCCGGCCGGCCAAGGGCTTCCGGCAGTTCTCTCGGCCCCGACAGCTGCTCCTTCCCCAGCGCAGACTTGTCCATCATTGCGCTCCTTCTCCGGCAAAACCGGCGGGGCCTGGGAGGAAGCGGCGCGGGCGGGGCTTTCCCCAAAAGGGGGGCCAGCGGGGAATGCCCAGAGGAAGCGAAAGCCGAGCCAGCTGCTTCACGCACGCCAGCAAAGGCTCCGCTTTCGCAAACGCCTAGGATGGCCGAGAGGTGGGTGTCGGCGCTGCTGCTGCTGCTGCTCCTCGCCTTCTCCTGTCTTCCGGGCCACGGTGAGGGAAGAGCCAACCGCGGCGACTGCCAAGCGGCCGACCCGCAGGAGGCGAGCGGGAGAGGGAAGGGCGGGTGCCGGACCCGGGACGCCCGGCCGCTGCCTGTCACCTCGGGAGGAGAGTGGGTTCTCGCCGCGCCCACGGATGTGCGCTTCCAGGCCCGCGTCTTCCATCACCTGCTTCGCTGGAAACCGGGCCCTAAACAGGCCGGCGGGGTCCTGTACGAGGTGCAGTATCGGCGGTAAGGGCAGGGCAAGGCGGGAGCGAGAGGCGAGTCGGGTCGGGCCCTTGCCTGCCTTCCGGGTCAGAACAGCCTTCGGCTTCACTTCCCGCCGCCCGCAGGGTTGGCAACGACAGCTGGAGGGCCGCCGCCAATTGTACTCGGATCGCGCTCGACTCCTGTGACCTCACCTGCGAAACTCAGCAGCGCGCGTTTCACTATTTGGCCCGGGTGCGCGCCATAGCCGAGAACCGCTCCTCTGCCTGGATATGGACGCGCCGATTTACGCCAAGCGAAGGTAGAGCAAGAGGCCGCCGAAGAGCCTCTCCTTCGGGAACGCGAAACGGCTCTTCCTGGAGGGCCGAGGAAGCCAAACTGGCTGGCGGGGGCGGCCCCAGGAGGAGAAAGTGGGAGGGGGGAGCTGCTCAGGGCGACCGCGCGGGGCTTCCTCCAGGTTTACTGCTCACCTCCTCCTCCCCAGCAACTCTGTGGCTGTCCAAGGTGACCCTCTCCAGGACCGGAAACCAGCTCCGGGTCTCTCTGCAGCTTCCCACCAGCTGCTGGGCCAACCTCACTTATGAAGGCAGCTATGAGGCATGGGGAGAATATCTGGCCCGAGTACGAAGAGTGTCCAACAATCAGGAGGTGAGCCTCAAGCCACCACCAGTGCCCAGGTGAGCCGTGGGGCTGACTGGGGCAGTTGGAATGGCGGTGGCTGAGGAACCCCTCAGGAGCCCAAGGGTGCCACATGCCCGGACAACAAGTGGCTTATCCTGAGCTTGGTAGGGAAGGGAAGGCTTCTCTGGCCTGACGCGATTCTGCCCATTCTCCTCCACAGCTTGTGCATGTCCACAGCAGCCTGGAATTTGACCTGCCTCCACTGCTGGAGGGAGAGCAGTATTGCATCAGTGTGAGGCCTCGGGTGGCCTCCCTGCCAAACTCTGCTGACTGGACAGAGGAGCAGTGCGTCTCAATACCCCCGCTAGAAGGTGAGCACTAGCCTTCTCTCTCTACCTCTGACTCACTCCCTGCACAGGAGGAAGCCAGACCCTGTCTGTCTGTCTGTCTCTCTCTCCCTCTCTCTCTCTCTCTCTCTCACACACACACACACACACACACACACAGAGTACACAGAGTGAAACTCATCTTAGAGGCAGCCCTCTGCTGGCCTAGCTAAGTCATTGGTCTTACTCCTTTCCTTAAAAGTCTGGAGGCCTCTGAGTGGCTTTGAGATAAAATTTGGTTTTGGAATTTCTAGACTAGAAACTGGTTGAGTGTGGAGAAGGTGCTATTGGTCTCAGCCCAAGACTAACAGGGAGAATAATGGCCTTTATCTAGCTCTTCAGCATTAGGATCTTCCTAGTTCATTTACTGTCCTAAATATGACAACCACTCTTGGTGTCTGTGTCTTTCTGGATCAAACTGTTGGCTTGTTTCCTACACAACTGCTGGTACATCTGGTGGCCAGAGTGAGAGGGCACAGTTTGCCCAGCACTGCCTATCTTGGGTGAATGGCCTACCCTGATAAATCATGTGTGGGAACATTCCTTTGCAGAGTACACTGTCCTTACGCCAAGTTTGGCCTTCCTGACTCTTCTAAGTCTTGGAATTCTGGGTGCAGCACTGGGCTTGGCCTCTGTCTACAAGAAGAAGCCCATAAGAATGCCTTCAGTCCTGGTAAGACCCCACTCCCCAAAATAACCCCCTTCCCAAAACCAGATGGCCCTCGGAGAAGCCAAATTGTTGGCCAAATCCCAGCCCCTCAAAAACTGTAAAGGAAGAAATTGTGTCCAGAGAGTGAGTCAAACTGCCCAACTTTCTTTAAACTTACAAGCCATTTGTCAAAAAACTGCCCTCACTTGAAGCTAAGAGAGGATGATCAATCCACAGCTACAAGGCCAGACAGCTCCAAGGTCTCTTCCAGCTCTATTCTGATTGATTGATTGATTGATTGATTCAGCCATTGTATATGCTGATTCCCCTGGAAAGGGTTGTTGTCTGCCTGAAGACATTGAGTGTGTGTGTGTGGGGTGGGGGGAGAATCTTCTTTCTGGGAAGAATCTCGTGAATTGGGTGAGATTCTTGGAAGAGCTGGAGTGACCACTAGCTGGGCTGGCTGGAGATTCTGCAGGCTGACTCTCCCTCCTCTTTTCTTTTGCATACCAGAAATCACCCCTTGGGCACAACTTCTGCTGGGGTCTGATGGAGGAAAGCAAGAGCCACATTCTACACATGGAGACAGAGTCCATCCAGCAGCTGTTCTTCCTGGGTCCACAGGATCATGCACACCTGGCAAAGAGGGGCAGTCTTTGCATTGGAGCGGTGCTTCCAGAGAAGAACTGCCAGCAGGAAGAGGGCAGAAGGCTGGAGGAAGGCAGCGGCTGCAGTGCAGACAGTGGCATTTGCCTTCAAGAAACCTCTGGCAGCCTGGACAATCTGCATTTCACTCTGGACCTAGGTCAAAAGGCTGGCATGCAGAAAGAGGCAGGCAGCTTTGGGATAAGAGAGCAACTGCCCCTGGGTGAGGAGGGGTCACCATCCAAGGATCTGATTCAGACCCATTCTTCTGGGTACAAGCAACAGTCAGGGGCTCCTTTGGATCCAGAGGATTGCCCAAGGCCTCCCTCCAGCGTGGATGGGGAGGCACTTTCTCATCCCAGCCAGGCAACTGGCTACTTGAAGCAGACCTTCCTTGAAGCGCCCCCTGGCTGGCAGGGGATTGCTCTCCCAAAGGACTTTCTTCATCGTGTGGACCAGTTCCCAAGCAGCATGGCCTCGGATGTCTTGGGGCCATAGCCATCGCCCTGCAAGCCAGTTCCAGCAAGGTTGGGCTTCTCCAGACAAAAGCCTCCATTGCCTCTTCCCCTGATCCAGCGACAGCTGAGCTGGGATCCCATCCCCAGAGCTTTCCTTCTCAGTGCTACAAGGGGTCTGCCTCCTCCCCAGGATCCCCAAAGGCAGAACTCTGCAGAGAACTGAGAACCTGTCTTGAGAAGGGGAGAGGGATCCCACATGCAAAGCTCCCGGCTGCCTCTTCTTTTCATTGGACATCGCTCCAACCTTGACCACCTTGGCATTCTCCCAAAGAGCAGCCTGTCAGCCTGGAGAAGCCGGGTGTTCCAAAGGCAGCAACAAAAGCAAAAGAAGTGAGGAAGTCCTGGCTTCATGAGCACAGTTGGGACCAGCAACTCCTTCACCCAGGGATCTGGTAACTGAACCAATCACTCTCTGACCCCGGCTGGCTGTTTACTGCCAGCTCCTCCATTGGCTCTGCTTGTATTAAGCTGGCTAGGAAGCTGACAAATATTGGTCACATGATCATGGGACCCTGCAATAATTGTAACTGCCTGCTGGATGCAAAGGACATGTCTGTGGGAACACTGCGACAGACGTAAATGTGAGGACTGGTTGTAAAGTTAGTTTTTTAGCACCATCATAGCTTTGAACAGTTGGTAAACAGGGCAGTCGTTAAGCAGGAGCAGCTGTGGTATGGCTCATTCTCCCTTTTCTTCTGAAAAGGAAAGGAAGGCGAAAAGGGCCTTGCCCACGAGAGAAAGCATATGCACCTGTAGAAGGCTGTGCTACGAAAGGGGAGCGTGGAGGTCTCCAGTAGAAGCAAGACCTGCATTTTGGGATCCTCCCATTGGTAAACAGGTGCCTTGCTGCCCCCCAGCACTGCCCCCCCCCCCGAATGGGGCTCCATCTATTTCTCTCTAAGAAATCCCTTCCTCCTGCCCTCTTTTGCTTTTCCCAAAATCAGCAGGAGTTGCCCATTGGTTGACTTCCCCAATGGAGGAGGAGCCCTGCAGTAACCCTGCTGCATGCCTGCAAGACCCAAGACCAGCCATTCCTAAATTGGAGGTCTACCTGGGTTCCTCCCCTAAGAAGGAACTCAAGCAGTGAGAAAAAGTCAGGAGGGGATAGAGATACTGCTCTTGGCATGGGATGGTGCTGGGCAACAGGGTAGGGGGAAGGCTCGGCTGCCCAGATCTTCTGCAACTCACAGGACCACCTTAAATCTTGCCCCCCCCCCAAGAGCTGTCCTCCCAGGCCAAGCTTCCTAAAGGGGGCACCCCAGACCAGCTTTTATTTTATTTCATTTATTTATTTATTTGTATTTATTTAAAGAATTTATATGGCCACCCAACTCAGACAATGTGAAAAACTTACAAGAAACCACTAAGATAAAGCCAACAATCAAACCATCAGATAGGGTTTTTGTAGTTAATACAGTAGCCTAAGATAAAAGGATCATCTTAAAAAGCCTTGAATCTTTTTGTACAAACCAATTTTATTTATTTAATTTATTTTAAACGCAGCTAAATTACCTTTACCAATGTCTTTTGCCTTATTTAATAAATATTGTTTAGCTATGTGATCCTTCAGGATTAAACCTTGAACACAGCATGTGCTGTCCAGCCAGTGTATGGGAATTGGATAGTTAGTTAGCAATTGTGAGCTGTTCCCTTAAGGGAATGCATCATGGTAAATGTAGTTCAGGTATCCTGGAAAATTTAGTCCATGTCATGTGACCACATCTGTAATCCTGATTGGTCACTAAATTGACCCTCGATGGGTTGGGGGAGGTTTCCTCACTCTTGGCTGAACTCAGGGACTCTGACTCGAGGTAACTGTTCTACTTATACCGCTACAAGATGGGAGAAAAAGGATAAGGAGATAACCATCTTTTTACCTACAAGACAAATATGCAAAGGATTGGACATTAAGAAGAACTTCGTCACAAATGTGAGTTATGAGGATACCTGGTGAACCAATAATAAATACTTTGTATGAATGTTTTGTTGAATTTATCCATCTGCATCTGTACAGAAGACAAAATCTACCACTGTACAGAATACAGAACACAGCACAATAAAGAATGCATTTCCATGATGATAAATTCAGACTTTGGGGGATAGAGCTTCTCCCCCACTCCCTTCCCCTGCTGTCCTAAACAGGGACCAGCCACCCTCCCTCTGGCAGCATTTAAAAGCAAGGATTTGTCCCAGAAATGGGAAGAGGAGGGGGCTACTCACACTATAAAAGAGGGGCATGGACTGAGCCACTTGGCGCCAGAGAAACCTACTCGGAATGCTCCTCTGTTGAAAGAGTAGCTCTGCAAGCAATTCCTGTCCTTCTATTTTACACGCACGTGTGTGCACACGCACACACACACCCCAATCTGCAGAGAATCCAGAATTCAAGAGAAGCAACCCAGAAGCCCAGAAGCAACCAAAGGGAGTCCAGACCATTGTCCAACTACTGCTGCTCAATGGCTCCATCAGTGGGGGTGCTGGGTTGGCTTGCTGCAGGGTTGTTACTGCAGCCAGTTCTGAACTGCAACTGGCCAAGAATATTGGCCTAAAAAGAAGGGTGCTGTAACCTTATAGAACGCAGAAGAGGCCTGTACAGGGCCAGGATTTCTGACACCAGACAATTCCATATCATGCAAAACAGCCAAGGAGGGATTTGAATAATCCATCTTACTTCCCTAAAGTCCCAATAGGACACATGACTCGACCCACAGGACCATCCAATGCTCCTCCCACTACCCTCCTGAAAAGGATACATGTGGAGATATTATTCCTGCTCTTTGTCACATACCCCATGCATCGTTTCCAGGATGGCTTTGAATTCTCAGGGGCTCTTATCACAGAATCATAGAAGTGGCAGGACCTTGGGGGTCCCTACCCAAGGCAGAAGTCCTCATACCATCTTGGACATAATCCATGACCAATCTTTTCTTGAAAACTTTCAGCAATAAAGCACCCTCTACTCCAGGAAGCAAGTTTCCCTGCTGTTTTAAGAGTTCTCACTGCCAGAAACATCATCCTTATTTCCAAGTTGGCTCTCTTTCTATCTAGCTTCCACCCATGGCTTCTTGCTTTACCCTCAGGTGCTACGCAGACCCTAAATCTGCCTGTGGACACCCTTCAAGTATTCTCTTTGTTAAGCTATTTTCCAAAGGTGCTTTTTTTCCAAAAAGCTGATGGAGTTTCTTGATTTTTTTTTTTCCTTTGAAAATGTCTTGCTTCTCATTCAAGAAGCAAAAGGGCTTGTTCAGATTTGTTTGGGGGATTTTGGGGGGGGGGGAGAAGCACCTTTAGGACAACCATGACCTGGATGATTGAGATCCTCCGTAGACATTGGTTAAGCTATTGTAAATAGACTTCGTTTCTTCATTGTTGTTCGTGGGATTCATCCTCGGTGCCCTTCCTTGCACTCTTCCTGGGGCTTCAGCATCTTTTTGGTATCATGGTGACTAGAACTGGATGGATGTAACCTTCCAAAGATGACCTCGCCACTGCATTATAGAGCAGCCTTGTCACTTCCTTGGTGCTATCCTTCTGTTGAAGCAGCCTGGAACTGCTTTGGCTTTTTTGGCAGCTGCTGCACACGGCTCACTTTGACTTAAGCCGGAGCTCATCCTAGATTCCTGTCAACTACAGTTGAGACAGATACTCCCTATCCTGCACTTCTCTGTCTGCTTTTTCCTACCTAAGGGCAGACCTTTACTTTTCTCACCACCAAACTGCATCTTCTTGGATTAGGCCCGAGGTTCAAATTTGTCAAAATCTTTCTCAATCTTTCATAGTTTTAGCAATTTCCTCCACAATTGGGGTCATCCACCGTTGGTGAGTGCTCCTTCTATCCCCTCCTCCTGTAGGTCATTTCTGAAGATGTTGAAGAGCACTGGGGCCAAGACAGAACCCCGAAGAACCCCACTGCACAGTTCCCTCCAGGTAGGCGTAGTTCCACCGAAGACCACACACTGAGTCTGGTTGGCCAGCCACCTTCAGGCCAATCTGGTAGGGGTACTAAGGAGCAATACAGAAGGGGTGGGGGCACTGGATGTCCACACATCTCTGCTCTCACACAGTTGCCCAAATCCACCCAAAACTTACCCTCCTGCTGCCAAGCACTTCAGATCCTCATAGCAGCTGTAGAACTGTGCCAGGATAATGCTGGAAGAGCCTCAGAGTCACTTACACACTTCTCCATCCAACAGTCCCTCTCATGAAATTGCTCATAGCCGACTCCTGCTCCATGCATGGAACCACTGATGGTGAAGGGAGGGGCCAGCTCCAGTCCCAGTGGCTTCAGTTTGCTAAAGGAGGTAAAGACACATCAACTGGCAGAAGCATGTTGGTGGCAGACTTAGTGTTATGGCTCATAACATTACAAAAGGCACATGCATCCATTCAGGGGGGCGGGGGAAGAGCCAGTTCCAAAGAATTAGGCCAGATTAGGCCACCCCTGAACGTCAGCCTCCTGGAGGGCTGGCTCTCAGCCCTTCTGCTTGCTGCCTGGGCTGGCCTATGGTGGGACTGCAGCTGCCTTTTCCTGCCCTTCCGAGGGCTATCTCCAGGAAAGGTGAACCAGGATCTGATCAGCAGCTCCCATAAATTAATAAAATGCAGAAGAGCATCAGAAATGGGCACAAAGCAAAAAAAAAAAAGATAAGATGGGCAGCCCAGAAATCTAATAAATAAACAGGCAGAACAAAAGTACACTTCTAAGGCAGGAAACATTTTTATAAATTGCAACTCTTATGAACCCCAAAGCAGCTTCCTGAAATGCACTTACCGGATGTGACAAAACCTGAACAGAAAATTAGGCCCTAAAGGAAATAAAACAAGACAAGCAAGTCAGACAGTTAAATTCTGAGCACCATATTTTTAATACTTCTTCTCTAGAAAAATTACAGAAGAGACGATGGAGTCCCTCTTTAAGGCTCTGCCGTTTTAATAAGGAACAAGCCCAGGCAGCTTGTGGCGGCAGAGGGAAGCTGTGTGGAGGGATTAGTCTTTCCCCTTGAGCTGACTCTCGATAGTGAGACAGACCCCACACAAATTTAATAAATAAATAAAATAAAAATATTTTCCATTTCTCTCTTTCACTATGTCATGCACAGCTAAACCCCCCCCCCACATATAATAGGAGCCCCCACATTCACTGTTGCATCTGTAGGATCATATAAGGATAAGGGCCGGTTCCCCTCCACCCCACTCCCAAAACTGGGCTACATTCTTAAAAATCTGAGTTCAACTTTGGAGAGTCTGCCGTCTATGAGGCCACCATTGCTGACCATTGTCTGAGATGAGGAAATCTCCCCAATCAGGTTCCTCCTTGGCCAATTGTCCCTAAAGTCTTAGGGTCACCAGTTACCTTGCCATTACATCTATGTCTCCATTCTGCCCCACTTACTGTCCCAGCAGGGTCCTTCCCGGTACCACCTGAGCAGGACATAGCCAAGAACTCCGAGGATCAAGAGGGAGAGGCTGACACCAAGGATCAAACCAAGGGTGCTGATGGACTCTCTTCCTGCAAACAAAATAGTAAGGTCTGGGGAAGATGAGGCGGTGGGCTGTTTGATACCAATTGCCAAATGAAAGGCCCTTGAGCTTGAGCCTGCGGTGCCTGACTCCAAAAGAAGGGGCAGAGTAGTAGAAGGCACTCCTGTCTGCACATGCAAACCTCCTCTGTGTGGGAGTGGAAGGATGTGCTCAGGAGCCACTAGAGCCAAGCATCCACTCTAGACTGAAAACTTTTGAAGGGGGAGACCCAGCTTTTCCAAGCTAGGTTCCTCCCTTCCTTTCTCTTTCTCCCCAAAGCAGAGACCCAAAGAATCCTGTCTGTTCTCCACGAAAGAAGGCACCGCAAAAGTCAAACACTGGGGAGAACAGAACCGAAGGAGAGAGGAAAGAGAGGACAAGGTCCCCCCAATTATGTTCTTATATGCAGAAATTCCTGGGAATAATAGAATTTGGAAGGCAGACATGCTCCAGGCCTTTAATCATTGTAGTTGCTCTTCTTTGCACTTTTTCCAAAAGTCTCAACATCTTTTTTTTGTAATGTGGTGACCAAAATGGATGCAGGATTCCAGGTGTGGCCTTATTAAAGCTTTAAAAAGTGGTACTATTATTTCACATGGTTTTGATTCTATGCCTCTGTTTATACAACCAAGGATTGTATTAGCTGTTTTGATGCTGCTGTTTACTGCTTGCTCATGTTTAAAGGATCATCCATTAGGACTCCAAGATTCCTCTCAAAGTTACTATTTTTGAGCCAGGCTTCACCTACACTGTACTTGTGCCTTTGTTTATTCCTGTCTAGGTGTAAAACCTTTCTTTTCTCCACATAAAATAGGGCCCATTGTTCAAGTTTGTCAAGATCTTTTTGGATCCTGATTTGTCTTCTGGGATGTTGGCTATTTCTGCCAGCTCAGTGTCATCTGCAAATTTGATATTCCCTCATCTAAGCCGTTTATGAAGAGTACTGGTCCTAAGACGGAACCTTGTGGTACCCCACTGTTTACTTCCCTCCATGTAGATGTAGTACCATTAAGGACTACTTATTGAGTATGGTTTGTCAATCAGTTTTAGAAATCCATCTGGGGGTGATGCTGTCTATCCCACATTTTTCTAGTTTATCAAGAAGTACTGGTAGGTTGTGATCTACTTTGTCGAAAGCCTTGCTAAAGTCTAAGTATATTATGTCAACAGTGTTTTCTTGGTCTACTAATTTAGGCATTTTGTCAAAGAATAAGATTGGTTTGGCATGATCTGTTTTTAACATCCCATTGGCTACTAGTTATAACTTTGTTTCTAGGTGTTTACAAATCTGTTTTTTTAATTATTATTTTTCCAATAGTTCCCAAATATTGATGTTAGGCTGATTGGTCTGAGGTTTCCTAGGTCTGTTTTCTTTTCTCTCCTTTTTTAAAGAAGGGAACCACATCAGCTCTTTTCCAATCCTCTGGTAATTCCCCGGTGCTCCAGGATTTTTTAAAGATATAATACAATAGTTCTGAGATAACATCTTCCAACTGCTTCAGAACTCTGGAATGTAATCCATCAGGTCCCGGTGATTTATATTTATATTTTCTCTCTTATCAAGCATTAACAACTCCCAAGTAAACTCAGGTGTCTTTTCAGGGGAGTAGTGCTCTTTGTTCTTTCTTTTTACATTTCTCTTCTTTCAAGAGAAATCTTCCAAGGTCAAACTACATCATTTGAAAATGTAATTTTAAGCACATAGTAATAGCAAGAAAAATGATATCCAGTAAATCTTGATAAAATAGCATTTTCATTGCCAATGGGGGGCAAGTAGGTGCTCCTTTAGCAATGGACCAGCCTCTTGAGGAATGGTAAGAGTTTGCAAACCTCAGGGCCTTGATTCCATCCTGAACAGACATGGCTTGGGGATGCAGCATGAGGGGAGAAGCAGAGGACAGAAAGGGACAAGCCCAGTCAACTCTTTTCTGAGTAGCCTCCAAGAGTAGACTTGCACATGGCTGGGTTTGCCAACCTTGGAAGACCCAGATAATTGAGGCTGGGCCATCTCCACCCAAGAGGATGTATTGAGGCCACTGGTGTTCTTCCAAGATGGACAAAATCTAAGCACATCCTCTGGTGGGCCAGCCTTCCGTCAGCAAGCATTTGTTGTAGGTCTACCATTTGTTTCTCCTGCTCAACAAAGCTACTGCCTCGGCCCACTCGAAGCAGGAGATGATGAACCACTGCCATCACAAGTCCTCCAGAATTTCTGCATATGTTCTCCCCCACGTTTCATCACCTAAATTCAAGGCACCCTCAGAGAAAGTGTCTTCTGTCATCCAACTGGCTGAGAGACCCAAAGAGCACAGTCCACCTGGCAACAGTTCCTTGCACAGTCAACGTCGTTAGCTGGAAGAGAATCCCGAGAACACAACCTACCCAGGTCCAGGGTGAGGCTGCTGAGCCAAAGCCCTTGAAACATCAACCCTCCTGCTTCCTCTCCCCTTTGCCCATCAGGGCCACCCAGAAGAAGAGCCATGCTAAACCTCCGCAAGAAGCCAGGTGGAACCCGGCTCTTTCTCAGAGCTCTGGGATTCCACCCCCACCCATAGGTACATCTTCAAGGGCCTGCATCTCATGGGGTAGGGTGGGGAGCTAACCCAGAAAATGCAACCGTTACCTGTCATTACAGACCGCAAGGGTTGCCTGCAGCTGGTCAGCTGAACTGCTCTGGCCAAGAGGCTCTTGAAGTAACTGTTCCCTGGGAGCTCTCAGCAATGGTGGCTGCGGCAGCAGCAGCTGCAGGGACTCTCCTGGAATCCTTCTGCGCAGGGAGGCTCTCCCTCCAAGGCCGGCCCTCTTAGCACAAACCCAATGACTGGTCCAGGGGCCAATCTTGGAGTTTGTCGCCTAGCAACACACTTGCTTCCTGGTCTCCAGGCTGCTCTGAAGCTCCGCCTCTTTCTCCTGGCTGACCAGGCAACCCAAAGCCATGGGAGGAGGGGGGAAATCAAACTGCAGCTTCTGGCCAAGAAGTCACTGCCCGGTGCAGGGTAGTAAGGAGAATGGAGGCTTGGACCTTCTCTGGGACCGTCCCTCCCAGATGCCTCGGATGGGAGATGGGCAGATCATCCCCATCTTACTGGAGCTCGGGCTTAAATGCTGGCCGGAAATGGATCCCGCTGGCCTCCTCTGTCCTCCTCAGCTTCCTCCCTCGCTCTGCATGAAGCCCTCCGCCTCGAGTCTCTTTGGGTTTAGCAGAAGCGGGGAAGGCGGGTGGCTCTTGGCAGCCCGTTCTCTGAGACCGTGGAGGCAGCGAGGCAGGCAAGGGGGGGGGGGCTGGACCTTCCCCAAAAGCATTGGGGTGGCCAAGGCCAAGCTCTTTCCCATCGATTGGGAATTGGGGGGGGTCTCCTGCTGCCTCCCATCCGGGGGGGGGGGAGTCCTTAAGAGTCCCAGGGAAGAGGCCAGGTCCCTCCCAAAGGGATGCAGCTGGATTCATGCGAAGCATCAAGCTCTCTCCTTCCTTACCCTCATTTGTACCTTGGGTTTACACCTCTTCTGCTTTGAGAACTATATTTTATTCAACCTGCTCACTGAGGGGTAGCCTCGTGGGTGCCTTGTGGCCAGTCCTGGCTCACCTCAAGCAACCAAATCACTTTGAATAAACAGCATAATTTGATTAACTTGCATATAGTATATACTGTTGTGGGTTTTTGCCAAAATAAGAAGCACAACACTAAGGAGAAGAACCATGTTTATTGCAAGGATTGTTGAATGTCTGCATTACAAGAGGGCCCCCAAACTACGGAGAAAGCCAAGATTTTTGAGGCAGGAAGTGGGGTCTGATTGGCTGGCCATTTGGGGAAACTGGGCAGGGTACCTGGTGAGTACCTTAGGCACAGGGAGCTTTTTCACAGCCAGCAGAGCTGGAAAGCTTGGGGTTCTTTACTGGGTTGTGGCGGGGCCTTGCCTGGAGCCAGCTGCTTTCTATTGCTACGAGATGGGTTAGGAGATAACCATCTTTTACTACAAGGCAGATATACAAAGGATTGGTCATTAAAGAAGAACTTCATCAGAAATGTGAGTTATGAGGATACCCGATGAACCAATAAATGTACTTTGTTATGGACGTTTTGTTGAGTGTATCTATCTTCATCTGTACAGTTTATAAATCCACCTCTGTACAGAAGACAGAAAAAGGTCACTTGCTGGCCATAGTATCTTTCAGAAAAGCAAATAGACCACAGATTCCTGACTGAATCCTCTCCTTATCCCCACCTGGGGTCAATTCACCTTGCTGGGAAAGTATTTTTACAAGGGTATTTGGTAAGAGCTCATGTGTATTGGTGGGGTGGGAAACATCTCATAGGTTTGGTAGTGATTGTGGTTGACGTACGTATAGGATGGGGCATATCTTTTACAATCATAACAGCTACTACACCTGGTAGTGATTTCTCCCCCTCTCCCAAATTATACCTCAGAATAAATAAGAAAACCTAAAGATGTTGCCTCCTCTGGCAGAGGAAGACCATAAACTGTGGGGAAACAGTCTGGCCAAGGAGTCTCTGGGCGTCCTGGCTGGTGGTCCGGAAGGGCTGCCAGTTGCAGAGAGCCAGGGAGGGAGGGGGTCCTGGGCTGAGCAGGATGCAGCTGCTCCTCAAACATCCTGACTTGGTGTCTTGCCAACCTGCCATCTTGTTCACCTGGGCAGCCCCCCCCCCTTGCCTATTATAGATGGGGTGTTAAATTGGGCCAGGGGGGTAATAAGGCCTTAGAAGTGATGCTCTTGTCATGCTCCAGTAAAAAGCCCAGCTCCTGCAGGCCCCTCTCCCTGGCCAGGAGACCAGGAAACGAGCATGCAAGTGAAGGAGAGAAGCTGGGGGAGAGGATCAGCAGCTTGGCAGGGGAGCCATTGGACACCAGCTTCCCATTGAGCAAGGGCAGCCTAAAACCATGGGACCATGCAAAGGAGACACCCACCCACACCCACACCCGATTCCTGTCTCTTGAAGCATCCCTGCAGGTCTGCTCTGCTGTCTTGCCAAGAGGAGGCCTGGAGAAAGACCCACGTCCAGGTGCAGCCACCCTCCATCCTGAAGCACTGAAGAACCACTGAAGAGGATATAGGGACCCCATGCTTGGCTCCCCTGGGCCTCCAATGGCTCCAGCAACGCCCCCCTCCCCCTCCATAGGGATGCATCCCAGCAACCAATATTCAGCAGAGGAGCATCTACTGGCTTCAAGATGCAGGCAGAGCAGACCCGGCGCCTCGCCCTGCCCCTCCAGTCATCTCTACATTGGGAGGGAGGGAGGGAGGCAGCATTTCCAACCCACACCCCAATGCTGATGATATTCGACTTGTCAGGAGGAGAATCAGGTCTTTGGTCCAGTGCCCATCTAGCCTCATTCCTGCAGCTACAGAAACCAAAGCTCAGCCTGCGTCCAGAACCCTCCATCCTCCAGACAGGAGCCATGCCAGTCTTGCCACCCACCTCTGCGGTTTCTCCCAAGAAGCAGCGCTTGTTTGCAGCCAGTTGAGTAACATAGTTGTGTCTCAAGCATCAGTCATTTGAAAGAGGGGCTTCTCCTGCCCTTGCTAGAGTCCGGCAGATGAGCTTGGAGGGTTGGACCCCAGAGACCTGCCCTTCAGGGAGTCAGGCCTTGGGGGCTGGTTTAGAGTCTATCTTGGAGCCTGGCAGCCCCCCGTTCTCCGTGTTCTCATTTGCTGAAGAGCTCACAAGGCACTCCCTGCAGGAGACAGAAAACAGACCAGCTCAGTCTGGCTACACCTTGGAGGTCCCAAGCAGAGGCAGCTCCCTGCCCCCCCGCCCCCTGTGTTGTCCAGGAGAAAGGCCTCTGGGGAGCTCCACTGCCTGGAGGAGGGCCAGCCGGGCCTGCTCCCACACCCAGCCTCCTGTCTGGAGAACCAGGCAGCTGTCGCTGAGCCAGCCAGCCACGTGGCTTGCCCGTATTCTGTATGAGGCAGCGCAAGCAGCACACTCACTTCTGCTTCCGGGTCTTCTTGAGGATGAGGAGGACCAGTTTCTTGGTCAGCATGATAAGGATGAGGAGCCCAATGATGCCACCCGCAACAGACAATATGATCCATGTCAGTGTGTTGTCCACCTTCTCCACTGGGGAGGAAGAGAAGGCAGTGAAGGCCAGGGAGAAAGGGGCCCCCTGCTTGCACCCTCCAGCCATGGGCTTTCCCACACCCAAGCTCAGCAAGCCAGTGGCTCCGAGGAAAGCCCGTTCCCACCCCCCCAACTGTGGAGCTGGAAAATACAGGCCTGCCTCAGTTGGTTGCCTCTAAATGGGCACAACCGAACCAAGGCCAGCGTCCGTTGCCCAGCTGCTACTCACACATCACCACAACTTTGAGAGTAAAGGTGCCACTGTGGTTGGCATCCTTCTCTTTGGGATTCTTGACCAAGCAGGTGTATGGCCCAGAGTCCTCAAAGTCAGCATCAAGCAGCAGGAGGGAAACGTTGAACTCCCGGTTGTCCTTGCTGAGTGGTAGGTCAGGTGGCAACATGTGCTTGAGGTTGAACTTGTACTCCGGATAAGGCTCTGGCTTGGAGTCTTTGTTCTTTACGACCCCTTTGAATATCTGCAGCAGGGGAAGAGCAGTGAATGAAGGCCTGGATCTTTCCTTAAGGTGGAATGTCCCAAGGGAAATCCTCTGCTGCACAAGAACTACCTGACACAGCTCCCCAAGCATCTTCCCCACAAAGTGCTGAGAAGGAGACGCAGTGAGGTTGAGGCAGCCGTTGAGGCAGCCGTCCCCACTCCTCCCCCCGCCCCCTGCTGTGCAGAGGATGGGCTGCTTGTGCTTCCTGGCAATGCAGACTTTTCTGAAGACCTCTCAACTTTTTCCTTCCATACTTGACCCCTGTTTTTTGGGGAATGGGGGGAAGGCTGAGGACTTGGAAGAATCTCTTTCCTTGCTACTTTTTAAATATGAAGACGACCTTCAATTGCTAATTGTCATTCATAAAAGCACCAATGATCATGACACCTTAAAGAATAAGGAATTTATCTCATAAACTGAATAGTCTAGGTCAAGGGTTTTCCAACTTGGCAAGTTGACTTGTGGACTTTAACTCCCAGAATTCCTGAGCTAACATGACTGGAGGAGGAATTCTGGGAATTGAAGTCCACAAGTCTTAAAGCTGTCATGTGATTGCCATTTGCATGCTTCATAGGCAGCTTCTGACAAGCAGAGAAGTCAATGGAGAAGGTAGCAGTAAAATTGCAAGCCATGGGGGTCACTCGATATCTTATTTATTGACTGCATTACTTAATGATGGAGCTGCCGGTCCCATTTGTGGTTGTTAAGCAAGGACTACTTGTAGATCCATTCATCTTCAAGGTGCCATAAGTGTCTCTGCTTGTTGCTTGGAATCTAGCTTCATCAAAACCTCTAACCCTTAAACCAAGCAGCCCTCCCCAGTGCCAATCCCCACAGGCCACGCACTTCGGTCTGGTTGTGGCTCCATAAGAAGTTGGCTTTCTCAATGCCGATGCAGGAGTTGAAAGTACAGGGCAGTAGCACATTGGTGCCATTTTTGGCATAAATAACAGGTGCCTTGCCCACTGACACCTCCAAGGCCAGTGTCCGAAAGCACAGTTGAAGTCCTAAGGAGGAAAAGAGAGAAAGAAAGAGAAAGGAAGGAAGGAAGAGAAAGAAAGAACAAACAATGCTCATTTTGGCAGGGTTGTTTTTATCTGACCTGAGTTTTTTGGATCAGACAGACTCTTTTCACACCAAATGTATATCCTACTCTTGCCTTCTTGGGGGGGAGCTTGCCCAATGACCCCATACAAAAGTCACAGCAAACTGAACAGCTTCCTCTACAGAATCAGCTTGGGGAGGGGGGAAAGGGGAGAGGGCAAAGAGCCATCATCTCTAGCAGCCACCAAACATAGTCCAAACATGTCGGAACAAACACGTTCTTACACTGGACTAAATGTAAGAATGAGTTTATCAGAAGAACTGGATCTTTACTGAAATCATAAATTAATCTACAAAATTCTCCAGTGTCCAATGAAGAGCCTCTATGCCCTCAACTGAAGATGCTACAATTGGGCAAATTGAGCAGAATGCTGAGAAGGTCCCAATTCAGCCAAAGTGTGTCTTCCGAGGATGCCACCGACCAAACAGAATTGTCGGAAGGGTGGCCTTTCCTCTTGCAAGCCAATAATGGAGGTATGGTGCTCTTTGAAAATGGTAACTGGTCCAACTTCTCAGAGAGGCCACTACCCCCCCCCCCCCGCTTTGCAGCTTAACAAGTTCACAGAACATGCTAGACAAGCTAAAACAAACTGGCAGTTTGTATGAAGTAGGTTAGGGGACCCAGTTGCAATTTCAGCTCTGATTTCCAGTTCAGACATCTGGGTCCTGGCTTGTCTAAAAAAGAAGGCTTCTTTATGTTGTACTCCCTGAAACCTGGTGAAGGGCAGTTGTCAGAATCCGTGAAGTGGCGGAAGAGCAAGAGTTCCTGCAGCAGTCAGGTGCAGCAAGGGGGTGGGAGGTGGGGGGGTTGCTACAGAGAAGAGTCAGCTGTGCAAGAGTATTCTTTCATGATTCAAGGACACTCAAGAGCTTAGCTCCTGCTCAAACTCTCTTCCAGCATCTCCTCCCAGCCTCCTTACATGAGTAGAAGTGAGCTCAGTTCTTGGTAGGCCAGGTTATCCCACCAACAAGGGGACTTGGGACTGTGGCCTGAGATGGGTGCAATCCGCACTCCAGACATCGGGTTGCTGTGTATCTAGAACTGAAACTGTTCGTGGCATGATCCCAAGTGAGGGTGCCCTCCCTAAGCACTTGCCCAGCTGGCTTCCATGGGAGGGAGGGAAGGGCAGCTGCCTCTCACGAGTCTTTGCCGCTGCAGGGGCTGCTACTCTCCTGCCTGCTGACTGGAAGCACATGGGGTGCAGGGTCCACCCACTCCATCCTTGCAACCCCGACCCAAGCCAATGCCTAGAATTCAAAAGCCACACACCCAGGGAAGAGAGACCCTGGACCCAGTTGGGAAGGGCAGATCCAGGCCCTCCAAATCCACCCTCAGCCATAGAAACTCCCTGCGTAACTTTGGACCTGTTATTTCCTCTCAGCCCTCCCCACGAGGGAGCTGCTATGGGAATAACCAGAAAGAAGAGACACAGGGAAGCTTTCAACTCTTGGAAGGAAGGAAGGAAGGAAGGAAGGAAGGAAGGAAGGAAGGAAGGAAGGAAGGAAGGAAGGAAGGAAGGAAGGAAGGAAGGAAGGAAGGAAAGAGGTGCCTCTCCCAAACAAAAGGAGTATAGACCCAGATGATCCACCCACCTCACTCCCTGAGCCAATGGCAGGTTTTCTACTTCTGCTCCCAAAGGGAACTGGACCACAGAACAACTCAGGTGTGTCATCACCATGGATAGGCCTGGTGTTTCAGGAAGAGAGCTCACTCACTCAGACTCAAGGGGAAAACCTTCACTTCCAAAGGCAGAGGGAGCTGCCTCTCCCACAGCCAAGAGCCTCTTCACCTCTGGCTCAACTTTCCCGTGGGTTCAGTCTCCTCTGGCAGGAGGCCTGAGCCCAGCGCTGGTCCTTGCTCAGAAAGTCACCCAGGCTGCTCCCCATGGCACCAAAGACTGCAAAGCCATGGAACTCTGGATATGTTTAGTCCAGGTATAGGTAAAGTGAAGCAATTCACGGGGATTTGAATGGAGCAAGACTTCTGCAAGGTGCCAAGCCTTTGAGTGGCATCCAGCCAATTGGCCAACACCAGAGCCTTTGGTTTGCCTGGGACAGAGCACCATTCAGGGCCTGAAGAGGGGCTTCTTACACAACTGATCCAGGGAGGAAAATGGGAGGGGGGAGGCTTTCTAATTAAAGTTTATTACAAAATAATTATCAGGCACTAGACCATTATTGGACTACAGGTATTTTCCATTCAGAAAACAAAATAACTCAGGACTGACCTTGCTAACATGAGTGGGTTTCTTTTTCTTTTTCTTTTTTGCAAGAGGTTAATTAGAACTGCACCCTCCAATAGGGTACCCCTATCCTTCCATGAGTAGAAGTGAATTCATTTAAAGGAGGGGGACTACAAGGCCCATCTGATTCTCCCAAATGCTTGGCATTGTGTGCTCCAGAGAAAAGATTGAGCCCAAGGGAGGTGGCCTCCTTCTGACTTGTTCAGCGTCTTGGATGGGACACTCACATTCCAGGTAAAGAAAGCAGCATCGGCGGTAAAGAGGGGAAGGGAAGGGAAGGGAAGGTGCCTCGGATCCAGCCACCCGGAGATTCACCCCCCTCCCGCACCCCACTTTCAAAAAGTTCAGCACGGAGTTCGCCACAAACTTTCTGTGCAAACGAGGCTTCTTGGAACCAAAGCAAACTTACAGCGAAGTCGGACTTACTCCAGGCCAGGGGCATTGCTGTCTAGGATTCTGCTCGAATCTTTAAAAAGATACCCGGGAAGGAGGCAAGTCGAAGAGGCTGCCAGCGGGAGCAAAAAGTCCCCCAACTCGCTGCAGCAAATGCGGAAGAAAACGCCGGTCCTGCGCGTCCCCCATCCCGCCTCCCGCCGCCCCGGCCTCGCGCAGGGACAGCAGCCGAGCTGCGGCGGGATGGGCCCAAGGGAACTGCAGTGGTGGCGCGCGCCAGCGGAGAGAGGTGTGCTCTCGCTTTCTGCCCGAGCCTCGCGCCTACTAAGTGACCGAGGACCGGTCAGTTGGCTCAGCCCGCAGGCGACCGACGGTTCCCCGAAGCTCAGAGCAGCACCGCGTCCCTACCCAGCAAGGCGACTCCCAGCCAGTCCACGGCCATCTCTGCAACTACTCGGCCGCCTCTCTCCTCTCCGTTGAGGCCGCAGTCTCCGACTCCCGAAGTTGCTTTAGCGACCGACCGCCGCAGTTGCCCCTACTGGCTCCGCGCACGGGCCGCCCCTTCCAGCAGTCGGCAGCCCAAAAGGCAGCGAGAGGCGGAGGCGGACACGCCCGGAACCGCCTCCGCGGTGATGCCAGGCCCCCCGCGGAGGGCGCGCGCAGCCTCGTCGCACCGGGCCTGGGGAGCAGCACCGTCCTCCCCGAAGATCGTTGCCCGCTGCCGCCCGCAGAGCCGGAGAGACACCTGGAGCAGGCGCGCCAAGCCCTCCCAGCGTTGGTTGCTTTGCACTTACCTCCACGGAGACGGCGTCTTTCCCTGGTCTGTTCCATCAACCACGGTTAAGCAAATTGTGGGCTGGCTGTTACACGCGGCTGAATGAGGCCTTAGGAACTTCCAAGCACGGTAGCCAAGAGAAGCTTTTTTGGGGTGGGGGGTGGGTGAAAACTGGCCTGTCCTCCCCAGGAGCAGGCGAGGCATCTGTTTACTAGCAGGGCAGTGGGGAAGCTAACGGTTCCTCCAGTGGGATATTTGGGGGTTGAGGAGGTTGCCCGGATGGTTAGATGGGGTGGCTCGAACCTTTGGAACAGGGGAAGGAAGGGCAACAGGAAAATCAGGCGAGGGGTGGCAAATGGGCAGAGAGAAACTTCTTTCTGGCAGGCAAAGGTGGAGTCACTGCTGAAGCAGCAGGAGGGAAGACCCTTTTCACTCGTGGGGAGCTGGAATCTGCTGCCATTTAGCTGGGCTGGCTTTCGGGACAGGCTTTTCTCATCAACTGCGCTCCCTGCTTCTTCCAAGCCCAAGCCTGCTTCAGGCATCTCGGGAAGGAATTCACAGCTCACAGAGGGATGGAGGAAGTGGTGGGGCTCCAACATCCCACTCTCTGGGAAGCAGCCGGCCGCCGTTTCAGTAGAGCGATTCTCAGCCTTGCCAAGAGTGTGCCAGAGCAATACCACCCAAACTAGACCCCCCCCCCCCCCCACGCAACGAGTTCCTTCTGGTGTCACATAGGAAGTGAGGAGATGGGGGAAAGAAGAAAGGAAACGTTCCTGGCTGAAGGGGGAGGGCAAAGGATGCCAATCTTGGGGGGCATCCTGAGCCACGGGCTAGCGCCTGCTGAGGTGGCAGGTAAAGGGTGCGGAGATGCTGCGGTCCTGGCAGCTTCTGAAGCTCCCAGAGAATCATGACTCAGGGATTGTGCAGTGAAAGGTAAAAAAAAAAAGGAGAAACTGTAAAGGTGCCAGAAATTCCGGGCAGCAGCCTGGGGTGGGGGGGTGGGGAGCAGCTCTTACTGCATGGGGGGAGGGGAATACTTTTTCCATGCCTCTGTTGCGGGTGACCATTGCAGAAAGTCAGGGGCACTAGGCCAAGAACCGAGTCCCATTGAGGGCCTGGCTGGACTTCAGCCAGGAGCTGGCCAGGACTCTCTAGAGGAGGAGGGGCCTTCGCGCTCTCCATGCAAAGGGGCGTTTGCCAGCGAGCCTCAGTGCTTAAAGAGTGAGCGTCGGAGAGGAATCCCAGCGCTCGCCGGAGAAGCTTGGCTCCCTGGGGCGGCAGCAGCCCAACGTTGCTCCGTTTCTCCGACGCTCCTCTGTTCTTTTCTGCAGCTTGAACCTTTCCCGGGAAGGAAGCCGGAAGGGGGCAGTTTGGTCCCAAGGCCTCACAACTACCGGCCCCGTAAAACTTTCTGCAGCCCGGCGACCTAGCAGCAGCCTCTCCCACCGGCGCCGGCGCATTCTTGCGAAGAACTTCACTGAGGAAACCCGGTGGCTTCCCTGAGACCGCGACGGGCCCTCGCAGGAGGGGGAGGGGCGCGCGGTCTGGCTCTCTCCCGCGAAGGCGATCCTCCCATTCAGCCTGACCTCGCCTGCGCGGCTGCGGCCGCCCACATGCCCTGCGCGTGCCCTCTCACTCGCGCCGCTTGGTCGTCGGGCGCAAAAGCAGAAGGGCCGGGAGCGCGCCCAGCTGGCAAGAAGCAAAGTGTTGACTTCGCAACTTTCCCTTCGCGTCCTTGGGTTTCAAGCGCTGTCCAGGCCGAGGAGTTGGGTTTCTCCGCCTCTGCGGGGTGGGTGGGGGCGGGATCTCTCCTAGGACACCAAGGGGGAGGACCAGGCGTTTTGCACAGCCCAAGAACCGCTGCGGACATCCTCTGCCCTGGGACCTCCGGCTCCCGCTTGCGCGATCTGGTGCTGCTTCAGCCTCTCCTGCGCCGGCTGCTCCGCACTCCCGGCATCGCTTCCCCCTCCCCAGCCTGAAGCCTCGAAGGGCCTCTTCCCGCAGACCAAACCCAGGCGCGAGAAAGTTTCAGGGACAACCAGCCAAGGCTTCCTTGAGGGCGCTCCAGCCGGTTCTCTTCCGCACCAGACAAGAAAGCGGACTCCTTCAGGTTAGGAGACGGCCCGGGTTCCTGAGCTCTTCGGAGGGCAGGAGGAGAGTCGGGATAGGGGACTTTTCTTGGCCTTTCTTTGCAGTTTCTCCCGACCAGAAGGGGTCTGGCGCGCGCGCATCCGCCCTGCTCACAAGCCCTGAGAAGGCTGAGAAGCGCCTCGAGGCCGCTCTCTCTCCGTGTTGCAGCGGAGACCTGGGTATCCGCCAGGAAAGAAGCGCGGCGGAGAAGTGGCATCTCTCGCGCGATCCGCCCTTGACCTGCCCAAGAGGGAGCCAAGAATCCCGCAGCTTTCGGCCGCTGTCGGCAGGCCAGAGTTGGTTTGTAGCTCCGGCAAAGACCGCTAGACTCTGCGGGAGGGAGACGCAGGCGCGGGAGGGAGTCAGGCGCCCCCGCAGCTTCGAGCGGCATTTCTTGGCTGGGCCGCTGCAGAACTTACTCTGGGCCGAGGAACGCCCTGATCCGGAGCAGCCTGGAGCGCGGCACCATCCAAAGGACAGAAGAGAGGAAAAGAAGCCAGACCCAGTAGCTTAAGCCGGCTCCGGTCCTCTGGGGCAGCCAGCTACCCGACCAACTAGGTGGGGGTCTGTAGCATGTTGGCGTTCCTTCCGGGGAGTCCCGCTTTTCCTAGAGCTCTGACGCCAAGATTCTGTTGCCAAGTCTGCCCCTTAGCAGGCGCGGCACACCGGCGCTGCGGATTTTCAGAGTCACAGCCGACACTAGGCACTTCCTGGGCGCCTCCAAGCAGGACAGCAGTTCTGCCACACCCAAAGGGGTGGTGGGTTTCCTGGCCTTCAGCTGAGGGCTGGAAGAGAAACCAACCTTCCCAGCCTCCCGGCCAAGAAAGGGAGCCAAGATGGAGGGAGGCTACCTGCTCAATCTCTCACCTTGACCCAAAGGGCATCTTGTGAAGGTCCCTTTCTTTGGGGGGGGGGGGTCAGATGAAGATGCCAGGAGCCACTTGCTGCAGTGCCTGCTGAGGGCAGTTTGACCTTTGTCCAAGGCGGTTCTCCTCTCGAAAGGCTTTCAAGAGTTGTGTAAGTACTGAACCCCAAATGACTCTTTGAGACCCTCATCTATGGAAGGAGGTTCAGATGGTTGATCCTGAGTTTCAAAGAGCATTGCCCCACAGCCAAAGCTGCTTCCACTCTCAGCCCCCTTCAGATTTGCTGGCTTCGAATCCAGCTAATGGATCCTAATGGAGAGCAGTCCAAGAAAGGAAAAGGCAACCGTCCCTCCCTTTCTCAAGGAGGAGTAAATAGGGGAGAAGGCCCACGGGCCATGTTAGGGTGGGGGAAGAGAGCAGACTTACACCAGGCGCCCACCCCTCTCCAGGAAAAGAAGCAGAGGTCTGCCTGTGTAGGGAGGCAAGCTCTGCTTTATTTCGTGTGACTGTTGGACTTCCTGAGCAGACCCAGGACAAGAAACATTGATTTCCAGCGCAGCAGCACAGTAAATCACTGTCGGTGCAAATGGAGGCCAACTCAATTCTGCAGTTACAAGAAGAGTGATGAAAACTTTTCAGGCAGAACCTGATGAATCTGAATTGCAAATTGTGCAAAATAAGGACAGAAAAGTTGCATAACCCATCTCAGCTGAGGGCAGGTGTTGGGAACATGACAGAAGGGGGGTGGGTTGCAATCAGCAGACAGCAAAGTGCAATTCCAAGGAGAAGCAGCAGAGCCAAAGACAGATCAGCACAGTCACAAGCCAACTGGGGAATCACTTGCTCTCACCCCCCAGGGCAACATCCTAGGAAAGGAGCTGGGTGCCCAAAGAAAGGGCCTGTTCAGGGGCTGCTGAATGGAGAATCCCAGCAGGGGTCATGGTGGGGGGAATGGAGGCTCCCAGGGCCCTTCTTGCTTTGGGGTTCTAACTAGCAGGCAAGATGTGTGAACAGGGAAAGTAAATACCAATTGGCTGCAGTGAGTCTGGGTGGAAAACTCTTCCACTAAATCCCAAACAGACAACTTTCCTTTCCTTTCCTTTCCTTTCCTTTCCTTTCCTTTCCTTTCCTTTCCTTTCCTTTCCTTCCTTCTCCTGCTCCCCTTACACATCTGCTCATGCACACACCTCCTGCTTAGGCCAGGCAGAAAACCTTCCCTTGTTTTCATGAGGGAGGGGCGAGGGTCAACAGCATTCCTTCCAAACAGTCCAGCCAGGGGTTTCCAAGATGGGGGGGGGGAGCTCAGTGCTGACCTGCAAGAGAGACGGCTGCTGACCCCCGGCAGTGATTTCTCTTGGCAGTGGCAAATTGTGCTTGGTGTTCAAGGTGGGGGGTGAGAAATGGCAGTTTCTGCTTTGGAGAGGAAATCCTGCTTGGCCGTGAGATGCACAGGGGGACCCTCACTGGCTCCCAAGCCACCTGGCTCCTCTCGGGGCCTCTTCCAGTAGGGACCCCTGGGCTCCACGAGCAAAGGAAACAGGCTTTCACCTCCCCAAGATTTGCCACAAAGGCAACAGCAGTAGCAGAGTTGGGGGAGGGGCTTGGTCTTCTTGCCAGGGACACATAACAGGGCTCCCTCTGTCCAAATGGAGGAACTGTCTGTCTGGGACAGGAATGCAGGCTTACCCCAGGGGGCTTTCAACTTCAGTTCCACAAATTCTACACACACACACACACACACACACACACACACACACAAACCCAGCGCCAGCAGCCCCCCTCCCCTCTGCTGCGCTCTGGCCCAAGAGCCCCAGGGATGAAGAGGGACAGGGGAAGCGGCCCAGCCTTTCTGACAGTTTGGGTGGAACTTTTTGCTTCAGAGAAAGTCCAGGGGAGGGGAGGGCAGGGACAAGGAAGAGCAGGAAGGCCAGCCTGGGGGAGACCCTCCCCTCCCTACTTCATGCCTTCCTCCGGGTTCCCTTCCCCATCGGTTTTGCCCTCTTCTTCGGTCTTCTGGTCATCCGTGTTGAGCCTCTGCTGCTTCTTGCGCCGGACACACTTCACAATGACCAAGGCCAGGATCACCACAGCCAGGAAGCCCCCCACAGTGGCCCCCACAATCACAGCCACTGTGGAGTCCCGCTCTGGGGGTTCTGTAGAGAGAAGCCCAGCATCAGGCAAGGAGCAGCCCTGGAGGTCTCCTCCCAGCATTCGCAGGAAAGGCCCCGGAGAGGGAGCTCTCCCTTTCCCAGGAACCTCTGGGGAGGGGAGGAGGCCCCCCCGTGTCCCCAAGGGGGCTTCTGGGGGCTTCTGGGAAGGGGACCGAGTGGGCAGGGAAGGGTGTGGAACCATGGCCTGACCTTCTGTGAGAACTTGGAGGCTGATCTGGCCGTGGCCCTTTTGTCGGTCAGGTGGGTTCATCACGTAGCAGTTGTACAGCCCTGCATCCTCCAGCTGCACGTTGTGGAGGGTGAAGGACATATCGTTCTTGCTGGGGTTCCCTGTAAACTCCACACGATCCTCAAAACGGTTCAGCTCCACAGGAACCACTTTCAGCTTAAACTGCAAGAACTGGGTGAGATAGGAGGACCAGGAGAGTTGTGGGGTCTTTGGGAGCAGCCCAGCCTACTGTCTGGGATTCCTAGCGCTGGAGGGCAGGGTGGGAGGGAGCAGAGGCAGGGAGCTTAGGAAACTTGGACAAGGGTCACCCATCCCATCCCCATGACCCCTCCCACCCAAGGGCTGCAAAGCCCAGAGTTCCTCCAAAGCAGAGTTTTGCCCATTGGCTCTCCCCCCCCCCCCGCCCCCCAGCACAGTTGATAGGCCTAGGGACTTTCCCAAAGAGGCACAAGCAGCATTCAAGTTTGGGGCAGAGTGGTTGCCCAGCGCCCCCTCGCCCCCAGCCAAGGTACTCACCATCTCTTCGGTGCAGTTCTGGCAGGTTTGGTAGGTCCAGTTCAGGGAGAATTGCTTTTTGTCTACCTGGTAGCAGGAATGGAAAGTGCAGCTGAGGCGGATGGAAGAGCCGTTCAGCGCATAGAGGGTGGTTGGGGCCATCAGCTCCATGCCCAGCGTGTTCAGCACTAGCAAGAAGAGAAGAGCCCCCCCACCCCGCCCACCTCTGCTGTTACTCCTTTTTGTACTAAGACAAACTGCAGATCCTTCCAACCAGGGAGGCAGTGGAGTGCTGCTTCCAACAGTACAGAAACTGTGGACACCACAGAACCGGCACTGTCACTGTTCTGTATTCTGCAAGCATGTACTGGAAAACTAGGAAATTTCTCCTTGACCACCAGATAGTGCTGTGGGTTGCTTTACTTGAGTCTGGGGGGGCGGGGGGGTGAACTCCAGAGGAATTTATCATTTCTTTGCTGGAAGAAAAACCAATCAATCAAATACACCACTCCAAAGGTTTGCTTGCAGTGTTATATTTTTTTAAAAAAAATGTTTAATAAAGATAGGGGAACATGAAAAATTATAAGGTTTTGAGCAGAAAGAAAAATTTTCCTTTTTAAAACGTTGCTTGGATTAGCCTTGTGTCTTGGGGGGCGGGGGAGGGAATGGGCTTCTTTGCTTTGAAGATGATCTGTCAATAATGAATTATGACTCTCAATAAAATGGCCAGACTAATTGTAAAAATAGCTGGAGAGGCTTCTTTTATTGCCTCTGAAGTGGAATAATGCAAAGCCTTTCAGCTGAAATGAGCAGGGCAAAGTTAGTTTTCCTTTCTAGAAATGCCAGCAAGATTTCTGAAACTTTCTCATTGTGTTTGGAAAGGGTTTGTAATTGGATGAATACAGGGATGGATGAGAGATACTTGGCCCCTCCCTTTGTTTTACAAATTGGTTCTTTCTGAGTTAGGAGTTGTAATTTGAGACACAGCACTTCTTTTGCTGAAGAGAAAAGGGGGGTGAATTTGCCCCTTCCTGCAACTATATATGTGTCTTTATCAGATTTTAAATTGGTTGGAGAGGGTCTCTTTTATGGCTTTGTCTCCCTTCCAGATGAGCAGAGCAGAATCAGCTTTCGTTTCTATTTAAAAATACAAACAAGATTTCTCAAACTTCCCTACTGCATTTGTAAACGGTTTTAAGATGAAGTTTGGTTTCTGGCTCTCCTTCTTGTCATGCAAATTGAGTCTTTCAGATAGCAGGAAGACAAATTGAGCGGAGGAGAGAAATGGGTGGTTACTGGTTTGCAATTCTGCAGTTCAGAAAGAGTTCTCTTTGTCTCTAGCATGTGGGGGAATTCCAGCCCCTCCCACCAACCAAACAGCATGTAAAGAGTTCCATTGCTCACAGAGAGAGAGAGAGAGAGAGAGAGAGAGAGAGAGAGAATGAGAAAATGCAGGCTTAGGTTAACATTGCATATTCACTCCTGGCTTCAATATTACTTTGCTTTATCACAAATCCAGATTAACTGTCTTTATACTGATGGGCTTCAGGATTTCAAGATAATCATCTTTTTACTGTTCTGTATTCTGCACAGTGGTATATTTGTCTTCTGTACAGATGCAGATAGATAAACTCCACAAAACATCCATACAAAGTACTTTTATTGGTTCATCAGGTATCCTCATGACTCACATTTGTGACAAAGTTCTTCTTTAATGACCAATCTTTGCATATCTGTCTTGTAGGTAAAAAGATGGTTATCTGTTATCCTTTTTCTCTCATTTTGTAGGGGTAGAAATAGAACAGTTATCACGAGTCCGTGTGTTCAGCCAAGAGTGAGGAAACCTCCCCCAACCCATCAAGGGTCAATTTAGTGACCAATCAGGATTACAGATGTGGTCATGTGACATGGACTACATTTCCCAGGATATCTTAACTACATTTACCATGATGCATTCCCTTAAGGGAACAGCTCACAATTGCTACCTAACTATCCAATTCCCATACACTGACTGGACAGCTGAGTTTTCTACCTTGGGTATATATTATTGCAAACCTTGGAGTTCTGTCCCACCCCACATGCTGGCAATTACCATCCTTCAGGAGAGAAATGCCTTCTCTGTTTTATATGAGCGAGAATGATGGGAAGGTCATCCAATGTGCTTTTTTTGGTTGGTGGGGGGAGTCCTGGGGAAGGCTGGTGTGCTGGGCAATGCAGTCTTTCTTTGCTTTCATCCAGGTGGAGATGAGCTCTCAGGCTTCCCCACCCCAGCCCCCAAATCCAGAAAGGAACTCAAATGTCTTCTGGAGATCCTTGGAAGCAATGGGAGTTGCCAGAAGCCCCTCAGGTCCCTCAAGCGGCCATGACCAAAGCAGCAGCAGGAGCTGCTAATGCAGCTGGAATCATAGGAGCATCCACAGAAGATTTCACTAGGAAAACTGTGATGCTGGATGCGGCCAGAAGCCCACTGATCCTGTCTCTCTGGGCAGGCTGGGGCAGGAGCAGAATACAAGGGAATCCCCCTCCCCACTCCAGTGAGTCTCCTCCCCCATGCACTGGGATCAAGAAGTCACCTGTCTTTGGCTTTGAGGGGTTCTGTACTTTGTCCTCTGCAAGAAGCCCTTAAACCCCCAAATTAGCAGCTGCAGGTGAGTGGAAGTCCAGAGCATGCCCTGTATCCCCTGTGCCCTGAGCGAAAGGGACCACCAGGGAGACAGAGAGAGAGGAAGGACAGCTTTTAGAGGTTTATTCTTGAGGAAGGCAGGAAAAGTCAAAGGGGGCAGCTCCCAAGAACTGAGGGGTAATCCATGATCAGACCAGGGCAAGGGCAGGCTTAGCCACAGGTTCTAGCCATTCAGCTCTGGGGATTCCCAGCAGACCTCCCCCCTCTTTCTTCAATGGGGTCCCACTGCTGGAACAGCAGAGAACTGCTCTGCTTCTGCCGTTCACAGCCTAATTTACCAGCACTATGCCAGTGCCAGTGCCCACCCTCACCAAGGACAGTAACTGGGATACATTAAGAGAGGAGAGAGAGGGGGCTGCGCCCTGCAGCAAAGCTGGACTCGGGGGCTCTCGGACCAGCCTTCTCCGCAGGGGACAGGATGCAGCTATTGGGGGGGGGGGGGGCAACTCTGCTCAGCAGATCTAATTGCAGCTGAAGTTGGCACCTCCTTCGCAGCCTTAGTGTGGGAGCACTAAGAGGGATCTGCTTGGGCAGCCAGAAGCAGCTGCTGAAATCAGCAGGACCGGGTGCTGAATTCATCCGGAGCAGATGGGGAGGCAGCATTCCCCCCTGAGTTCACATCCAGTCCGGCCTTTGCTTCAGGCAGAGAAGGGAGGAGAGGGGGGTCTCCTCTTGTCCACCGCCCAAGCCACCCTCCCCCACTAGAAAGGGGAGAAAGAAATAGGAAGAAAAATTCCCAGGCAGCCTGCGGGAGAGTCACCGGCCCCGCCCGCCCCTTCTCCAATGGTTCCCCCTCTAGCCACCGTGCTGGGCAGCCCTCGGGGGCGCAGGTGGGGACGGGGACTCGCCATCTGGTGTCATCGGCCCGGCCTCCGCCCCCATCCCCGCGGCCCTTACCCAGCGGGAAGAGCAGCAGCAGCTGCAGCGCCGAGCTTGCGGGGCTCATCCTCGGAGCGGCGGCGCGCGGGGCTCAGCAGCTGGGCCGGGCGAAGGTCAAGTGTCCGTCCGGAGACTCATCGTCCTTGGGCAGCGGCGGGGTTCGGCTCCAAGATGGCCGGCTGGAGGGGCGGCGGCCACTGTAGCCGCCACCGCCACTACCAAAAACCGGGGGACAGAAAAATTCTTTGGTTGGTGGATTGCAAAAAGGATTCGGGAGGGCGGGAAAGGGCTGTGGCTAAGAACAAGCGGGAGGGTGGCCCTCGACGTGATTCTCTCCCTCCCCTCGTCTAGAACCATTGCATATAATCCCCGGATTATACAGTATCTCCCCCCCCCCCGCCGCCCAAGTAGCGGCTCCTACGGTTGCCATGGAAAGAGTTGTTGGTGTAACTTCTCACGCACACCGAGAAAAGAGGCAGCTGCAAAAACTCCGTTCGTGGGAGTTCCTTTGCTCGAGAGGCCGCGCAATTTGCGCCGCGATTCCAGTGAAAATCAGCCACGAGAGCAGATGCTCCTGTTAGCAAACTTGTGCGGGTGGAGACGCGAAACAAGAGATTGCAGCGGGCTGTCTGCCCAAGCTCCGGCGGGGAGCTGTCCCCACGCGCTCCCACCCCTGCACCGCGACGGACTGAGCTGCGCTCTCGAGAGGGCCGGGATGGGGGACTCCCTTCCGCCCCGGGTTCGCTTCTTTTAAGGCACGGCAGCGGTCAGTGGGGCTCTGCGGCGGCTCAGGTTCAGCCGGGCCGCTGTCCTTTGTCCTGCAGTCGCCGCTCGGCGTTTGCCTTTCCGCCCTAGGCTCGTGCAGGAGTCTGCATGGACGGCATGGGGCGGAGAGAGACGCTCCCGCCCCCCCTCCCCATTTCTCACCTGGCAGAAGGAAGAGGAGGCCCGAGACTGGAGCCTCCCTGGCTGGAGCCGGCCGAACTTCCTTCTCTGCTTGCAGGTCCGTGCAAGGACGGGCCAGGCTTTTTGCTGGGTTTCCAAAGCTCCCCTAGTTCCTCTTGGGATGCCAGGAGCGAGCCCGAGGGAGAAGCAGCACGGCCAGTCCGAGTCCGGCCTTCCTTTTCTTCAAATCCCAGAGGTAGAGAGCCAACAGCAGCACCGATGCCCTAGATCTTACGGGAGCTGCTCTACAGGCCTTTGTCAAAGGCAGGTGTGGTCTGTGGGCCATTGAACTTCAAGAGAACTTCCTGGAACTGCTGCCTGATCAGTTTATCAACTGTTTCCCCTAGAAAGTCAGAGACTGGCCAAAAATTGTTTCCTATGGCTGGGTCAAGGGTGGCTTAAGGAGACAGAAATCCAAGGGTCCCTCCATCCCTACCCTCATTGTGAAGGGCTGAATCCAACCCCTCCTCCCTTTACTGGCAGTTGTACAAGATGGGAGAACAAGGAACCATGTTGGAGACCATCATCATCCTCTCTCCCTCCCTCCCTCTCTCTGTTTACAGGTTCAGTTTCCAAGGCACCATCACATCATCTCCTTGGAATCCAGAGAGTGCCAGTATCTGATTCCAAGTGGCTGTCCTTAAACAAGGCCAAAGACATGCTCCGTCAGGGCCCTGCTGCCATGGCCTACAGCCAACAGTGATGTCCTTGGTTTCCACCAGTCTCCTTCCAGGCATCTCTCTAAGGTTTCATTGCCTGAAATCCACATGCAGGGATGGCTGGTCAGAACAAGCTGCCAGGGCTTTCACTGCCTTTGGAACTGAAGGTCAAACTGGCATCTGAAGAAGCTGCCCACCAGATTGTTGGGACATCTCCAAGTGTCCACAAAAACCAGGAATAGAACTGTTGATTCTCTTGAAGGCCACTGAACAATCATTTTTCACCAAAATAAGAACCAAGAAGATAACCGTGGCCACTCACATTAGTACTGCAACACATTTAGCACACAGTTATTGTCACTGAATGTAAAGACTATGCCAACGGCTCAGAGTAAACTCCAGAACTTCAGCCCCATAGCTACTCTAAGCTTATGCGGAACTTAAATCCTCATTAAGGTGGCACAGAAGCACAATGTCCACAATGCCAGAGCCCAACAGAGAGAGTCTTGACCCCATAACCTTCTGAGCCTCCATGTTAAGACAGGGGACCTTCACCAAACCATCCACTGCTCTCTAGAGAACCCCACTAGCAGGACAGCATATTCTCACTCCTGATATTTCAAGAACTAAGTTGTGGCCTCTCCCCCCTCCCCATCAGAGCAACCTGGTTCTACCTGCTTGATTCCCCTTGCTCATTCCATGCACACGATGATGTCATCATCAGGCACAGCAGCTCTTGGAAGGGGGGGGGTTCTGAAGTGGTTCCGAAGGGGCCAGGTGTGATTGGCCCTGCTCACTGAGCCAGAGGGATGCCCCAGCTGGCCCCTCCCTTAAAAGAAGAGGAGAAGAGCAGCCAGGCTCTGGGTGGTAAACTGGGGA
The DNA here is from genome assembly GCA_033807585.1 of Hydrophis major. Lineage (NCBI taxonomy): Eukaryota > Metazoa > Chordata > Lepidosauria > Squamata > Elapidae > Hydrophis > Hydrophis major. The sequence goes on along the minus strand of CM066334.1, from coordinate 42,086,431 downwards.
AGACCATTCCTTTCCATTATCTGCAAGGATTTGTGCCATTTGGCTGGCAGCAGGATCCTGGCCTTTCACCCTTCTGGGCTGGAAAGTTATTCAGTCTTCAGCAGGCACTGTTCAAATCAAACACAGGGAAGATAAAGGACACATCTAGATGTGTGCTTTTCCCAATTCCTCCCCTGCTCCCCACCCCCCAATGAATGATAGACCAGTTCTAGTCAAAGCAACAAGACAAAGAATAGATGGAGTTGGCAGAAGGCATTTTATTGGTTGCAGAAGGAGAGGCTCTCTGCAGAGAGGAGCTGGCCAAGGAAGAAACGAAAGGGAGGGTGGATGTGCAGGTGAAGACCCTAAGGCCAGCGGTCCCAACTCTGAGGGCTGGGGAGAGTCTGGACATTTAGCTTCAGCCAGTTCATATGCCTTTCCACGTGGAGGCCACAATGCTCCACAAGACCAGCTGGAGGCTTAAGAGGCCCAGCCCTCTTTCCACAAGAGGCCCAGATCCAGAAAGATATGCTGCTGTAGACGTGTGCTTGCATCCAGCAATGGTCACACCGGTGGCTGACATTTACTGCCTACAGGGGAGTCCATAAAGAGCCTGATCCTGTGCCTTTAAGTTAGTCTTCACCAGGGGTGGGATACGAGAAGGTTAACTACTGGTTGGGATTTACAAGGTTTGGTGATGCGAGCAGTGTGCCTGTAAATCGTCCCCTGTAAATTGTCATCAGCATGCTGTGTGCGGAGAAGCAGCCTTTGAAACAGCCCTCTTTTCTTGTTTTTTTAACTGCAGCTATGCCTCATTCAGCAGCTGAAGTTGAAAAATCAGGAAATAAAGATCAGATAAGGGCCCAAGTGGGCGGGTGGGCAAAAAAATCAGCAGACATAGAACCGGTTCTATGTCTGCTGCTCTTCAGAGCTACCGATTCTACAGAGGTGGACAGAACCGGTGGAAACCCACCCCTGGTCTTCACTCTCACCATCTCCTCTTCCGGCAGTGAGCTCAAATGACATGGGTGGTTTCTCAGGACAGAAAGAGCCCAGGGAAGGGCTTGGAACTGTCCTCACATGAAGCTCATGAAGAAAGAGGAGGAGGAGAGCCCAAGAGGCTAGCTGCCAGATAGACCCTCCACTACCCACTCTTCCAGGCCTATTCACAGGGCAAGAGAAAGGCTAGAAAAGAGAAAATATCAAATCAGGATAATTCCTATAATGGAATGAAATCCGATCATTTTACTCCAGGAAAAGTTCCATTCATTGGAGACTTCCAGAGCCGGATCTTAGTAGTGCTGCAAAAGCGACTCTTTCTCCCTCCCTCCGTCAGCATCAGGATGGCTCCTCCTCCTCGTCGGTGTCCTGGACGGGAGGGAAGGGACAGCTGTCAGGGAGGGAGGAAGGGAGCTGAGGAGACCCACGTGCCCTTCGCTCAGCCCAGCCCTTTGGGTCACAAGTGTTGCTGGCTCAGGGACGAAGATCCCTTCAAGTCCTCTGCCCCCAGCAGAAAACATCCCCCTGCCCCAAATAATGCGAGCAGCCTGTGGGTCTCCCCAGCCAGCATTCAATTCACACAGGCCCGCCCAAGCCAAGCCACAGCAGGCGGACTCAGCCCTCTTGCCAGCCATTGGCACGATGCCCAAAATTGGATGGGTAAGAAATGCCATTCGAAGGAAGACCTCTTCAGAGTTTGGCCCTGTTTTACACCCCTGAAAGTGGTGGCTGTGACTATTCCTGATGCTGGCAAACCTCAGAATGAAGCTTCGTAGAAGGAAGTCCTCTTTTATGGTTCTGAATCTGAGAGGTACCTCTCCCTGATTCCAGGTAGTCTTCGACTTACGACAGTCCATTTAGGGAAAAAAGTGACTTGTGACCATTGTTCACACTTATGACTGTTGTAGCACCCCCATGGTCACTTGACTAAACTTCGAATGCTTGTCAACTGTTTCATATTTATGACAGTCGTAATTACCTGGGGTCATTGCTCATCTTTTGAAACTCTCTGACCAGCAAAGTCAATGGGAAAGCCAGGTTCACTTCATAAGCGTGTCACTAAGTTAACAACTGCAGTGATTAATTTAACAACTATGGCAAGAAAGGTCATAAAATGAGGCAAAATTCACTTTGCACGTCTTGCTTAGCAACAGAAATTTTGGGCTCCATTGTGGTCATAAGTAGAGGACTGCCTGTACATCTTTTCATCCCATCTGCTCAGGAGCAGAGCCTTCCCTGCTGGGGCCCCCGCCCTAGAGAGCATCATCCCTCTGCCCAGTTGCGGTGGGGGATTCTCCTACAGGGGATTCTGCCTATTGGCTGCCTCATGAGCAACATTCGGATGCATTCCCTCATGACCTTGCTCTTATATTTAAGTGGCCTTTATGGAATACTTGAACTGTTGGTTTTATTGTGCATGAACTAAAATTAATTTGTGTGAGAAAGGCAGCTATATACATCCGACTGATTAATAAATAATAAACCGATCTTCTATGCTCGTAGATAATCTTCACTTAACCCCCTCAAATGGAATTGGCAACTCTACAACTAAGCAAAGAGACGGCTAAATGGATTGGATTCTGCTTTCTGTCACATTTTTTGCTTTGTCTGCCCCTTTTGGAATGTTCTTGTACCAATGGAAACGAATGTAAAGGTCCTGGCAACCCAGGGCTGGGAGCCACAGGTGTGGCACACAGTTTCTAGCACTCTTTTCAAATTTCTTCTTCTCTGCTCTGTGGAGGGAAGAGGAGGGAAGAGGAGGAACCTCTTCATCCCTGACCCCTTTCCCTTTGCCAAAGGGATTTCATTGCTTTCAATGTGTAGAAGAGCAGATGGCTTCCTGTCTTGTAACTCTTTCCTTTCCAAACCACAAGAAGGGGGGGAGGGAAACCACATGACAGTGATTCTGTGAAGGTCATAAATGGAATGTACAGTTATTTTTTTCAGCACCATCAGGACTTCGAACAGTTGCTGAAGGAACAGCTGGTAAACGAAGATTATGTATGATTCTAAGTTACAACATTTGCTGGGAGAGGAAGGACTTTTCTCCGTCCACATTTTCTTCTCTGCCAATAAGTTTCATATCTCCAGCAGGCCTCCCCTCGCTCCCAATTACGGAGCCTTGTTGGCATCTCCTATAACCTTCTCTTTGGGTCACCTTTCTGAGCTCAGTGACCCTCCAGGCAGCCTGAGGGCAGTCTAAGCATTCTGCCAGTGCCTGCTGGTTCTCAGTGCAGAAGAATGAGAGAGATGCGAGCAGGGATGAGGCTGAACCCCTGCTGACTTCCCAGTGAGAGGATGCAGGAATTGGTGCTTCCGTAACATGTGGGGAAATGCAAAAGATTTCTCTCCTAATGACCTTTTGGCTTACCAGGCACTGCAAACAACAGCTAACCAGCCGCTCCCTGCAGCCACTTTGCTCAGGTCTATAGAAAAAGAAGAGAGAAGCAACTAGCTCTACCACCAGCCCAATTGTTGGCCCCTCTGCTCCTATACCAGGTGGGCCCCTCCTTCTCAGCTACCACTTGCCCTGGGGTGTAGCAGAGGGAGGGCCATCTTTACCTCCCTTAAGAGGCAATCAGTCCCTCTGCCAAGACTCAACCCCTCCCCTCATCGCTCTTACTCTTCGATGGAGACTTCGATGGAGGACTTCTTGCAACCAAGCTGCCTACTTGGTTTCATCAACCCAGATTTCTGATTCATCCGAACAAGCAGCAAAACCACCACAATGCCAGAGGGAAGAAAGACCAGGATGGAAAGCAGTCCAGATGAGGTCAGCTGGAAGGAGGCACCTTTGGAAACAGAGCAGGATGGGCGAGGCGGAGCAAAACTCCCTCCTTCTAGGTGAGTCTGTAAGAGTCCCCCAGGCCCACCTGCAGCACAGAGGCCAACGTTAGGGGCTAGCGCAGCACCCCAAACTGGAAGACCTTCTGCAGGGCAGGCAGAAGGACGACTAGCCTGAGCCAAGAGGAGCAGACTTTCAGGAAGCAGCTGGCAGTGGCAATGCGGGGCCTGCCACACCCTCCCCCTCCTGCCCAGGGCCCCGGGGCCTCTGTTTTACCTCTCCGACTGACGGTCAGCAGGGTTTGAGGGATGTTGTGCTGCACATCAGGGGGATTCTTCACAGAACAGGTGAATGTCCCATTATCCTCCAGGGTTGGGTTCCAGATCATAATGGAAGCATCCTGCTTGGACACATCGCCAGCCCAAGAAACTCTCTCCCGAAAGCTCCCTCTCTTGGCTGGGTAGGCACTGGACTGATAGTGGAAGACCTGGGGGAGGGGAGGGGAGTGTAAGCCAGAGCAGAAGAGCCCACAGCAACCAACTCCCCCAGGGAGAAGGGGTCACCCGACTTCCTCCCGTGGACTGTGCCACTTCAGGGCCGCCCAAGCAGCAGAACCAGGGCCCTCCCGCAGCTCACTGGTTCCAAGTTGCCCCCGGCAAGAGGCCGGTAGGTCCAGTCGATGGTGAGCTTCTCTGTGACCGGAGCAGAGGATTTGAACCGGCACTTGAGGGTCACCGGCTCTCCCACAAACGCGCGAACTTGGGCAGCGGCCTGGATCTCCAGCAGGTGGACTCTGGCAACCGCTGCAAGCAAGCACAGCCGCAGTGCCGGTCAGCCTCCCGGCCGCAGCCCCCCGGGCCCTCTTCCGCCGCCTGTCTGGCACCGGAGCCCGTCGGGAGGGAAAGCAGACCGCCGCGGCGGGGCTTCGGAGAGCGCGAAAGCCGAACCTCCGTCCGAAGCCGCCTTCCCGGGCCCGCCGCCCTCCGGTCCTGGGTGGAAGCCGGGCGGGCCCCTGGCCGAGGCCTCCGCCGCGACCCCTCCCCAGCTCGCCGTCCTCCCCGTCTCGCATCCCCGCCGTGCGGCAGCCCTGCTCACCCAAGAGGAGCAGAGACAGCGCGGCCGCTCCGCCGGGCTGCTTCCGCTCCAGCCCCATTTTCCGGGACCTGCCGCACCTGCCCGGCGGGCCGGCCGGTGAAGCCGGAAGAGGCGGGCCCTGCTCCGAGGAGCTCTGCCTGCGCTGGCAACAGGGGCGCCCCGCTTCTCCCGCCGCGGCTCTTAGGAAGTAGGGCCGGCCGCTCCCCGCCCCCTCCCCCCGTGAAAGTTCGCGAGGAACTGGCAGATCTCGAGTGGATCCAGCCAAGAAGGCGAAAGAGAGCAGGGACCCCCGTGGGGAGGCCAGGCGTCCGGCAGCGGTCAAGGCGCTTTGGCCGCTTTTCAATCTCTTCCAGGGGCGAAGCTGAAGTGGAGAAAAGAGGCGGACAGGGGCGGCGGAAACTCCCCTGATGTCCGGCAACTTCCCAAGAGCGATTGCTCTGTGTGCGGATGAAAGGTCGAATCCGAAGCAAGCAATGGAGATTCGGCAGCTCTTGAAGGAGACTCTTGGCCCGGGTTGCGCCCTTTGCCTCAGCCTGGGTTTGCTGCCTGGGCCCCAGCTTGGCCGCCCAGGACTTGCTAGACCTGAACCAAACCACTCGTATGACCGTCTCTGGAATGCAACAGCCCAGCCCGGACTGCTGGTAATCACCTCCCATCACCTGACCAAGAAAAGGAGAATCTAGAACAGGAGCCTGTCTGTGCCAAAATGCGTGACATAATTTCATCATGGAGGTGAAATTGTGTTTTTCTTTTCCTTTTGCCTGGTGTGCAAAAGAGGCTGCAGCAGCCACTTTTGGCCCTTGGTCTGCAACAAGTTCTCCTTCTCAGCAAGGTGGAGCAGGCTAGGTTTGGCCAGGAGGCCCTTCAGCTGCCACCCCAGAGCCTCCAAGGAAGATCAGCCAACTGCACCCATTGAGGTCTCACTCCAGAGGCCACTGGAGGACAAGGGAGTTTGACCCAGGAGAGGCAATGCCACCTGTGGGTGATTTCTTAGGCGGCATTGCCCAGTCCTCCCTCCCAACCAACCAACCAGCCCAAGTCCAGACACTGCTGGAGACTCCGTGCTACTTCGCCTCGATCTGCCACTCCCCCTCTTAGTTGCCCCCCCCCCCCCCCCAGTTGATCTGGCTCTCCCCCTTGCTCCTCCTGGGCCTCTGAGCAGGAGCTTCTTTGTGTGCTCCCTCCCAGGATTGTAGTTTGCAGAATCCACTCTCCTGAGGCCGTCTGACTTCAAGGATGGCACCATTGATCGGGATGGGGTTCCGTATTACATTCCATTAAGCTAGATGACACTCACTTTTAATCCCAGGCAATTGTACCTTTACTATAAAATATTCCATTTGCATACAAAATTTAACAAGACTCTTTAAATAAATTAGTGTATGAAAGTGTGTCACCTAAGGATATGAAAGAAATCCAGCAGACAGTCCTCTAATATCTGAAGCTTCCGAGTTTTAGAGGTAGTTGTTGGAAGGGTCACTATAATGGTGTTGCATAAAAGGGGCTCAGTGGCCAGAGAATTGTTTTTTGTCCAGGGCTCTTAAATCCTCCCGAAAGAGAAAGCAAACCCTGGTTTTAAGGAGAGATTTGTGCTGTCAGCCTGGGCTGGAGAGCCGTAAAGGACACGGAATGGCTGCACCAAGACCTTCTGCCTGCACAAAATGAGGCAGGGCTCCTGCTACTCCAGGCAGGCCATAGAAATGGGGCTTTGATCCTGTTGGAAGAGGAGACCCTTTCCTAAGTGGTTGGGGGCTCCCCCTTGGCTTTGGCCCAGGAAAGGGAGCAGAACAGTTGGCAAAGTGGTTCCCGTTGCCCTCCCCCAAGCTTGGCCTGGCCAGTCTGTTTTGACCAGATCTTCTGCTGAGCCACCCAACTTGGTGGCCAGTGGCCCTGAGGTCTTCAGTCACTGAGCCAAAGGCAATCTATACTCCAGGTGGGCAGGGGAGGGCGAATGCTTCAGACACATGGAGAAGACCAGCTAGGCAGACCTTGTTGGCATCATGTGGGCAGAGGTGAGGTTTTGTCTCCTGCAGGAAGTCTTCTCCTTCAAGGCCAGGAGCAGAAACCCCTTTGCTGCCACCGCCGCTCCCACAGGCCACATGGGTGGATCTGGGAGAGAAAAGCCCACAAGAAGTGATTGTGTGGGATGCGCCAGGCATCAACCACAATTGCACTGTGGGGAAGCTTGAGTGGCTGCAGCCCCTCCATCCCGGGTTTCTCTTCGAGGGGAAGGAAACTTCGGTGCTGGTCCAGCCCCTCCAGCTCCAGCAACCTTTCCTTACCAAGACCGATGGGCCCCCTCTCCGGACAGGGGGGTCTTCTCTTCCTCTCCGCCTTCCTTCAGCTTCAATTGCTCTGACCTATTTGAGAAGAGGGGAAGAAGGGAAACAACCGCAGGTCAGGAGGCACGAAAGTGGCTGTTTTGTGAGATGGGACAGGACAGCTGGGGAGCCACCACTGGCTCAGGTTACATTCAGGGATGTTTTGGGGGGTGCTCTGGTTCCCTATGCCTGCTGGGGGGCTGCAGCCACACCTGCCTTTTACTGCCAAGCTATCAGGGGAGGGGAGGGGGTCTTTTGGGGGGGGAATGACTCTGGCTGCAGGAAGCAGAGGGAGAAAGTGCCCTGTCTTGAACATTGGAACCAGATGTGGCACTGTACATGTAAAGCACCCACAGAGTCGATCAATAATTAGCTGCCTCCCTCCTGTGCGAAGGTCGAGGCCATTCAAAGAAATCTCCTGGGTACAGTCTCTGATGAGCCCACTTCAGAGCCTCAACTCAGCCATTTGCAGGGCTCTCTGTGTCTTCTGGATTCTGCTGGGTGAATTCAGACCATGCCAGCTCCTCAGTGGAGCCCCATTTCCACCACTTGCACAGTCCTCTGCCACAAAGGAGCACCACCCAGGAGGCCAGTCTCTCCCTGCAACTCACCTGCCCACCTCCCTTGTCTTGTCTTGCGGCATCCTCCGCCAGTGACGCCAGATCACCACGACCACCACAAGGAGGACCATTGCAGCACAGGAAATGCCAATGGTAAGGATCAAAATATGCACCTCCGAGAAGCTTCCTATCCAGGGACAACAGGAGGGGCAGTGAGGAAGAGAAAGACAAGTGTAGCAGTGCCAGCCCCCAGCAGCCCACCTGGCTCACTCACTTTTCAATACAACACTCAGCCGGATCTCGCCAATGATACCGTCCACATCAGGTGGGTTCTTCACATGGCACTGGAAGGTCCCATTGTCCTTGGGGCTCACATTGTGGAGCATAACGGAAGCATCATTTTTGTGTACGTTGCCATCCCAGGTGATTCTGTCTAGGAAGCGGACTGATTTGGAGGGGTAAGCCCGGTGGTTGTAGTAGAGCACCTGAGCACAGCCAAGAGAGCACCAGTTAGGCAGCTCCTAGTCTTCGCTTAGCAGCATCTCTTGCACCCAGGTCCAGAGAATTTCTCTTACTGCTTTGTGAAAGGACTCTGGTGAGCTCTGGGCAAGGGAAGGACCCCACCCAATGGCTATGATGAAGGGGGGGTGCGCAGTAGCCAGGAGAAGGCCCTCGGGGGTAGGGGAAGCTTCCCTGAGCTCCTCTGCAAGAGGGCCATCCAGTCAGCCTGCAGGGAGTGTGCCTGGGGCTTGGGGGACTCCAGACCTGCCTCTCAGGGGCAGCTACCTCTGCCGAAGTGGGTGGGCAGGAGAGGCTGGGCCGGGGCTCCAGCAAACAGGCCCTGAATGCCTTCTGGGGATTCTGCCTGCTGAGCCAAGTGGCCCAGGGAAGCACAGGCCGCTCTGCCAAACGCTTCCGAAGGAGCTGGGGACACTCTTCTTTCTCCCCAGGTGCCTCGGAGCGGAGCCCCCACCCCACCCGCTGATGACCCTTAGCAGCCTCTCTGCCCCGCCGCACCGCAAGGGGACTGACCGCCTCCAGAGGCTCCTTCAGCTCCGACTGGAAGTACCAGGAAACTGTCAGCTTCGGACCCGCCGGGACTGGACTGAGGAAGGTGCACTTCAAGCGCACGTCGGTCCCATTCAACGCTTCCAGGGTGCCAGGGGTGAACGTTTCCAGAGCCACCACCGGCCCGAGCGCTGCGGAAAGAAACAGAGGGAAGGGGAATGCCTGGAGGAAGGAAGGAAGGAAGGAAGGGCCCAGAGCCGCCGCTTCCTGGAGGTGGGCGTTGCCCGCTTGGCGCAGAGGGGAAGGAAGCCGCTGAACAGGTCGCGGCTCCGACGGGTAGGAACTCGTCGGCCGGTGACGCCGCCGCCGCCCAGGGCAGCCCCAGGCGTGGCGGCCGGGGTCCGCAACCGCTGCGGGGGCGGCCTAGAGGCGGCGACTCAGGAAGAGCCAACCCTCTGCCTTCCTCGGGGTTGGGATCGGGGTCCGCAGCGAGGCGGCCCAGCCGGGACTTCTCGGCGGGGATCCCGTGCATCGCCGCTCCGGGGGGGGGGGGAGGCTTGTCTTACCGAGCAGAAAGAAGCCCCAGGCCGCGGGTCCCGCGCGCCGCGATGCCGGGGGGGCCATGAGCGCCTGCCTCTGCGGGATCCGGCCAGCCGCTCGGCCGAAACGCCTCCCAAATCTGGAATGAGCCGGGTGCGTCCCACAAGGATTGGGAGCCTCCCACGGGCCGCCCAAGGAAGAGCTCACCTGCCCCCCCGCCCCCTTTCTCCAGGCTGTCGCGTGCTAGAGCTGGGCTGGGTGCCACCGGCCGGCTCCCTGCTCGCTGGGCTGTTCTGCGGGTTCCCTTGCACCGGAGCGAGGCGGAGACGGCCTCTCCTAGGACCCGCGCCTCACGCCCTTTCCACAGGAGCCCCACTCGTTCCTTCCTCTGTCCCGGAATTTGGGGAAAGTCCTAGAATTGTTAGGGACCATCGAAATAAAATGAGATTCTCCCGCAAAAGGTAGTGCCAAGCCTGCCCGAACACGAGGGGGGATTTGTTCACTGCAAGTGTTTATTGCAAGGATTGTTGATTGTCTGCATTGCAAGAAAGAGAGCCCCCACTACGGGGAAAGCCAAGATTTGTATAGACGTTAGGACTACTACGAGGCAGGAAGTCTTTGGGGTCTGATTGGCTGGCCATTTGGGGAAACGGGAAGTCCTTGTCGGGTGGGGTACCTGGGTGGGTGAGTCCTGGCCTCAGGCACAGGGAGCCTTTCCACTGCCAGCAGAGCTGAAAAGGTTGCAGTTCTTCACTGGGTTGTAGAGGGGCCTTGCCTGGAGCCTGTGTGTGTGTGTGTGAGAGAGAGAGAGAGAGAGAGAGAATTTGAGTCTGAAAGGGTTGGGCAAAAAGAAGACAGGGTGCAGCCTCCATTTTGTTTGTTAGATTTATTTTCAGCCCTACACTTCTGGTACCTCCAAACAGCAAACTAAACATTGACCTATCTCTTAAATGCTCTCCCCTCCTCCATCTTCCTAAGAAGCAGTTCTTGTGAGTGGGGATGCTTGGGGAGCTGTCTGCACATGCTCAGAAGGCTCTCTTTTTACCTGAAAAGAGGCACTTAAGTTTGGCCACTATCTGAGGCCATCAGGCTGAGCTCAGGTGCATGCCAGCCCCAAAGGCAGCAGAGGAGGGCCTTAAGCCCAGGCCTGGCAGGGCCAGGTGATGATCCCAGGGAGGCCCTGTAGTGCCTGATATCAAAGCCTTGGCTGTGCTGTGCCTGCTTGCCACAGGACATCGCTGCCACACCTGCTGGAGTGGCAACTGCTGTACAGGAGTGGATGTTGGTCAGGGAGGGCTTGCCAGCTGTGATGACTAGAGGAACTCAAACTGGAGGCTCCCAAGGATATCAACCAATTGTTCTTGACAGCCAGCCGTTTGGAAGGAGTTTGCCTTCACTTTCTTCCATCACAAATTTGAGATTGTGGTCTCTTGGATTGACTGCTGAGCCCGCCCACCCCCCACCCCGAAGCACCAGCTGGGGCAACCTGCTCTAGTTCCCAGCTGGGCCTCCAGTCCAATGGCCCAGAAGCTGTTCCTGCCAAGACATCGGGCAGTAAATAAGGGCTAGTGTGTGTTCAGTGGAGGGATTGAAGAGGTGGGGGGAATGCCTTTTAGGCCTTGCAGCCTGTGACTGCTTCTTCTGTGTTGCTGGAGGAGCCCCCCCCCCCCCCCCAGTCCCCAGTTGAAATCTCCTGCAGGGGGGGCAGCTGAGCAGTCCTGGCTCCATCTGTACCTTCACTGAGCCTCGCTCCTCCTGCTTTGACGGAGCCCCCACTTCCTGGCGGGCTGGGCCCACAGAGGGTTTCTTTCTCTTTCTTTACCGATTGCTCAGCCGTGTTCTCAGAGCCCTCCTGGAGGGAGAGAGGCAGCAGGTTCCCCAACGGGGGGAGCCGCAGAGAGTGGGAAGATGCCTCTGGGGCTCCTTTGGAGTGCCTTGGTGCTGCTCCTGTTCCACCCAGGTGAGTGCCGCAAGGAGGGCTGCGCTGGGGCCCCATCTGGGCTCCTGCTTATTCCAGCAATTGGTCCGCCTGGCTTCTGGCCCTGCCGGTCAAGCTCTCCTGGGTCCCAGCCACATGTTGTGAAGGGAGGCAGCCGCCTTGTTTGTGCACATGGCTGCCTTCCCCAAAGCCTCAGGCCTGACAGCCCCAAGGATGCCATCTCCCCTTCCAGGCAACAGGTTGATCTCCATGACCAGATCCTCTAGAAGAGGTTTTCCCGCAGTATATTGGCGATTGTGTGTTGGGCGGAGAACTTTTTCTAGAAATCACAAATCATTTCCCAACTAAATGTTTTCCAACTAGGTTTTGTTTTTTAGAGCAGGTGGTCAGTCATTTCCTCCCCTCCCCCTAGTGCAGGTAATCCTCAACTTACAGCCACAATTGGGACTAGAACTTTTGTTGCTAAATAAAGTGGTCGCTAAGTGACTCACATTGAATTTTGTGACTTTTTCAGCTGCAGTTGTGAAACAAACCATGCCATTGTGAAGCAAATCCGGCTTTCCCCATTGACTTTACTTGTTGAAACCCTCTGGGAAAGTTTCAAATGACAATCATGTAACTGTGAGGATGCTGTGGGGGTTATAAGTGCGAGGATTGGTTATAAATCACTTTTTCAGCCAGCCCTGTCATAACTTCAAACAGTTGTAAAACAAATGGTTATAACTCAAAGACTACCTGAAATCTCAGGGTGGTGCCTGGGGCAGATTCCAAGGGTGCCAAGAGGCTGAGTGGTGGAGGAGGGGGCCTGGTGGGTAGGGCTGAATCCCTTGAGTGGGGGGAGAGCTCTCTCTTTCCAGCTACAGGGGTCCCTTTCCTCAGGAGAGCCCTGGAGGGGGAGGAGCACACACAGGAGGGTCTCTAGCTGCATGATGGAGCAGAGCCTCCTCTTCAAAGTAAGGTCCACATGTCCTCTTTTAAACAATGGTGGCCTAGTTTGGCATAGGAACCACCTGACCCTGCAAAGGAAGCTTCTGGAAGATGCCTCAGTCTTTGGTGCCAGGCAAGAAAATCAATGCCCACCCACGCTTTCCGCTGCCTTTTCCTGGGTACGGCTGCAGTGGTGCCCACGAGGGGCTGCTGGGTGATTCCTCCAGAAAGCTGTTAGAATAATTGCCACAAGTCTGATTTGGGGGCTGATTGGATGGAGCAGCCGCTCCATTTCTGGGGCTTTGCGGGGAGCAACCTGGCCCACTGTCCTCCAGCTTTGCTCAAGCTTCATAAAATAAATGGCTTTTAAGGTGCTGAAGGGAGCAGCTTTATTCTGGAATCGATGGCCGTTATGTGCCGGTGAGAAGGTCTTCACTGTTTTTTTTTTCTTCTTTTCACAGCCAGGCAGACGGAGGGACAGGTTGAAGGTAAGGAAGGGAGCGGCCTTGGGACTTTGGGGCATTGCTGGAAACAAGTCAGAAAGGGAGCAGCCGCTGTTGTCCATGCAGTCACCAGGGACTGCCCCTGGCACCCTTGCCCCAAACCAGGGTTTGTGATGGCTGAGGAGGCATCCTTGCCACCAGGATTAAGAAACTGGGAGGCTCCAACGAGGCCCAGCCTCTGTCCCGGCTCCCCCGGGGTGTGTGGGGGAGGGGGGTCACTCTTTTGAATGAAAATGGACGCTCTAGGGGACATGGCATAGCCATCCTGTTCCATGTCGCTTCCTCTGAAGAAGCTCAGGTTAATGACAGTCCAGGAAAGTGTTTGGAGATGGTTGCAGAATAAAAATAGCAATGTCTGTTCAAAGGTAAACTACTGTAAGTTATCTTTTAAAACTGCCAGTGACTAACACCTGTAGCAAAGCAGACAGGCTGCCTATAAGGATGCCAGGCCTCTCCCTGAACATGCATGTGGGGCAAAGAAAAAAGCCACAAAGCCTCGACTGGGAAGAAAGGAGAGATGTTCCCTTGGTGTGGGGGAGGTGGGGGGGGTTTGATGTGGGGCACTAGCTCATAGTCTTGGCGAAAAGACAGCCACACTGCTCTTCCCAGTGAGAACCTGCTGGATTATCTGCCAGGGTTTGTGCCCAGAGCTGCCAGGTAGACTCTTTTGACTTGCCGTAGAAATCAAGGTGGAAGTCTCTTTGGGGAAGGTGTTTCTCACGTGCCCGGGAAAGGAAGCCAAATGGTGGGACGAGAAGTCCGATCTAGAAGACACGAAAACCCTGAACATCTCCATCCCAGACGATCAGCTCGAAAGAGGGTGGAATTTTTTCTGTGGGCAAAAGAATGCCACATTCTGGGAGATTTACCTGCAGATCAAAGGTCAGTCATGGCTTCTCTGCCCTTGATGGGGGAGGGGGGCTGCTCAGCAGCTTGAGTTGCCTGGTGGCCAATCCCACCCCACCCTTCTAGTCCCAGGCAGCCAGGGCAGAGAAGACCCTTCCTGCAAAGCCAGGCTGGCAGAGCTCCCTGTTCAGCTGAGGCTTTTGGGTTTCCTGCAGGGTGCAAGGACTGCGTGGAGCTGAGCTTCGGCCTTGGGGCTGGCATCATCGTGGCTGACCTCCTGCTCACACTGGGAGTCCTGCTCCTGGTCTACTTCTGCAGCCAGAAGCAGCAAGCCCTCTTCAGGCCAGGTGCCCCACGGCGGCTGAAAGGTGAGTGCCTCTCTCTTCTCCCCCCCCCCCCCAACTGCAGGCCAGGTTTTAAGCACGGTGCTTTGCAGTTTGGAGGAGTCTGAGGGGTGAGGGTAATGCAACAACCAGGACAACAGATGATTTTGCAAGCCTAGGCAATCACAGCAGGAGAAAAGGACAGTGTGTGGGGGGGGGGGAGGGGGGGAGGAGGAGGAGAGAGAGAGAGAGAGAGCTGAGCCAGAAAACGGCAGAGGCAATGAACTTTGCACTTTGCTTTTTGCTCCAGGACAGCAAACAGATCAGCCCCCGCCTGTCCCAAATCCAGATTATGAGGTAAGCCCTGGACTGAATATGGGATGGGGGGGGGGGAGTCCACAGTCCCCTGTGCAGCATCTCAAGTACTGGAGGCCAAGGGTCGGAGCTGCAGAGGGGAAACAGGCACTTGCCTCCCCCCCCCAGCCCCCTTCTCTGCTAAGGTCTATTGCCTAAGTGAGGAGCCAGTTTTAGAATAGGATAGGATGGGATTCTTCATTGGCCAAGTGTGATTGGACACACAAGGAATTTCTCTTTGGTGCAAATGCTCTCAGTGTCCTTAAGAGAAAAGATACATTCATCAAGAGTCATCAGGGACAACACTTCATGATAGTATCATAGGCTACGATAAGAATAAAATAGAAATAGGATAGGATTCTTCATTGGCCAAGTGTCATTGGACACACAAGGAATTTGTCTTGGTGCAAATGCTCTCAAATTTAGTGAATTTCATCAGCATTGACTTTTATGTTTGGGAACAGATCCCAAAATGACTTTTCCCCCTACTTTGGTACTGGCAGGGTGGAACAAAAATTCGACTGGGAGATTTAATTCAAAGATTATTTGAGTGAATCTCTGAATCAATTTGCTTTTCTCAATTAATTTTTAAAATTAATAGCCACATTAGAAACTACATTATTTTTTTTACTTACCAGTTTAGAAAATGTAACATTTCAGACACATCCCACACATCTTTATGATTCCCCCACTTAAAAAAAGAACCTAACGTGGCTTTAAACTCTACTGCATATGAAGCCACAGTTTCCTGATATGTATTACACAAACAACTGCAAAAACATCAAAAGCTTTTGAGAGAGAAGAGCCTCAGAATCAAGAGTCTGTATCACATACAGCGAGTGAGGTCCTCACTTTGCCAATGCCCCTCTTAAACACACACAGCCAGCGTCCTAGAAAGTAAGGCCAGGTTTGCCAAAAACATGTTCTGTTGCTACAGCCGATCCGGAAGGGCCAACGGGAGGTGTATGCTGGTTTGGGGCCCCAGGCTTCCTGAGGTGCTGCCTCGCTTCCCATGGCAAGATGCCAGATGTTCCGGCTGGTCATGAGAGTCCCAGAAGTGCCTGCCTTCTCTTCTTTGCACTGACTGCTGACCTTCCTGTTTGCACCGAGCTTTGCCGCTAGAAAATCAGGTGGCCTGGAGAGCCCCATCCCCGGTGGAGCAGAGAGTTGCGGGATGACTGCAGGTCTCACCTGGGTGAGAAAGGGGCACCTTAGGAGCCTCTTCCCTCGTGTGGGGCTACTCTGCCGCAGCACTGCTACTCCAAGGGCATGCAAACTCTGTGGCTCCCGTCCCGTCCCCTGGGCAGGGCCTGCTGTTCTGGCTGGGTCTCCCCTAGAGCACCTGAAATGGCATGCCCCACTGGTCCATTTGTGCTTCAGGAGGCCTAAGCCCACTTGCCCTGGCAGGGGACGCCACGAGGGCCTGCTTTTACATTTGTTTGGCTTGTGCTTGCAAAGAATCCTAGTAAAGCTCTCTTCCATTCACCCCAGAGGCCTCCTGTGCTTCTTCTTCTCTGATAATATGGGTATTACTGGAAACAGACTTGGGGAAGGGGGGGGGGGGCAGAGAGAAAAGAGGAGGTGCAGGAGTGACTAGCCAGACATGAAAGCCCAGATCTTCTCTGCTTTCCCAGCCACCCGCAGTGCCCAGTTGGGAGGGGAGCCCAGGTCACATAGCACCCCCATAGTCCTAATACGGGCAGTGGGCCGGCCTCCCTCCCTCCCTGCCTGAGGACCAGCTGAATGAACCTGTTGCTGATGGTGAGAGGCAGCCCCGTGAAGGCTCCAGCTGCACCAGGAGGTCCCTCAGCACAAAATCTGGCAGTTGCAGGGGGGGAGGAAAAGCTGGGGCCCCACATTGAAACAGCCCCCCCCCCCCCACTCATTCCACAGGATGTGGTCAAAAGCAAACACGGCTGCGCTTCAAGAAAGGCACAAACCAACACCCTCTGCTGCCCTATGACTCACCACCCGGGGGTGGCTACACCCTGGTGCAAATGGCTGACTCCATGACATTTGCACTCCAACTCCATTGCAGCCCTTTGAGTCAAACATCACCATGTTAGAGAGGAAGTTGCAAGCCACACCTTTTATTGGGGGAAGGGCAGGACACCCAGGGGAGCAAAGCCAGGGGACCCAGTTTCAGCTGCAAAGGGAAGGATGGAAGATGAACCGGCCCACGTGTGTTGCCAAGAAAAGACGTTCTTCTTCTGATCGGCCACCACATTCCCAGCATTGCACTCGAGGGCATTCATCAAATTAGCTTAAAGCTGGCTGCCCCCCCCTCCCCCAAGCCCACACTCTTCAGGTTAACAAAGAAGAAAATGGAATCCAGCAGCTCTGACAGCTCCAGCAGGCCCCCGGCTTGAGGCCCTGGAGTAGAAGGCAGACACAGGCAGAGGGACGGCCCCACAATTCCCCACCTCAGCTGACCTAATGGATATCCCTCAGGGATTGAGCACAGGAAGGGGAACCCAAAGGCGGCTAGAGAACGGCGTCATCGGCGGCGAGGCTTGGGGATGGCAATGTGGCTGTATGGCCTGTCGTTGCGCTCCTGGAGAGGCTGGAAGGAAGAACACCTACCCTTAGCGCCTGTGTGGGCAGAGCACACTTCTACCACTTTGGGGGCAAGAGCCAGCAGTGGGTGAGGAGGTGGCGGCAGCAGCAGTGGCTCTGGGAAATTTGGCCTGGTCAGGCAGGTAGGACACTGCTCCACCAGTCTCCCACACTACCCCTTACCCTCCAGTTTGGAGGGCCCATTTAGCGGCCCACACAGCTTGCTTCCCTTCTGGTGTGGTGGCTCTCTCTCCATTGGCATGGAGGGCAGAAGGTGTGCCAGGGTTTCTGGAAGGGAAATCAGTGCCGTGGCCCCAGGGTGGCCAATTGCACCCCTGGAATGCATTTCACTCTTACACGGAATTGTTAACTGTGGGTCCTTTGACAACCACGCTGGATCCTCAAGTAAAATCCAGGATTTGCCAGCAAGCAAAGCCAAGCGGGCACTGGAGCTCGTGGTTCTGGGTGTTGCCAAACAGCTTAATAGGTCTGGATGAGGACAGGCTTGGCGGAGTCTGCTGTCCTTGGGGCAGCCTTCCCTGCTAGGGGACCCTCTATGGGGCAGTGGCTCTGGAGATGCCCAAGAGGTCGGCAGACTCTTTGTCAAAGCCATCAGTGACTAGGAGAGCAGCTAGTCTTACTCAACGATTGGGCACAGGTGTCCTCATACCTGGTTCTAGCTCTGCCCCACTTCTACTCTGCTGGGATACAGAAATGGCCCATATTCATCCAGTCTTCTAGTAGGTCTCCCACTTTCTGTGGGATGAACTGGCCAGTCTTTGATCTGACACAGAAAGGAAAAGCCGAAAGGAAGCTCTCACCTGGTACAGCTGGTCGTTGGCCAACAGGCTCTGCTTATCAGAATCTGCAGGATCAAAATAGGAAGACTGAGTCCACAGGGAACAAACCAAGAGCCCAAGAGAGCGGGGGGGGGGGGGGGGACTCTGAGGCAGGAAAGAAACGGGAGTGGGCACTTGAGCTGTAAATAACGTGGTCTTTCCTTCTGGAGAAAACCACCATGGCCCTTTCAAGAAGTTGCTTAGCTCCCCTTTCCTGCCACCTCCTCACCTTGGGCTGGCCGGCCCCGCTCTTCCACAGCTATGTGGTACACAGCGATGGCGAGGAAGACTATGGCAAGGAGGCTGGCGACTGAAATCCCCAGAATCGTGGTGAAGTCCAGATGGATGCAGTACTGGCACACTGTAGTGAAACAAAACGTTGAAGATACACTCTGCACTCCCCCACATGTCCAAGTGGAGTCCACAGAGGCCTCACCCAAGCGGAGCAGTTGTCCTTTTATGGCAGAACTGCCACAAGCTGCCCTCGCCCATCAGAGGCCATTGCCAGGTCACTGGGCAGAGGAAGGGAGGCCAATCTGCCCGTCCCAGGGGCCGTCCCAGGCTTTTACAGGGCTTGGCAGAAAGATTACCTGTGTCCTGAGAAAGAGCAGCCTGGTAAGAGAGCCCAGAAATGCTGAACATGAGCAGAATGGAGCATTTCATCTCCAGAAACATTTCAGCGCAGGAACACTTAATCTAAGTCACAGAGGTGGTGATTTGACAGTTTACCTCCCGAAAAATCTACACCACTTTTTTTCTAATACCTAAGAATAGACAAGTTCTTGAGGAAAAAGCTTGGTTCCATAGGAAGAGGACTAGCCTCATTTAATCAGCTAAGAAGCAAACTGAGACCTCACCAAACAAGTGAAGCTCCTTTTGAAGTGAGGAGATAGACAATTTACCAGGCTGAGGATAGACTGCCCAGATTTTTTTTAAAGACATCTGTCAATCAAGCTGCCCCCATCCTTCTTGTTTTGCTCAAGACTGTCTCTGGGTAGGGAATGGAGCTAAAATATTCCTTTCACCTGGACCGTCCCACCTTCAAAGGGCAGGTCTGTTTCAGAAAACTCCGGTGTCTGCCTCGCTGAAACTGGATGACTGGCAATGTTGTTAAATAAAGCGGGGGAAAGAAGGCTTACGCACTCCGGATGAAAACTTGCAGGGTTCTGTGTTTCTTATCCCTGTTGAGACACTGGTAGATGCCTCTGGGGTCGTCCATCACAGCCAACACCAACTCCTTCCCTTGGTAGATTAGATTCACCCCGTCTTTTTTCCAGCGTGTCTCACTGTTGCCCTCTTTACATACCAGGTAGACCGTTTTCCCTTTCCGCTTTATGGTGATATCTGCAAAACAAATGGGATGAGGTGGCGCAAAGGTCCCACAGGCAACACCTCACCAGCACCTCCAGGGTTTCAGGGGCCAAACAAATTAGATAACAGGCATTTTAGCAAGACATATTTATATGGCCATCTTCAGGAACTGGTATTCCTTCAGCAAAAGTATCATGGCTTAATCATTGGTTAAGTGAAACAAGCCTTTGTGTTTATTCCTAGTTCTGTCCAGCAGTTGCTGCTGAGCAAAGGTCTGATTCCATTTTCTCTATCCAGCTTCCAAGCATCCGCAGAGATGGGGTGGGAAGGGAATTTGTCTGCTGAAAGTAGACCAGGCCTCTGCAAGGCCAGAAACCTGCTATCAGCCGCTGGGACCAAGTCTTCGCTTGTCTCAGGGAACTTGCCTTCCTCCTGTAACAGGTTTGCTCAGCTGAAAGTCCTAGGGAAACTGCTGAGACTTCCTCCTGCCTAGTTCTACCTCTTGAAGTGTCGTTTAAGGCCCTTTGCCCTCCTAACCAGGAATGACTCTTGATGAGCTTCTAGCCAGCCAGAAAAATCTTTCCAAATATTCTCTTGGAAACAAGCCTTTTCCAAACACCCAGGATCTGGAAAATTCAGAAACCAGCCCCAAATGAAAGAGAGACAAAAAATTAAGCACACCAAGAGTCACTGACTGGGCTTGTGTATCAGTCTACGCTCACTGCGCAAACCAAGCCAATTATGGCATAGTCAGTAAAACACGGCCGCAACACATATGGCTGGACCCAGACATACTGCATAAATCCATCCTATTTAAACTCCTCCCAAGCTGCCTCACTGCTTTTCTTTCTTTTAGAAAACTGGGATAAAGCATACCATTCTCAGGTGTGTTATTTCCACTGATGCTGATGCCTGAAAGACAATAATTTCAACACAGATCAAAATAAACTGGGAACAAGAAACACCAATAATACCACACACCAGTCCTCCACCCAGTTGTCCAAGCAACATCAAACAGTGGAATGTATACAATGCAGATGCATTTAAATGACTGGACTCTATGCCAAATGGCACCCAGGAAGGGAATGAAGAGGGAATAGCAAACGCAAATGGAGGACTGATCAGTCTTTGGCCGAAAGAATGACGTCAACCTGAGAAAGGAAACATTTCTGTGACTTCTTAATTTCAGAAAGAGGCTGCTAAGGAGCACCATTATTGAGGTTTTTAATAATAGGCAAAGTCTGAGAAAAGTGGACAAAGAGAAGTTTTTTTCTCCCAAAATGCTAGTTCAGGACAGGCACATAATATTTCCTCACCTACCATAGGCTGTGGAGACAGATCACAGATCCTTTGGCCCTGGAATCTGGCAGCCACTAAAGGCAACATCTCCATCATTGCTGACAGGTTTTCCTCTTCAGGGGGCTGTATTAACATTTGCATTCAGCCTTTCCTCCAAAAGCTTGCAACATAAATGTCCCATTCCTCATTTATGAGGTTGGTGAGAAAGAGGGAAGTGGCTGCCTCCAACCCCAGGCCAGGTGTGGGGAGGACAATGGTCTGCTGCTTTCAGTTGGGGGTGGGTAAGCAGATGCTCTGAATCACAAACACAGCTAAGGGCAAGCAACACATGGTAATGAACTGGCAGTCTGGTCCTCATGCCTTCTCACTATGCTGCTTTCTTTCTTTCTTTCTTTCTTTCTTTCTTTCTTTCTTTCTTTCTTTCTTTCTTTCTTTCTTTCTCTTTCTTTCTTTCGCAGCCTGCCTCCCCTCCCCCTCCCAGCCCTGACTCCACAAGCCACCCCCCTCTCAAACTGCCTACCTTGGAAGAACAGGGCAAGGAGAGTTATCCACAGCAACTGTTCCTGGCCTCCCATGCTTGTCAATGGGGGAGCCAGATATGTTGGTCCCTGTTTTTCTCAGCTCAGGCAACAGGTCTTCTGACAGGTGAAAAAATGACTGGGCAAGAAGATGTAGGGAAGATTTTTGCAGGCAGTCTGCAGCAGGAAGTCTGTGGGTAGGGGCACTTCCGTCCTGTGTGGTGTATATGTGTGTGTGTGTGTGTGCATGCTTTTACAGATAAGGAAATGAAAGGACGAAATAGATGCTACAGGGAAAGCGCTCTGCTGAAAAAATGGAGCTGATTTCCTTTCCCCTTTGCAGAACTGAATGGCAGAACTGGGCCCTCTGTCCCAGCAGCAGTTCTCCACTCAGGCACCCCAGTAACAAGCCCCGAGAGTGGGGGGGGGGGGCACCTCCTCCCTTTTGGCCAAGCCTGTCGGGCAGGGCAGTTAGAGCAAACCCGGAGCAGCGGCTCAGCCCAGCCGGGTCCCTCCTCAGCTCCTGCTGGGGCACCGCAGCACCGGCCCTCAGCCTCCAACTGTTGAGCAGCGTTTCGCAACCTCGGCCATTTTAAGGTCTGTGCACTTCGACTCCCAGAGCTCCCCAGGCTGCCCTACTGGTCGAGGAATCCTGCGAGCCGAAGCCCACCCCCCTTACGCAGAGACCGAGGGAGACGGGTCGTCTGGCCGTGAAGCTCCAGCTGGAAGAGCCGCCGAGCGCCCCCGGCCTCCGACCGCCTTGCAGCCTCTCGGTCGGGGCGCCGGGAAACCTCCAGCGACAGGCTCGCCTCCGCCCTCCCTCTATCCGAGCGCCTGTCTGGGATCGGCGCCCGGGGACAAAGCCAAAGCCGAAGCCGGCCGGAGCCCTCGCGTCCCCAGGGTGTCCCGCTCGCCTCGGCGGCCGTCTCGGAGCCGTCCTCGGACAGGTGCCCGGAGGGGCCTGGCGGGAGGCGGCGCCTTTGTCGCTGCTGCTGCTGCATCGCGCTACCGGCTGGCACTCAAGTGGCTGGCCGGGCCGCAAGGCGGAGAGGCGGCTGCCCCGCGCCTGGGACCGGGGCGCCCCCAAAGGGCGGCGCTGGCAGCTCCCTCTAGACGTGGTGTGGCTGCATGGCCGGTCGGTGTCCGCCTCTGCCTCCCTCTCCCCTCCCAGCTACTCGCGCTTCCGCCTCCCTCTGATGACGTCGGCGCAGACTGCGGGCGTCGCGCGTTGCCAAGCTCATAGCTGAAAGGTGGCGCGGCCGCTCAGTTGGAGCGCCTTTGAGCCTCGGGCCTCGTTGCTTCTGCTGCTCGTCACCCCCGTCCTGCTCCAGGGCGCCCGGGGCTGCGGGCCGTCGCTCGTCGTCTGGGTGGCGGCTCTCCATGGAGCTCGCCCGGTGGGGAAATGACCGACCACGAGAATAACAACAACATCTCCCGGAACCCCTTCGCCGCCCTCTTCAGTTCCGTGGCCGACGCCCGGCACTTCGTCGAGATCCAGAAGCAGCCGCCGACGCAACCCGCGGGTGAGCGAGGAGGCCGGGCGGCTGAGAGGGACTAACGTAGACCCCGACGGAGCACCCGCCCTGATCCTCTCTCTCGCACCCTGGGCCGCGGGGCTCCAAACGCGCGAAGAAATCTCTGCCCGCCTTCTTTTACTTCACCCTTTCCTTTTCCTTTCTGCATCTGCGGGTGTAGTTGCGTTCGACTTTTCTATAACGGGGTTACCACGAAAGCTTATTGTTTATTTGTTGTCCATCCAAAGTCCCTTTCCTATTCAGTCAGTGGGAGCTCAACCGAGGTCCATCTACCTGCAAAGTTAGACAATTTAGTTGAAATTTTAGCTCAATTATAGGACAGTTAGCAACAGAATTTAAAAAGAAATGCAAGCACTTAGTGGACTACATGAATTAGACCAGCATTACCTGGCAGGTATGGAAATCCAGAGAGCTAACTTTTTACTAGTTTAATTCCAGATTCTCAGATGGCTTTTCAGAAGTCATGTTTTTATGATCTGTAAGTTGCTTACTTGCTGTGTAAAAAAAGTGCCCTTATTAAGTTTTTGGTGCTGTGCCAGCCCAGATGAGAGGCACAGGCCTTTTGAGAGACTGCTCAGATGGTGTATGTGTGGGGGGCAGTTGGGGCCCAGGTACACTGCTTATTGACTAGCTCTGCTTCTCTAGTAGAGGAAACCTCTGCCAGCCAAGATGATTCTGACAACAGTGTGTCTGAGAGTCTGGATGATTGCGACTACTCTGTGGCTGAGATCAGTCGCTCCTTTCGCTCCCAGCAGGAGCTGTGCGAGCAGCTCAACATCAACCACATGATCCAGAGAATCTTCCTGATCACATTGGATAACAGTGAGTTTGGAAGCATGAGTGGCCAGAATCCAGGGTGGGTTGTATTAAGGTGGGTGGCAGGTTTTGATCCATGAATGCAAATTCAGGCTCCTCTCCTGGAGAACAATTGTTGATATCATGCAACATCTGCTGACTTAAGATGCCTCAAAGGCGACAAAATCTGTTTGCCAAAAGAACTGTGTAAATGTTCTCCTGGCAAAAACAAATATGCATATAGAATGAAAATATTGTTCTCCATTATGCAAGCAGTTAAGAGGACCTTCCATTGGATGCAAAGCCAAATTTACTGATGTGGATTTCTGTATCTTTATGGGCTGGTCAGCATATTGCAGATGTGACAAACTTTACCCAACCTGGTGGTATTTCTTGCAACCATGCTGCTTCGTTCTCCTGCTCCAATTATTATACTGTAGGGTATGGCTTGTTCCTTTACTGTTTTTTTTTAAAGATTTGTGCTTTGCTGTGCTATTTCATTGATCCGAGAGATTGCTTTCCTTTAGGCCACAAACCATGCCAGCCTCAATTTGGTGCCCTTTAGTATGTGTTGGGAAGGCTGGGAGTTGCAGTTAAAGATATGTGAGAGCAATATCTTCAGGAGGGCCTTGTTTTAACATCTGCTAAATCAAGAAGCCAAAGTAGGACAATAAAAGTTGTTGACAGGGAGAGAGAAATGGTTCTGAACATGGAATGTTTTGGGTATTTCCCTATTGCTGCTTTGATGATTTCCCCCCTCCCCTTTGTAGGTGACCCCAATCTGAAGAGTGGAAATGGTATTCCTGCACGGTGTGTGTACCTGGAGGAAATGGCTGCAGACCTTGAGGATCAGGACTGGCTGGACATGGAAAATGTGGAACAGGTCTGCATGCAAGTATCTAATGGGGTCTTCACCAGATTGGAGGCTTGCTGGAGAAGGCTAGTCTTGGTCATCAGGCCAACTCTTCCCTGTGCCTATGGCTAGGAAAAGATGCTTCCCCAAGCCAGGATACCATGTGCCTAGAGGCCTTTGATTGCTTGTTTTGATTTGCTTTATAGTACTTTTCCTTGAACGAGTCAATTTCATCTTATACGAAATGACTGAGTTTTATGGGCTGCCTGCTAGATTTAGAGAAACATGTGAAAGACCCGGCTGTTCATGCATAAGGTCACTCTGTAAAAAAATTGGATGTAAATGAAATTTAGGGTCTTTCTCCAAATATTGGGAGGGAGCAATAATATTATGGATTGTTATGTTTCCCCAGGCCCTTTTTACCCGATTGCTGCTCCCAGAACCTGGAAATCACTTGATCCACATGACTTCAACTGGCATCCAGAATCTCTCAGCAGAGAGAGATGCAGGAGAGAAGCACATCCTGCGATACCTCTTTGCCTGCTTCCAGAGGGCAAAGGAGGAGGTGGGTCAAGCACTCATATCACACCCAAGCCGCTTGCTGGCCTGGACAGAAGGGGCTAGAGATCAGTTGTTCTCTCTGTTCTCCTAGATCACCAAGGTGCCCGAGAACTTGTTGCCTTTTGCAGTGCGTTGCAGAAATCTGACTGTGTCCAATACCCACACACTCTTCCTAACCCCAGAGATCTACGTCAACCAGAATGTCTACGAGCAGTTAGTGGATTTGATGCTGGAATCGCTAAGAGGAGCTCGTGAGTTGGCAAAAGCTGATATCCCAGGATAAGTTATGGGATCCAGCTTGTGGCAGCTATATCTTTTTAAAAATACTCGTCCTTTCTCTCCCCCATAGACTTTGAAGAGGTAACAGAGTTCCTGGAGGAGGTCATCAAAAGCCTCACGATGGATGAGGAAGTGAGGGCTTTTGAGGAGGTTATGGTCCCTGTCTTCGACATCCTCTCAGGACGAATTCGGGACCTACACCTTTGCCAGATCCTGTTGTACTCATATCTGGATATACTCCTGTATTTCACTAAGCAAAAGGATATTGCCCAAGTGAGTCCTTGGTGTTCTCATTCACCCCCAGATGGCCAGAATCCCTTGCTGCCTTTACCCTTTCACCTGGGAGAGAGGCCACTTTCCTCTACCTCACGTTGTATGTGTGTTTGTGTGGTGAAATTTTGAAGTGTTTTCAAAGGAAAAACCAAGAAAGTCCAGTTGCCTTTAAAAAAAAAAAAAGCATCTCTGGGTCTACTTCTGTTTGTTCAGGTTTTTGTTGAGTATATTCAGCCAAAAGATCCAGCCAACGGACAGCTCTACCAGAAGACACTGCTGGGAACCATCTTGAACATCTCATGTCTTCTGAAGACACCTGGTGTGGTGGAAAGCCATGGCTACTTTCTGAACCCCTCTCGATCCAGTCCTCAAGAGATCAAGGTGCAAGAATCCAACATCCACCAGGTGTATATTTTTGTTCCATTCCTGTTTTGCTTGTGTATCAAGATTGTGTGTTGAGAGGCAGCAAAATGGCCGCAGACGACAAGCCCTCTTTTGTATACTGTGTTGTTTCATGCATACTATCCAAGTATGATCACAGTCGGTAAGATACAGTGGTTAGAATGCAGTATTTCAAGCTAATTCTGCTGACTGCCGATTGCCAGCAATTCGGCAGTTTGAATCTCACCAGCTCAAGGTTGACTCAGCCTCCCGTCCTTCCGAAGTGGGTGAGGACCCAGATTGTTGGGAGAGAGATGCTGACTCTGTAAACCACTCAGAGAAGGCTGGAGAGCACCAAGTGTATATAAGGGCTATTGCTCAGGCAGATCTGTGGCCTTGGAATAGGACACTGGCTGCCTTCTGTGGAGATCGTCTAGGGCTGCTGTGAGGGGGGAGGGGGGGAATTAAAATCCAGAAAGTGCCATAAAAGAGGTGGAAGTGCCAGGACTTGGGAAGGGAGCAGAGGAAGGACTTGGTGGAAGAGAGCAGGCAGTCCTCAGCTGGTGGCCACAATTGAGCCAACATTTCTGTTCCTAAATGAGTCAGTTGTTAAGTGAGTTTTGCCCCACTTTACAACCTTTCATGCCACAGTTGTTAAGTGAATCACTCAGTTAATTTAGTCACCTGGTTGTTAAGTGAACCCGGTTTTCCCACTGACTGCTTGTAAGAAGGTCACAAAAGGGACCGTCATAAATCCATACCAGCTGCTGAGCACCTGAATTTTGTGACCGTGGGGAAGCTGCCGTGACCTTAAGAGTGAAAAGCGGCCATAATCCATGGTAACTCTGAACGGTCACTAAACAAACTTTTGTGAGTTGAGGACTACTTGCCTGTGTCTTAGAGGACTGCAGGCCCAGGGAGCCTGTGTATGTGCATTGACGTTAAGACCTGCTCTCGTAATCACAGTTCATGGCTGAATTCCATGAGAAGATTCATCAGATGCTGAAGAATCTGCTGCAGCTCTCCCCGCAGACAAAACACAAGATCCTGGCCTGGCTGGGAAACTGTCTTCACGCCAATGCTGGGCGCACCAAAATCTGGGCCAACCAGATGCCAGAGATATTCTTCCAGATGTATGCCTCCGATGCCTTCTTCCTGAACTTGGGAGCTGCTCTCCTCAGGCTCTGTCAGCCCTTCTGTAAGCCCCGATCTCACCGGCTTCTGACATTTGACCCAACTTATTGTGCTGTGAAGGAACTGAATGAGGAAGAGCAGAGGGTGAAGAATGTGCACCTGAAAGGTGAGAGAGAGAGAGGCTTCCTTTTGCTGGAGCTTTCTCTGATCAGTATTGATAGCGCTCTTCATTTCCTTTAAGGCTTGGAAAGAGAAACTTGCTTGATCCCAGCTGTAACTGAGCAGGAGCCAAAATTTGCTGACAGCTATAACCTGGTGACAGAGAACTTGGTATTGACGCAGTACGCCCTCCACTTAGGATTTCACAGGTACACAGGAGGCTCCGTGGTGGGAACAGTGCAGGTCTTGGGAAGACTTTTCCACGGCAGCTGATACTGTTCGGGTTTTGGCAGAATGTAGCTCAAAATATTAACAAATCTCAATGGCTTTTTAGGAGAACACTGGGGGGCTCCTGCTGATGTAATAGCACCCAAATGTAGGTATAGTCCTTGCTTAGCAACCACACTTGGGCCCAAAATTTTGGTTGTAAGTCATTGTTGTTAAGTGGATCATTATGTGACATAACTCGATTTTATGACTTTTTATGACCATCATAAAACAAATCACCACTGTCATTAAACAAATCATGTGGTTGTTTAAACTGCTTGGTTAAGTGAATCCAGCATACCTAGTGGACATTTTACCATTTTCTACTAGAAAACAGCAAAAGACACGGCAAATCATGGTTATGTGATTGTGGAATACTGCAAGTAGTTGTAAATATGAACTGGTTGACAATACAATTCCAGGGTGGGTGTGCGCAGTAGTTGTAACTTCAAGGATGGGTCATAAGTCATCATGCATGCCAAAACAACTGTTAGACAGTTTTATGATGGTATGTTTTATGATCTATGACTTACTGCTTTGTTGTTTGTATGTACACTGAGAGCTTATGTATGAGACAAATTCCTTATGTGTCCAGTCACACTTGGCCAATAAAGAATATTTCTATCCCTATTCCTAAGTAAGTTTGTGTTGGTGGTGGTTTTTACTAGTTGTTAAGGAAATTGGTCATTAACCAAGGACTAACTCTAGGCCACATTTATTATACACCAGTTGATGTTTGCATGTGGGGAAGAATGTTTTCTTGGTCTACTGGAGGATATGAATGGATGGAAATTAAAGCGAATTATGATTTCTTCAAACTTTTATGGGTCCTTCAATGAAAGCAGCTCTGCACAGAACATAATGCAAAAAATCCTTGCATGCCAGCTCTTGCCCCCAGCCGACCTCAACACTCATTGCTGGCCTCCCTGGTTCTCCTTTTCCATTACAGCCGCCCAATTTGTAGTGGTCACCTTGTGCTTTCCTGGTAGTACTGCCACTCTATTTGTTTCTTGTACAGATTGCATGACCAGATGATCAAACTCAACCAAAGCCTGCATCGACTACAGATGGCATGGCGGGAAGCTCAGCAAAGCTCCAGCCCCTCAGCTGACAATCTTCGGGAGCAGTTTGAGCGTCTCATGACCATTTACCTTTCCACTAAAGCAGCCATGACAGAGCCTCAGATGTTGAAGAACTGCCTCAATCTGCAGGTGTCCATGGCTGTTCTCCTGGTCCAGCTGGCCATCGGAAACCAAGGGACTGAGCTGATGGCTTTGACCTTCCCTCTGCCCGAAGTGAAAAAGAGTGCACTGGCCTTTGTCCCAGGTGACTGGCGAGATACTTAAATCTTTAGAAGTGGGTTTGAGCAGGGCAAAGATGGAGCCTGAGGCTTTGCCATTCCCAAGAGACTTGACAGGAGCCTCTAGTCTTTTGGTGTGGGCTCATGCCTGGCTGATTTGTAATACCATCCTTGTGTTGAAGTAGAATTGTAAAAGGGAACATCCACAAGCAGCCCTTCCCTTGCAAAATGTGCATGCTTGCACAAGTATATGTTGTTAGAAATATTTTTCCTTTTGGAAATTTTAGCTAGTAGCATTTGTCTTGAAATGTTTGTTTGTTTAAATTTCAATTTCTATAGCTGCCTAACTCAAGAGAGTGACTCTGGGCACTTTAAAATTATGTTTGGCTTGGTTTCCTCTTAGATGTTAATATCATAAACCCTCTCCTGCTTCCAAGGAAATCTGTAATGCCATCTTGGTGGCCCTGGGAGGCCATTGCCACCTTGTCCTCCAATCCCTGCCCTCACAGGGAAGGAGCAAGCATGGGGCTGGTAGCTGTAGCTGTAACTCTTAGCAAGAGTTCACTTGGGTCTTTGCATTTGCAGAATTCTTTGCTGACAACTTAGGTGATTTCTTCGTTTTCTTGCGCCGCTTTGCTGATGATCTCCTGGAACCTTCAGCTGACTCCCTGGAGCACGTACTTCATTTTGTAACCATCTTCACAGGGGATGTGGACAGGTAAAAGCTTTTTCTGAAGGCTGGAGAGATGTGAATCAGGCCCACTCTGAGTCAAGCAGCCCATTTGCCAATGAACAGCAACCTGGCCTTAGGAAGGAAAACTTTGACCCCAATAAACTCAATAAACTTTAGATTGAGTGCAGGTTCAAGTTTTTCTTGAGCCTTCAAGCAAATTTGGTTGGCTTGGTTTTGACTGCTCAGTTCCTTGAACACCTCGGTCCACGGATGTGAGAGTGGAGCAGTATAACAGGAATCAGAAGCATTGAGCTGGATGGGAAGCAGTTGTTACTCTGTGATGAGAACCCATGGTGAGCAGCCTAATGCTTGTCTGTTGGGAGGATACATGAGTCCCTTATTGCTGCCAAACTGCAGGAGAATTCCGGGGGGGGTGTTGGGTGTTGATTGAATTTTAGAGAAAGTGTGGATTTGGAGGTTTCCACCCACTCCTCTTGGCAGAATGAAGAACCCTCATTTGAGAGCCAAACTGGCTGAAGTTCTGGAGGCTGTGATGCCCCACCTGGATCAGGCACAGACCCCTCTGGTCTCAAGTGTCTTTCATCGCAAGAGAGTCTTCTGCTCCTACCAGCATGCTGCTTACCTGGCTGAGGCGCTAATTAAGGTTTTTGTGGACATTGAATTTACAGGTAAGGAAGCGGGTGGGCTGAGGGGGACATGTCATTTCCTCAGTTCCTGCCGCATAGTGCAGTCCCTTGAACGAAGTGCCCAGAATTTTAGTGCATCCGCTTTGGTGGATCTGAAAGCAGAGTTGCTCATTTGGTAATGGTCGTGCTGCTGGCAGAATGAGATGAAAAGGCCTTGCCTTTTCTTCTAAGTTTTGAGATTTGTGTTCCACTCTGGTCCAAGCCACCTTTTTCCCTGTTGCTTTTTGGGGGTAGAGGAGGGAAGAGCTGATCCCCCTACTCTCCATCCTGTGGGCTTTTGGGTTTATATGTACAAGAAGGAATCTCAGAGAATAAGATCTTTGTCAGTCCTCTAGTATCTCCAGGTCCTGCAATCACTACGGGCCTTCTCCTGTGCAGGGGATCCCCATCAATTTGAGCAGAAGTTTAATTATCGTAGACCCATGTACCCTATCCTCCGGTATATGTGGGACATTGATTCATACCAGGCAAGCATAAAGGTAAGGACCTGAGCTTGCAAATGATGAGGGCTAGGAGAAGAATGGTGTTTTGGAAGGAAACATCCCCCCTCCGCTCTCCATCTCTTTGCACTGTGCAGGCATTGGCTGATTATGCCTCTGAGAACCTTGAAGCCATGGCCCCACCGCTCTTCTTGCGCTTTCTGAACCTGCTTATGAATGATGCCATTTTCTTGCTGGATGAAGCAATACAGGTAAACTTATAGTTTGTGACTGCCAAACTATAAGACTGTTCTTTTTTTGATAAGAATGATTCGTTAAAGGGTTGCCAATTTTGGTGCCTTTAATGCAGCACAGAGCCACTTGAGAAGTGGAGAAACTGTGTGGTAGTTTCAAGGGGCATTTTCTGCCTTGGATAATTGCTCACTCTTTACCAGCTGAGGAGATGAAAGGAAGGCTTCAGCTGCAGAGCTGCTCCTACCAAGAAAGTTTTTCCGAGAGGTTTAGATCTGGAATCTTTGCACTTGGCTTCTGTACCTCCAGTTCTCCATTTTTGTAAGGTTCATTCTTTCTGCTCCAAGTCTACAGGAAGGGCTTGCCATGATACTTCCATTTCCCACCCACTGAACTTTCTGCACCACACTTCATTCCAGAAACAAGATCCGATTGATCCAGTTTCTGTTCCCCCATTTCTGTGTGTTTTGTAGAATGTTTTAATGTAGTACTTAAGATGTTGTAATCTATCTCAGTCCCAGAAGCTCACTGGATGAGTTGGAGCTATCACTCTCAGTCCAACCTTTCTCACAGGATTGCTGCTGTGGGCAAAATCAGAAGGCCTTGCATGCAAAAATCTTTGCTCCTGAATAAATCTGTAAATCTCCAAGGTGAAAGGAACTTCTGAAGATGGCTGCTTGAG
The DNA here is from genome assembly GCA_033807585.1 of Hydrophis major. Lineage (NCBI taxonomy): Eukaryota > Metazoa > Chordata > Lepidosauria > Squamata > Elapidae > Hydrophis > Hydrophis major. The sequence goes on along the minus strand of CM066334.1, from coordinate 42,055,459 downwards.
CAAGAGTGTGATTTTGGAACAGATCCTTTTTCCCTCCTGTTTCCTATTTCAAATTCTTCTGCAGTACCTGAGCAAGATCAAGATCCAGCAAATAGAGAAGGACCGGGGCGAGTGGGACAGCCTGTCTGCAGAAGTGCGGCATGAGAAGGAAGCCAGCCTGCAAATGTTTGGGCAGTTGGCTCGCTTCCACAACATCATGTCCAATGAGACCATCGGGACCTTGGCCTTCCTGACCTCAGGTAAAGGCCCTGTGTTCTTCCTGGCATGGAACGCTGAAGGGAGCAGAACTGCTGACGGAGCCTCCTTTTCATTGCAGAGATCAAATCTCTCTTTGTGCACCCTTTCCTGGCGGAACGCATCATCTCCATGCTCAACTATTTCCTCCAGCACCTGGTAGGCCCCAAAATGGGGGCCTTGAAGGTCAAGGACTTCAGTGAATTTGACTTCAAGCCCCAACAACTGGTTTCTGACATTTGTACAATATATCTAAACCTGGGGTAAGTTGCATGCTGGAAAGGAAATACCTGTTGGAATGCTTCTTGGGAAGAGGATTATAGGGATTCGCCTTATGCATCCAGAGTTTTAGTGGATGTTGAAATGTTTCTTGTGAAAGAGCAGCCAGTAACCCACCAGAGGTCCTCCTCAGATGACCTGATCAGACTAAGAATTTGACTTCTCAAAGCCAATGGACAACCACTGGAGAATAGTATCTCATTGTTTATGAATACCAGTAGCCCATTCCAGTCCCCCAAGTTCTGCCAGTGAGAAAGAACAGGAGACACACCCTGTCATGCTCTCTGGAATGTGAAGAGCATGGGAGGAGGCTTGGGACTTTTGAGTCCCATAAACCTGAAGGTAGTACATTGCACGGAAAGGGTTCTTGGGGAAAGGGGCAGAATGGCTAGTGGGGTTTATGAACTTTCATTCTTTTCCATCTTCATTGGACCTAACTGCAAATACAAGAGAAATGGGGCTGTATTGTGGAGAATGCCCTTGGTCCTGGGTGTATCAGTCCAAGGCAGTGCTCTGAATCTTGGCTGCAATCCACAGGATGAAGGCATGGGCTTCCTATCCTGTGTCAAGAATTTGCACAGTGGACCAGGTGTTGTGCTTGTATACCCTACCTAGGAAACTATGGAACTTCGGCTAGGCTGGTCTCTCTCTTATGAAGGCCATTCTTGCTGGCTCATATGCCCAGTCAAATCATCTTGTAATTTAGCCAGCTGGGCTCAGCTGAGTCAGTTTAAACTAAGCTAGACAAAAGTGTCACGTAGACTCAGATAGTCTATGTGCTGAGAGGGAGAGCTGTCAAATGTCTTTGGTCCAAGTGCTGGTGAAAGATAAGAAGGTGAACCCTGAATGGAATAAGTGTGGAGCTGTCCTATCTGTTCAGGCAGATCAAATTTGGGTGAGGCCCCCCATAAGGAAGATTTACAATGGGTTACGTTGTACCTCAGGGACTACAAAGATGCTCACCACAAAGCAATCTTACAGAAGAGAGTTCCTTCTGAACAAGACAAATTATAATGCAAATAGGCTAGAGCCAATATATTGCAAATGGACCAAGACTGAACGGGGCTTTTGATCTCACCTCATAAAAGGCTGCGGAAGTGCAAGAAAGGAAAAGCAGGATAGGAAAGCCGAAGTGACCGAGAGTGCCAAGTGGAAAAGAGGCTTGCTTGCGTGGGGCCTCAGTGTCCACTTTTAGCCCCTCTTCTCTGTTTCAGTGACGAAGCGAACTTTTCTGCCACAGTGCCTAAGGATGGACGATCCTATTCCCCAACTCTTTTTGCTCAGACAGTCCGAGTTTTGAAGAAAATTAATAAGCCTGGCAACATGATTGTAGCATTTAGCAACCTGGCAGAGCAAATTAAGGTGAGATGGGAAAGCTGTCAATCTCCCCTTCCCCCAAATCTGTCTCTATATGTTGAAAACCTTCAATGCATCCTGGGTTTATACTGAGCAACATTTGGCTTTAATCTCCTGGCAGTGGAACTTTGAATGTCAATGTTCTTATAATAGCTGCTGGATGTTTAAAATTCTAAAGAGACAGGTGAAAAATAGAGTCGATCGGGACTTACATTCTTCTCTGTATCTGAGAATTGAATTTATTGGAGTGTGATATGAATGCAGTCAAATTTCCAAGATTCAGCAAGACACAAGAACACTCTGTATTAGTTGTGCTTCCGTGGAATCAAATAGCCAATCAAGGGCTGTACTTGGGCTTTTACCTCTGCCCTGCTTCAGTTTCCAGGGCAAAGGTGACCCCTTGAAATCATTGGCTACATTTTTCTAGCAGTGCTAGCTCCTATGGATTCTGGGGCTTGTTTTGAGTTTGTCAATAGGAATTTTCAGGGTAGCCCAGCAGGGCCCCCTCTGCTGATTCCTGGATTTGTTTCTTCAGTCTCTAGCAGATCGCCAGCTGCAGGAAGAGGAGACATATGCAGATGCCTGTGATGAATTTCTGGATCCCATCATGAGCACCTTAATGACAGATCCGGTGTTGCTGCCTTCTTCTCGGGTCACAGTGGACAGAACAACAATCGCTAGGCACCTCTTGAGGTATTTAGAAGACAGAAAGGCAGGAGAAAATGGAATTATGCCTAATTTCCTTCTAGGGAAGAGTGAACTTGTTTTGCATTTAGACATTGCCACTAAATTCCTTGTAGGATGCTAGTGGGGGTGATGCCCAGATTTGTCCCTGCATTCACTGGCCAGTTCCACTCTTTCATCCCCCTACTGATTGGGTCTAAGGCATAGTATATCAGCCATGATATCCTTTTGGGCCAGCCATGAAGTTTGGGGCTTGCAGTTCAGTTCTGCATTGGCTTGACTCCTTTCTCCGAGGCTGGTCCCAATTGGTGTTGATAGGAGGGAGTGAAGAATCCAGCCCCAGCTGTTCTCTTGTGGCGTGCCACAGGGCTCGGTACCCTCTCCACTACTGTTTATTATCCGCATGAAGCTGCTGGGTGAGATTATCTTATCAGCATGGGTTGAGATATCATCAGTGTGCTGATGATCCTCGATACTTGCACACCTGGTGACCCAGGTGATTCTGTCACTACCTTCACAGTGCCAGGAGACTGTAGAGACCTGGGAGGGGGACAACAGGCTACGATGAAGCCTGGCAAAACGGAGTGGCTTGATTTCATGGAGCTTCAAGATTGGGGTATTTGACATCTTTAGTTCTGGGAAGAGTTGTACTATCCCACTCGGATCCAATTCATAACTTAACAGTTTGTGACTCCTGCTCAAAAAGCAGCTGACTGGCAAAGAGAGGCTCTGCATAGCTTTGGTTTGTGCATCAGCTGTGACTTTCCTGGATAATGACTCCCTGCACTCAGTTGCTCAAATCCTAATTCAAGGTGTTGATGATGACCTTTAAAGCCCTCCATGGCATAGACCCTGGTTACCTGATGAACCATCTCATCCTGCTATGAAAAACCCATTCGTGTGGCAGAGGCCTGCCACAGATTCTGTCAGTCAAGGAATTCCAGAAGAGCCTTTTCTGCCGTAGGCCAGCCTTTTAGAACATCCTGCCCCCCCACCCCCAAGGTTGGGGGAGGTCTGCTCCCGTCTTCCTGTCCTGCAAATTGGCTTGAAGACCCAGTGGGGGGGGGGGAGTCATGCTGGAGGTGGCTGTTAGACTAAGAACACCTCCCACCACGCATCCTGCTCCCTCCTTACCATCTTTTATTCACATTGCTGTACTTTCATTGGTTTTTATTTTCATTTTTACTATTGTTATATTTTGTAATTTTGCATTTTACTGGTGTAAGCAGATTCCCACTGCTATCAGAAACCGCATAGAGGTTAGACAGGCATGTCGGGTCAGTAAGAAGGTAAGAGCTCTGTGATCAGACAAAAAGCAACCCTAGGCTTGGCTGGAAGATTGCAGGTTTTTTTCTCCTTGTTGCAGGGGAAATGCTTAATGTTTTCAATATACATACATACATACATACATATTACTTTCAAATGTGTAAGGATGCTTCTGTGTCTACTGAAATTGATGGTTGTTTGCTAGTTAACAGCCTGATTTTACTGTCATCATCTCCCTGCTTTCTTTCTGCAGCGATCAGACAGATCCTTTCAATCGCAGCCCTCTCACCATGGACCAGATCAAGCCAAATACTGAACTGAAGGAGAAGATTCAACAATGGCTGGCAGACAGAAAGAAGCAAAAGGAGCTGTGACTAGGCCAGAATGCTGTGGCCCCAGCTGCCTCTTTCAGTGAACCCAGGACTGATTTTGACTGCCCCTCCTTCTCCATAATGAGGATCCAGCTTCCTTGGGCTCCTCTGCACTTTTCTGTGGGTCCTTATATCTAAGATCTTCTGGAAACCTCCTCCCTTGACAGTTTGTCTCCTATATTGTTTTTGTAAGAATCCCTCTCCATGTTGGTTCCTCTAGCTGTTGTCCCAGATACTTGGCTGGACTTTCCCTTTTATGTTTAAAAAGAAAAGCTGTATTTACTCAACGGGGCAGAAGTTTTTCTTGTGTAAAGCCATTGTGGTAGCATGGTGATTTATGGCTCACTCTGAGAAAAACGGGAACAACCAACATCGATAAGAACTGGAAGAACCGTGGGTGAACCATGGGCCTTATAACATCAAGCAGCTGTCATAAGCCTTATCACTCTTGCTCCCAGGAACGACATTTTGGGGAAACGCTGTGAACACATGACTGCAGGTGCCGCCCTGTAACTCTTGCCTGCTCTAACGCAGTGCCTGCAGCATGGCAGAGGTGCCCCTGCTGTAGGTAGGATGTTCGCTCCTGTCAGATCAATAAAAGCGTTGGCTGCCCCAATGGTTTCGGCCGCCGTGCCTCTTCCTCTGTTGTCAGGGCGGTTCCCGGTTCTGCTTCCTTTCAGGCTGAAGCCGCAGAATTCCAGCAGCAGGAGGAAAAGGAGAAGGCCTGGAAGGGTGGGAGGAGCTGCGTTTCTTATGCAAACCCGGGAAAGCAGCTCGCAGGCCTGGCCTGCTCAGCCTCGCAAGGGGGAAAGAGGAGGAGGAGCTGCTCCGCCCCGCCCGCCCTTTCGTAGCCGCCCCGGCGAGAGGACGGGGAAGCCCAGGTCGGCCCCCGCCATCCGGATCCGCCCCCGGAGGGCGCATGCGCGGGGGCTCGTCCCCGACGGCCGCGGCGGAAAGCGAGGGGCGTGGCCCGGCAGTCTGTTGTGCGGCGGGCTCTGACCTTCAGCGGTTCATTCCGGCTCCGCCATGGCGCAGGCCGCGCAGAAGGTGCTCCGGGCTCTCTCCGCCAAGGGACCGCAGCTGCTCTCCGGTGAGGGGAAGCGGGGGGGGGGGGGGCTCAGTGGATGCGGCGGGGCTGCAGTGCCTCCGCCCTGCCTGCCTGCCGCGCTCCGACCGGGTGTGACCCTCGGGCGGCTGGGGACGAGGCCGCAACTCCGGCTGCAGCTTGCCTGCCAGGCGGCTGACGCAGCGAGAGAAGAGCAGCCATTTCGCCGGCGCCCCAACCAACCCCGTCCCCTTCTGCCTTGTGTAGCGCCGGGCTGCCGCGGGGCCTCGGAAAAGCTGACCTTGCCCGCCTCCGTGAGACCGGGAGCCCCGCGGTGGACAGGGTGGAGGGGCCTCCTGGTGCCGGCTTAGAGGAGGGAGGGAGGGCTGGCTCACCACAGGCAGCCCCCCCCTCCCCGCTGCTTGACAGAGGTGACCATAGTGGAGCCTGTCCAGCCAACAGGGCAGCTGTGGAGGGCAGCTGCCGAAGTTCCCCAAGCAGGCTGCCCTGTCTTAAATTTCAATCACTTGACTGGGGGGCTACAATATGGCCATCACCTCAGGAACCGGGGGGGGGGGTTGTTAACCTCAGGACTACCAATATTAAGGATGCTGAGGAACTGGAGAGAGTAGGGAGGAGAGCAAGAAGCATGGCAAGGAGCTTGGAAGCTAAAGCTTCCAATTAAACGGTACTCTAAAGGTACAGTTTAGCCCAAGGGTGGACAATTAATTTTCCCAAGAAGGCTGCCAGTGCCCTGATTATGCCAACTTCTTCTTCCATGGGCTGGATTGGGACCACCCGCAGGTTGGATGTGGCCTGTGGGCCATAAAATGCCCATGTCTGGTTTAGCCTAAAGAAGAGAAAGCTAATGGATATCAGTCTTCTAATACTTGAAGGGCTGTCTCAGAAAGACAATGATGTATGTATGTATGTATGTATGTATGTATGTATGTATGTATATACTTTATAGTGCCTGGGAACCAGACAAGAAGCAATAGCTGGAAGCTTTACAAAGAGAGATGCAAACTTGAAATAAGAATATTATGCAGAGAACCAATCTGCTGCCTGGAATAATTGAAGGGGCTCCATCACTGAAAAGTTTCAAGCCAAGTTGGGATCTAAGGACTCCTTCCAACTCTAGAATTCTAGATCCATTGACAAAAAGCCCACCACTATTCTGAGTGATCAATGCTTGGGTTTAACGGGTGTATCTAGGCTTTTTAAAAAATGTTTGCTCAAAATCTGTTTTTTTTTTTCTTTATTATGCGTTCGGTCTGCCGGGATAATAGAGATCTTGTTCCCTCTGTTTGCTATCAGACATTTAAACCTTGCTCTTGCTTCGTCCAGCTAAATAATCCTAATTCCTTCCATAAATCCTCAAAGGATTTTATAGTCATCTTTTCATCCCTGGTGTTCTTCTCTGAGTACATTCTAATTTCTCTTAATGTTTTTTAAACCGTAGTGTCCAGAATTGGCCACAATATTCCACATCATTGACTAGTATACTGCAGAGTAAAATTCTCAATTCCGGTAATCTAATACATGCAGCCTAAATTATTGCATTTACTTTTTTTTGCAAACATATCACACCGTTCATATTCATTCATAATCTACTGTTTTAATCTTTTTATGAATATGTTATTGAGCCAAGTAATTCCCATCCTGCACTTGTGGATTTGATATTGATTTAAGCATATAATTCATAGTTAAGCATAGAATTTCATAGTTTATAGAAATGGGCTCATAATAAAATCATCAAATCATTTTGAATTTTATTTGTCTTTTAATGTATTAATTAGTCTGATCAACTTTTTGCCATCTGCATTCTTAATGAAGAATATGGGGCCTTTTTATGCCTTACTTGACATCTTACATCATTTTGACAAAAAAACCACTTTTTGAATAGAATTTCAAGCTAGCCTATTACTACCAAATATTATGGAATTGAACCCAGCTTAACTAGCTTGCTAATCAAAATGCCATATTACACTTTGATTTCAACACAGCAATTAACAAAATTACATCTGGAGCATTTGAACAATGTACATTGTTATTTTAAAAAATGAAATTTAGTCTGGCATTATGAATGTCTTTTAACTATTGTATTTACAGTTGCTTGGAGATTCACCACTTTATGCTCTAAAATATTCCTAAGCACTGACATCAGACTGACTGATTCGAAGTTCCCTGGATCATCCATCTTCCCCCCTCCATTTCTGTTTAATGACAGAACAACATTTATCCTCCTACGGTTGTGCAGGCTTTAACCATTCTTCAGAATTTCATTTAAACCTTGAGTGAGAACATCAGTAAGTTCCTTCAATGCCCTAGGATGGTCCTTAAGATTTAAACAAGTTTTTTTTCCTGATTGCATTCTAGCAGCCTCGGGTTAGCTTTCCATAGTTACCTGGAAAAAAAAACATCCTCTTCTTGGAGAAGAGTGAACCAGAATAGAACCAAGCAGTGCTGTTAACATTGCAACTGATGGATACTTTTCTATTGAACATTACAAGCTCCCAAAAGAATCTTCCCTTTGAATGAAACACTGTATTCATCACCTGACTTGGCTAGAGACAAACTCTTACTGCAAATATTATACCACAAAGGCCAAGCAAAATATCACCATAGAGGTGGAAATGCTTTGTTTTAGCATTTGCCATTTGCTCTTCATCTTACCTTGCTCTTGCTCTCTTTTCTAGCTGCTGCAACCTATTCAAGGCCTCGGCTGGACACTTTCTTGTACTATGCCAGAGTTGAGCTGGTCCCTCCAACTCCTGCTGAAATTCCCAAGGCAATTGAGAGCCTGAAAACATTGCTGAAGAGCTACCAGACTGGGCGCTTTGCACAACTCACAGTCAAAGTAAGTGTTTGACAGCAGTTGTAGTTTACAACAGCTTTGTCGGAAAATGTGCTTTCAGGCTTCTGATTTCCTAAGAGGCCAACATAGTTCTGTTCCTACAGTGTCTAAAATTAATTCCAGGAAGTCCCTTCATAGAGCTAGAGAGAATGGAAACTTTTTTTTGGTGGGGGTGGGGAAGAGGGAGGGAGGGAGAGATGAAGCATGAAGTAGTTTTCCATCCCATGAAGGAGATAATGGGATCAATAATTCTTCTGGAATAGTGGCTATATTAATTTGAATAAATTAAAGTCTAAATATCTCATAATTTAAATGTAAGTTATAATGACCAAGTGATAAGGTATTAGAAGACCTCTTGGTGTTGCTTGTACTTCACTGAAACTATCAGGAATGAATGGGGGTGATTGCTACCATAGTAATAATCATTTTTAAAAATCTTTTTTATTTTCCTTTCAGGAAGCTCTGAGGAATAGTTTGGTGGCTACTGAAGTACTGATGTGGTTTTACATTGGTGAAATCATAGGTAAACGTGGCCTGATTGGATATAATGTCTGAAGAAGTGTCTTCTTTTGATTCCTTGTAGTGTCTTGATAACATTAAACTGTGTCACTGAGATTAAACTCTGTCTGCAAGTCATGTTTACATTGTAACAGAATCGGATGGTCACAGAATCATAGAATATAATGGTTGGACAACGTCTAGTTCAACTTCATTTGGTAGAGGAATCCATGATTGCAACATTTCTAACAGGTCATCCAGACTGATGATGACTTCAAAGCTGACAGCTAACCTTCAAACCTTTTTTTCTTATTTTCCCCCTCCCTGTGTATTTATGTTCTTCCATAAATGCTTCGAAGAAACCATACAGCTGCCAGAAATGAATAGAGACAGATTGGACTTGGTAGGTTCCTGTTGTACCAGGAAATGCTAAATAGATAGAATTAAGCCTAAATCTCCAGTAGCAATTGTAAGGAGAAATAGTCAAGAATAACCATTTGTTTTTCTCAAAGATCGTATTTAATGCACCCTCAAAGCTAACGCTAGTCAGAGCATAGAACAACTCGAGTATTACAAGATTGGAAGACATGAGGTGACCAAGTCCTGTAGAATCAAGATTCAGACACGACTGAATGGATAACATCACTATTTAATGGCAGAAAAAAGATCTTAATTTCCATTTTCTCCCTTTACCATTTGCTCAAATACTTTCAACTTCATAGAGATTTGTTGGGTTTCATACTAGAGCTCATGTATTTATGACGCCACATCCAAGAACTCTTCAAGTATTCCTGACATATCTCATTTCCCAGAGTCAGAGGAAGTGCAGAAAAAGCTGCTTTTTCTCCTACGATTTATAGGAAGCAGTTTAGGTGTTAAAAGGAAGATTGGATGTAGCTTTAATGGGTTTGGAATTTTAGCAGACTTTCCTTTGCTACTATATAAACTGCTGCTGACAGCAGTTAGACAGCTGATCTGCCTTCTTAGCCAAAAGCACCTACTGTCCACATTCTTACCCAAAAACACAGGAACGATTTGTCTATTAAGTGAAATCCTAACATTTTGAACTGTGGTGAACCACTTCCATGGCCACAAAAGAACTACTTCAATAAGGTCTGCTAATATTGTGAGGCTACTACAACTGACTTCTAACTTAAAAAGAGTAGCTTTTAGATTTGATTCCACCCCTCAGGAAGCAGAATCAGCTTTATTAGACTCCATTTCTTATTAGCCAGTCTTAATCGTATCTTTATGTGGTCAGAAGAATCCATCCGCTCCCTTCTTTTATTTATTCTGGCCTCAGCTGCCCCTCCTGTAGCCGAATGCTCCGGAACGGGGCCCTCGGTGCAGCTGCCCAGGGAAGAACAGGCGGACGCATCTGCCGCCAAGCCAGACAGGAGAAGCAGAGCGCCCGGCTCGTCCCCATCTCGGAGCAGCCGAGGATGCTGGGAGCTCCAGGCCGGCCGGAGGGCCACCCTCGCTGCAGTCCCAGCAGAAATCCCGCCTCCTCCTGGGCACCGGCCCACCTTCGCACAGGTTGGCCGGCAGGGAAGTCGCGGCTAGCCGTTCCCCTTGCCAGGGCAGCCGACTTCCCGCACAGCTGCTCAGCCTCCCAGCAGGCACCGCGATGCCTGGAGGGAGCTGAACTCGGGCTGCCAGGCCCCGAGCCCACCCGGAGGCGGAGGCAGAGGTGGCAGCGGGCAGACCCCTCCGGGCGCCGGGAAGCCAGAGCTGCGGAGGACCGGAGCGCAGCCAGCCTCGCAGCCGGGCGTCGGCGGCCCCGGCGCGGAAACTTGGCGGAGAAGCGGGCCGGAGAAGCGGCCGGAGGTACGGCGCCTTTGACCGAAGCCGCCTCCGGGGGCGAGCGCAGCTCTCTCTCGGGCCCGCTCCCGGGGCAGCCGCGAGGGCGGGGGCCACGCAGACCGCCTCGGGGGCTTCGGCTGAACCGCCGCGGTGGGGGCAGTGTCTCCGGCACGGCACCGGACATGGGTCGGCTGGCTATCGGAGGAGGCGAGTGCAGCTGCCCCAGGCCCGCCTTGGTCGTGGCCTCACACGTGGGAACGAGCGCACCCGCATCTGCTCCCGACCCGGGTCCGGCCGCCTCTCCGCCCCTGCCGGGCATCCTCGCAAGGGGGCAGTACAGTAGCGGCAGCAGCGACTCCGCGGCTGCCGCCCCGCCCTCCCGAAGGCCCCGCGCTGAGCATGCGGGGCTGTTTCTGCCGGCGGCCAGGGCGAGCGTTTGCGCCATGCCGCTGGCAGGGCGGTGAAGAGCGGGCCCCGGACCCTGAATAGGCGCCGCGATTATGCCAGGCCGCCCGCGGCGCCTTCTAGCTCAGGCGGCGCGCGGGGCGGCGCTCCGGCGGGGCCCGGGAACATGGATGGGCGGCGCGCGCGTGCAGCGCCCCTAGGGGCGGGTTGTGCGGCAGGCAGGTTCCCGGGCGCGGCCCGGCCCCGCTCTCTGGCGCTTCGCCTCACAGGAAAGATGGCGCACAGCGGTCGGTGGCGCTTCCCGGCCCGGCCCGGCAGCGGCGGTTGGGGTCGCCGCGGGCTGGGGGGCTGCCGCGTGCGGGTCCCGGCCCTGCGCAGCCTGCGCGGAGATTCTCCCGAGGAGCGGGCGGCGGGCGGCGGAGCGGCGGCGGCGGCGGCGGCGCTGGCGGGAAGCGGAGGGGGCGGGGCGGGCGGCCCCTCCTCGGCCGCCGCCCCCTCGCCGCAGCCCGCCGCCCCGCTCCCGGCCAGCGTGGGGGTGGCGCCCGGCTTCGACGCGGCGCTCCAGGTCTCGGCCGCCATCGGCGTCAACTTGCGCCGGTTCCGGGCGGCCTGCGGGGCCGAGGCGGGCAGCGGAGAGGTGAGGCCGGCGGGCGGGCGGGCGGGTGGGGCCGCTCTCCCCGGCCGGGAGCCGCCCTCGTGCAGAGCCGACGCGTCCCCGGCGCTGGAAGGGGCACGCCCCCTCCTCGCCTGCGCCGCCGCCTCGGGAAGGAGCGGCGACGCGCTTCCTCGCGGCTCCGGCCGTGGCCGAGATGCCGCCAGTCCGGTTCCCTCCCTTCCCGCGCGGCCGCACGTGTGGCGGCGGGGGCAGGTGGCGGCCCCTCGGAGTTGATGTCCGGCCGCCCGTCCAGCCGCGAAACGCCACGGGCCGAACGGTAGCAACGGCCGGGCGGCTCGTCTTCCCTCTTTGCGGCGAATTTGGCGTGGATGGCCCCAGGCACCCCCCCCTCACCAGGCTGTCCAAGGGCGGGCGGGATTTCCTAGCCATTCAAAGGTAGAGGAAAATCCTCCAGAGCTTGAAGCCGAAGTGACAGCCACCGTCCCCCCGAGGGTCCTCTGCCAAAACTAGTGGCGCCCTGGCCCTTCCTTGAATGGGAAATGGTGCACTACCCGACAGTACTTTATCATATGGAAGCCCGGGGACTCCCTTGAGCGCTGCATTCCTTTTCTCTTTGTTAATCTTGTGTCTTGCAATGTAGTATGACAGTCTCTCCACTCCAACCCCCCCCCCCCCAATTATTGATGTCTGCCTTTAAAAAACTTCAACTTTCAAAAGTGGCTACAGATTTCAGAGCAGACCAAAGGTTCCCTATTTCCACTCAGATTCTGTGCTGGGTTAAAAAAAAATTACGTAGTCTCTCCTCCTCTCCCCCCCCCCCCTTTCCAGGCTAGCCTTCAAATCCATGTTTCACCTTCCCTGATGCTTGTCCTCCAGCGACCAAAGCTTTTGATGCAGAGATGATGATCATGGCACATACTACTCCTAAACCTACACTTTTAGCCTAGTGTTCACACCAATTGAAATTGTATAGATTTTCAAAGTAATATTTTTGCAAGTATTATAAGCTCTCTCACTATATTGATGCTACATAATACTAAATGTGCTTTGCCAAAGTCCTTATGAGTACAATCATTTTAAAATTTATATTTGTGCAATCCTTGTTTTTAGATGTTCAGGACAGTGGACTGGGGCTGGTTTAATCCTTCACTTTAATCCTTCGCATGAGCAGTCAGAATGAGAAATAATGCACTAATGTCATTCAAGCCCCTGCTTGTATCACACCTCTCCGTGTTCTGTCAGTATCATTAAATGGGCTTAAACAACCCATTCTGTGTTCATCAGGAGTCTCCTACATGTAACTCTTGGTCATGACTTTACTAAAATGAGGGAAGGAGGCAAAGCTTGGGAACAAAAGATATTTTATGCAAGAATACATTTTCACTGCTCAAATTCAACAAAAGTTCATACATACATAGTTAAAAATCCTATTTGCAGGTATAAACCATCTGAGAAGAGTATTGTGAGTGAAGGTCTGAAGGTGCTCTCTGAACTTGGTTGTTTTCTTGCAGATGGTTCATTGCTCAACTAGGTAACATCAGTGCTAGTGAATGTGAGGTTTGTACCTTGTTTATATATCATTGAGAGGTTGTGTTGTAGTCTTTTTGTTTCCTTCCTAGGTTTTGTGTCTTTTGAAAGGTAGGTAAATGTGGTTTATCTTTCTATGTCTATCAATGGCTGATTTATCTGAATATCAAACTTCCAGGAAGTCCTACTATTTTTGGACTGGATTTACCTAAAACACTATTAGTTTCCCAGTTAAAACTATGGTTGAGCCTGTCCATGTGTGGAGAGATGGATTTTTGTCATGTGTTCTGACTAGTTGGTGTCCATGAACGTGCTTTGCTAGTCTGAGGATCCTTGATGCTCTTTGAGGTTGGCTGTTTGCTTGCACATGTTTCATTACCCGACTAGATAACATCATCACTTGTAGGGAGCATGAGATTTGCTCCCTATTTATATACATTAGCTTGCCTTTCTATGTTGGTGTGTGTGCATGTGTGTGTAGTTTTCTCCTTGGATGATTGAATATTGTTTTCTGCTTCATTGCTTGTTAATTCCTGCTTATCTCAGTGTTGGTAACTGGAGAGGATATTTTCTTCTTAGCTTTTTTATACATGTGATTTATCTCTATGTGCCTATTAGTGGCTGATTTCTTTGAATGCCAAGCTTCCAGGAATTATCTAGCATTTTTTTTTAATTTAGCTTAGTTTAAGATGTTCACAGTTGAAATTATGGTTGAGTCTGTTAACCATGTTGTATGATAGAGTGTTTTCATGGTGTCTTCTGACTGCTATTTGGTGTTCATGAATGTGCTCTGGCTGTCTGCCCTGCACAGAAGCTGTAACAACATATTGTAGCATGCAATATGTTGTAGATGACTCTATTTTTTTCTTCTTGGGTCTTTTGGTTTACTTAAGATGTTTCAGAGAGTTCTAGTTAGTGTGTGTGTTGTGGTTATAATAATCTATTGATTGTTCCTGAGATGTTCTTGATGTATTATCCTTTTCATAGCTTTATGGGTTGTCCTGTAGTATAATATCTACAACCAAACACCCAAGTTCAGAGAGCACCAAGGACTCCACCATTCAGCCCTGAGCTACATATATTCACTTCTATTAGATCAGTTCTTGGTTAATGTATTGCACCTGTTGATGGACACAGTTATGGCAAGTTATATTACCTTCCCTCCCCAATATATCTGAACCTTCTCAATCACAAAGCACAAACTTAGGGCATCTGCAGTTGTGAGTTTATTCCTAGCTAGAAGGGCTGCAGTCAATTTGAGGCAGGTTCACAAGTGTGCCTGGCCTCTGCAGCAATAAAAGATCTGTTAAACTCACTTTCAGATACTACTGGCTCTAGAATGTTTCCAGGATGCTTGAAGAATTATACTGCCATTAAACTGAACCGTCGTGTTTAGATCTGTAGAAAATTGCAGAAAAAAGCAGAGCTCAACTTCTGTTGTTTTCTTTGGAGCTTTGGATGATGAAACTCTTGGATAGATAGATAGCCCATTTTGGGATTTATTCTATACCGGTAGTTGCAAAATTGTATTTTTTTTCTAGTTGATGCACTTCTTCTATAGACTTTATAATATGATATTATTATTGTACTGTTATCTTCTTTGAATTATTTAAACAAGGCATGGGACATAAATAGAATTAGTTGGTGAAAGGTTTGATATGTTCAAGATAAGGACTTTGAAGATGATATCCTCCCCAGTGCTTTGCTGTGATAATTTTCCTAAACATTTTGTCCACATAATTGCTCATATGCTAATAAATTTCAACATTAAAAGCAGCATCTGGTGGCTCACAGAAACACCTGCTTATCCAATTTTTATCTTTTTTTTTTTATTGCAACTGCATTTCTGGAGAAATTTGTATGACTTACAATATTGATATCATAACATTAGATGGGTGTCAATTTCATTGAGGGCCACATCAGGGTTGTGTTTGAGCATGGGGAGCTGGGCCGGGCCAGGCGTGGTCAGAGGGGGCATGGCCAGCCTGATATCACTTGTGTCGGGGGGGGGGGCACCTATGGTGGCCCAAGCACTCTGCCAGCACAAATGGGCTCCCAAGCTCCGTTTTTGACTGCAACAGCCTCCTGCAACCCTCTGCCAGCGAAAACAGAGCTCTGGGGAGCCACGTGCTGGGACAGCCTCCTGCAACCCTCTTCCAGGGAAAATGGCGCTTGGAAGGGCCGTGTACAACCCTTGCGAGTTTTTGCTGGCAGAGGCACTGTGGGCCTTGTTAAGCCTGGGTTCCCCAACCAGGGTTAAGGAGACAAGCTAAACAGAATGTGCAGCGTTAGTCAGATAGGCATATAGATAAATGTGTGAGATAAGTTTGTATGTTAGTTAACATACAGTAAAAATAACAGATACGCTTGTGTTATCAAAAATATAGTTTATTCCACTTAGAGTTTTATAGCATAGTCAAAATAACAGTCCATTAGTCATGTAACATTTTAATCAGTCCATTCAAGGATATTCAATTAGCAAAGTCCGTGTAGAATATCCAATGTCAGTTCACTTATAATAAATCAGTCCTCTCACAGTTGATAAATCAACAGTTCTTTATCTCTCCCGTTCCAGTAGGGAAAAACGCAGTCTTCAATTCATCAAGTAATTAGGGATCATAAAGCCAGAGAGAGAAAGTTGCCGTTGTCTTGCTTCTTTTATGGTGCTTTTACAACCACTCCCTTAATTACATTCCTACAGTTAAGGTTGCAGACACTTTAACTAACAAACTATGATAACATATTTATTATTTTACCTAAACCAGTTAGGGTAAACAATGTTATCCCTAACAGGCCTGTCCTTCACTGTTTCCAGGGTGGCCTTGCAGGCCAGATCTAAGCACCCCGCAGGCCAGATCCGGCCCCCAGGCCTTAAGTTTGACACCCCTGCATTAAAACATAAAGTCATCTATTTGTTTTTCTAACTGATGGAATCTAGTTAATATATGAGAAGTAATCTTACAGCCAGTTTGGTGGTGTAGTTAAACATACTTGGCTAGAAAATGGGGTGTATTACTCTTAAAGTCTGGCAAACTGGCTTGAGCTCCAGAAATGCAAAGTTTGAATCCAGACTTTTGGAATCTTATCTGGAAAACAAAAGTTGGCTAATAAAACTCATGATGTACTACAAGATAAAATAGGTGAAGAATGACTTGTCTCAATGTTTGAGACATTCGTTGCTTAAATTGCAATCTGAATCCATATTTAGAGATTACATTAATCCCTTTCTTCACATTGATTCACACCATACCCTGAATTTCTGAACTTCAACTTATAGACTAAAAATGGCCCTAGAATGTCATGGAATGCTTCTGTTACAACCGATCTTCCATGTGTTTAGGCCAACTTTACCGTAGTATGATGCTCTGCTATGGAAGCTGCTTCTTAACCAAGGAGGGATAAGGCAGGCTATGGGAGGTTGGTGCAGTAGTATGGACAGTTCTGCCTAATCCTTTTTGTTTTCTCAGAGATTTGCATGCTGTATTTGCACGCTGAGGAATCCGACATGCAATGGCCAGTAAAGGTGGCAGTATTTTTTGAGTTTTTACTTTCTGCAGTGAATATAACATTGAAGACAAATTGAGATTCTGTTTGAAGCCTAAGCTATTAGGCAGAGAAGTCTGTTTAGTCTTACTTTTCTTCTCTGCTCTTCTGCTTAGTGGAATTCTGGCTTCTGTCTTGGAAGGAAAAATGAGGGGAGAGGATCCTAATAGTCAGCTGGGGCTTATTTGTGCTGGTATAGAATCAAAGACGCGATAGCATTTTATTGGCTCTAGAGAAACCCAATGCCAAGACATGCTGAAGAAATGCTTTCTTTTTTTTTAACTGAATGTGGTAAATCCTCATTAAGTGCTGACACAATAGGATTCTTGTCTTGGAACTCCTGTTTCTGTGGTAACTTGGACTGCTGTTTCTCGGTATATCTATCTCCAAAATGCTTGTGATGTGTCTGCAAACTACAGCTTTGGCCGTATTCTTTCAAAGACTTTGAAATATGTTCTTTAGTAAATTGATATTTTAAAAAGCACGTGCTTGTGAATACAAATTCAGTCTCACATTTGACAGATTATTCTGTTACACTCATGTCTTTTTTCATTTCAAGTAATTCTGAGGTTGTTGGATGCTTATTGAATTGACACCAAAATTTTTCTTCTGGTCATCACATAAGTTTGAGTAGTTTACAATAATAAAATTAGGTGTTAAAGATCAAAATATGAATATAGCATGTCTGTAGTCCAAGTTTAGTTATTAGAGGTCAGTTGTCCTATTTTATATGTTAAAAGTAATAAATTATTATACAAGTAGCCCTTGACTTATAGTACCACAATTGAGCCCAAAATTTCTGCTGTTAAATGAGATATTGTTAAGTGTACCCCATTGTATGTTCTTCCTTGTCACAGTTGTGAAATGAATCACTGTAAAATAAATCCACAACCTGGTTGTGAAGTGGACATGGCTTCCCCATTGACTTGGCTTGTCAGGAGGATACAAAAGAGGATCACATGACCCCTCTGGGACACAGCAACATTCATAAATATGAACCAGTTGCCAAGCATTCAAATTCGGATCCCATGACCATGGGGATGCTGCAAAGGTCGTAACTTTGAAAAATGGCCATGTCACATTTTTCAGTGCCGTTGTAACTTTGAACGGTCACTAAATGAACTGTTGTAAGTTAAGGTCTACCTGCAGAATTCATTTCACAGCCTGGTGGTATCCTTTTGAGTACTGGGTGCATGAGGGAGCTTTGAGTTTTCCTTATATGTTCAGTGCAGAAGAACACATTTTGTAGTTTCTGCTTGACCTCTGTTCCACGGACCCAAATGATCTGTGAAAGAGATCCTGCTGTATTTTCCTATTAAGCCAGCTGGGTGGAAGGTGCTGACATCTAATGAAGGTTAGGCCTTTCTATATTTACTTTTGCTAATAGAAAGATGTGGGGCTCTGGTCAAATCAGACTGGCACCCTGCGTTCATTATGGCAGCTTCCGCTCAGATCCAGTGGGAGTAAACAGGCAGAAGATAAGCCCCAATACAGCAGGGTCTTCACTACAGATATTTTCCACGAATCACTAGCAGGGCTAAACCCTGTGGGAAAAGGGGACAACAGAATGGATTCTGCCACCTTGAGCATACCTCTCTTCAGAAATAGGGCAGCATGTAAAATGCAGCAAATCAGCCCTTAAAAGATGTTTCAATTATTCAAGTTCCAGGAGGGGATGAAGTAAGAAAAAAATGGACTCCTGATTAAAAAAACAGGCTAGGTATTTGACTTCAAAAAACAATGTAAAAGTTGTAGAAGTTGCCCTATAAAGGAGGGGGGGGGGGACTTTGAAGTTTCCACTGCAATTCTGGCAACATGCTGGGTCACATAAGATCCATGAACCTTCTTTGAGCCAGATCCCTACCTGGAAGCTCTTCAGTACTGAATTAGTTCAGTTAAATTTCCATTGATCTAACGGCAATATACTTGGTTTCCTGACAAAAGAACATATTTTTCATTTTAAGCTAATGTGTTTCTACCTGATTCCTTGTTATACTGAAGAACCCCATAGCATTAATATTCTATTGGGATTGTAAGAATTACCAATGTACCTTCATTAAGATGGAAATATGTTCTCTGATGGATGGAAATTCAGATTATTGAGATGGCTCAACAGACCATTTATGTAGGAATTTTAAAAGGAACAAGCATTCCTGGAATAACACCTTTGTAGATTGAAATAGCATTTGTTCAGTTTGCCAGAGATGTTGCACCTAACTTTCAGTGCTATATCAATATGTAATCTACATGTGTGTAGTAACAGGCACTGATCAACCGTAGAGGCAAAAATATAGAATGATCATCTTCAATGTTTTTTCAGTTTTTAGTGTGGCCTCTGGTGTTTCCATCCAAGGACTAAAAACATTCAGCCCTGCTTAGGTCAGCCAAGGTACCCCATGGCTGTAAGTCTTTAGGCCTCAAACCATACGTTGCAATTATGAAATAAAGCACATTATACTAGGCTTGAAAAATCACAATTTTCATTTTGCACAATTGAGCATTTGGCCTTGGAAAATAAATAAAACATTCAAAAGAAGAAGGCAGTATCTCCAAGTGGCTCAGATAGATCTAATTGGGGTGGGCAAATGTGAGTGGATGGGCTTTTCTGTTTTTGACATTATTTTTTTCCATCCCAGTCTACCACAATCCCTCCCCTCTAATGTTTCTTCTGTCTGGCTGTAAAAATATATGTATCTACGAGGGAGAGATAAGAGGGATGAAGCACATTCTCCATGGGACCAGCCAACACCATGACCAATTTCAGTGGATGTTTTTAAAATACTTGAATTGTGGCACAAGCCCTGTTTTTTATTTTTTAATCTGTCTATTTATTTATTTTTATTACTTTTAAAATAGTGACAAAGAGAGTAATCAAGAAGCCCCTTTTTTCATAAAGTCACACTTGAATTTGGGGCTTTCCAAAGACCTTCAAGTCCTTAGCTGGTCTTGGCTTCCAAACCTCTTGGGGTTGCTCCTGGGACAGAATCCCTGGGGTGGCAGTTTCGGGAGGTGGGGCAGTGCCAGTAGGCCTGGGGAAGGAGCGAGAGGCAAAGGGAGCCCAGGGCTGGAAGGAGCAGAGTTGGTTGTGCTCCTGGATATCCGCTGTGTTGACATCCTTGGTGATTATTTCATGGTGCAGCAAATCCCAAGGGAAAGAATGCTCTCGGCTTGTTGACGGTCAGGCTGGGAGGGAAAGTGGAAAGCAGGGGAGCTTGGAGGCCTAAATCCTGGGGCTGAATTGCTGAAGTGTTGGGACTCTCAGGCTGCTGGAACCTGCTCTGCTCTGCTCTGCTCTGCACCTCCCTCCCTCTTTGATCCAGCTGTGCCCCACAAAAGGAGCGCAGAGTCCCGACTCAAAGAGTGTTGAAGTGCTGTAGGATTTGCAGCCTTTGATCTTCAGAAGCTCTAGTTTCTTTGAGAAATGCTTCGACTGATCAAGTTTGGCTTCCTGGGAAGAGAGCAAGCTTTGGAGAGATGAAGTTTTGGCGGCTTGCCTAAACCTCGCTGCTTCCTTGCCTGCTTAGACCCTGTTGCCCGCATGCTAGTTAGAAATGTGCAGGCTCTGCCAGCTTGCCAGAATCTCTGCCCATCCTCAGCCAAAGATTGTTTACTTCTTGCAGGGAGACCCACGTGGGCAAAGGGAGGGGCTGGCAGAGCTGTGCTCTGGAGTGCTGTGTGCAGAAGTGGCTTTCCTGGCATTCCAGAGACAAGAGGAGCTGAGCTGGGAGCATGAGGCCACTTCCTTCCCGCCTGGCCTGCACTCCTTCTTTCTCTCCCTCACACACAGAGATAAATCCCGCCAGGCTGACCGTGCCCTTTAATGCCTCAAATCCATCTCTTGATTTCTCTGCAGTGAGGGCCCAAATGTCACTTCTCAGAGTGGGGAAGGGGTCCTGGAAGTGCAGGAGCTGGGGCAGGACTGGTATTCCTTAAGAGAGGATGAAAGTGAGAAGCAAAGTTCCTGGCACAGCAGGAGCAAAACTGAAGCTCTTGCACAAAGGAGGCTGCTAGGCCTGTGAAGCGTAGCAGCCTCTGCTGCAGAGAAACCCTGGGCCAGCACCAGCCACTTCTAGTTCTAGAAAGCTGGAAAACATGGCTCCACATGCGCTCCCATGACAGGGGCAGCACGAGGGGGGAGGGGGCATAGTTGGTGACCTTTCAGCTTCAAACTGAACTGAACTACTCTGCCATGTAGGAGACCCTCACATTGGTGGCTGCCGTTGCCTCTGCCCTAAACCCAGACTGCTTCTCCTTAACATGGAGGTTCTCTTTAGTCCTACGGGCTGAAACCCATTGAGATTTTTTCCTCTCTGGTGCAATTAATGGAGCTAGCTGTTTGGGTAGATGTTGCAAATCATTGCTGTGAAGACGGCCTTCTATTTATATGTTCCAAAGCAGCAGTTTTTAAAGAGGTGGCTTCCCTTTGTAACCTTCTGCCAAAAAAAGTTTTCTTCTGGAGGGTAATCTTAAGGTTCTTGATTTTCTGAAGGCAATCAGGGAAATTCCATAGTCCAAGGCAGGTCCAAGCTGGTTTTGGGGCTTTATGAAATGCATTTCCCTGGTGGCCTCTCTTCCAGCAGACGCCATATAAAATAGGTTGTTAATGAATTTCGACCCCCACTATTTGAGAACAGGCAATTGTCAATGTTGTTGATTTTTCTCAACTATATTTTGTTCTCACTATACTTTTACTTAAACCATCTCCCTCCCTTTTTCTGCAGGATGAGCAATTTCTAGGTTTTGGCTCAGATGATGAGGCCAAAGGAACCAATTCTCCCAAGTCCCTTGCAGGTAAAGCCAACCTACTGCAATCTGAACCATATTCAATGGGATTTGCTTTAAGGGAGCTTAGATGTGGCTGATCTAAAGAATGTTTATTGAGTGGCAAAACCTGAAATTTGTATTTGATGGCTTCATATAATACTCTAAGCCAAATCTTTTTTTCAATAAGAAGTTGCTAAACCGAGGCACAGCAGCTATTGGTTTCACTAGTTTTATTAAGGCTGTCCAACTCCAAGAAAACACTTGGCAGCATACAAGAAGTCCAATAATATATTAAAACACAACTAAAAGCCGCATTGCTGCCCAGATCAAAGCAACACTCCCCACCATGGAAGTAAATTCAACAAGGCCACACAATATGGTATCCTACAAATCATGACTTGGAAAACATAACTGCACAAATACACTTAAATCATTAATGGCTCAATCAGATTCTTATATTATCACATGAATGGAGTCAACAATCACTATTTGGGGAATACAGATTCTCTACTCCATTTTTATATCATATAGTGTACGGTGTGTCTTGGCTGCAGCAGTTGTCCTTTTCTAAAAAGGTGTTTTCTGCTGCCAGGTCTGGGAATCACAGGAAAATATTTTAGTGGCTTTCTCCAGCTCCCCCCCCCCCCCCAAAAAAAAAAAAAAAGATTAGGCTAAGATTCATTAACTGGGTTTCTAATGGGTAAAATGTTCCTGTGACACAATTGCCTGAATGATATGACTTAGTCTGTTAGGGCTCTTTTGGAAGTTTATTGATTCTTTTAAGCATTCCCACGATATATTATGTTTTTCCCATTGATTCTGCCCTAGCAATTATGTATATTTCAAATACCCATCAATAAAAATGCTGTCCATTATTTAAAGCCTGCTTTGAATGTCCTGATGAAAAAAAAATAAAATTTAAATTCAGATACGTGGTTACTGTCTTGACCATCAGCTAGTGAAAGTAACAGGGGATTATTAAATTCCCTTGCTGCTGAGCTCCTAAGGCTTTTGATAATCCAACAGGAAAAGATCCAGGATGGCTTCTCCTGTTCCAAGTCCAGCCATTGTGGATTTGTGGCCCTTCCTTTCCTTTCCCTTCCCTCCTTTCCTTTCCCTTCCCTTCCCTTCCCTTCCCTTCCTTTCCCTTCCTTTCCTTTCCCCTCCTTTCCTTTCCTTTCCCTTCCTTTCCCTTTCCTTCCTTTCCTTTCCCTTCCTTTCCTTTCCCTTCCTTTCCTTTCCCTTCCTTCCCTTCCCTTCCCTTTCCTTCCTTTCCTTTCCCTTCCCTCCTTTCCTTTCCCTTCCCTTCCCTTCCCTTCCCTTCCTTTCCCTTCCTTTCCTTTCCCCTCCTTTCCTTTCCTTTCCCTTCCTTTCCCTTTCCTTCCTTTCCTTTCCCTTCCTTTCCTTTCCCTTCCTTCCCTTCCCTTCCCTTTCCTTCCTTTCCTTTCCTTTCCCTTCCCTTTCCTTCCCTTCCCTTCCTTTCCTTTCCTTTCCTTTCCTTTCACTTCCTTTCCTTTCACTTCCCTTCCTTCCCTTTCCCTTCCTTTCCCTTCCCTTCTTTTCCTTTTACTTCCTTTCCTTTCCTTTCCTTTCCTTTCCTTTCCTTTCCTTTCCTTTCCTTTCCTTTCCTTTCCTTTCCTTTCCTTTCCTTTCCCTTCCCTTCCCTTCCTTTCCCTTCCCTTCCTTTCCTTTCCTTTCCTTTCCTTTCCCTTCCTTTCACTTCCTTTCCTTTCACTTCCCTTCCTTCCCTTTCCCTTCCTTTCCCTTCCCTTCTTTTCCTTTTACTTCCCTTCCTTTCCTTTCCTTTCCTTTCCTTTCCTTTCCTTTCCTTTCCTTTCCTTTCCTTTCCTTTCCTTTCCTTTCCTTTCCTTTCCTTTCCTTTCCTTTCCTTTCCCTTCCCTTCCCTTCCTTTCCCTTCCTTTCCTTTCCTTTCCTTTCCTTTCCCTTCCCTTCCCTTCCTTTCCCTTCCTTTCCTTTCCTTTCCTTTCCTTTCCCTTCCTTTCACTTCCTTTCCTTTCACTTCCCTTCCTTCCCTTTCCCTTCCTTTCCCTTCCCTTCTTTTCCTTTTACTTCCCTTCCTTTCCTTTCCTTTCCTTTCCTTTCCTTTCCTTTCCTTTCCTTTCCTTTCCTTTCCTTTCCTTTCCTTTCCTTTCCTTTCCTTTCCTTTCGTTTCCTTCCTTTCCTTTCCTGTCCCTTCCCTTCCCTTCTTACCTCTTTGCTTTTTTCATTTTCTGCCATGCCTGAAAACAAGGGTTTCCCTGCTTAATGTATATATTTCTGTTCTTTTTCTGCAGTCTCAGTCAAACCTAGTGCACGTAAACCTCGTGGGAGACCTCGGAACGGTTCAGACCGAAGTCCAGCTACTCTACCAGAGTCCTTGCCAATAAATTCACCTTCAAGCAATCCAGAACCCACATCCATGGAAAAAATAAAAAGGAAGGAATTTAAAAGTGGAGAAAAACGTCGAGGGAGACCTCCTGCTCTAACCAGTGTAAAATTCAAGATCAGCCATAAAGAGTGCATTTCAGATACTCAGAAAGGAGGGAAGGAAGAAAAAGAGAATGTGAAGAAAATAAAGCGGGCACCATCGGCTACCTTTCAGCATGCTGCAAAAATTAAGAAATTAAGAACAGGCAAACTTTCTCCGCTGAAGTCTCAGTTCAAATCCGGGAAGCTCCAGATTGGGAGGAAAGGGATTCAGATTGCCCGCAGGAGAGGGAGGCCGCCGTCTTCCGATCGCTTGAAGACCATGCCAGCTCTTGTCTGTTCCCAGTTGGAGAAAGTCCAGAGGACGCAAAAGGAGAGGGAGGGTGTGCCATCTCTCCCCAAAGATGAAAAGCCGACCGTCAGGCAGAGCCCTCGCAGACCAGTCAGGATGATTCCTTCTTGTAAGAGGACAGATGCCACCATCGCCAAGCAGCTCTTGCAGAAGGCAAAAAAAGGAGCTCAAAAGAAAATGGAGAAGGAAGCAGCAAAGCTTCAGGGCCGGAAGGGGAGGACTCAGCTCAAAAACATCCGGCAGTTCATTATGCCTGTGGTGAGTGCCATCTCTTCACGAATAATTAAGACTCCCAAGCGTTTCATTGAAGATGAGGACTATGACCCGCCAATTAAAATAGCACGCTTAGAGTCTACCCCAAACAGCCGCTTCAGTGCTACCTCTTGCGAGTCGAGCGAGAAGTCCAGTGTGGCATCTCAGCACTCCTCCCAGCTCTCTTCAGATTCCTCACGGTCCAGCAGTCCAAGTGTTGATACATCCACAGATTCACAGGCTTCAGAAGAGATGCAGGCTCTCTCCGAAGAATGCAACCCTACTTCGGAAACTCACACGTCCCTGCCAGAGTCCGCCTCCCCTGATAATGAGGGTGCTGAGCAAAGGAGGAGGAGGAGGTTTTCAATGGCAGAGAAGAATTTTGCCCCCAAGGCAGCTAAGAAGCTGCCCAGCCTCCAAAGTGTGTCTCAACAGCAGTCATCATCTTCTTCTTCTTCACCTCCCCCTCCACTGCTCACCCCACCCCCACCCCTGCAGCCAGCAGCCAGCATCTCCGATCATGCTCCGTGGCTCATGCCTCCCACCATTCCCTTGGCATCGCCCTTCTTGCCATCTTCTGCTGCTGCCCCCGTTCAAGAGAAGCGGAAGTCAATCCTCCGAGAACCGACGTTTCGTTGGACTTCTCTGAAGCCCTCCCGGTCTGAGCCCCAGTACTTCTCCTCAGCCAAGTATGCCAAAGAAGGTCTTATCCGCAAGCCGGTTTTTGATAATTTCAGGCCACCGCCACTGACCCCAGAGGATGTGGGGTTTGCTGCTGCTGCCGCCGCTGCCGGCTTTACCCCTCCTGGGGCCACAGCTGCCACCCGCTTATTTTCTCCTCTTCATTCTGGAACAAGGTTTGATCTACACAAGAGAAGTCCCCTGTTGCGAGCACCACGATTCACCCCCAGTGAGGCACACTCACGCATCTTTGAGTCTGTCACATTGCCTTCTTCCATAAGTCGAAGTGCTACGGGAAGCACTACAACAGCAGCTTCTACAAGGAAACGAAAGAGGCGAGTGTTCAGCCCAATTCGATCCGAATCGAGATCTCCCTCGCACTCTATGAGGACAAGAAGCGGAAGACTCAGCACCTCTGAGCTGTCCACGCTCCCTCCGTCCTCTTCCATCTCTTCTTCCCTAACTAGCATTTCTGGAGGCTCCCTTGCCACTAGTGCCTTAAACGCCACCACGTTCACTTTCCCTTCGCATTCCCTGTCTCAGACTGGGGAAGCAACAGAGAAAAGCCAGAGACCGAGGAAGCAGACAAACCTTCCTGCCGAGCCATTCCCATCGAGTGGCCCTGCTCCCCTTTTTCCTTGGTTCGCACCGGGTGCCCAGACAGAGAGGACCAGGAGCAAAGACAAAGCCACTGAGGAGGTGTCCAAAGACAAAGAACAGGACAACAGTCCCGAAAAGGAGAAGAGCCGAGAAAGAGATCGAGACAGGGAGAAAGAAAACAAACGTGAATCAAGGAAAGAGAAGAAGAAGAAGGTGGGGGCAGCTTCAGAAATCCAGAGTAGCTCTGCTTTATTCCCATCAACTCGAGGGTCTAAAGGAAAGGTTATTGTCAGTGGAGATGCAGCAGCCTCATCTGTTGCCAAAAAACCTGCAGGACGGAGGAAACTGGCTGCCACTGAGCCAGCAGCAGATGTCCCTGCAGTAGTTCTCATGGACTCAGCTAGCATAAAGACCAAGTTACCCAAGAAAAGCCGAGGGGGCTTAGAGAAATCAAATCTGGACCTTGGCCTGGTAGCCTCGTCTGCAGAAAGGGAAGAATCTTTGCGTCTTCCTGCTGCCTCACTTGGCATTCTGAAACATTCCTCCATAAGCTCAGTATTGGCTCATGCTGATAAACTTCCAATGACTGACAAGAGGGTAGCCAGTCTCCTGAAGAAAGCTAAAGCTCAGCTCTATAAGATTGAGAAGAGCAAGTCGCTCAAGCAGGTGGATCAGCCCAAAGGACAGGTATTTTCCAAAAACATTGGGATTAGAAGGGAGGTAAGCACAAGAAATAAGACTTGGCACTCCCCGGACAGAATAGATGAAGCAATGATGGTTGGTAAGAGTTTCCTGAGAAGGTGCAAGTGCGACTGGTCCCTGGGTCTCGCTAAACTCGGAGAAGCTATGAAAATGTTTCCTATTATACTGCCACTGCTCACAAACCTTGGCACGCTGTGAGCTGTTGGCTTAAGGTTTCTCGCATCTTTCCTTCCATGTTAGGGAAGGAAAGTTCAACATGCACCAGAATGGGAACATAGCAGTTCGCCTTTCCAGGAATCTTGTGCCTCTGTACTAACATTTGTGGTTGAGTGCTATTTTCACACCCCATTGCACTCCAAAACATCTTTTGGGAATTGAATTCAAAACATTTTGTAGCCCTAGTCCTTCCATCTTGGGGAAAGAGATGAGCTCTGAATTATTGCAGGGAGGTTTTGTTTGTTATTAAAACTTAACTTCCTTCCTTCCTTCCTTCCTTCCTTCCTTCCTTCCTTCCTTCCTTCCTTCCTTCCTTCCTTCCTTCCTTCCTTCCTTCCTTCTTTCCTTCTTCTGCCTTCTTCCTTCTTCTTCTGCCTATCCCAGCTGTCTTGGGTTGTTAGATACAAAACAGCTACTAAATGTCTTGCAATATGTAGATGTTGCTGTGTGTTATTTCTAGTAGATGCTCACTATAAGCTCATACACGCCGAGATCCTTGATGCATTTTGTGCTTATACCTGCAGAATTGCAAGTGGTTGGCTTCAGACAAAGCCTCTCTGCCTTGTGGAAGGAACCCACTCGGAAACATAATGTTAGAGAAGGCCAAGAAGCCAGCCAGCCATGCCTCTCTACTGGGATTGTATCACCCTATTCCATCTGTTTCTGGAATTTAGGGTCAGGAGAGCGATTCCTCAGAAACCTCTGTGCGAGGTCCACGCATCAAGCATGTCTGCAGGAGGGCAGCCGTAGCCCTGGGCCGCAAACGCGCAGTCTTCCCAGATGACATGCCCACTCTGAGTGCCTTACCATGGGAGGAACGGGAGAAGATACTGTCTTCCATGGGGAATGATGGTAAATGGTTTGATTTGGATAGAAGATGGCATTCCTTTCCTTATGTCAGGGTGCATAACTAGAGATTAACATAAGGGAGACTACTACATGGAAGAAAGTTTTACAAAAAAAAAAATCTGAATAGAGCCTTTTGCGGTGCTCCTTTAGAAAAAATGATGATGCTGAGTTAATAGCTGGTGGTCCTTTTGACAGACAAATCCTCTGTTGCCGGATCAGAAGATGCTGAGCCCCTCGCACCTCCCATTAAGCCCATCAAGCCAGTAACCAGAAACAAGGCCCCTCAGGAGCTCCCCGTGAAGAAAGGCCGGCGGTCGAGACGCTGTGGGCAGTGTCCTGGCTGCCAAGTCCCAGAAGATTGTGGTGTCTGCACAAACTGTTTGGATAAGCCAAAGTTTGGTGGGCGGAACATAAAAAAGCAGTGTTGCAAGTAAGTGTGTGGATTTGAGGCCTCCTCACAAGTGATTCTTCCAGGGGACAGGGGGGGGGGGGCTAAACACTGGTTTCACTCTCCCTGAGGAGATGCCAAAGGTACCAGATTTTCCCATGCTTTGGGCTGGATTTCTGCCTTTCTCATCCAAATGGCAGCTGGTACGAATGATTGTCAGTAATGATGTTACCTAGTTTGGGTTATGAAATGTCAGCAAGAAAACAACCAAGCTCACAGAGCACCACGGCCCCTACTAGCAGAATCCTCCTGTGGATTGCTTAGTAATGTGTCCTTTTTTCCTTCTGAAGGATGAGGAAGTGTCAGAATCTGCAGTGGATGCCATCGAAAGCTTATCTCCAGAAGCAAGCTAGAGGTGGGAGCCCCTTGCAGAGGGAGAGCAGGAAGGGACGGGACACTGGGGCTTTCAGGACAGCAGCTCCATATGTGGCTGGCGGTTCCATCAAAATGCTTTTCTGTTTTGCAGCTGTGAAAAAAAAGGAGAAGAAATCCAAGACCGGTGAAAAGAAAGACAGCCACCTGGGGAAAGTTCAGGGGGAGCCAGGGCAAAAAGCAGCAGCCCCTCCTCTGGCTTTGGGAAAAGAGGATCAGGCCTCCAAGAGAAGCAGTGAACCAGCCCGGAAGGCCAGTGAAGGAAAGACCGAGGAAGGGCAGCTGCCGCCACCTGTCCCGGACCCCAAGCAGCCTCTTCTCTCTGCCACCCGGAAAGCTGGCAAACAAGCACTGCCTGCTTTGCCCCCTGTCCAGCTGCCTAGCTCAGGCCCGCCCAAAAAGGAAGCCCCCAAAACTGTGCTGGCTGAGCCCAAGAAAAAAGCCCCGCCATCCCTGGAAGCAGGTATGTGTTGACATTTCCTGGCGGCCTCTCCAGGACTAACTTACCTACTCCCTGGAGAGACCGGTGGGGCCTTGTTCTCTGGTGTAAGACTGCCTCCCATAGGGGGGAATGGCCCTGCTCAGCCACTGCATACAAATAGGTGCCTTCTTAGGCACACATCAGTGGCCCTGTGAGGAAGCAGCAGGCAAATGGGACTTGCCTTTCTCTTTTGTAATCATTTGTTCTTTTTCTCCTTCTGTATGCACATCCCGAAACTTTAGCAAAAAGTGGATGCTGTCTCTTCTGCCCTAACAAGGCTCCAAATGCCTCCTTGTTTCAAGAGACAAATCTTAGGTTATTACTAAGTATGTTTGTAATTTTTCTAGCCATTGAGCAAAACAGACAGAAGAAAATCATTCCGCGTCCCAGCTTACTGGTGAAACAGAAACCAAAAGAAAAGGTAACCTAATGCTTCATCTTGCTTCAAGGGAAAAAAAAATGTTCTGTGATTGTCCCCTACTACTTTAAGCCTGATCCTGACCTCACCCCTTTCTGCAAACCCAGCACACACCATCTGAAGGCAGGTACAGGTCTGGACCCCCGAAAAATGGGCGTGTATGCATGCTAAATAGTAGCATTTCTGGCCTTTTAAGAAAATCCAGGTACACAATAGGAGCATAATATTTCTCTGGTATTCTTCCTTGTCTGACGGTAGTGATAATTCAACCTGAATTTTGTGGTGTTTCTTAGGACTGACTCCTTATCGTAGGCTAGGCAAGGGGCCCGGCCCTTCCACTGATCTATTCTGAGGCCAGTTTGTGGAGGAGGGAAGGAAATGTTGTGTCTGCCATCTTTCTAGGAGAAGCCGCTCCCAGTCAGCAAGCCAGAGAACAGCGCCCTCAATACCCTGAGCACTTTATCCAACCACACCCCTTCCAAGCAGAAGCCCCTGACGGATGGGGTCCACAGGATCCGAGTGGATTTCAAGGTAACAAGGCAGCTTAGAGTGTGGCTTTCTTCCTCGGGAGAAGTTGGGCCATGAAGGAGGGATGCTCCCTGCTTACCCCATTATGGTGCCAGGCCTGGCAGAACCACCTCACGCAAGCCTTGCTTCTCTGCTTTCTAGGAGGACTGTGAGGCTGAAAGCATTTGGGAAATGGGCGGTCTGGGTATCCTAACCTCCATTCCAATCACCCCCAGAGTAGTCTGCTTCCTGTGTGCCAGCAGTGGGAACGTGGAGGTAAGAGAGGAGTCGGGTATGGGAGGGATTTTTTTTTTCAGTTGCCTTGTTAAAGTAAACTTGAAACACGTAGATGGAATTGAATCCTTCATCAAAAGAATCCATTGTTTCTGCAGAATCATGTTGTTTTAAAAGTTTTTTATTTGCCTCTGAAACCACAAACCGGTCCAACTTCTGCCAGTTCCTCCTAAGCCCTGATAAATATTTTTTGCTCGTTGCGGAATCTGGGATTGCTGTAAAAGTGAAATTGCTCACAGACAAGATGGGATGTGGTCTAAAAGCCGCTTTATCCTTGATACTCATTGTTGATTTGATACTCAACATGGCAGCTGGGACTTGCCAGTGTCATCTGCCTTCTAACTCACTACAATATTCCCAAGGGAAAAATGTGTTTGGTACTCATGGCGCCACCCGGAACCAATTTTAACAATGAGTATCGAGGTACCCCTGTACGTTGGATATTAATGGGTGGAGCCATTATAATGTTATTCCTTTCTTCATTCATTGATTCAGTTTGTACTTTACCTTTCAATTAAATTGGATAATCAAGGCTGCTTGAGTTAAGAACCAAACTCTTACAAAATCCACCAGAGCTAAGCTACGAGAGGGAGGGAAGGAGGGGGAGAGAGAGAAGTGCAGTGGGCCTGCCTGATTGGCTGACTTGTTTGTTTGCTTGTAGTTTGTCTATTGCCAGGTCTGCTGTGAGCCTTTCCACAAATTCTGTTTAGAGGTTAATGAACGCCCTCTGGAAGACCAGTTGGAAAACTGGTGCTGCCGTCGCTGCAGGTTCTGCCACGTGTGTGGGAGGCAGCATCAGGCCTCTAAGGTAACTCCCTTCGCTTTCTGGGACCTGCCCGCCGACTGGTGCTCAGGACTTGTATTAAAAGGGGTGGCCCCTAGACAGGCCTCTTGAAGCCTGAAAGACCTTGTGGAACGCCCTTCTCTGCCATCCCACAGCAATTGCTGGAGTGCAACAAGTGCCGGAACAGCTACCACCCAGAGTGCCTGGGACCAAACTACCCAACTAAGCCCACCAAGAAGAAGAAAGTGTGGGTATGTTCCTCTGGGGAATCTGGGGTCTCTCAGGCAGATTTGGTTGCCCAAACAAAATAGAAGAAAGGGGGGGAAAGGAGACTGGGTGCGATTATACAAATTCCTGGGGAAAATGGACAGTCTCAAGTACTCCTTTTGTATTGGACTTTTATTTTGCTGCTGTGATTTCCTCTCTTTACTGAATATTGTGTCTAGTATAATTGAAATAGATACTTCTCAGAGAACAAATGATTCTTCAAAAAACACCAGCTTCTTTCTGTTTTTCTAGATCTGCACCAAGTGTGTCCGCTGTAAGAGCTGTGGGGCGACAACTCCAGGCAAAGGGTGGGATGCACAATGGTCCCATGACTTCTCTTTGTGTCACGATTGTGCCAAACTCTTCGCTAAAGGTGCAAAAGGGCTGAATAGTATTAAAGACCAAGGCCTGGGAGGGTTGGCAGCCATTCCCCCAAAGGGAAAACTTTGCTTTTCAACCTGGCCTTAGAAGGGCCAGAAGGGCCTTAGAAGGAAGCAGACAGCTTCCTGTGTAGAATGGCACACTGCCTGATTCATAGATCACACGAAGACTTGCATTGTTTTAACAGTGGTTTGTTCAGTAAGCCACCATTGACCCCATTTTACCTGTATGAAGGGTTTCCCCTCTCCCGTCAGTCAGCCACAGGACTTGCCAGCAGCAGCCATTCTTGCTTTGTGATTCTCTGGCTGTGTGAGCCCACCTCCTCATTTTCTGCTGCTTGTAGGAAACTTCTGCCCCCTCTGTGACAAGTGCTATGATGACGACGACTATGAGAGCAAGATGATGCAGTGTGGGAAGTGTGACCGCTGGGTTCATGCCAAATGTGAAGACCTCTCTGGTGAGGAAGAGCGTTTGTGGTCAACAGCCCTAGATTACCTTTGCAGATCCCTTTGGTTTAAAAAAAAAAGGTGGGGAAACCCTGCCCTAAAGGTTGGTATCTGGAAATCCCTTTAATGGTCACAAACAGAAATGGGACCATGTCAGGCGGTGCATTGAGCCAGTTTTTGGAAGGAAGGTGAGCGGAAATGCTGTGAGATGGTTTGGGGAAGGGTTGGTCTATTGAAACGAGCAGGCTTCTGCCTAAAACTCCCCTCCAAGATGTCCAGCAGGGCGCAGTCCTCTCAGGCTTGAGGTGGCAGGCACCACCACCTCCCAATCCTGAGACATCAGAAGACACATGGGCCCTAAGTTGAGCCCTTCTCCTCCTCTTCTCCCTCTTTCCTGGCCTTGCACAAACACACCCTGTGCCATTTCTCCCTTCAGATGAGATGTATGAAATCCTCTCTAACCTTCCGGAGAGCGTGGCTTACACCTGTATTAATTGCACTGAACAGCATCCTCCTGAATGGCGGCTGGCCCTTGAGAAAGAGCTACAGCTTTCTTTAAAGCAGGTTTTGACAGCTTTGTTGAATTCTAGAACGACTAGCCACCTACTGCGTTATCGGCAGGTACGTCTATCTTTTTTCTTTCCCAAACTAACAAACCAACTGTCAGTTTGCCTGTCTGTCTATTTAGGAGAGGTTGGTTATTGGAAATGCAGAATTTCTAGGCAAAAAAGCAGAATTAGCTAGGCATCACTAGTCTTAAATCAATTCCACAGGCTAAGAACTGAAGGTTTGGTATCAACTATCACAATTTATATGGCGATTATTATACCGCGTCAGTTAAAGTTGGAGGAATCCTGAACAAACACTGCTTTGTACCACAAGCTCTTGTCTATCTTCAGGCAGCCAAACCTCCTGACTTGAATCCTGAAACAGAAGAAAGCGTGCCCTCTCAAAGTTCTCCCAAAGGCCCAGACCCTCCCATACTTACAGAGGTTGGCAAGCAGGAAGAGCAGCCACTCCTCGATCTAGAAGGCGTGAAAAGGAAGATGGACCAAGGAGGCTATTCTTCTGTGGTAGGTCTTGGTGCAGTCGGCCACCCTTGCTTTCAGGGCTTCTGCTGGGGTGAAGAGAAAATTGAAGCCAAGTTAAAATAGGCTGTGGCTTGGCACTGAAAAGCTGCCGTCTTGCATGGTTGTTGCCCTGTTTCTCTTCCTCTGAGTGAAGAGGAGGCCACCCATTGGACTCGAACAGTGGCCAGGCCAGGGAGCTGCTTGTTGAAAATGCCATAAGAGTCTACAACTCCTGCGGGTAGTGAGTGAGGCCTGCCTTAAGGACCACAGTGAAGTGGATTTTATTTTTCCCATCTAGTTGGAGTTCAGTGATGATCTTGTTAAGATAATCCAAGCAGCTATCAATGCGGATGGAGGGCAACCGGAACTCAAGAAGGCCAATAGTGTGGTGAAGTCCTTCTTCATGAGGGTAGGCTGCATTTTGCCCTTGTCTTGAAGAAAGTTGATACTGCCCTTGTTCCCAGAGCAGCGCTGATTCTCCAAAGAAACAGTTTTTAAACCTGTCATATTCACCATTCCGATAAATTTGCCGAGTTTTGAGGCAGTTTTCTTAAAAGCTTAATGCCAAGCAAAGTAATACTGAATCTTATTAAAAATTGTGGTCTTTCTCTTTAGCAAATGGAACGAGTTTTTCCATGGTTCAGTGTAAAGAAGTCAAGATTTTGGGAACCAAACAAAGTCACGGCAAAGTAAGCAACTACTCTACTTCTTGAAGTCACTCCCTGTCACTAAGCAAAGATGGTGCCGTAATGTCGTCCCTTGGAAATCGCATGGATTTCCAAATGGCCTCCCTGGCTGCCTGCAGCCACTCCAGTCGACTGCCAGGAGCAGGAGTCCTCTGGCTGCTCCTTCCTCCGAAGAGAGCTGAGGGAGGAACTGGAGGGCTTGGGAGGTTGAGAGCTGCATCTGACTGAGGGTGGTGTCTCTTCTTGTCTTTTAGCAGTGGAATGCTGCCCAATGCTGTCCTGCCCCCCTCCCTGGACCATAACTATGCCCAGTGGCAGGAGCGTGAAGAAAACCGTTCCGGTCAGCAGCAGCCCCCTCTGATGAAGAAAATAATTCCAGCTCCAAAGCCCAAAGGGCCAGGAGAGTCAAACTCCCCCACACCACTGCATCTTCTGCATCTTCCTGCCTCACCCTTATCCAGTGAGAAATGGTGCCTCCTTTTCTTGCACTCTGAAGGAAGTTCTCCTGGAAGATGGGCTTTTGAGGGAGCAGAGAGGAGCCTTGGGGTCCGCTTTTTGCCTGAATGAAATGCATCCCATTCCCCCCCCCCCCAAATCCTTTGGGCTGCTTGAAAGAGCTCTTACAACTCTGCCTTTTGCAGCTGGGTCCATGGCTCCCATAGAGAATCCTGTTCCATGTTTCTTCCTCATGTTCTTTGTTGGGAATTCATTCTTTCCATTTGCGTTGAGGTCCTGATAGAAGCCAAGACGACAGCCCAGAACTTCCCCTTCCTCCGGATGTGGAAGACAACCGGCAGTGCTCTCTTTGCCTGAAGTATGGTGATGATGGAGGCAATGTAAGTAGTGCAGGACTCCCATTTCAGTCTTCTTCAGATGCTCCTGCTTGCTCTGTCTACTTAAACTATTCCTGGCAGGTGGATCCCGTGTCATCTTCGTCCCTTAGAGTGATATCATTTGTCAGTTAAAAACATTTGATTAAATCCCTCTGAGACTTTGGTGAGCAAATGCACTTAGTGGATAATTTATTTATTTATTTAGCCATTTATTGAATTTATATTGCCACCTATTCGCCTATGGTGACTCAAGGCGGCTTTCAGAATGTAAAACTATTTAAAACAAAAACAAAACACTAAAAACTAACAAAAAGAATCAAATCAATTAATAAAGTACAATGGAACAAAATCTGAAAAAATGCTATCAGAAAGATTGTTATATTTTTATCCCACTTAAAAAATGAGTCAACTCAAAACAGCAAACACATTCAATACACCAACCTCACATTTTCACCTCAGCAACAATCTTTTAATGTGGGTTTGGCTAAAAGAGAAATGGCCCAAAGTCATCCAGCCGGCCAGCTTTCATGCCTAGAGGAGAGGCCTAGAATTCAGTGCCTGGTTTTCAAGAACCATTTGGAATAAGAGAATTAGAAAAATATTAGCAATTTAAGAGTTTTTTCCTGTTCTTTATAGATTACTCAGAGCTGGGAGAGATTGGTAAAAATCTCAGGATAAAATTCAGATATGTTGTTACAATAAAAACATGCAAAAGCATGCATTAGGGAAAATTACATGGTGCAATTAAAATTAAATAGGCATAAATTGAGTATGGAGAACACCTGGCATAGCAGTTATGTTTGTGGGGGGAATCTTGGGCTGATCATTTGGCCACAAACTGAAGGTGCGTTAGCAGCATTTCCAGAGGATCAAGATATCGTTGAATTGAGGGCAAAATAATGGGCCTTTTTTGAGCCACCTCCCTGCTTGTCAGCTCTTCCTCCTTGCACAGGGTGGGACTTCTGCCTAGGCATGCCTTTGGTGATCTGTGTGCTTTTTTACAGGATGCTGGCCGTCTCCTTTATATTGGTCAGAACGAGTGGACCCACGTGAACTGTGCCCTGTGGTCAGCTGAAGTGTTTGAGGAGGAGGATGGCTCTCTGAAGAATGTGCACATGGCCGTGATTCGTGGGAAGCAGCTGGTGGGTAGTCTATGTGACTGCAGTCCGTTTTCTGTGGCGCTTTCACAGATCAGTATTTACAGAAAAGTAAAAGGTTTCTTCTGACAGAAATTCTGGGACAAAAAATCTCTTAGTTCAATGTTATTATTTTATTTCAGTAATGCTAGTAACAGGAAGAAAGGAGCTTGAAGGGTGTGGAATGGGCTCTCCTTGGCAATTTCTTAGCAGCCGGGCTGGGGCGTAAAAAGACACCTCTCAGCAGTTAAGGTGGGAGTTGCCCCAAGCGGTTGAACGGAGGCTCCGTCTCTTCCTTAAGTGCCGATCCTTTTGGATTGCTTCAGAGTGGCTCTTGATCTTTCTCAGCTGCTTTGTTAAATAAATAGATTCAAAGGTATGTTTAAATTTATGAAATACAAAGTTGTAACCCTAAATATATGCTTAATTTGTTAAAAAAAATAGCTTTGCTTGTTTACAGCTAGGGCAAGGAAGATGAACCAATTAGGAGTTCTCTGATATAATACTATTAATCAGATATGTTACATTCATTTTAACCGTGCAGTATTTGTGCAGTTTTACAATCAGAGTAACATGCCAATCTTGCAGCGATGTGAGCTCTGCCAGAAGTCGGGTGCCACAGTCGGCTGCTGCCTGGCCACTTGTACCAGTAATTACCATTTTATGTGTTCTCGGGCCAAAAATTGTGTCTTCTTGGAGGATAAGAAGGTGTACTGCCCACGACACAAGGACCTGATCAAAGGGGAGGTATGTCCTATGCCACTTGCCCCTTTTCTTGCTACTCACTTGTTTTCTGTCCAGGTGACTTATTCTGCCGTGGGTTTGTTTGCAGACAGTGCCAGAAAATGGCTTTGAGGTCTTGAGAAGAGTCTTTGTGGATTTTGAAGGAATCAGCTTGAGGCGGAAGTTTCTGACTGGTTTAGAACCAGAGAACATCCATATGATGATTGGTAAGCCCATTTGTGAAGTGAGGTCAGAATAGATGGCCTCTTGTGCCACTGCTGTTCTCGTTCTTCAGCCTTTCTTCTACTTCAATGTAGGGTCAATGAGCATTGACTGTCTTGGCATCCTGAATGACCTTTCTGACTGCGAAGACAAGCTCTTTCCAGTTGGATATCAGTAAGTGGAAGCTGCTCCTATGTCACAGCTCTTTCAGGAAGAAACCCGGGCTGCAGGGCAGGGCTGGTTGGCTGGCCTGGTTCTTCACAAGAAACAAAAAAAAAAAAAGAATAACCTTGTTTCCTCCTCCTTTTTTTTGTTTCCCTAGTTTTCATTGTTCACTTTTAATTGGATTATGAAATACGAGGTAGTTTCTCATTTTGTGACCACAATTGCAACTGGCCACTTGGTAATTAAATGAAGCACAACTGTACCTAACAGTCCTACTTCAACTTTCTTTTGCTTTACAGACCTGTAAAGGTTGTAAATGCAAGGATTGGTTGTAAAGTTAGTTTTTCATTACCATCATAATTTCAAACAGGTGTAAACAAGGCAGTTGCTGAGTGAGGACTGCTTGTACCTTTCTTTAGAATGAGTACTTTGAAGGTACGGCATTCATATGCTAAACCCCTTTCCTCTCCTGTACATGATTTTTACAATGTGCACAACGGAAGGCCTTCCTTACACGTTCTTACATTGTGAGCAAGCCACAGTTGCAAAGCAAGGTGGACAAGGGAGTGTCCCAAATACTCAGGTTTGCAACTTCTTGTAATCCTCTGCTTGAGATTCGCCCCCTCCCCCCCGCAACCCAACAACTTAAAAGAGCAGGAAAAATCATCATATAATCATTGAAAGATAAGGCACTTGAGTTATTCTATTTTAGTAACATCACTTACTTTTATAGCCAATATAAATTAAATGAAGTAATTTTGTGGAAAACTAAACTTGATACAAGATAACTTAAAAGTTTTTTGTTTTTGTTTTTTTTCCAAAATGTTTTGTGGCTTCAAAATTTCCAGAAAAATTATATTATTGTCCCAACACTTATCCAATGTATATACTGTTTGTCCAGGTGCTCCCGGGTTTACTGGAGCACAACTGATGCTCGAAAACGTTGTGTTTACACGTGCAAGATCATGGAATGCCGTCCTCCTCTCCTAGACTCTGATATTAACAGCACCATGGAACATGATGACAACCGGACCATTGTCCACAGCCCAGTGTCACTTTCAGGTGTGGGGCAACAGTGGTATCAAGGGGGCCGCTACCTTTCATCCGCAGCTTCTCTTGCCTGGGCAGTTCCTTTTTAGAAATCTCTTGAGTTGAGGGCTGAGAATGTCCCCTGCAAAACTATTTCTTTCTAACTCCAGAGGAAGGCAGAGAGGGGCTGAGTGGTCAGTGCGGCTTCCTCTTCCTTAGTTCTAGAAATTGGCATTTAAATTACGCCTACTTTCAGAGTTGAGCCTCTCTTGCCTAATGGAGAACAAAAGGGCAGAAATGTTACTGACGTAGAAGAGAGGAATATTTACTCATAAAATCATCCTTCCCAACATGTATAGTCTTCACTTTGAGTTGATGGTGGCGCGGGGGCCCTTTCCCTCTCCTATGGAAAAATAAGTTATTGAGAAGAAATGCTTCTTTCTGATTCCCCACCCCCCTGGAAATAGCCAGTTCAAATACGTTTTGACTGTATTTCAAATTGAATGATGGTCCTATTTTCTCCTGCAGCAGAAATTCCACCCAGAGATGGCCGTGCAGCACCGGCTGCCCTAAACGCTCCCTCTGCAGATCTTTCTCCACATTCTCAGAACTTCAAGGCTCTGCGGATCAGGATGCCAGGTTTTGCTCCTTCCCAGCGAACTCCTGGTTCGAGGCCATTGCCTTCTGCAGGTCTGACTCACAACTCTTCTTTCAGTGATGGCTTTTGACAGCTTTAGAATATGGAATTTTTCTTTTTCTTACTTAAAAACTATGTTCAGATATTTATTTAATTTAAACCCTTCAAAAGTATTTCCAGATAACACTAAACTAGCCCTATTGTAATTCAAAGTTGGGAAGAAATTTTGTTCCCTTTACTTTCCTAGTCCTAGTGCAGAGATCTCCAAACTTGGCAACTTTAAGACCTGTGGACTTCAACTCCCAGAATTCCCCAGCCAGCGATGCCAGGTTTGGGGACCCCTGTCCTCGTGTGTTGAGTCAAAGCCTATCTTTCTAATGATGAAAGATTTGTCTGAGGGAAAAGCAGAGCTGAGCTAGGGATAAGAAGCGCTTGGCCCTGGGGATCGGGTTTCTTTGAGAATCGTTGTGTTCAGTTTTCTTCTTTAAAAAAATTATCTCTCCCTAGGAAGCCCTACCCCGGTGCCACACGAGATCGTAACTGTGGGAGACCCTCTGTTATCCTCTGGACTTCGGAGCATTGGCTCCCGGAGGCCCAGCGCACCTCTGTTTTCACAGCCGCTGAGGCCTTGGATGCTGCCTCCCACCAGAGTTGGGACCACTCATGCTCAGCACAGCACTATCTCTTCTGGACCCAGCAGGAGTCCCATCCCAGAGCACAACGTGAGCCTCAAACGTACCGAACACTCTGTGAGAGCAGTAGCCGTGCATGTTGCTCTGCAGGACACCTTTACCCCTCCCAGTCTGGCCACCACAAGCGGAGGCAGAGGAGCTTCTCCTCGGGAGGGATCCCTCTCCTTTGAAAGTGGGTCTTCTGGAGGGCCCTTTTCGGCCAAATTAGAGAAGGGGAAGCTGCTGAGCCCCAAAGATCCGAGTGCTTCCTGTGGGAATTCAAAAACAGGCTGCCATGGACAGGGCCTACCTGGCCCAGAAGGAAACCCAAACAAGGGAGGGAAGTTCCTAGAGGCCTCTTCTGCACTGTTTTCTCCCAAAGAATCCATAGTTTCTGCCGTGTTGCATCAGAATGCCCCAAAGAAGGAACAAGATCAGCATCTAACACAGACAGACAAAAATTGCTTATATGAAACCCCTGAAGCAAAGACCTCACCATTTTCAAGTAATCGATCTCCTTGCGTGAACGATCCGGTATCTTCTGTGGGTAGAGAGAGGAGACAGAAAATGAAGAAGGGGACAAAAGAGAGACATTCTAGTAAGCTTTTTAGAAGTTTAAGTGTCCTCCCAAGTGCAGAGACAGAATTTGTTCATCAGACAATGACATCTGAGCATATTAATCAACAGCAATATAACAGCATTGCTGTTGAGAAACTCATTGACAATAATGTGCTTGGCCAGGAGACACCCAAAGCTGCTTTCCTGAGTGAAATGGCCGCCTCAAAGGATTTGCAGAATTCACAAAAGCGGACAGTAAAAGTCACCCTCACTCCGCTCAAGATGGAAGGTGAGACCCAGTCCAAAAACGTTCAGAAAGAACGCGAGGCAGAATCTCAGCCAAAGCGTTGCCCATCTGGGCCCCAGCCAGCTTCTGTTCCGGACCACTCGGGAAGTGACTGTATTGTCCCAGACACTCAGGGCTCTGCTTCCTGCTCAGTGGCCCCCAGCGACCCCTCTTACCCAAATCTGCCTGTCCAGGACAGCGGCTTGATGATCCAGGATGGAGCCAAAGAGCAGGAAGATGGGTCCTACAAGCGGCGATACCCTCGGCGCAGTGCACGTGCCCGATCCAACATGTTCTTTGGTCTGACCCCTTTGTATGGCGTG
The DNA here is from genome assembly GCA_033807585.1 of Hydrophis major. Lineage (NCBI taxonomy): Eukaryota > Metazoa > Chordata > Lepidosauria > Squamata > Elapidae > Hydrophis > Hydrophis major. The sequence goes on along the minus strand of CM066334.1, from coordinate 42,015,395 downwards.
AGGTCATATGGTGAGGAAGACCTTCCCTTCTACAGCAACTCCACCGGCAAGAAGAGGGGCAGGCGGTCTGCTGAAGGCCAGGTAGACGGTGCCGATGACCTCAGCACATCAGATGAAGAAGACCTTTATTACTACAACTTCACCCGAACAGTTGTCTCGAGCTCAGATGAGCACATGGCTTCGCATAGTTTATTCCGTGAAGAGGAACAGATCAGTCTCCCCAAAATCTCTCAGCTGGATGGTGTAGATGATGGGACAGAAAGTGATGCAAGCACCACAGTAACAACGAGGAAAATCAATTCAGGAAACAAAAGGAGCAGCAAAGAAAATGGAACAGAAAGCTTAAAACTTGAACGAAGTGAAGATAGTGGGGAGAAAATGCAAGCAACCAAGACTTCAGTTGGCCATAAAACAGCTGATCCCAAAATGGAGAATTGCCGGGTCAAAAGTCAAGATTCTTTGGAAGCTCAGCTGAGCTCCCTAGAAGCTGTCAGCCGTCGTCCTCGTACCAACACGGAGCCCTCTGAGAAGAACCTGCTGGATACATTCAGCCCAGAACTGCTGAAGTCCGACTCCGACAATAACAACAGCGACGATTGTGGGAATATTCTCCCTTCAGACATCATGGACTTTGTTCTGAAAAACACTCCCTCGATGCAGGCCCTGGGGGAGAGCCCAGAGTCCTCGTCCTCGGAGCTCCTGACTCTGGGAGAAGGTCTGGGCCTCGACAGCAATCGGGGCAAAGACATGGCGCTCTTTGAAGTCTTTTCCCAGCAGCTGCCAACAGCCGAGCCGGTAGACAGCAGCGTCTCGTCTTCCATTTCGGCAGAGGAACAGTTTGAGCTGCCCTTGGAGCTGCCTTCAGACCTCTCGGTCTTGACGACCCGGAGCCCTGCAGTCCCTAGTCAGAACCACGGCAGACTCGCCGTCATTCCAGAGCCTTCCCTCGCCGCCTCAGGGGAGAGATCAATGCTAACTCTCCCGTCCTCAGATCCCGCAGAGAAGAGGGTGACGGTCACAGAAAAGGTTTCCTCCGGTGAAGCAGAGCCAGCGTTGTTAAGCCCACAAGTGGCCCCAAGCCCTGAGGGCTCTCTGACCCCCGACCCTTTCATTCAGAGCCACCTGGAAGCAGAGCACCTGGCCAGCCCGCCCTGTGGACCGAGAGAAGCTGGTCTCGCGGCCAGCCAAGACCTCCCCGTTTCTCCCTCCCTCCCCCTCCACAACCCCAAGTATGGGCCAAGTGCCCCCGACAAGCCCGGCCCGTCTCCCATGTCCACGGCTGCTGTGCAGAGCTCCCCTCTCCACTTGAAGGCTGCTGCAGAGAAGCTCTTGGTGGTCAACCAGAACATGCAGCCTCTGTACGTCCTGCAGACGCTGCCCAACGGCCTCACCCAAAAGATCCAGCTGACTTCTCCCATCAGCTCTGGGCCAGCCGGGATGGAGGCCGGGGCTTCTGTGCTGGGCCCAATGGACACTGCCAGCCTCGCACTTGCTGCAGGCCTGAGCCCTGCCCTGCCCTCTGCCAGGCCTCTCTTTCCCGCAGCCAGCAAAGGCCTGCGGCCCATGCCTCAGCAGCAGCAGCACTTGCATTCCTTCTCGCCCAGCCCCTCCAGCGGCAGCGGCAACTTCCCGGCAGCCCTCGGCAGCGCTGCCTCGAGCCTTCTGATTGGAGTTCAGCAGCTGCCTGACCCGGAGGCGAATCCCAGGGCAGATATTGGGCCTGCAGTCACCACCCCTCCTACCGGCCTCAGCAAGAAGCGGCCCATTGCGCGGCTGCACTCCCGAAGGGCCAAGAAGTCATCTCCTTCGGCCGCTGCACCTTCTGACCTGGCCTCCATGAACTTCCCTCGGTCCTCCCCGCCTGGCCACCCAGGCCTGCTCGATCTGGGAGCCGCATGCCCCCGAACTGGGCCCAGCATAGTCAAACGCTCCAAGCCAGGGCTCATGTACTTCGAGCAGGCACCTCTCTTGCCCCAGGAGGTGGGGACGGCTGCCACAGAGGCAGCCCTCGGAGCGTCTCCCAGCATAGCCTCCCCTCCACCTGGGCTGAATGTGGCCCCCCTGCCAGCACCTGGCCCCGGCCCAGCGGTCCTGCCCCACCTGTTGGGACAAGGGGGATCTGATGTGCCAGGCATTTCGGACATGAACTCCCTCAGCAGCCTGTTAATCAAAGCCACGCGACAAGGGCTGAGCCTCTCAGAGCAGCCGGCTTCAGCACCGCCACCAGCTTCCAGGGTATTTCCACTACATAAGCAGGTCTCGCTGGGCCAGTCTGCCTCTTCAGGGCTGGCGACGGCTGCTGTAGTCACCGGCATCTCTGTCTTGCCTCCCTCGAAGGCCGTGTCTGCCGATGCTGGAAGCGCCTACCAGGCCGAACCTCCTCTCACACAGCTTCTGGCTTGCAAAGCTGGGCCAGCCCCACCTCACCTGGACCTGACCCCCTCACAGGCAGCTGCCCTTTCAGACTTCCCCCAACTGATGGATACGGTAGCTGTGGGGCGAAACAGACCGGCTCCCTGTGTCCCCACATCCTCTCCTGGGGGCTCCCCTTCCACCGTGCTGGGCCCTACCAGGGCCAAATCCAAAGTCAAGCGCTTGCCGTTCCCTTTGGGCAGCAAAGGATCCGGGAAGAAACCCAGGGCGCCTCCATCCTGGAACAGCTTCCCTGGCCAGTGCGTTCCACCACAAGGCACGAGCGTGGCAACCCAGGACCCAGGCAGAGGGTGAGAGAGAGAGCTGCAGCCCTGACTTTCCCCCCTTTCCCAGAAGGCCCCTGAGTGCGAGAAGCACGTTCCTCTGCCCTGCTCCCAGATTAGCAGGGTGGGGGCAGGAGGGCCGCACTGGTTGGATGGCCTTGCTGGTTGTAAGAGCACCCAGGGGGTGACTGGAAAGCCTCCCCGGTGCTTTCGCCAGTGTTTGCTCTCCCCGCCCCATGAAAGTCACCTGCGTCTCCTAGTTCAGGGAGGGTATCGCTGGGTCTGTGGTAAGCCTGACTTCCAAGCTCTCGCTTGCTTGCTTGTGTTCCAGGACCCAGCCCTTGAGGGTGCAGCCAGACGAGGCAACAGACGTGCTGCAGCCAGCCCACAAATCAGCAGGGTAAGTGGGCTAATAATAAATCTGGTGGGAGGAGGGAGGGGGGGCCAAGGCCCTGCACACCCCTACACTGGCTTTCTAGTCAAGAATCGTTCTTCGATTTGGTACCTCTGACCATGGCAGAAAGGTCAGGGGAGGCTTCAAACCAGCCAGGGACACAGAGCTTCATTCCTTCCTTTGGAAACGTCCACATGGGCGGAGTGTTCAGCACCATAGAATCTGTGAGGCTTCATGAGGCATCAGAAAAGCGGATGAGCATTGCGGCCAAAGGTCTTCCATTGCAAATCCCTTCTCCCACCAAACAGATGCCTCCCAGAAAACTTTCCAAAACTTAGCATGCCTCTGCATAATATTGAAGGGCCGCAGCTGAAATGGGTCTCTCAGCCTTTTCCAATGCTCCTCCTCTCCACAGGCATCTGCAGCCTCACCCACAACTGCAGCCAACCCTGATCTCTTCAAAGGAATTGGAGCGTGCAGGTAGGTGAAGGCAGGCATCCCTTTGCCCTGCCCAAGAACTGCAGGACATGGAAGTCTGTATGTCACAGTCCCTGCTTGGCTGCTCTTCAATTTCTGGGAAATTGAATTCTAAGAGAAGTTGGTCTTTTGTGACTTGCGTGGCCGAGAGGTCATGAGGCTGCCTTTTTCCCCTCCAGATTCCAATGCTGAGGAGGAGGAAAAGGAAGAAGAGGAGGAAGAGGGCAGCTTTAGCTCCCCCCTCATGTTCTGGCTGCAGCAGGAGCGGAAGCGGAAAGAAAGCCTTGCAGAGAAGAAGCCCAAGAAAGGGCTGGTGTTTGAAATCTCCAGTGATGACGGCTTCCAGATCTGTGCAGAGAGTATGGAAGGTAGGCCCCCGGAGAGGAGCCGCTGCCCCGGAGCCTCACGTCAAAGGGTTTGGGCAACCTTGTTGGAGGTCCTGTTCTGAGAGAAGTTTTGCCGCCCCTTCTGCTCACTCTTTGGCTGTTCTCTTCACTTAGAAGCATGGAAGTCCCTGACAGACAAAGTGCAAGAAGCCCGGTCAAATGCCCGCCTGAAGCAGCTCTCCTTTGCAGGTACCAGCATGTGGAGGGGAAACCCAGAGGGCCAGGCTCCCTTGGCTGCTGCCCTTGCCCCTCGATTCCCTTTCCGTTCGGAACAGCCTTTGCCCTGTTTCCAAAAGGGCTGGAGTGGGGAGGGTGGGAGCAGAGCTTGGAGTCAGGCCAGGCGCTGGGCTGACTGGGCAGAAAAGGTTTCTCTCCAGCCCTTCGGCCTTTGCTGGGCTTAGCCCGATCTACCTTGCTCTGTTCAGTTGAGGCCACAGCTGCTCTTCCCGCCTCTCCCTTTTCCAGGTGTGAGTGGGCTGCAGATGCTCGGCATTCTCCACCATGCTGTTGTGTTCCTGATAGAGCAACTCTATGGAGCCAAGCATTGCTCCAACTACAAGTTCAGGTTCCACAAGCCAGAGGAGGCCAAGGACCCTCCCGTGAACCCCCATGGCTCTGCCAGGGCTGAAGGGCACCTCAGGCAAGTGGCGTCCTGCTCCGTCCCCTTTTCTCCCCAAGCGGTGGCAGCGACGGCTGCAAGAGAAGTCTTAGGGCCTTGCGGCGAGAGGGGGAAGCATAAAGTCACCCCCTTTCTCAAAAATTTGGGGTGTGCACCACATGCTTCCCCCCCCCCAAAAAAAGCATTGTTCTCTGCTTGCCTCTTTTTTGTTTAAAAGTTCTTCATGTGTTGTATTTTATCCCATTTTTCAGACAATTACAGTCTTCCACAGTGGCTCAGAGCAGTTAAAGGAGAAAGACAGGCAATCTAAAAGACAAGAAGCGCGAGGGACAAGGGGGGAAGGGAGATCAGTTCTTTGAGGCCAGAGCAAAGTGGTGAGGAGCCATAAGGCGTCTTGGCCAGGCCAGTCCTCCCGGGCTGCCGCTGTTCTTGTCTGAGCTGGAGCATAGCTGGAATCCGGCTGCCGTGGCACTCTGTGTAATGCGTAATGCTACTTTCTCTTCTGCACTGCAGGAAGTCTGGTCTTGACATGTTCAACTTCCTGGCTTCTAAGCACCGCCAGCCCCCACAGTACAATCCCAACGAGGAGGAGGAAGAGGAGGTGCAGCTGAAATCTGCCCGGTACATAAACAGCCATCAGGTGGTGGTTTTTGTAGATCATTGTAGATGGGAGGAGGGGGCTTGGATTCCTGCACCCGAGCTGTAAGACACAAGGCAGTAGGTAGTAAGTTCATAAAGGAAGCCAGGGGAGGAAGGGTCCTGCCATGCTGCCTCGTAAGTGCTTATGTCATCAGGCGTAGCCCTCAAGCAGCCTCTTCCTGCTCTGCCTCCAGCAGGGCCACCAGCATGGACCTTCCGATGCCCATGCGCTTCCGGCACTTGAGGAAGACCTCCAAGGAGGCGGTTGGGGTTTACAGGTAAGTGGCGGGAGGAGAAACCCAGGCTAACTGACCAAGGGCAGTGATGGAAGGCAGGTTCGCTTGCCAGGCGCCCCCAGCTACAATGCGAGGCTGGTCAGCTTTGGGTCCTCTGCCAGGTCTCCGATCCACGGAAGGGGCCTCTTCTGCAAAAGGAACATTGATGCAGGGGAGATGGTGATTGAGTATGCAGGCAACGTGATTCGCTCCATATTAACTGACAAGCGTGAGAAATACTATGACAGTAAGGTAAGCGAGTGGCTAGCCCCTGCTTCTCCTGGCTTCGGTAGGGTCTTCCCATCTGATCAGGCAGATGGCCGGGAGCACCCCTGTAGACCTCACCGCCACACCCGCTCTCTGTCTCCCAGGGCATCGGCTGCTACATGTTCCGGATTGACGACACAGAAGTCGTGGATGCCACCATGCATGGGAACGCAGCCCGTTTCATCAATCACTCTTGTGAGCCCAACTGCTACTCCCGAGTCATCAACATCGATGGGCAGAAGCACATTGTCATCTTCGCTATGCGCAAGATCTACCGTGGTGAAGAGCTCACCTATGATTACAAGTTTCCCATTGAAGATGCCAGGAACAAGCTGCCCTGCAATTGCGGTGCCAAGAAATGCCGACATTTCCTCAACTGAGCAGCCGAGCTGAGCCACAGCAATGGGCAGAGGAGAGTCAGGTGCTGGTGTCCCTCCACAGCCACAGATGCCTTGGCTTGATCTGGCAGGGCGCACCCTGCTCGGAGTGAAGTGGACTTTGGTGTGCTGTGGGACTAGGAAAACGGGCATGTGGGCTGCAGCAACCAAGGCTGCGCCCAGCTGGCATGACCACCTGGTTGCTCTTCAAGTTTGGAATGTGTGGCCTTGCCCCCATGTTCCAGCTTGGGCTGGCGGCTGAGCGGTGGGTCTCCACAAGTCCTGTGGGGATGAACCCCAAGGCAGCCGTTTGGGCAGGTGTTGTCCTTGGGATGAGGAACTTTCAGGAGGACAAGCAGACCTTTAGAGGAGGAGCTTCTGTCCCAGAGCTGAACGTTTACAACTGACCCCCCAGTCCTGTGCCAGAAATGTAGTGGAATTGGAGCACCCTGGACGCAGCTTGTTCTCTGGGGAGGAAAAGTGCTGGAAGAGGAGGAGGAGGAGGAAGAGCAGCCCCTGCATTCCCAAGGAGACGAGGGAGGCCCGGACTTCCCCTTTTCAAGCTTCTAGAAATGGCCTCCTTCAGTTGCACCATCTTGAATTAAGTCTTTGGATTTTCCTTGGTTCTGTTTACATTTTAGTATTTAAAAGTTTTATAAATGTAAATACATTTTGTATATTTTTCTATGAGCAGCACTTCTTAGGAAAGAGCACTTAGGAGACTATTTTTTCAGTCACGGTTGCATCTTGACTTAAAGAAGAATCCAATTTAAGGGTGAATGTTTTATTTTAATAGGATGGTCTTTCCAAGATTGGGTCAGGCATATCCTGATCCTCCCTCAGGAGGGAAAGGAGAGTTTCCTGGGTGCTGCTCCGGCTGCCCCTTAGGAAGCGTCCTCCCATTTTCAGAGAGGATGCAACTGTTTGGTGGGCCTTCTGTTCTCCAGGGGTCGACTGTCCCTGGATGTTAACCAAACTGCTGGGATCCCTCTCCCTCCTGCCTCGGTTCAGGTCAGAGGATTAAACATCTGGTTTCTCACCAGGTATGCCCTGGCCTGGCTTACTCTGGAGGCAAGACAGATAAGCTGTGCATATCTCTCCAAAGGGAGCAGAATCATGGCTTGCTCCAGCTAAGCCCTGGCGCCTGCTACCCTCCCCCCCCCCTCCTGGAAAGGAGGAGTTGGCATTCCTGACCGCCACCTTTGCTGCCCCAGGCTGGCCAGACCTTCGTCCCCAGTTTGGGAGAAAGAGGCACGAGTGGGGGGGGAGGGAGGGCTTAAAAGGAGGCAGGCTCTTTCTGTCTGGGCTGCCGGGTTGCCTTGTGGCTGCTAGAAGAGCCCTCCCTCTTCTCTGAAGGATGCTCTGAGCCGATTTCGAATTTCGGTTCCAGCCAAGTTTGGTTGGGTCCCCCTTCGCAGGCATCTCCTCCTCCTCCTGCTGCTGCTGCCAATCTGGCTGCGCTGAGCAGCAGCAGAGCTGAACCCCAGGATGCTGCACCTGAGGGGGAGGCTGCCTGCCCAGAGCAGCTGGGAGCAGAAGGGAGCAGAGGACGCTGGGCAGGGCAGCTTCCTGGAAATATGAATGTATCTTTCTAAGAACTGACAGATCGTGAGATCTAAAAATACTAAGTCAGTCCACCCTTTAAAGGTTTTGGTTTTTTTAAAGGAAAAGCGGGTCAATGTAAAGGGCTGGGCAAGAATCTTCTCTTCTTTGTTGTGAAGCAATACTGGGTTTTCCGTCAAATTCACCCTCTGTACAGAATCACGTCATTTGGCCAGGTTGCTGCTGGCTCATCTCCTGCTTTCCACCCCAACCTCACATGCCTGCAAGTTTTTAAGACTATAAATAAGGTATCTATAGAACTAATATCGTACTGCATTGTGTCTTGAAGCCTGGCTTTGAATTCTCTTTAACCCTTTAGATAATGGTTGTGTTCCAGTTGCTGAAAAGGCAGAAAAACCACATGCCAAAGGCTCCATGGGCAGCGGATGCCACCTCCCTGGCCCCGGCTTCCATTGCAGACTTGCATGCGGTGGGGGGCGGGGGATGCAGGCCTCCCAGAAGTGAGGCTGGAGACTTGGCTGTGGATGTTCCTGACCTTCTGTGTTTAATTGTCAATCCTTGTACAACTTGCTTCTCTCCTCCGCCTCTTCCTCTTTTTGGATTCCAGTTGGTGGAGCTCCTCGCTTGCATTGTGCGCTTTCTGGTCTCTTAATAAGGTCTTGCAGCTTCGCCTCCCCGCCAAGAGTTGTGCCCGTGGTGTTTCCTGGATTCAGCGTCTTCAATAGCTACAGGTAGTGAATTAATGTCTCAAGCCACTTTGCAAAAGCTACATAAACAGGGCTCTGATCCATACAAAAAGCAACTTATCATGTAAAACCAATTTCTCTTTTTTTCTTGTGTTCTTCCAAAATGAGTTTTTTTTTTCTTTAAAAAGAGGAAATGTGTCGCTTGTGCTGCATCAGTGTTAATTCCCTGTCACTGTTACAGGGATGAAGGAAGTACTTTCAATAGTTTTAAGAAATGACTGAAAGACTGAATGTAAAAATAAGTGTATATAGTTGTACAAAAAAAGGAGTTTTTAAACATGTTTATTTTCTATGCACTTTTTTATTTAAGTGATAGTTTAATTAATAAACATGTCAAGTTTATTGCTTCAAAAGATGGGGTTTCTTTTGATTGGGGCCGAGCTTTTTCCCAGGCCAGTCTCTTGTTCTCCTTACCTGCATCCCAGAATTCTTCCCTCCACACAAGGCAGCCATTGACTTCCCAATTCTGTATTCCTCCAGTATCTTTGCTGGTCAGGTCCACGGCTCTCCAAATGCTGCATCCCCAAAACAAGGGAATGTATAACACCCCCCACCCCCTCCCAGCCCTCCTCCCCCCTGGTGCTTTGAAGGAGAACCAAGGCGAAAGTCTCCAGCAGCCACTTCCCTCCAGAATCCCGATGCCTGAGAAAGCAAAAGCACCAGCTTTCCCATTTTGGGTTTGTTTTCTTCAGTGGCATTTTCTCACAGAAAGCCTAAGCAACAAAAACCCTGTTGAATCTATCTCCATGCTTGGTCTGGAGAAAGCGAGTACTTTTCATTACTTTCAAGCAGATGAACCAATGTGAGAAATGTCTTGTTGATGGAAGCGGAATTCTTCTCAATATTCTCTATAACTAAGGGTGTATTTGTACTCAGTAATACAAAACACAGTTATTTTTAATGATCAACCGATCATAAAATGGAAAGCACATCAGTTTGGCCCTTCTGGGGATTACACTGTACTTGCCCACTGCTATTCTCTGGTGTTCCCCGAGGTCACACAAGTCAGATTGATGTCTCCTGGGCAAGAGGGAATGGCGAGTGTATGTACCTTTCAAGGCAGCTTATAACCAAAGAACAGCAGGACCTTCTGGCTGACCCTCGGACAGGGCCTCTGCAGCAGCAGCAGCATCTGGTGGGCCGGGGAGTCGGGAGAGGGGAAAACCATCCCCATTTGAGTTGGCTTGTCTGGCACAAAGGCAGGGGTGGGTGGGTGGATGCTGACTCCAACACAGCACCTCCCTTTGCTCTCCACAAAGGCTGGAGTCATCCCTCCAGGGAGACCAGGCATTACTTCCAGTGCAGTACCAGGAAGCCCCATCTTCTAGAGTGAGATGGCTCGTCTACTGCCAACGTTTCCTGTTCAGCAGGTTTGTCTGAGATGACAAACAGGTGGAGTCCTGCCTCCACGGAGCTCCTTTCCTGTACAGCCTCGGCCCTGCTCTTTTTGTGCTCGCCCATCTCGTCTGTGCAAATATGCTCAGGAAGGGAGTGGTGGCAGAACGGGGCTCCCACTCCCACTTCAGCTTACTGATCACACCCCTAGCAGCTGTCCCTCACTGCCTTCTGCCTTGTAGGAGGCCAGCGGACACGGCCCCACTCCTCCCTCGCGGCCATTGGCTGCTGCTGCTGCTGGACCGGCCCCTTCCTCCCCAGCCAGAGCATTCAAGATCCCTTTGAAGTGGCCCAATCCCCACTGAACTCGCCAGGGCTTCAACATGGCCACCATCAACGATGATCAGGCAGTTTTGGAAACTATTTTCCACCCAAATGTTCCCTTTGATGAAGATCCGCAAGAGGAGCAGGGGAAACAACAAGCAGTTGAAGGTGATGACTCGCTCAGGGGCGGGTGGGGAGGTGCTTTTTCCATAAACTTCCTTTGCAAGCTCTCAGGAGCAAGGAGATGCTTCTGATCTCTGGGATCATAAGAGATTTCTTAACCTGTTTCTCATAAATCATTTTCAAACCAGACACTCGAAAGGGCTGGTGGGCAGAGAGCTTCTGTGCACCACTCTCCAAAACTGGGACTGGGAGGAGAAGGTTGGCAGGCTGCTTTCAGACCCTTGCTACCTTTGTTAATGCTTCAAAAAGCTGTGAGGCTGCAGGGCTCAGGGCTTATCCTGTTGCTTCCTTCCACTGAAGGGCAGGCTGCCTTTCAAAAGCAAGCCAAGTGACCGTGGAGGAGGCAAGGCTGCTTGGCTACTATAAGGGCCTCTTACAAAGCTTAGCCTTGGGGAGTTTCTGGGGTGACTTTGGCATCTGGCTGGCTCTCAAGGTTATTAGTTGCCAGAGCTGGCCCCCTTTTTCCTGAACCTGCTTCTCACACTGGTGACAGAAAGAGGCTTTGATCCTGAGCTGCTGAGGCAAGCCACTTGCCTGGAGGCCCAGGGAATCGCAGCAGCTGAAGGAGGAGACCTGGAGCTGGCCCTGGAAAAATTGAACCAAGCCATCCAGCTGCTTCCAACACGAGCCTCAGCCTTCAACAACCGTGCACAAGCTCTTCGGCTCAATGGGGATGTGGCAAGTAAGTGCACTCAGGGCTTCATCCCTCCATTAATGACCATGGCTACCCTTGGCCTGGGGTAGGGATGGCAGTCACCGAAGGCGCTAAGGCAGGGCATCTGGTTCAGCCAGAAGCACAAAGCAAGACCATCACTTTGAATTGGCTTGAGTCTCTTCATCTGAAGCATTGGGCGGGGGAGGCTTATTGGGTCCATGAGCGAAACTGTCGGTAGCCGTTCTAGAAGTATAAGGTCTCCTTGCCAGAGGGGTTCCCACCCATTGAGATAATCGGTCATACAAACACGGCAGGTGATTGGAGTGCTGGACAGGAGCCTCCTGAACTAAGGTTCCACTCTCCCTGTTTGATCCTTTTTCTTTTCAGACCCCTCCATTGTTTATCTGAGTCACAACATGACTCACAATAAGTTTTTTTTAAAAAAGGAATCAAAACTTAATAGGCACCTAGAACAGAAAAGCAGGAGACCATCCCATGGGCCTTTCAAGAACATCCCTCTGGACAGGCCCATCCCTCCCTCCCTCCCTCCAGCCCAAGCTTCTGGGAATGGGACAAGGGTGCACAGGGCAGCCCCACCTCTGCCATTAAGGGCTCAGATTTCTTGGAGCCCACTGAGAGGGTGCTTCTTTGTACAAAGCACTGACCCGAGGTTTGTTTAATACACTCACTCGTTTCCCCCCCCCCCCAAATCCCATCAGAGGCGCTGGAAGACTTGGAGGCAGCCCTGAAGCTCAGCAAAGGGTCCGGCCCAGTGGCGTGCCAAGGTTTTGTACAACGGGGGCTGATCCAGCGGTTGCAAGGCCAGGATGAAGCGGCCCGGAGCAGCTTTGAGCAGGCGGCTGGCCTGGGCAGCGTCTTTGCCCACCGGCAGCTGGCGCTGATGAACCCTTACGCAGCCCTCTGCAACCAGATGTTGTCGGAGGTGATGAGAAAATCTCAGCCGAAAGGGGAGAAGACAACTTGCTGAGGCTAACTTTGAGGGGGGGGCGGGAAAGGGCAGCTGAATAAAGCTCGAGGTTTGGGAGCGCGAACCAAGGCCTGTTTTTGTCGCCCGGGTCCCCGGCCAGCAGCTCCAGGCACAGCCACACACACACACACACCCGGAGGGAGGGAGGGAAGAGGCCCCCGCTAGGTACCGCTTTTCAGCTCGCCGCCGGCCGGCCGGAAACTCTGGGATGCCCAAGGCGGGTATTCGGGCAGGATCGCGAGCCTTCGGAGCGAGAAATCCAGGTCGGGATTTCTGACGTGCCGGTCGGCTGCAGACGCTGCTGCCGCATCCTGGAGGTGAGCGGCGTAAGGTGCTCCGGCCTTTCCTGCTTCGCCGCGCAGCCCAGGATGGACGCGGCTCTGTGTCCCGCAGCGCTAGGTGCGCCGCCCCCCGAGTGCTGGCCGCTCTCCCCGGGCCGCCGCCTCCGGTCACCCCGCCAGAGAGGCGTCTCGGCGCCCGGGAGCCCCCCGCCCGCGCTCTTGCAGCTGCTGCTGCTGCCATTCCTGCTGCGGCGCGCCACACCAGGTAGGGCGGCGAGCGGCGCGCTTTTTTTTCGCGGGCCACGGCTCCCCCCGGCCGGTAACCTCCGCTCCGCCGCAGGCGTGGTTGCGACGTCGGAGACCAGGATCGACGGGCGGGCTCTGTCGGTGAGCAACTTGCGGGAGGCCGAGAGCCGCACTTTCACCTGCCTGACGGCGGCCCCCAACCTCACCTGGTACCTCAACGGGCAGCGGCAGGAGACCAACGCAGCTGGGAGGCCCCTGGCCGCGGCCGGCGACGGCCCCGCCTCCGGAGAGGACGGCAGCGGCACTTTCGTGGTCACGGCGCGACGTGTGGACCACCGGCTGGACTGCGCCGCCACCGACCCGGCCACGGGGCGCGTTTCCACCGCCTCGGTCCTCCTTAACGTGCAGTGTGAGCGCGGCGGGCGGGCGGGCGGCGGCTGGGGGCGCAGGGGCTCCGGAGGGAAGGAGAGGGATGGGGGCTGACCGGCGCGGCTGCGGCCCTCTGTACGAATGCAGTTCAACCGGAAATCGTGAAGGTGGACGCCCATTATCGCGAAGCGAGCGAGCCCGGCCTCCTGCTGGTGGTCTTCGTGCTAGTCCAAGCCAACCCGCCGGCCGAAGTGACCTGGGTGGACCAGGACGGGCAGGTGACCGTCAATGCCTCCCGTTTCCTGCTGCTGGACGCCCAGACCTATCCCGGGCTCGTCAACCACACGGTGAGAGTGCAACTGCACGGCCCGCCCCGGAACGCCTCCCTCCGCGCCTCCAACGACCTGGGCGAAGCCAGCTCCTCCGTTCCGCTCCCTGGTACGTGGGCCGAACGGTACTGGGGGCGGGGCCTGGACGAGGCTCACGGGCCCGGGGCGGGGTTTGGACAGGTCCGCAGCCTCTGCCAAGGAAGAACTGCCTGACACAAGGCCTCCCTTCGCCTCTGGGAGGATCCAGGCCTTCCTTACAGCAAAGCCCCCCCCCCCCCCCCCAGCCTGTCTCCTTGCCAAGCCAGGGCTGAAGTGTCCCAACAGTCGGGTGCAGCCCTTTGCACTCCCAGGCAGCCTCTCCTGCACTTGGCTTGTAGGAAACAGACATTCGGCCGCTTGAATTGCCCTGGCAAAATTTCTTCGAGGCTACTTCCCAGGCGCTAGGGCAGCTTTCCTGCAGAGTGACCCTGGACCAGGGAAAGCCAGCTAGCAGAGGGGCAGCTTGCTTGGCTGGATGAGGCCACGTGTCAAGAGAGTAGAGAGCAGGATGAGGCCATGCGGCCTGCTGACGGGGAGCATCTCTGACTTCTCTAGGTCTGCTGGCCACCCAGCTTGAACTGCCTCTGGTGGCCCTGGTGGGGGCAGCTGCTGTAGCTCTGGTGATACTCCTGAGTTTTGGGGTGCTAATCAGCTGGACTGTTTCACAGGCGGCAAAAAAGTCAGCAGGTAGGTGCCTTTTCGGCCTGGACTGGCTCTGCTTCCTTGCTGGGAGTCTAACACCTTCCTTTCTCTTCTTCTTTAGGACATGGGCCAGCAGCAGAGCTGGCTCTGAGGTAAGCTTCTGTGACTGCTAGAGGAATCTAAAAGCCCCGTTTGCTCTGTGGCCTCTTTTGGGAATTGTTTATAGACCCACCCATGTGCTTATGGTGGCATGCATAAGCACATCCCCAGAGAACAATGCCCCGGTCAGCTCTCTCAGGGGTCAGGGAAAGGTAAAATCCCAGGAACCTGAAGGCTTGCCTTGAAAGGGGGTAGGGGAGCTGGGAGGATTCGAGAGCTAATTGCTCTGCATTTCCCAAGCGTTGTCCTACAGCAGAAGGAAGCCTGCCTGCCACGGGCAAACAGATCCCTCCCTTCCAACCTGCAACTCAATGACTTTGCACCAGAACCAAAAAGTGAGTGTTGAGGATGGCGGGGGTAGGGGTGGGATGGGAAAGGGGATGGCATGCCAGGGCATGAGTCACTGCTCCAGCCCTCTTTCCTTCTACTCCAAAGGTAGAGTGAACAGTGTTCCTGCAGAGCAAGGTGAAGATGCTGTTTCAGACCCAAAAACACACCTGGCCCTTTCTGAACAAGGTAGTGAGCCCTCCTGCCATGTGGGGGCTGGGGGGAGGGAGGAGCTACATCCATTTGGCCAAGCGCCTCACGATTTAGTTCTGAAACATAGGAATTTAACAATACCAAATTAATACATCTAATTCTGTAGCAGGAGAAGCTGTTAAATACTGGGAACATTCCCTTTTCAAGAGACAGCACTGACCAGCTCCACCTCGTGCTGGAAAGAACTGCTGTGCACTCACCACTCCAGTGAGGCATGAGATGAGCACCAAGAATGTTTGTCCCAAGTAGCATTTTAGGGCTTTTTCCCAGCTTTGCTGGTGGGAGGGGGCTTTCAGAAGAAAAGCCCAGGGGCCGCATCAGCCTGATCTCGTCCAGGCTCGTTCCTCTAGCAGCCCTGGATGCTTTGGCAAAATTCAGTCCTGCAGGGCAATGGCACCGTTCCTGCCACCTAGTATTTCAGGCATGCTACCAGAGAAAGGAAGCTGCCTTCAGTGCTGTGTGAAAAGTACTCACGTACACCTGTCTGTTCCCTCATCTTATTGCAGTTGAATCTGCTTAAAACTTAGAAGAAAATCATCTCTGGGATGATCCTGCATGCTCCTGGATAGTCTCAAGGAGACCCAAGGCTTTCAAAAACCCTGGAAAATAACTGCTGTGGACCAAATTCCATAACCTCTTTTTCTGTCTCTGCAGATTTGGATCGGTTTCTTACTGTTGGATATATATATAGAGCCACTAGTATGAGTAGCGATGAAATCTGGCTGTGAAGACTATCACCATGCCCAGCCCCAGCACAGAGAAGCAAGTGAGGCATGGAGGAGGGTGGGCAAAAGATGCTAGGAGTCTCTTTGCTCTTCACACTGGAACAGGATGGTGAGGGCCCCTCTGGGGGGGGCGAAGGCGCCCCAGCAGGGTCCGGTCCAGTCCTGGACACCAGGCTGACCTTGACTGGGTGAGTCCTTTTTGCCCTTCACTCCATTCCAGCAGCCGCCCTGTTTCTCCATCCAATAGGAGGGTTGCCTTCCTAATCTCCCCTTTGCTATTGTCAGGCACATCTCAGTTTAGGATTGTAGCTTTGCAACTGCTACGCTTCATGAATAAATGGCTGTGGTGAAGGTGCTCCCTGTTTTTCCTCCCTCCTGGATTTGGCTGTGAGGCTGCTATGAAAAAGACTCTCAATCTCTCGGTCCCCGGGGAGCAGGTGCTGGCATGGGTTGCACAAAAAGGCAGAGCAGGCTGCTATACACGTTTCACGGACAGCCTTACAATGCCTTTGCTCTGTCCCCCAGAGCCCCAAACCACCTGGCTACAGAGGTGCTAGAAGATGCAACAAGACGCAACACCCCATGTTCCTCAAGAGAGGCAGAGCAACATCTACAGTAAAACTTTATTACACAGACATTACACTGATTTTCACCTGGATGCCAGGCCACTCGAAGGAAATGGGTCTTAGAATGGAAATCTGTCTTAGATACCTCTGAGGTCAACAGCACCTTTCTTTAAGCACAGGAGGCAGGATGCTGTGACCTGCTCAGGTGAAGCTCAAAATATCTGTCTCTCTAGCCTGTGAGGGTGGGTTGGAGTGGGGGCTGGCAACCTTCTTGCCCTCAGCTAGAGCCTTGAAGTGCTGCAAAAAAGAAGATGAACTAATAAGGTGAATCTGGTTTCAGCTTACTATGGAGACCATTTCTTCTCGACACTCCTGGTAAAAGCAAGAAGGGAAGACCTGTTCAAGCAGGTCCCGCCTTTTTGGGTAGCAACAGTGGCTTACCTGTGAATTTTTGAATTCAGAGTAGAGTGAGAATAGGGTGTGCAGAGGTTGGATGTGACCCTTGTAGACAGGGATGTCCAGCATGGCTGCAGAAAACCCCCAAAAGAGAAGCTCCAGGTTCAACTTCATCAAGTGGAACCCAGAGAACTCTTGCCAAGTGCTGGACAGTCGGTGAAATGTCTGCTTCCAGAACGGCCTAAACCGTTCAGTCGGTTTAGGCCTTCGGCAGACATCCCCAGGCTCGGCATGGGGTCAGGGCACTCACCACAGATCATGTCTGTATATTCAGCTAAGCTGCAGTCAACGTCAGCAGTCGGTAGGCTCACCTGGGGGCCAGAGAAGGAGGCTTAGGGCTGGCGGTGCTTTCTGCATGAAGCAGTTCTCGTCCTGCTGGAAGCCCCCAAAGAAACCAGCTGCAGGATATGGGGCAGCACTTACCCATTGGGCAGATCACTATACCTTTCCCAGCAACTCTTCAAACTCGGGAGACCATTCTTGCATCAGCGTGTCTATATCGGGCATTGGCCTGCAAAGGACAAGCAGCGAGCAGCAGCCCTGAGAGCCGGCCAACTGGAGACCCTATGTGAGCCCTTCCCCCTGGGGGGACACTGCGGTGGTAACGAGGGAAAAGGCAAGGAGCCTCAAGAGGCTCCTCGGGGGACCTCAAGGCAGACCTAGCGTAATGGACGGTGGCCGGAGGCTTGCAGTGGTGGAGTTCACTTATGCTCTCTATCCAGCTGTCCACAGCTTTGGGGTTCTTCTCCGCGTTCTCAAGGCTCTTTACTTTCACCTGCTGCTAGAAATGCAAACCGGCCCCGTCAGTGGATTGGACCTGCTGGGCTGGCTTCCTACCCATTTCCTTCCTCCTCCACTTACAGCCACATTATGCTGCTTTGAGTTCTCCGTGAGCCACAAGGAAAGTACAGTGGGATCTGACTGTTTTGTGGACGGCTCATCCAGCATTAACAAGCCCAGGTTATCTGGCTTCCCATCCGGGCGTGGAACCTGCAAGAAATGAGCCTCAGCAACATCTCTGCAAACGTCCCAAAGAGGCAGAGCAAATACCTGAGCTCCACTGGTCAACCTGCACAACATCCCTTGAGCATTTCCCCCAGGAGGCCCCGCAGCCAGGAGAGGGTTCCAGGGTGCAAACACCTCCCCGCCAGGGCATCAGGTGGGCAGGACCCAGGTGGGCTCTGGGGCACCTTCAAGAAGGCGTCGATGTCTCCTACGGCAGGGATGAAGTCCGGGATGAAAGGCTTTAGCTTGTGCTCCAGGTCGATCATCTGGGAGGAATACCTAGGGGGCGGGAGGTGTTGAGTGCAGCCCAGGGCACCCCCCCCTCCTCGGACAACCCCCACCCACCCCGCCCTCAGCCCCCTCACCTCCGGATGTACTGGAAGAGCTCCTTCACCTCCAGGGAGACTGGCAGGTAGTCGTAGTCGGCCGAGTTGTAAGCCCTGCGGAGGGAAGGAGGCAGGCAGCGCCGGTGAGCACCCCGCTCTGAGCCCCCTCGGCCCGCCAGACCCCCCCCCTTACCCCTCCAGCGGGGCGCCGTGCTCGTCGTCCTCGTCGTCCTCGTCGTCATCCGAGTCGGTCTCCGAGGAGTCCTCGTCGTCGTCCTCCACCTCGTGGCCGCTGAAGCGCCGGCCGGAACCAAGCGGGCCACCGCCCTTCTTTTCGGGCTGCAACAGAACGCCCACGGGCCGGTCGGGGGCGGTGACGGGGTCCCAGCCGGGCGCGCGCGGCGGGGTGCTAACTCCTTTCAGGGCCGCCTCGCCGCCGTCCTCGTCTTCGTCGCTGCTGTCCTTGCACGGGGGGCGCGCGGGGCGCGGGCCTGCAGGCGGGAACGGCGGCGTCACGGGGGCGGAGGCGCGCGGCTCCGACAGGCCCTCCCGCCCGCACCCACCGAGCACCCACCGGGCTGCGGCGGGCTGGGCGCGTAGATGCTGGCTACGTCCTCCGTCTCGTTCACGTCCAGGCTCTCGTCGTAGGGCTGATTCTCCACGAGCCGCGTCTAAGGCAAAGGAGAGAAGCGCGAGGGACGGCAGCTCGCCGGCGCCCAGATCCCGGATGCGCCCCCGGCCCGGCCCCGCACCTGCAGCCCGGGCTCGGGCGGCGACGGCGGAGCTCCGCTCATGCTGCGTCGGGGACCGGCGGAGTACGGGCCGCAGCCGCTCCGTCGCCAGGCAACGGGAGGCCAGAACCCTCTCTCGCGAGAGCCGGCAGCCTTTCCCCCCCCCGGGGAGCGACCGCGCCTGCGCGATGACGCCACTTCCGCCTGAGAGACGTGGCTCACCGCCATCTTGTACGGGAATCGGAAGCCGCGGAGACGCGGTGCCCAGCAGCAGCTCCAGGGAGGTCGCCGCCGCCGCCGCCATGGTGAGGCTCGCTCGGGACGCGCCGTTGCCCTGTGACCAGGAGCCTGCGGGGCCGGGCCGGAGAGGCAGCTGTGGGCCGGCGCTTTCCCCGCGGGGGGCGGCCTCCGGAGCCGCCTCTTGAGCGTGCCGGGCCTTGTCCTCCTCTCCGCAGGTGCTCCTGGCCGCCGCGGTCTGCACGAAAGCGGGGAAGGCGATCGTGTCGCGCCAGTTCGTGGAGATGACGCGGACGCGCATCGAGGGGCTGCTGGCGGCCTTCCCCAAGCTGATGAATACGGGGAAGCAACACACCTTCGTGGAGACGGAGAGCGTTCGCTACGTGTACCAGCCGCTGGAGAAGCTCTACATGGTGCTCATCACCACCAAGAACAGCAACATCCTGGAGGACCTGGAGACGCTGCGGCTCTTCTCCAGGGTGGTAAGTGGGTGGGCGGGTGGCGGGCTGGGCGGAGAGGGGAGCGGGCCGGGTTTCCCTGAGCCTCCCTGCCGCCCCCTGCAGATCCCCGAGTACTGCCGGGCGTTGGAGGAGACCGAGATTGCGGAGCACTGCTTTGACCTCATCTTCGCCTTCGACGAGATCGTGGCGCTGGGCTATCGGGAGAACGTCAACCTGGCCCAAATCCGGACCTTTACGGAGATGGACTCCCACGAGGAGAAGGTCTTCCGGGCCGTTCGCGAGGTAGGCGGGCAGGTTCGCTTGGACAATGGCCGCGTCTTCCCCCCTGCTCTTGGCGGGCAAAGCTGCTATTCGTTCTGCTCCTGCTTCTCTCTCTGCAGACCCAGGAACGAGAAGCGAAGGCTGAGATGCGCCGGAAGGCCAAGGAGCTGCAACAGGCACGGAGGGAGGCCGAGCGGCGGGGCACCAAAGCTCCAGGATTCGGGGGCTTTGGCAATTCAGCCGCCTCAGGAGGCACCCTGGCTGCTATGATCACGGAAACCATCATTGAGTCTGAAAAGCCCAAAATAACTGCGGCTCCCATGAGGTGGGTCACTGGTTGTGGGAGAGGGATTGGGCTGCAAGGGAGGGGTCAGGGGGCTACATTTACAGGTGGTCCTCGACATGACCACCCTTTCTGTTGCTGAGAGTGGTTGAGTTTTGCCCCATTTTGCGACCTTTTTGCCTCAGTTCTTAAACGAATTGTTGCAATTGTTAATTTAATAACATGGTTATTAAGTGGCTATAGAATCCTCCTTGATTTAGTTTGTTAGAAGGTCACAGAAAGTGATCCTGTCACTTTATTCCAGTGCCGTTGTAACTTTGTACGGTCACTAAATAAACTGAGTTGAGGACTCTTTCTATTGCTTTGTGGGGGTCATATTTGTTTTCTGCTTGCATAAAGATTCAGAACGATCTACAGAAATGCTCAAATGCCAAATAACGTAAAAGAAGCGTTAGTTAAATTAAAATAGAGTAAGGTGATTATCTAGTTGGGGTCTGTAGCAGATATATTGATGGATCGTAGCCTAAGAATTTCCCTGCGGTTCCTTGGGATTTCTCTCACTTGAAGAACCTGGGAGGCACATGAACAAGTCTTTGTTTTTTTCTTACTCAAAAGGGCCATGCAGAGCAAGGAAAGCAGGGAAGGGTCTTGCTGTGTTCTTCCTTTGGGAAAAAACCCTGATGTATTTTGTTTTGTTTCTTTAGACCTTCTGGTTCAAACAAGGCACTTAAGCTCGGCACTAAAGGGAAGGAAGTGGATAATTTTGTGGATAAACTAAAATCCGAAGGCGAAAATATTGTTGCTTCTTCTGTTGGCAAGCGTTCCTCAAATACAGCAGTTGTTCTTGCTCCGCCCATTAACATGGAGAGGTATGTGTATTACCCAGGAATGCAGAGAGGCACACAGCATTGTGCATAGCAGAATCCAGGTCTCTGTTCTAGCCCAAGCGCAGAGGAAGCCTGGTCAAATATCTTTAGTGGCCTTCCAAGCAGGAGCTGAGCAGCCAGGTGGAGTTTGGATACAGAGAGCTTTGTTACGTTTTGCTTTTTAACCTTTGGTTTGATAGCTGAGTCATTGTGACCTACTTCAGCATTGTCCCAAGCTGGAAAGGAAACCAGTCACGCTGTGGGTTAGCACAGTGCTGTTTGGGTTTTCAGTGAGCTTGTAAGGGCCAAGGCTGTAATATATAGTGATGATATGTGGGCCTGTCTGCCAAGGAGGCAGGGCTGCAGAAGGGCTGCCTCTCTGTTAAAACCTGGGAAGCCCCGTTAGAAGCAAGGAGGCACCTAACGCCGCCTGCCCCCTGTCTCCTCCCTTCTTCTAGTGTGCACATGAAGATAGAGGAGAAGATCTCACTTACCTGTGGCCGGGATGGGGGGCTTCAGAACATGGAGCTGCATGGCATGATCATGCTGCGGATCCTGGATGAAAAGTTTGCTCGGATTTGCATCCACGTTGAGAATGAGGACAAAAAAGGTGTGCAGCTCCAGGTAAGGTTGGCTGTAGGGTAGGATCAGGGATATTTTGAGCTGTGCACATCTATTGTGGGGTGGAGCGGCTTGGCTGACTGGTGGCTCCCTTTTCAGACTCACCCCAATGTTGACAAGAAGCTTTTTATGTCAGAGTCAGTGATTGGCTTGAAAAACCCAGACAAGTCATTCCCCATCAATAGTGACGTGGGAGTGCTGAAATGGCGGCTGCAAACGACGGAGGAGTCTCTCATTCCGCTGACCAGTGAGTTGCTTCAGTTCAGGGAGTAGCGGGCATCCTAGAGGTGGAAGCCAGCCAGCCTGTGTCCTGCTCCTGACCCTGCTGAGAACATTCAGGTCTCCTTGCTTGAACCATTTCAGCTGGCTTTCTTTTGGATCCTAGTTAATTGCTGGCCCTCAGAAAGCGGCAGCAACTGTGATGTCAACATTGAGTACGAGCTGCAAGAGGACAGCCTGGAGTTAAATGATGTGGTAATCGCCATCCCTTTGCCGTGAGTAATTGCCCTACCCTCCCAGGAACTTCCCACGTACCAGTAGTGCCAGTTCAGGGACGGTGAGGAGTTCAGAGCTAACTCGTTGTTGATTGTCTAGGTCTGGTGTGGGAGCTCCCATCATTGGAGAGATTAATGGTGAATACCGCCACGATAGCCGAAAAAACCTCCTCGAGTGGTGCTTGCCAGTGGTGGATGCCAAAAACAAAAGCGGCAGCCTGGAGTTCAGCATCACAGGGCGACCAAATGACTTCTTCCCTGTGCATGTTTCCTTTGTCTCCAAGAAGAACTTTTGCAACCTTCAGGTGTGTCTTGGGGGTGGTTGGGGGGGGGGGCTGAATGACAACTGCTGCCCCCTCCTTTGCTCTGTTTGGAGGGCAGAAGGGAGCTGGCAGACCAGCTGCTTCTCTACTGAATGGAGTCCTGGGCCTGCTGTTGTTTCAGGCTTCCCCTGTCATTCACCGAGGCCAAAACCTCCCCCTTTTTCTTGGTGCCTGGGCAAGCCGAGGGACAGGGGTGGGCAGCAGGTCTTGCCTCAAAGCGCCTCTCCCAACGGACTGCTTGGCTTTCTTTCCGCAGGTCTCCAAAGTGACCCAGGTGGATGGGAACAGCCCTGTGAGATTCTCCACGGAGACCACCTTCCTCGTGGACAAGTACGAGATCCTGTAATCCTTGCTGAAGGGAAGCAGCAAGCAAGGCTGAGAGAGAGAGAGAGAGAGAGAGTAGGAGAGAGAGCTGCAGCCTTCGCCATCAGGGAACATTGGCGTTTGTTTATCCACTGACCTTATTTCCCAGGTCCCAACTGCTCAGGCAGGGAGAGACTGCCTGCTTCTCTGGCACAGCTGCCTCATCTTGGCAGGTGCCTTGTCACCCCATCCCATCCTTTTCTTCCACAGAGGGTCCCACCCCAAAATGCCCTGCTGGTTCCAGATGCAGCAGCAAGGAGGTTGCTACCATGGGAGAGGAATAAGGCCAGCAGCCTCCCTTTTCTGGTGCTGTGCAGACCTTGCCAAGCCATCTGATTCTGAGCAGAGGCGGGGGAAGCTTTCACGCTTGTGCAGCTCTCGCCTGAAAACTCCTCCCTCCTCTTCACTGCTTTCTTGAACCTGGATGAATAAGGGGCAGCTTTTTCTGGCTGCTTCTCTGACTTTGAGACCCTGGAAATCTCGATTTGAATGCATTGGGCTGTGCTCGCCTGCTAAAGAAGACCAACCCAGCCTCTCCCACACCCCCTCTGTCCAGGGAGCCCTGGGTGGGGGCCACGAATCATACCAATTGGAGATTTGTCTGCCTGATTCTTAATATGGGGTTCAGTTTAATTCTATTGTCAAATGCAATTTACTCTTAAACGATATTGAAGGTGACACTGAAATAAGGTTTTGGAATCCTACAAAATAATTACTTACAAGCCCATATGACACATTCCAGTGTATTCGAAGATCGTTGCTCCTGAATCCAATAAAGAATATTCTAAAAGGAAAAAAAAGTGCTCTTTAGCTCTGAGCAAACAAGGACTGAGCTTGTGTCCTGAAGCAGTGCTGGATCCCAGGAATAGTTGCTGCAGGAGAACCCCTGTGCTTGAGAGGGGTGAGCTAGTCTGAGGCAATGAATGAAGGAGCGTCCTGTCCTGTCCCCCGCTCCACATGAACTGGAACCCACAAAAACCAAGAAGGGCACGGCAAGCACCTGTCGCCTCTCCAGCCCTGGTGACTGAGGAAGCAGCCGACAGGGTGGGCACTCAGAGTAGGCTCCAGGCCAGAGCCAAAGGAGCACCTTGGTCTGGAGCAGGCATTTAAGTGACATTGGAGGCTTTGGGGCTAAACCCTGATTGAACTTTGCTTCTGTGTTCAGGAGCCTCAGACTAAAACGGGGTATGTCACGATCCTGGAAAACGTGTGTGTTTGGTGAGGTGGCCAGTTGCAAGGTCAGGGTTGAAACGAGGGATCCTTGGTGCGGTCTGAGCTTGCTTGTTTTCATGCACGGCTGACTTGGAGGCCTTGGGCCTTCAGTTCTCATGGTTTAAATCTATTTGCCCAGAGTCTGTCCTGGCAAGTTGGCATTGCACCTTGTCCTGCAGAGAGAGCAGCAAGTTGGAAGCTTGGCCCTCAGGAGCACTCGGGGAAGGTGATTAAACGCCAGGCCAGGTAAAGAGAAAAGGGCTGGGGGGGGGGGGAGAGGCTGCTCCCCCTCCCCTTTATCTAGCATCTATCATTCATCCTGCCTTGAGTAAGCTTGCCTTCAGAAGTTGTGGGTGCTTCATCATTGGAGATTTTAAAGAAAAGACCAGGTAGCCACCTATCTGAAATGGTAGAGGGTCTCCAGCATGAGCAGGGGGGACTGGACTAGAAGACCTCCGAGGTCCCTCCCAGCTCTATTCTGATTGAAGTTGGGTTTCAAAATGCATGGGCTCTCTTCTGTGTCCTCTCACAGGTCAGTCACTAGCTGACAAACTCCTGCAAAGGGCCAGGGACCTTCCTGCCACGTGTCGACGTCTGGCTCCCTTGAGCTGGGCTCTCACCCAGATCCACCTTGCCTGCAGCAACTCTTGCAAACCCTCCTCTGGCTGCTGTGGCTTCACAGCAGGCAGCATCATGAGGTTGATGGTTTCCAGATGTTGTGATGCAATCCTTGCCGAAATAGCTCCCACTCTGGAAATAAGGTGTGCCAGACTCATTTCTTCCCCTGCTCCAGCCAGAGTGCCCGCTGACTTACTCTCTGCCTATTCGTTTGTAAGGGTTCTAATTTCAAGATTTTAAAATATTTCTCATTTTCTGAATAGATTTTAAGCCAGACACTGTAAATATGACATCCCACCCCATAACAATTGAGCTAGCTAATATTGTCCCCATTCTTCTAAGTGCTGGGTTTTGTTTTGGGGGTTTTTTTAAGCAGAAGGGGGTACCTCTGGACGCAGACAGGGTGAAGCAGGGCCACCAAGTTCCACTTTGTTCACCGACCTCCGTTATTAAAGGCCAAAACGGTACTGCCAAGGCAGAAGCAATCACAGCAATCGGGAAGGATGAAATTCAGGCGGTGCAAAAAGTATCACCTTAACTGATGATAAAAAAGGACTTGATCAGGCGTCAGGCATCCTAAATTTACTACGGTGAAATCGATCACCCGGCAGTCGGGTCTTCGAGCTCGTGGGCATTGCTATGAGTACGTTTGTTTTGGTTGGAGTCCTGGGTGTGTGATGGCTTCGTTGACGGGAAGCGCCCAGAAGTGCAGCAGAGGCTCAGCACAAAAACGGCCTTAAACATTTAAAAGGCCCCACTGAGAGCAAGTTACTATCCAACCCGATCCGCCCCGAAGACCGTTAAAGCCTGGTGGTCGCGCCCCCCATCCTCACCGGCGCGAAGCTTTCGAGCGGGGCGGCTTCGCTCTTTGGGGCGCGAATGGCCGCCCTGCAGGGGCTGCTGAGCTTGCTTCTTCGGGCGAACTGCGGCCGAGGCCGACAGCGCCCGGCTGGCTGGCCCAGTCCCCGCGGTGCCCTCGCTACGTTTTCCCCGGACCGGCCTTTTCTTCTTCGGCGCCGGCTGTGCCGCGCGGGCTCCGGCTGAGGGAGGGGGGGCGGGGAGACGCGCCCACCCCAGCTGCCCCGCGGGCCTGGTGGAGCGCACGCACGCGCAAAGGGACGGCAAACCGGGAGGGCGGGGGTCTCGCCTGGCGCTCCTCCTTCCTGGGCCGCCGGCCCTTCAGCCCAGAAGGAGCAACGCGGACGGGCGGCGGCAGCACCTCCGAAGACGGCGGGCGTCGAAGGGGCAAGCCTGCTTGACACGGGCGGCCGGTCGTCGTGGCACGCAGGTAATGCAAGAGGCTCCTCTCCGCTGCCCGGACCACCTTTCGTAACTTCGGACCGGCCGGCCGGAGGCCTTTCCACCGGGGACACCTGGCCGGGACAGGCACCCTCGGGCCGGCCAAGCAGGAGATGGAAAGAGCGGCCGCGCCTCTCTCTCCGCTTGAGCCTCCAGCTGAGCGGAGTTGCTGGACTGCTGACGGAGGCATCGACGGGCCGGCAGCCCCCCCCCTCCCCCCGTTCCCGCCTGCCTGGACGTGGCGCATTCCGCACATTCCTAGCGCCACCGGCGCTGCGGATGGAGGGAGAGCAACGGGGCTGGCAAAAGCTGCCCAGACCGTCCCCGCCTGCCGTTCCTTGGATGCCCCTGCGCTCGGCCCTAGCGGCTGCGCTTTCAGGCGGGAGGAGCCCCCCTGCTCCCTCGCAGAGCTGCTGGTCTCGGAGGGGCGGCAGTTGCGCGCGGCCGGCTCCAGCCTTCCTTTGCGGTTGCTTGGGAGAAAACGGCTGTCTGCCCTCCGGGTTAGGACCGGTGGAGATTCCTGGCGCTCTGGGCTCTGAGCAGGGTGGGGGCTCTGCGCCTCAAAGGAGACCACGGAGTGACCCCAGGACAAGTTTTCACCTTGCAGGGTTGTTGTGAGGCAAGTGTGGGAGGGGCAGGGGTGGTATTGGCCAGCCTGCTTGAATGTTGGGGTGGGGGCTAATCTGACCTGGGGATCTTGTAGCAGCATCTAACCAAGAGGCAGAAGCTTTGGCCTTGGGGCAGCCATCTCCTCCCCGTCCCTCTCCCTTCTCTGGTGGGCCTGAGGAGAAGTCCTTTGGGAAGAGTGCCAGGGCCTGGGAGAAGCTAGTCCGCTCCTGACGCAGGCCAGGCTTCCCCTGCACTCACCATTGCAACCTTTTGCCACGAGCCACCCTCTCCTGCAGTGGAGCTGTGGCTGCCCCAGGCAAAGATGCGGGTTTGAGCTGGAGAAGCAAGCAGGCCACCAGTCTCGAAAGCTGCCTTCCTCCTTTCCCAGGACCAGTTTCCTCTCTGAATCCAGGAAGGCACTTGGGGAGAACAGATCCACCCTACTGGTCTTGGCCTCTGGATGAGCCTAGGCCTGCCTCCTTTTTGGGCTGAGGCAGGGAGCGCAGCCAAGGCTGGGCACAGAGGGGCGCCAAGGGCTGAGCTGGGTTTTTGGAGAGCCTTGACCTGCTGCTGCAGAACAATTTCTGGCAGGGTGGATGTGGTGCTGGTCAGCACAAGTGGGACACCTGTCTTTGGTTGGATCCTGTGTCAGAAGCTCTCAGGAAGCCTGGCTGCCGTGGGCGGCCGGGGTTGGGCTTGGCCTGGCTCCGACCAAGGGCTGCACCACCCCCACTTTTCCCAGGCTGCCTCCTCCTCCTCTGCTGGCCTTGAAGCCTTTGGTGCTCCTTCAAGGCTGGGAGGGAGTCCGTTGTTCTCTTCCCCCTTTTCTCCCTCTGGCGGGGGGGGGGGTGTTCAGCAGGAGGGAGAGAGCCACCCTGCAGGCCTTGGCCAAGCCTGGCTGGAGCTCATCCCTTGGCCTTTGCTGCCTAGCCACTCTCAGCCACACAAGGCCCTCATTCTCTGGCAGCTGAGAGAAGAAAGGCGCCTTGTGGCTGACAAGGTACAGCTGCCCCTCCCTCCCTCCCCCCCAACAAAGCCTGCTTGTCAGGGCTTGTGGCTCTGAGTAGGAAGAAGAGAGAGAAGGGGGGATAGACAGGCACCCCTCCCCCTCCTGCCCCAGAAGAGCTCCTCTACCTAGGCAAAAGGGGGGGGGCGGGAGAGCAGAAGCCCTCCCTGCTCTGGGGAGTGGCACTCTCCTCCTTGGGCAGCTCAAAGACAAACAAGGCAGTAACCCGCTTCTCGGTCTCCTCCTGTGAAAGGATGGTGGATTGGGGAGGGGGTTGTGCCAGGAAGGAACTCACCTGAGGCAGAGCCCTGCTGGCTCTACTGGGCTTGCAGGTGGCAGCGTGAGGTTTCCCCTTTTGCCCTCAGGAAGGGAGGAACGCTGGGGGATGCTGAATGAAGAAGGAGCATCCAGGTCAGTCATGTTCTAGACTAGGAAGCCCCTTTACTGGGCGCTTACAGATCAAATTCTGATACTGCCCATCTCACGTTCACTCTGCCAATTTTTAATTTCTCTAAGATTCTTCTGCAGGCAACTGATAAATAGTGGTAGAAGACGAGGAGAGAGTAGCTGGCATTGAAGCAAGGGAATTTGGAATTGGGGTGGGGGTGGGGGCACAGACACTGCAACCAATCTTTGGCAGGTGCAGGAGGGAGCTAAGATTCTCCTAGGGATGCCCCATGAAAACAAGCCATGGGTGACCGAGTGCTTCGTAGTGATAAAACACTACAAAGTGGCTGTATTGATTGCAATGTTTTCAGAGGGCAAGTGATGATTGTCTCTTGCAGAGAAACACCCAGAAAGCCTTCAGACATTCTACTTGTATACAAGTGTTAAGATTTATATCCTGCCTTTGTTCCAGAAGTGGGGAGTGGAGGCCAGGTTGAGAGAAACTCCCTCCCCGCATGCTAAGAGAGGACATGGACATGCATCTCCCTGCTACTGCCTTCCTCACTAAAAGGCTCTTATTCACATCTACTTGAGTGTTGTTGTCCGCTGGTGACAGTGCCATAGACCCATGAAAATGTGTGCAATGATGCAGTCTAATCCTTATAGGGCTACAATATCTTGATGGTTGGGCAGAAAACGATAGAGAGAAGTTAGCTTTTTGTTGAACTTTATGAAGATTAGTTAGTCATTAGACAAGTTAACCTTGTACGTGCCAGGGGCTTAAAGCTTTGTACCTGCTTAAAGGCTCAGATGCTCCCTCTTCTTCCCTGCTGCTGAAGAGCAACTACTCTGGGTAGCCTTTAAAAGCTGAAGTGCTTCCCTTGTTCTTGAGAAATGGGCACAGGGTTATCGGGGCTTAGAGGGGGGGGTCCTCTCTTGGGAGAGGTTTCTCCTGGACCTCGACTGGCATAGCAACCATCCCCGCCCTCCCTCCCTCCCTGCAGGGAATGTAAGATGAGGACCAGAGGCCTCCCCTTCCTAGGAGCAGCCTTGACCTGTCCTGGTTCCAGCCTGAGAATGGCCCGCAGGGCAGCAGGGGTGTCTTGCACAGAGCTGGGATCTCTGGCGCTGTGTGGCCTGGCACTTCTGACACTTCAGCTGCCCCCCTTTCCCTCCTAGGCCAGAGGAGGAGCCTCAGCATGGAGACTTGCAAGCACAACTTGGCAGAGCCCCCCTGCCAAGTGCAGAAGCCCATTCAGGTGAGCCGGTGCCCGGAGAGAACCCCTTGCCTGTCCTCCCAAGTGGCAGTGGTAGCTCAGCAGGGGGCCCATCCTGTCGTGAGGTTTTGCAGACTGGAGAGTTGAGCCAAGGAGTGGGAGCCTCCCCACTTGGGAAGCCCTCCCCGAGCCAGACAGTGCTCATGCCTGCTCAGCTTGCTTCCCCTCCGCTGCCCCTTCCTGCCCTCTTGCCTTTTCCTACCTTTCCTGGCAATCACCTTCAACCTGCCTGGCTGGAGGATGGCAATTAAGAGGGAGGGAGGAGCCAAAAGAGAAGCCCACTCGAGGACCAGGGATGAGTGCCTGGGGAGGGGCAGACCCTGGGACGCACAGCCAGAGCATCTTTGCCTGCACCCATCCGCACTGCCCCCCACCGCCCCAACCTGGCTGAATCTACTGGCTATTCTTGAAGGAGGAGGCAAGAGGGCAGGTTGTCCAACAGCTTTAGAAGGGGCAGTGGAAGGGGCTGAGCAGGCGTTAGCACTGGCTGGCTCGGGGAGGGCTTCCCAAGTTCTACAGCCTTTCTCCCCTGCCCTGCAGAACAGCCTCCTGGACCTGACTGAGACGGGCCGAGGCCTGAAGGTGCAGACACAGAAGCCGCACCTGGTGAGCCTGGGCAGCGGGCGCCTCAGCACTGCCATCACTCTGCTGCCTCTGGAAGAGGGTATGTCTGCAGTCTTGGGGGGGCCTTCCCTGCTCTGCTGCCCCTTGAAGGAAGAGCGTCCCCCGCACTCATACCTCCTCCTTTGCAGGCAAGACTATACTGGGCTCCGCTGCTGGGGACATCGTGCTACAGGGGGCTGGGGTGGCCCCCCAGCACTGCTTCATTGAAAATGCATGTGGGACCCTCACCCTGCACCCCTGCGGTCATCCCTGTGCCATCGACGGGCAGCCAATCACCCGCCCCACCCGCTTGTGCCAAGGTAAGGAGAGGCGAGGCCCTGCTGGTTGGGCATAGAGAGACCTGCACCCCCGTTAGGCTGCCTCGAGCCAAGTCCATCTGGCCTAAGAGCTGGTCATCCCGATGGGACCCGCATTAGTGCACAGTCCCTCTGGCCTTTGCGTCTTCCAACAAGTGGGGGCCACTCCATTCCCTGGCTGGTGGGCTTCCAGTTGGGCTCAGCCTAGTGCTGCTAAGCTCTGGAGTTTTGGGGAGTGTCCAAAAAAGAGACATACTCCCTCCCTGCCCCACAGTTCTGGGGAAACACGGCAGACCCACACCAAGGCTTAAGGCAGAGGGCATCTGCAGGAAGGAACCCCGCAAGGATGGCATAGGAGCTCTTTTGAGTGTGGCAGGGCAACGGTCAGTCTCCTGGGTCAACACTGAGCAGGGAGCCTCCCTGCTGGACCACAGTGGAAGACCAGCTTTGATCATCACCATGGCAACCCCATCCCTGGCAAGGGGAGCAGCTTTGCTGGCACAAAGGAGAGGGAGGCAATAGTTGGCGGTGGGAGGGGCATCCTTTCCATCAGCCAAGGCTGGACAACTGCGAAGCAAGACCCTGCCCAACTATCGCCTGCCAAGGTGGCCCCAGCTGACCTCTGCTCTTCTCCAGCAGCTGCTTGGCCCAAGCAGCCCTGGGCCTGGGTTCACAGTGGCCCCTCCTGTGGCTGGCTGTGTAGGGCAGGATCCCCTCTCCCTGACCTACTGATCCTAACTCTGACGGTCTCAGAGGGGAAAGTTACACATCATTATATCCAGAGGAAGCTGCAGAAGCTCCCTCGAAAGAGTGGGACTTCCGGGCCAAGAGTGGCTGCAGATGCTGTTTTGGGGGCTGACTGGGAGGGGCCTCTGTAGATGCAGGTCCAACTCGGACGCCTCCCCATCTCTCTTTCCATCCAAGCTGCTGGTCTGCAGTTTAGCAGGAGGTCCTTGGTTTACAACGGCTCTTGGGGCCAGAATTGCAAATCACTCCATGATGCAGTCAGAAAGTACAACGTTACACACTTGCGCCACTTAGTGATGGGTGATTCTGGCAGTCCCAATGGCCGTTTTACGTGAATCACTGCAGGTTGGTGAAGAAAGAATGGCAGGAAAGGAATGTTTGAGAGCTCTACGGAGCAGAGCTGGGGAAGAGCCCCCTTGAGGGGAGAGTTAGGGGTGGTGAGCACTGGTCCCCCACAGCTGTCCATCCCCCACTTCAAGTTAATTCCTTCTTGCTGTTTCTCATCTGGACTGCAACAGAAACCACCAAGTCAACTTTTCCAAGGACTCATCACTTCCTGCCTGAATCATAGTTTTGGTCTGATGAGACCCTGGAAAGAACATTTTCAAAGGAATCGCCTCAAAGCCTTGACCGGGGAGGAGCCAAGTGGCTTCTCTCCTCTTGGAGAGCGGCCTCTGTCCCGCTTCATCCCTTTGCAGCCAGCAGCGGGTGGGGCCCCCTTGGCTGCGCTGGAAGGCCAGCAGACTGGCTCCGGGGGGAGGGACGGGGGGATTCCCGCCCCGCACACTTGGCGCTCCTGCAGGGGATCCACGGAGAAGCCGTCTGGCCCTCGGGCGCCCGGATGGAGCTCTCCTCCCTGGCTGGGCTGGAAGGCCGAAGCTGCCCCACGCGGCCAGGAGCGGCAGAGACCGCGGGCTCCGCTTCCGCCAGCTCCCCCCAATCCGGCGGGGCGCCCAATTGGCCGACCGCCTTCCCCCGCAGCAAGCTAACGGGCGCCGGGAGGAGGGCCCCACTTCGGCGGGCGGGGGAGCCACTTGTCGCCCCGGCGAGAAAGCTGCGGGGAGCGGGGCGCGCGGGGCAGGAGCACCGCAGGGGCCAACGGGACGCGGCGCCCGGCAGAGCAGCCAAAGCGCAGCGCCTAGGCGCCGCCTTGGCATGGAGCCCGCCGGGCGCTTCGGCCGGGAGCCTCTCCGCCTCCGCCCACCGCTCGCTCGCCGCTAGTTTTCGCAATCCCGGAGGCTGCCGGCGACGCTCGGGGCGGAAGGCCAGCCGCGGCCTTCCAAGGAGCCGAGCCCCCCATGGAAGCTGCTGGGCTGCGAGGAAAGTCGGGCGGGATCCGGAGAGCTGCGGGCTCTGGCCGGCCTCCTTCCTCCCAGCGCGGGTCGGGCGGCTCAGCCTTGCGGCCCCTTCCTCTCCGCTCCATTTCCCGGCTGGACGGCAGCGGCAGGGATGAAGCGGTGGGGGCCCAGGGGAGGGGCGCGGGGGGCTCTGGCCTTAGGCGGCCCCTCGGAGGAGACCTCCCCCCCTCCCCCCAAGGCAGCAGAGCGAGCGGGCCTGGCCTCCAGTTCCTAGGGCGGGCAGGAGAAAGCCAAGCAGCTGGTGGGGGGTTCTGGAGGAGCGCCTGCTTGGCTTCGGTTGCCCCGAGGGTGGCAAGGGAGGCTGACTTGCCTTCTGAAGCAGGAACTGGGTTGCGGGTCCAGGACGCTCCTGGGCTCTGTCTGTAGTTGGGGTTGCCGCTGAGCCCTTGGAGGCTCCAGGTGCCTTTGGGGCCCATTTCTTGGGCACGTGCTCTGATATGCCCCCCCTTCATCCAAGTATGCCAGGCCCCCTGTAAGGGTCCCACAGCCCACTTTGCTGGGGGTCAAAGAAGGGCTGGGGGCAATCATTGGGGGCCGGGGGAGGCGGTTAGACCAGAGGAGCTTCCCTTAGCACAGACAGCAGGGCTCGGTTTTCAGTAACCTTCCATTTCATTTGTTTGCTCCAGAATTGGCCAGAGAATTGGTGCAAACTCCCCTTTGCCTGGGGAGTTTGGGGCTCAGATTAACTGAAGACTGAGCGCTGTTGCTCAGTCTTGGCCTGCCTTGCAAGAGGGACGGCTGAGGGGCCTTCCAGGCAAGCCGTGCCCCCTTGGCTAAGGCAAAGCCTCTATATCGCCCACATTGGGGGGGGGGGTGCAGGCATGTCTGCTGGGGCCGTGGAATGTTGTTCCCTCAGGCACCACATTCAATGTAGCTCAGGCTCAGCGCTGCAGCTGGCACAGTTGCTTCGTGGCTCAGGTGGATTGGAAAGCTGGGGAGAGGAAGAGGAGGAGACCCTGGAGTCTTTGGTTCCCATCTACTTTTCCAACACTGAGCCTGGCTGTAGCCAGAGCTCCCACTGGCCTCCCACTCTCTACCACATGAGAGGGCTGCCAGCTGGATGCCTGCCACAGGTCCCCTCTGGCATGGAGCAGCCACCCCCAGAGTTTCAGTGATCACTTGGCCCTTTTCTGGCCAGGCCCGGCTGTTGCACCCAGGGTAGGACTAGCCAGAATGGGGCTGCACAGGCATTGCGGGAATGTGAACTTGTCTCAACCCCACTGAGCAGCTCCACATGCTTTTATTGGGACGGGTTGCAATCCTGGGATCCGGCAATCCGGTTGTGCTGGGACACCTCCTTGTTTTTCAGCAAATTAGGGAGGCATCTGCCTGGATCACTTCCAAACCACAGCTGGATGTTCTGGACTTTTAAAAATGCCTTCAGTCTATTTTGACCAGACAACACTTCCTGCATGTCTCCGTCAAGGGTGCCGGCTCATTCTCTGCACCCAGCCTGTCCCCGTGTGGGCTGGGGAGCCTTCAGCAATCATGTCCACTGGAGGGGGGTAGGGTGTCAGGGTAGGAAGGATTGCTTCTCATGTTCAGCACCAGAAACTAAAAAGCACTTGGGGAGGGATGGTCGGTTGGGAGCAGCTTCAGGCCCATTCGTATGGGGTTCCACAGACCCCCCCCCCCAAGAAGGGCCAGTTCTGGCATGAGCCAGCTAGGAAGGCTGAGATGAGTTGCAGCTGTGGGCAGAGGGTCTTTCCTGGGCTTTGCAGCGGGGGGCAGTGGTGCCCTGGCCTCCTGGCCACCCTAGCAGCATTGCTGAGGCCTCTGAGCAGTCCCCACAGGTAGCCCCACAGAAGGCGCACTGCAGTTGCCCAGCGGTAGGACACCCTGAGACCTGCAAAAGCCAAAGCCGCCTAGAGCTTTCCAGAGGTGGCTGCCGCTCTCGGGCACAGCGGGACCTGACCCTGCTTGGCTGACGGGGCTCCTTCCCACAGGGCACGTGATCTGTCTGGGCCGGGCGACCTTCCTCCGCTTCAGCCACCCGGCAGAGGCCAAGCGAATGAAAAGCCAAGCGGTGCCGGATGAGTGGCAGAGCCCAGGGGCCCCGCATGGGCTGGGAGCAGGTGGGTCCTTTGCTGGTTGGGGTCTGGGGGCTCGGGGGCTCTGGCCCAGAAGGGGGAATGCGGAGTGAGCTGAGGCTTCTCCCGTCTGAGACTCCATCTCTTGGCAGCAGCAGCAGCGTGGCCGAGCCCCCGCAACGGCAACTCCCAGGGGGCATCGCTCTCCCTGGTCAGCTCTATTGAGAGGGATCTGCAGGGCATTATGGATTCCTTGGTGCTGCAGGAGGAAAGTGGGGCTGGGAGGACCCCAGCCCCAACAGCCAGGTCTCCTGCAAACGGCGGGGGGGGCTGCTCCCTTCTGTCCCCGCCCCAGAGCCCTGGTCACACCTCCAGGCTGCCCCCCCATGAGAACGCCTCCTGTGGCCCCTTCTCTCCACTCTCCTCCCCTGCCAGCCGCAGCAGCAGCAGCAGTGGCTGCCCGAGCCCCTTGTCCAGCTGGCGAGAGAGGGTCCCTTCCCTCCCCCCTGCGGTGCCTGTCCGATCCTCCAGCTATGGCCATGCTGCCTTGTCGCCCCACGGCAGTTCCAGAGGCTTCCTAAGCTCTGCTTGCAGCTCAGGGAGCCCCCGGGCCGAGAGGAAGGTCTGGCGGGATGGCCCCACAAGCCCCCTGCCAAGGCGCAAGGATTCCCGTCCCAGCCAGCATGGGGCCTCCCCACGGAAGGAAAACCCACTGGGTAGCCCTCGCCCACCATCTCCTGGGAACCCCTGCTTGGCCAGGGCTTTCCAGCTGCCTGGCAGGCTGCAAGGTAAGGCTGCGGCCCTCCAGGACCCGGGGCCCGGCCCCTTCCCGGAAAGGCTGCCGGTCAGGGTTTCCCGACCAGCCCAGCTGGGGGAGTCAGCCTGCCAAGGATCGGAGCTACCAGGTGTGGCCCCTCCGTCCAGCCAGGCCCAGCGGCTCCCTGAGAGTCCCCAGCTCAGCCGGCGGCCCCTGGAGGGCATGCGGGACCTCCCCCCCCTTAGCCCGGCCCTGGTGCACCGGGCAGCCTCCCCGGCCCCTGGAAGCAGCCTCTCCTCGCAGGGCAAGCTTGGGGAGAGTCCCAGGGGGTGGCGGAGGGAGGCGTCTTCCACCCCGCCCTCCTGCCTGAGGAGCCGCAGCCGCTCGCCCCCCTCCCTCCCTGGAGAGCCCACCCAGCGCAAGCCCCACAGTGAACCCGGCCTCAGCTCTGCCTCCAGCTTGGCTTCCCTCGTCCTGCCTTCGGATTCCCCCCAGCCACGCTGCCAGGGGCCTGGGGAGTCCCGGTTGTTGGGCCCCACATGGGAGCACAAGGAGAGCAACTCCAAGCGGCTGGATGCGCATGAGAGCAGCCTGCTAGAGTACCACCGATGGCAGCGCCAGGAGCGTCTCCGGGAGCAAGAGATGGAGCGCTTGGTGAGCAGGGGTCGGGGCTGGTACGAAAGAGGTTGGGATGGGTGCAGGGGAGAAAATGTGTCAGGCCAAAGTAGGGGGAGCTGCTTTGGGAGGAGGGAGAAGCTCTGGCGCCTTCCCCGCATGCTGTGCTGGGCATAGACACAACCGGGGTGACACAGCTGGCACAACACCTGCTGTAAGCCAGCCTGCTCCCTCCTGGCAGGGTGGCTGGTAGGGACAGAGCACCTTGGGTAAGCCTGGCCGGGTTCGGTCCGGTAGCAAGCCCAGTTGGCATGGGATCTGGGGGAGGGGCGTTCAGGTGCCCGGCCCCTCCTTCCACCTCACCAGCCTCTTGTGGCTCTTGCTTTGTCTCTGGGCAAACAGGAGCGGCAGCGGCTGGAGACCATCCTCAGCCTGTGTGCCGAGTACAGCAGGGGGGAGGCTGAGCTGGGCCAAGAGGGCAGCGCCAATGCTGCTGATGGGGTGCTCCCCCCGCCAGGGAACAGGCCCCCCCGGGAGCAAAGGGAGGAGGAGAGCTTGCAGGAGGAGAGCAGCAGCACCGAGAGCGCCGGCCAGGAGGTGAGGAGGTGGGCAGAGGGTCTCTGTGGTGCCATGGTCTGGGAGGCAAACTTCCCCTCTGGAGGGAGGCTTGGAAAGCCCTTGCCCACCCATGTAGGGGTTGCCACTTCCTCTGCAGCACGAGGTGCCACCCACTCCGGAGCTGGCCCTTCTGGAAGAGGAGCACACCCGCCTGCTGGCCAGCGCAGACCACCTCAAGAGCCGCCTGGAAGGGCTGGAGCAGCAGCTGCAGGAGACTGCTTGGGAGGTGAAGCTGTCCTGCTTCTCTCAGACTGGCAGTGCCACCCACCCTGGGGGGGGGGGCAGGGGGAGAAGCTGGTGGCTGGCGGTGCTCATGCAGCTGCTCTTCTCCCCTGACCAGGCGGAGATGGAACAGGCCCTCCTGCAGGGCGAGCGGGAAGCCGAGATGCTGCAGCTGCAGCAGGAACAGCAGGCGGTGCAACTCCTGCAGGAGCAGCTCTCGGGCCTGGATGCTGGCACTTGCCACGAGCGGGAGAAGGTAACTGGCCGGGGAGCCTCCAGCCTAGCAGATTGCTGCCCTGGCGTAGAAGGAAGGAGTGTTTTCCTGGCCCCCGAAGGAAGCCCTGATGAGCTTTGGGGAGAAAGCCTTTGTGTGTCTCAAGGAAGAAGCCACGGGTAGCCTGGCAAACTGACAGGTCTTGCTGGGAACAAATCAGCTTGACCTCTGCCGCCTCTTGGCCGGGGAAAGGTGCCCATGGGGTGGGTTTCCTGGGTCCCCCCAATCTTTGCTCTGACAGGGAGCCTGAGGGGCAGCACCCACTCCGAAGCCCAGCCACTAACATCCCGACTGACACTAACTCTGCCAACCCCTCTCCTCCCTCCCTTGCTCTGCCTGCTCACAGCTTGGGGGGGATGTCTCTGTGGGCTAGGAGAGGCCGAGCCCAGGCTCAATTGTCCCTTATTGGAAGCCTCCAGTGCTTGGCCACTGCAGGCCGTCTGGGGTGGCAGTTCCAATCCGCTTGGGAAGAGGTGACAGAACTGGAGCCCCCCCTTCTTTTTGTACCCCTGCCTGAGAAGGGACCGCCTGGCCGAGTCCTTGGGGACAAGCTGGTCACCCCAGCCCAGACTCCGTCTCTGAGAAAAGCCTGACAAGCTGAGCTGCCTTGGGAGGGCAGGCGATGCCCCGGGCTTGTTTGTCCCACCCAGACTCTACCTGGGGAGAGCGTTCGCCTGCTTTGCGCCTGGAGGCTGGGGAGTCCTTCCACATGGAGCCCAATCCTGAGGCTGGTTCCCAGGCTGAGCAGCCCTGGGGGACCAAAGTCAGCTGCATTGGCAGAGTTTGTTCTCTGGTGCTCGTCATGTTGCACTGTCAATCCTGGGTTTGCCAACCCTGGGAAGGAAAGGCAGCGATCACGGGGGTCAGGCAGGGTCCACCCCTCATCTCGCCTCTCTTGAGTGCCTCTGCTGGAGAGACCAACCCTCAGTCTGACCAAAGCCTGCTTCTTAGGGGATCAAAACCACGATCTGTGTCCTGACTCCCCGAGCCTCTTATTTGAAAATGGCTGCTGTGTCTCTCTCCCCGCACCCCGTTTCCTCCAGGCTAAACCTACCTGACCAATGCCTCCACCTGTTCCTTGTAGGTCTTTTCTTCCAGGCCCCTTATCATCCTGGTGACTCTCCTCTGGGACACATTCCAGTTTGTCAGTCTCTGTCCTAAGTGTGGTGCCCAGAACTGGACACAGTCTCCTAGGTATGGTCTGATTAACACAGAACAAAGAGGCACCATCATTTGGCTTGACCTCCACGCAGCTTCAGCCGGCTTTTACTTTTCGGTAGCAACACCACCTGCGGCTCATGTTCATCTTGTAATCCACCAAGACCCCCGGTCCTTTTACGCATCCCCTGCCCAGTACGGCCCCTGTCCCCGCCTGCCATCCCACGCTGACAATTTTGCTTTTTCATACTCAGATTAAAGGTTTGCATTTCTCCCAGGTGACATTTGCCCCTTTGAATTTCATTGCTTTTTGCCCAGCAATCAAGCTTGTCCAGAGGCTCCTGGCCTTGGTCTAGGCAGGGTTACTCTTTCCTGGCCCTGGAAACTTTGGCATCATCCCAGGGGCTTCCAATGCAGGCGTCACTCAGCCGTCCTCAGGGTGTTTTTGAAGTGGGGGATAGACGTAGAGTGAGACCTTCCCTGGGCTACAGAAGTGCCTCGGGCACAAGTCTGGGTCGGCCCTGCTTGAGGCGCATTTCCCTCGGCTGACTCATCTGAGCTTCCAGCAGCCCAGAAGTTGCCAGGAACTGGAAGGGAGGTTCCCCCAAGGGCCAGACGGGCCTCTCGTGTCTTCAGCTTCATTGCACAAGCTTGCTTGCAGGGCAAGGCGGCTTCCAGGCACCTGGGGCAGCGGCGAGGTGAGATCAGTTGGCAGCTTCTCCAAGGCCGGACTTTGCACCAAAGAACAAAGACAGGTGTCGCTGCCCTGGCAGCTGCCGGGGAGGGTTGGGCTGGCAGACCCTTAACCCAAGATCCTGGCTAACCCCGTCTTTGCATGGCCTGCTCCCAAGAAGCCTGTTTTCTCCTCTGTCTCCCCTCCGTGTGCCGTTTTTCTCCCGGCTTCAGGAGAGGGCGAGGGTGGATGCAGAAAGGAAGGCGCTTGAGACACTGCGGGTGTTTTACTCTGAGCTCAAGAGCCAGCTTGAAAACTGCCCCGAGTCAATGAGGGAGCAAGTGAAGGACCAGATGCAAAGGGTCAGTGCCTCCTCTACCCCTGCCCACCTTCAGTGGGGCAGGGGAAGCTAGCCCAGGCCCACCGGCAGCAGTGCCCCTCCAGAGGCTCAGCAGGAGCCACCCCCCATCTCACACACAATGGCCTCAGCAGCCTTGGGGCAAAAGGGATGGAGCGCAAGGGCAGCTGGCCCACAGAATGGATCTTGCTGCCCAACCTCAGGAGGAAGAGGGGGTGCCAGGCAACCCCCACCCTCCTCGTTTTGGGCTTGTCCTGGGATAGTTGAGAGGGGGGTCCTCGGGGAGTCTAGAGGACGCTGGCCGACCCCACACCCGCAGAGAGCCTGCCAGCTGTGGTCCCTGGCAGGAACCCATCAGGCCAGCCTTGCCCAGACTGGCTCCTCTAAGCAGCTGCGTCCTGCGCAGGAAGCGGAGGCCCTGGAGACAGAGACCAAGCTCTTTGAAGATCTGGAGTTCCAGCAGCTGGAGAAGGAGAGCCGCTGGGAGGAGGAGGAGCAGCGTGAGATGCTGCACAGCGAGGCACAGGGCCGCCACCGTCTGGCCCTCCGGGAGGTGAGCCCAGAGCCCCTGCTTGCAGAGCCCGTCTGTCCGTGGCTCCGCTCAGCATCCCTCCTTTCTCCCTGCTGCAGGAACGCATGGCTGCCCTCGAGGGCCAGGCGAAGCAGCTGCGGCTGCAGGCTGCTCAGGAGGCTGACCGACTGCACCAGGAGAGGAGGGCCACCCTGCAGCGGCTCCAGCAGGTGGGCCACAGGGCAAGGAGCAGCAGTTGCAGAGGAGGCCCGGCTCTCGTGGCCATGGGGAGGCTGTTTCCGCTGACCCTCCCCCTCCCTGCTTTCCCCAACAGGAGAAGGAGGCCCTCCTGGTGCTGGAGCAACAGTTCTGTGCGCTCACTGGCAGTGCCGCATTCCCCAAGGGCTCCAGCCACCTCCAAGAGGTTCGAGGGGGATAGGGCAGCCTGGGGAGAATGTGCTCAAGGAGCTACGGCAGGGCTTGGGGCATGGCCTGGAAGGGTCAAGGGGAGGGGTGCTGGAGGTGGGACCTAGGCGCAAGAATGGCAGCACCCACCCTCTCACATACTCCCCCGTCAGGCCCACAGATGGGCTTTGAGCTGTAGAGGATATTTGACCCCTTGGCCCATGTCAGGTCAGCTTCCACAAACCCTGCTTGGGCTGAATGCAGGCCCTGTTGAGGCCTCAGGGGCCGCATTTCCAATACTCCCCCAGCCTTTCTTCCCCCCTCTTCTCTGTGGTTCCCACAGCCCTCCCTTTTGCACTTGTAAATGGGGTGCACTTGGCATTCCTGGTCTGGATCCCCACAGGCCCCGGGCAGTTGCTCCTCGACTTGTGTCCTGGAACAGTCTGGCTAGCAGCCCTCCCAAAGCTCAGCTCTGGCCTGGGTCTCTTGAGCCAAGATGGACAGGAGGTGCAGCAGCCCAGCTGGCCCCAAAGCAGGGGGCCATCCCCTCTGGCCACAGACCCTCCTGCAAGGACACCTTTTTCAGTCAGTCCAGCCACTGTGGAAGCGGCTTCTGCCCCCCCCCCACCGCTTGAGCACTCCCAGGGCTTTCTTCCCACAGGGCTGTCCCCCCGCAGTGGGCAGAAGCGGCAGCTCCCCCCGCAAGCTGACCAGCCCCCTCCTCGACCTCGGGAGGAAGCGTGAGGCGTCCCTGCACCACAAGGGTGGGTGATGCCTCATCCGTGCCCCTCCACGGGGCCTTGGTCCCTCTCGGTGGGTGGGTGAAGTCCTGCTGGCGCTGAGCCCCCCTTTCCCTGGGCCTCTTGGCAGGGCAGCGCCTGGCTGAGCCGAAGCAGAAGGCAGCTGTGGAGTGCCAGGCCCTGCGGGGGAGGGCCCTCTTCTCCCCCCCTGTGCCCCCCTCTGTCTTCCACCATCACCCCTTCCTGGGCCAAGGTCAACTGGCTGATGACCCCGAGCCAGCCTACGACACCCTCAGCCTGGAGAGCTCGGACAGCTTGGAGACCAACCTCTCCCTGAGTGGGAATTCCGCCTGCTCCCGGGACAATGCCTGCAGGTCAGCCCCCTCGGCCCCTGGGCTCCTGCCAGGACTGCCCCCCTTCCAGGTTCTCCCGCGTGGCCTCAGGGGGTGGGGGCTGCGTGGCTGGCTGGCTGGCTGCTAAGTGCAGACCCTCCTGGGCCGGGAGGGGCGGGCTGGCGGCTGGGCAGGCAGGCGATGACAAGTGGTTGGCCTTGCAGTGCCAGTGGGGCAGATGCCAGGAAGATCGAAGAGATGGAGAAGCAGCTGGTGGAGGCCCAGGCTGAGAGGTTCCGCCTGATGGAGTCGCGAGTGAGCACGAGAGCAACAGCCTCGGGATGGGGTTCAAGGGAGCCGGTCCCCACCAGCTGGCCCTTCCAAGCCAGTTGGGGAGGGAGCTCGAGGCGGGTGGTTCCCTTCTCCCTAATGAATTCTGCCCCCTTCCCCAAGCGGCAGGGCTGCCCAGGGTGAGTGGGACAAGAGTGGATAGGCAGCTTCTGAACATGGCTGGGGAGGGCAGCTGGGGGTACTGAGGGGGCGCAGTGGCCCACGCTTCTGTCCTGGCAGGAGCAAGAGATGGAACTGCGTCACCAGGCCTTGGAGGACGAGCGGTGGAGGCGGGAGCAGCTGGAGCGGCAGCTGCGGGATGAGAAAGCGCAGCGGCAGCAGCTGATTGACAGAGAGGTTAAGATGCGGGAGAAGCAGCTGGCTCAGGTGTGCAGGGCAGGGCTGTCAGGTTCCCCATGGAGAGGGAAGGCCTGTGCCTATCCTGGCACACATGGCCAAGGAGGAGGAGGAGAAGGCCCTGGGAGGGTTCTCTCTGGGGTCTGGGAGGCCGGCGTTGAGCTTGGCATAGGCGGACTTTCTTCTTGGCTGCAGGAGTTAGGGGGCAAAAGGACTTTGCCAGCACTGCTGCCAGCTCCACTGCTCCCCCCGTTCTGCAGGCTCGCCCCCTGACCCGTTACTTGCCCATCCGCAAAGAGGACTTTGACCTGCGCTTGCACATCGAATCCTCCGGCCACAGCGTGGACACCTGCAGCCACATCATTCTCTCGGAGAAACTGTGCAAAGGCTACCTGGTCAAGATGGGAGGCAAAATCCGGTCCTGGAAGAAGCGCTGGTTTGTCTTTGACCGCCTGCGACACACCCTCTCCTACTACGTGGGTGAGGCTCCCCAGTCCCGACCCGGCCAGCCCCCCTGCCTCCCTCTTGGCCCTCAGACTGGCTTCAGCCGCCGGCCTCTTCCTCTCCCCCCTGCAGACAAGCACGAGGCGAAGTTGAAGGGCCTCATCTATTTCCAGGCCATTGAGGAGGTTTACTATGATCACCTCCAATGCGCAGCCAAGGTGAGACCCAGCCTGAGCAGGGAGGTGGCAGTGGAGCCCTAACATACCCCCCCACCCCGGGACTGTGCTTCACCTGCCTTTCCTTCTCCCGCAGAAGAGACTCTTCCCTCCCAGCCTGTCCATGGTAGGGACCCATCCGTTTCCTCTGGCTAGCCCAGCAACCCTGCATGATCGATCCTGAATCCCTGAGCTAACAGAGCCATCCAGGAGGGGAACATTTGGGCTGAAACTCCTTAGGGACTGGGGCAGGGGGGTAGCACCGGGGGCAGACTAGGGCACCATCTCACCAGTCAACCTCCGCAGGGCCCAGGTAGCGTGCAGCCCCCTCAGCCTCAGGGCACCGCCTGAAGGCTAACGCTGAAGGTTGCGTGGGCTTCTTTGGGCCACATTTTGGCTGCCTGCCTTACCCGTAGCTCTTGTGTTGCATTGCTGCCATGTGGCGCCTTGCCTGCCCTGCCCCCCGCAGTGCCTGTTCCGGGAGTGTCGTGTAGCATTGAGAGCCTTTTGCTGCTCTCCCTTCAGGAGAGGTTTTGTGGGGGCCACTTCCGCCGCCTTCTGTGCCCTCGAGCAGGCGTGGCTTAGGGTTGGGGTCCTCTCCCTTCTCTTGGCAGAGCCCCAACCCTGCCCTCACCTTCTGCATCAAGACCCACGACCGGCTCTACTACATGGTGGCCCCCTCAGCAGAAGCCCTGCGCATTTGGATGGATGTCATTGTCACGGGGGCCGAAGGCTACACCCAGTTCCTGAGCTGAGGCAGTAGAGCCATGAATGGCCCGAGAGGGCCGAGAAGCTGTGGCTATCCCTCTGAAGCTTCCCAGGGATGGACTTCGTCAGCAGACATGGCCCCCTCTGCCATGGGTACCTGGGGTGGGCATGCGGGTCGCGAAAGCAAGGCCCCTGTCGGCAGCCTCTCCTGCCCATCACTGAACTCCAGGAGGAAACCTGGAACCGCCACGGTCAGGCTTTGCAGGGCAGGGCTGGCTGCCCCCACCCCCGCCGGCCCAGGCCAGTGCAGACAAGGCCCAGAAAGTCATCTTGGCTCTCTCATCTGCAGGGCTGCCCTGCAGGAGCGACTGGGAAGGGTTCCCACTGGCAGCTTGGGGTGCTGAAATTGCTGGCAAGAGTCTTTGCAGCCAAGAGACAGGAAAGCAGAATAAAAGCGTTTTGCATACTTTCATCCACATGGTCCTTTTGTCATGAAAAGAACTGGCTCAATCCATCAGCCCATCAAAGCACAAGACTGGAGCCAAGAGAAAGAGCCACAGCACACACGGCCCCCTTGACCTGAGAGGGCCACTTCTCAGGTCTGACTCACCATTTCCCACCATGATGAAGTGGATGTCAACGATGGGGGAAGGCTGCCTCTTCCTGATTCCCCAGCAAGCAGCCCAGAAACCCCCCTAACACCCCCCACCCCACAGGCAGCCTTGTGACTCTTGAGTCACAGCTCCCTTCTAAAGCTGTGGTTGTAGACTTCAGGATCGGCCCTAGAGATGCACTTTGCTTTTATCTCTCACTTGACCCGCCTCAGTGTTGCAGCCTTAGCTGACCATCGGCTTTCCAGAGTTCTTGTGAGGTTTTCCAGCCTTTATCTGCACCGGGGCTCATCCCTTTGACCACTGCTTGCCCCGGTTCGGCCCGGTTCTATAGAACCTGTAGCTGCGAAGAGCAGCTGACACCAAACCGGTTCGGTGTTTGGCCCACCCGCCTTCCTGGGCTCTAGGCTGTCCTTTATTCCCTGCTTTTCCCTCCTCAGCTGCTTTGTGTGGCACAGCTGAGGTTGAAAAAGCAGGAAACGAGAGGATTTTCAACCACTGCGCTCCCAAGCGCAGTGCTTGTCAGCTGTCCAGGTGGCACAGCTGATGATTTCTTGCAAACGCTGTACACATGATTGTCCCCAGTTCAGAGAACCAGCAAATCGCTCCACTGGCTGGTCCCGCCTTACCTTACCATCCAACTTGCCTAGTTTGGTAAATTGCTATTTTTTCTTTCCCCCCCCTCCCCCATTAGCTGTTCTGCTCTGCCAGGAGATTTAGATGAGCTAGAAAGCAGGAAATCCTTGGATTTCTTGCTTTCTAGCTAATCTAAAAGCAGAGCCTTACCTTCCTTAGGACAAGCTTTTTAGTCCAGACTCAGGTAGCCGATTGAAGATAGATCTCTAAGTGAATCTGATTCTGTGAGCAACTCAATCTGCCTGCCTGTTTTGCTTGATTTTGGGTAGAAGTTGCTTTTTTTGTAAAAAAAAATCAATATTTACATAAATATTTACATACAAGCTATGTCCACCTAGTCACGTGACCACCAAGCCATGTCCACCCAGTCACATGACCAAGAAGCCACGCCCACAAATTAGACCACACTCACAGAACCAGTTGTTAAGAAATTTGAATCCCACCCCTGCATTGAAGGCACATGCTGGCAACACACACTGAGAGTTTTATTGCCTGGCCAAATGGGTTCTCTATAGGCTTTAAGGCATGCAATGGGGCCCCGATGTGTGCAGGGCCTGCACAGTGCAGTCGTTCTGA
Source organism: Hydrophis major (assembly GCA_033807585.1). NCBI lineage: Eukaryota > Metazoa > Chordata > Lepidosauria > Squamata > Elapidae > Hydrophis > Hydrophis major. The sequence continues at coordinate 41,971,145 of CM066334.1, read as the reverse complement.
GCCACACCCATCCGAGGGTCTCAAGAGCCAAGCCAAAGAGGCGGCTACCCTTCCCAGTGGACAGGTCCATCCCTGAGGAACCCAGGAAGCCATGAGATCAGGACAAGGCAGGTCCCAATCCAGGGCCAGGAGGGAGAACAGCGCACGTAGGCAGACGTGAGCTGCTCTCCATACAGATCTAGCAGCTGGAGGGCCACCCCGTTCGTCCAGCCGAACCCTTCCTGCAGAGGGAACAGAAGAGGGATCAGAGGAGTGGGGCCTCTTTGATCAGGATATGCCCCCCACCCCCCTCCTTTGCCGTGTCAAGACCCCTTACCTGCACTGGATATTCCCCACCACCTCCTGGCTTCCCATCACCTTCCACGTCATACTAGAAAGAAAAAGGTGTCAGCAACGATGGCCAGCCGCTCCAGGCTAAGCTACCCTGAGGGGCCAGGCATGAAGACTCCATGCTGGGAAGGGGTGGGGGTGGGGAATGATGGGGGGTGGGTGGGAGCTGCATGGAAGAGGCAGGTGCACAGGAGAGCTACCTCACCTTCTCAAACATGCCTCCGTGCTTCTCGTAGACAGCCAGGTTCATCTGGAGCCAGCGCTGAGCCAGGCTGAAGGCCAGCTCTCGTGCCCGGGCAGAAGAGGATTTGACCAAGCCTGGCAGGGCAGGCAAAGGGTGTCAGGTGATGCCAAGGGAAGCTACCTCGCAGGTCTTGAGGCTGGGCTCTAGCAGGGAGAGTAGCCCCAGGGAACAGGGCAGGAGGCTGAACCCCGCACAAGCTGGAAAGGCAGGAGGCAGGGCCAGCCCCGGACCCGGTGAAACCCACCCTGGGCTCTTTGGACGGCCACCTCACCTGTGATCACCATGTGCTGCAGTGGGGCCCAAGCATTTGGAAAGTCCCACTGCTCCCCCATCCGTGTCAGGGAGGTGGGCAGTCCATTAGCATAGGACAGGGCTGAACTTTCCTGCAGGCACACACAAAGGGGGGGGGAGGGGCGGCATTTCCAGCCAGGGACAGTGGGTAGGGGGCAAGGCTGCCTTGAGGTGACCTATCCTGTTGGGCCCCAATCTCGGGGTTGCACAAGGTGCAACTAGGGACTGATGTTCCGTCTCTAAGGCCAGCATTGGATAGACAACAACCAGCCCTGGTGTCCCTCTCAAGGAGAGTCCCCCTCTGGTGCCTTTGCAGGCAGGCAAGGGGCCCCCGTCCCCATACCAGGGCTGCTCCCCCAGAAACACGTCAAGATCTGTGCGGGTAAATTGTGCTCCACTGCCCAGGTAGCGTCTCTCTCTGACCAGCCACTAGCTGCCTCTTACCTCCAGGTAGCGAAGCACCTTCTCTGCCCTGGGCAAATCCACATCACACTCTGCCCACAGGGGGCTTAGGTTGGAGGGGTAGAAGGCCGGGTTGTGCCTCTGGCGGAGGAAGTGATAGTCCAGCCAAACCCCAGCCTCCTCATTCCACAGGACAGCAGTGAGGGCAGCCACCCGCTCTCTTCGCGCAGCCCAGAACCGGCTTGCTTTCTCGCCATCCCCTGGAGAGGGCAAGTGGCACTCCATGCCCCAGGCAGGTGGCTCACCAGGGTCCCAGAGCTGAGCCAGCCTCCCCCCGGCCACACAGCCAGCGAGCAGCCCATGCCCCAAGAGGGAGTTGGTGGCAGTCGCCCCCTTTGTCCCATGTCTCACCAAGGACTTGGTAGAAAGTGGCCAACAGTTGCTCCACTTTGCAAAGAATGGCGTTTAAGTCCACTGGCACAACCCCCCTCACTCGGGTGTTTTGCAGTGGGTCCTGCAGTGATGGGAAGCCTGGCATGAACCAGCGGGAGGAGAAATCCCAGCCCGACTCGGCCGCACTCTGCAACTCTGCCCACAGGTCCTGCTGAGCTTCTGCGGGAAACAGGTGGGGAAGCAGGAGGTGGCAGCTGCTGGCATTGCCCACCAGAGCTGCAGGCAGGACGCAGCTTTGTTGCCATCCCTCGGATCCTAGAGGTGGAAGATGCCCTGAGGTGCCCAGGGGCCACTCCCGGCCAGTCTAGGAATTCACATTAAAGACCCCTATGAGTGAGTGGGTGGAAGAGGAGGGGAGGGGGAGGGGAGGGGAAAGGGAAGGGGGAGGGCAAGGCAAGGCAAGGCAAGGCAAGGAGCAATGCCCATGAAGCACAGCATGCCCATCGCTGGCAAACTACTTTTACTATGAAGAGGTTTCCTTAACATTTGATTGGCAATTCTCTTCCTGTGATTATGTTTGGCCTTCAGAGATCACAGAGAACCACCTCAGTCCTTTGATGTGGGAGACATCCTTTCAGCTAGTGAAAAAATGGTGCCCTATGCTTTGCCTTTAATGTCTTACCTGATTTCCTAAACCCTTCTTGAGATGTGGTACCCAGGATTTGTCCAATTGCTCACGGAGAATTTGAGCAAAGCGGAATGAAATGGAACTATTATTGGACATGTGGTGACTGGAAGCTCTGTTTCCGATTCAGACAATAATGGTAGGTGCTGTTTTTGTCATGTGCTGGGCTGCTCACACTTAGTTGGCCAGCCTCTACGACTTCAAGATCCTTTCCATAATGCCATTTCCGAGCCATTTCCCTCACCACGGACCTGACTGGGCAGTTACCTTCCTGCAAGCCCTTTGCCAGCTCCACGTCTTTCATATAGGACTCGGGTCTAGTGGGGAGAAGGGAGAAAGGTTGAAGGGGATCCAGATGTCCTTGGATATCAAGAGTGTCCAATTAGTGGGAGGAGGAGCATCTCTGCAGGGCCACTCACCTGGGTTCCCCCACCTGGACATTGTAGCGATTCAGGGAGTATTGCTTGCCCCCCACAGAAATATTGACAGCCCGATGGTCTTGCCAGAAGTGATACTCGACCTCGAGCAGGTGGATGTGTTTCCTGAAAGAGGCAGTGGTGAGAAAGCCTTGAGAAGGGGGGCCCCAAACATTCCCCTTTAGACCCAGTGACGGAGGGGGCAGGGCGCGATGCCCTTGGACAGTTCTGAAAGCAGCCCTGAGCAAGTCAAAAGTCCTGGCCACCACTTGGTTCAAAGATACTTGCCGTAGAAACTCTGTGTCATTTGTGTGCCTCAGGTAGCTCTCCATCATTAGGCTGAGAAGGGGTGGCTGACTCCGGCGCTCATAGTACACCCGGCCTCCATTTGGGATGTGCCCAAACCTGATCATAGGAAGCACCTGACTCAGACGAGGCCTGGCGGCAGGGCCAGAATCCTGCCAGGCCTCCCTGAGGCCAGCAGAGGAGCTGCTGCCTATGCCCACCCAGCGGGTTCCCCCTCTGCTTCCTGGGAGTGGAGGCAGGAGGAGGGGGCCACGCCTCTCCCCAACCCTGCCTTTCCCAGCAACCCTCACTTGCTGACTAGATAGAGGAAGTTCTGGATCAGGCCCTTGGCTGTAGCTGCCATGTTGGAGAGGAGGAGGCCTTCCAGGATCCAGAAAGAATCCCTGTAGAAAAGGAGGGGTGGGTTGAGGGAAAGGGGCCTCTCCTGGCCAGGCCGGTGGGTTGGGGCACAGTCCACCACCAGCCCTCCATGGCTCTCACCAGTAGTAATATTCACGGAACCGCCCCCCAGGCACGATCACTGGGTTTGGCACGTAGATGAGAGAGTAACGCCAAGGAGAGGCTTGGACATTGGGGTCCACCTGAAGGGAAATGGAGCGGCTGCTGCTGAGGGCCCAGCAGCCTCCCTCGGCACCCCCCAACCGGCTGAGCCTTGGCACTTACCCGCCTGCCCAGCTTCTTCCACTTGGCGTTCAGGACCCGGCCCCAGGACCGCAACTTCTCATCTGAAATCTTCTCAAGGAGGGGGATGCTACAAGGGGCCCAGGAGATTCAGAAGGCAGCCATTCGAGAAGGGATGGGACTCCCCAGGGAGGGATTCGGGGGGGGGGAATGTCACCCACTTTGCAACCTGCGCAAGGCCCCCCAAGGCCTCGGAAGAAAAAGGCTTCCATCCATTCCCACCCTGGCACCTTGGGAGGGAAAGCATCATGGAGCAGGAGATTCCCAGGCAATTTGGGGGCAGGCCAGGAGCACCGGGGGGAGGGGGGGGGCTGGCCTGAGAGTGGCTTTCCCAGAGAGGAGATTGGCCATTCAGAGAGAGAGGGTTGACTATTGGCTGGCTGCCACGGTCAAGGGTCCTCTGACCAGAAAGTTGGGTGGGGCTGTCTTCAAGGTCAGAAAGTGGCAAGTGACCTCAGGGAATAGGTGGCTTGTAGGATCTCAAAGACCAACACGCCAAAGGCCAATGCCCGTCTTGAAGGATGGCCAGGTTTTCTAGGAACACGGTCTCGTTGAGAACTCATACACTACAAGGGGCAGCCTTGTGCCATCTCTGAGAGCAGGGAATTTGTCACCACACCCCTTCCAGGTGCAGCTGTACCTGTCTGACCAGTCTGGAGGCGTCCAGATTTCCAGCTCCTTCCCTGGAGGAAAGAAGTGACTCTCCACAAATTGTGTCAGCTGCAGCTTGGATAAGGCTCCACCAGGTGTGGCATTCACTAATTCCTCAAAATGCTTCAGAACCACACCTGGAAGAATGGGACAAAAAATCTAGATCTGATCTAGGTTCACTCTGGGGTGGAGGGCTGAGGAGGGGCTAGACTTGCGCTAGCACACTTCAGCTGAAGCACCCTGCTGGCAAGCGCAGAATGGGCAGCCTTTCCTCTGCATGACGACATACAGCCAGTTTCTCCATTCAGGAGCACCTCTCCAAATGATTGGGCTGTTATGGAAGTAGGGTGACTCTGGCCCTGGGAAGAGAGGACTGTGCTCTAGGGGTGGACATTTACCTGGATTGGACTTCAGTGGCATGTCAACGAAGTCCTTGTCATCTTGAAAGAGCCTGGCCCGCTGGACCTGCCGCAGCAGCTCCCCAGTGCAGTAGATGTGGCTGGAGAGGAAGAACAGAACTGGTGTGCAGAGGAGCCATGCCCTTGGGGAAGCGAGGTAGCTGCCCCTTGATGCCCACGGCCAGGGCTCCCCAGGGGCAGGGCCCTAAACACCAAGCATTTCCTTCCTCCCCCTTCACCTGGGCCAAGAGCACTAGGCTGCCAAGGTGCCTCTCCCTACAGGGCATGGAGTCTGCTGCCACCTTGCAGGGCACTCCTTTGGACTCTGAGCAGCCCCACCCTTGCTGTCTCCTCCTCCTCGCCGTGGGGAAGAATCAGCCACAGCACAATGGGCCCACCTGGGCCACCACCGTTACAACTATAATCAGCAAAAGCAGCTCCGTCCAGTTCTGAGCAGAAAACATAAAAGTCCTGGAGCCTCAACCCAATCAATCGGAAGCAGCAGCTTCTGCCTCGTTCCCAACCAGGGATCAACTTCATCCCCACAAACACTTCCAGGCTCCTTCTAAGACGGGGGTGTCAAACTCAGGGCCTGTGGGGGGTTTAGATCGGGCCTGTGGGCTGGCCTGGAAACAAGAGAACTGGCCTGTGGTGCCCCCACCAGCAAAAAAGGAGCTCCCCTCCCCAGCTCCATTTTCACTGGCAGAGGACTAGGCTCCCGTGGGTGCCCCCACCAACACAAGTGACATCAAACTGGCCATGCCCCCACCCCAAGGTCAACCACCACCCTGATGCGGCCCTCAATTAAATCAAGTTTGACACCCTTTCCAAGGCAACTGTCTTTTCTTCTCCTCCTTTAACCCGCCCGCCCCAGCAGAATCTCCCTGGGCATATTTTGTGGTTTGGTAAGATTGGCACCAGGCCTTGTCTCATCTCTGTTGCGTGCAGTTTTGGACTGCAACGAGCAATTCTGTTTTCCAACAATGCTGCCCCACCAGCTCACTCACCTGTCACACGGAGGCAGAAGGCTGCCTGCCATTGCCTGCCACCCCCACAGAGCTGCACAAACGACCACGAATGCCCACCCCACTGGACCTGGCATTTCAGCGGAGAGCTCGAGTGTCCAGCAACACCGCCATTCCAGGCAAGGCCCGCAAAGCAAGCCTGCAGTTTCACACTCAGCTCTTTCTCAAGTTTCAGGCGGGGCTGCAACTGGCTGGGATGCAGAGGGCGGGGCCTGGGAAATTCCCAGAGCTTGGTGGCGCAAGTCAATCTTCGTCTACTCTGCATGTTCTTCTCCACACACTCTCGGGGCCTGGGAGGCAAGGCAAAGAGAGCAACATGCTGTACAAGTAAAGAGTCTGAAGCAAGTTCAGGTCCCAGCGAGCTTTTATTGAGCCAATTCTCTTAAAAATAAGTCAGGATTTTATAATTCAGCATTTTTGACAGGAATTTCACAGCCTTCCTTTATATACTTGTGGTACATATGCTGTGCCAAAATCTGAGCTCTGCTGGGCATTTGCCAGTTCCCAGTTCCAAACAAAAAATAATCTCCCCACCACCACCACCCCTCGTTGACAAATTCTAGCCCTCACTGTTTGTACTGGACATGGCCTGAAATGAACCAAGGATCAATGAAAAACATTGCTTGAACTGAATGAAAAAGTAGGTTCCCTAAATTTTCCAGTTTCAAGAAAGGGAAAATTGACTTATTTTCTTCCACACATTGCCACCCCTACATCTTGGTTAAAATACAGCAAGGCTGTATCTTTGTTATCCTCGCTTCCCCCCCCCCACCCCCCCCCACCCCGCACAGGACTCCAGAATGTTGCCTAAGGAGTAGAGTTGCAGCAGATTCGCCCTCTGGCTGCTCCAATCTTCCCTCCCTCCAGAAAACCATGATAGATTCCATTGCAAAGGTGGTGTGATCCCACTTGGATTGAACTTTCCATACCTTGCCAGGGAACAAATAAGGATTGTGCCCCAGAAGTAGCCTCCGGAGGCATGCTTTGTACCAACAGCATAGGTCAGGCTACTGCTGGAAATGACTCATACCCACGAAGGACCCTGGACACAACTGTGCCTCTCTCCATTGGCAAGATTCAGCCGGTCCTGTGCAAGCAAGCCCACCCTTAAAAAAAAGAACAGTAGAATGAGATGCCCAAATCAAACTCATCTGCTTTGGTGTCTAGTTTCTGTGATCTTGTCCAGCTCTAACAACAGACACAAAAGCAGAGGGGATAGGAAAAGATGCTCCCATCTCATTCTGTAATTAAAAAAAAAAAAAAAAGCAAAACTCAACCCACCCACCCACCCACCCACGGTCATCCCTATTAGGTGCAGGGGGTCCTGGGAAGCCCCCACCGATGTTATCACCAAAGCCTTGTTTTGCCCCAGCATTGAGTCCCCGGAGGGGTGGGGGACAAGGCAACAAAAGGGCCCAGGAATTTGTTTTCTCAAAATTTCTCCAGAAGCGCCTGAACCAGTTTTGAGAAACTGTTGGCAACGGCTCTGTGCATAAATCCAATTCTCAGCCTTCATTTTCAGATGAAAGGGGTTAAAAAAAAAAAAGACAGACAGACCGACCGACCGACTAGGGTGTCCCCGGTCGATGTCTGGAGCATCTTTCCCTTCCAAGTCCCTCTTCACCACTGAGAGACAAGGAGCCATTGTCAGGTGGCTTTCTGACCCAAACAAAGCTACCCAAAAATGGTGGTCAGAGGTTGAGGCCGCTCCTCTGCTAGGCGGCCACAGGTGAAGTAATACTTTCTCTTTATAAAAGGCTGTGCTTCAAGGGTGACAAGAGGAGCGTGGCCAGGCTGGACAGTGCCCACCTCAACTCACTGCACCGAATCAGGTGTTGTACATGTTCTCGCAAGTTTCAAGGCTGCTGCGCACATTTTGCCTCTGCTCTCTCCTCCTTTGGGAACGCCCCTGGCTGCTGCAGAAGAGCGAAAGTTTGCTTTGGGTCGCAAGTGCCCCCTTCCCCCACCCCAAGCTGTCCAACCCCAAGCACTTGCTCATCTAATACAGCCTCAGTTGAATTCCCAGCAGAAGAGCTTTCTGTTAATACAACTTTTGCTACGGTTACTTGGACAAAACATGTTCCACTCCCAAAGGGTTGTCAGGAGGCACCTGGCTCGAGGCAGTTCTCTTGAGGTCAGGGCTGGAAAAAGTTGGTACTTTCTATCAGAACTGCTTAGCTTGTCAGGGCAAGAAGGAGGGATGCGGTGGGCTCCAACCATCTTGTCTCGGAGCCAAGAGAGCCCTGGTGCCTCCTGGCCCTCTGCTGCTGGCAGGCCGACAGGGAATCGTTAAGACATTTACAGGTCGAGTGGTCTCACTCTTTCTGCCTGCACATCAGGCCAAACATCAAGCACATTGGGAGGGGCACACTTTAAAGCAACACTACTGTAATGGAAGCACACCCACACCCACATGGGGGAAGAGCAGAGGGCTCGCCTTGCCTGCTCTAGAATCTCTCATCGGACAGGCTTCAAGAATCGCCACAAGCTGGCAAGAAGTTCCAATGCCAGAAGCTGCCAGGGTTGACACCAGGACTTTGCCTCTTTGGAGTCTCTTTTGGTTCTGCCTTGCTTTGAGACAAAGGAGGCGATTGCATCTCCTTCCCTTTAAGACAAATCCAGCTTCCCCTGGAGGGTTGGTTTTTGTTTTTTTTGTTTTTTTTTTTTGGGGGGGGGACCTTGCCTGACACTCTTCCAAATATTGCAACCCCTAAAGCAAGCCAGGCCTGCCTAGAGGCGTGGAGTCAAACGTGCTTGGTATCGAGTAGCGTTGCAGAAAACTGAGCCCCTCTCACCTTTAGCTGCTGTCAAGATCTATCTACAATCCCTTTAACGCCAGCAAGCCTCATCCAAACAAAGAGAAAAGAAACTTATATGAACCCTTAACAGAAAAACACATATTTACAGAGTTTATACAAGTATACACATCCAATTTTCTGCAAAACACATAAGAGAGGAAAAACCATCATGGCTTGGAGACAGCAAGTGCTGTGCCCCCCCACGGGAGACTCACGGAGGGCAGTATGTAGTGTTCTGCGAGAGCCCCGGGGGCGTTTTGGGGGGCTCCTGCTGCAGATTGGTTGGCAAGTGGCTCTTTCCTCTCAGAGTGTGGAGGTTTCCCTCAATCAACCCAGGCCATCCAGGTTATTTTGCTTAAATACACATATTTACAGAGTGGGTGAACAGCAACTGCATCTCAATTCCTCCATTAAAAGAAAGTTAACCAAACAAAACTACTGACAGGGGTCACCTTCCAGCACCCGGAAGGGGAAGGAAACAGAGGTGGGGAAAGAGACTTCGACCTGAACCAAAACGACTCCTTGCGCTGTATCCAAAAGGGATTTTCTGAATGGTCTCATAGCATAAGGCACTTTGCACAAATAAGTAACAAGCTCTTTAGCTCAAAAGACAGATGAGGAGGAGCCAGGGAGAAGTTGAAATGTACTCAGTCGGGCAGCTGTGGGTGAATTTGAAATTGCAGTCAAGGTGGAGTTTGGGAATCTTCTCATTTCAGAGTTCTTCTACTCCATCACAAAGAAAGAAATTAAAACCAGCAGTTAGTGCAACTAATGTTCAGTCAGCACACAGTGCAAACAAGTGGGAAAAACAAAAGGTATTTTCTTCCTATCTTCTTCTGCTTTTGTCTTCACAGCCAATTTTTTTTTTTAAAAGGAGGGGAAAGCTCTGTAATTTTAATTGTTCCAAAACAAAAAGAAGAAAAACCCTCAGAGAGGAGCCTCCCCCCAAAAATGATGTTTCACAGGTCCAGATCAAAGGGCTTTAGCTTTTGTGTTTAAGTAAAGCCTAGAAAAAGGGGGAAAAAAGGCCTTTAGCACCAAGGAAACAGCACCAACAAGCTACTTGCCTGACTGCTGTGGCCCAGCCCACTTGGTGTCCTGCCCCATCAACACCTCGAAGATGCAGGCTCGGGAAGGCCCGGTGTCTCAGAGCCGCAGGCCAAGGAAGGTGGGCAGAGTCTGGTCAAAAGCTGGACCTCTTTTCCTCTGGATGGGCGCTTTCCTTCCTTCCAGGGCCCGAGGGCCCCACTGGGGCTCCTGGGACAGGCTACGCCAGAGGAATAGAGTGCCCCCCCCCCAAATTCAGGATACCCACCCGCCACATGTCCCTCAGATACCTACGCAGCAATTACGGTTTATCATCTTCTACGGTCTCGCTGTGGTATTCTGCCACATAGAGACTCTTGTCGATGTTACTAGGGATGGGCTTAATTTCTGTCCCCAGCTGCTCTTCAATACTCTTCAGGTTGAAACGATCGTCATAGGTGATCAAGTTGATGGCTAGGCCTAGATGGCCAAATCGACCTTCAAACAGAAAAAACAAAGGCTTTCAGTCTGGCGGCTGGCTTCACGAGGATGCCACGTGGCTGACTGGGGGGCGAGCAGTTCTTTCCTCCCTGCCCTGTTTTCCAGTGTCAGACCATCATTTGCTGGCAGCAAAGTGCATCCTGCTTTCTTGGTTTAATCCAACAGTGGCTTTAAATATCTGTGAAGTGCCTTACAATGTACAAGTGGCAATTGTGCTTCTTGATAAGCCAGTAACTGCTGAACTTGCCCAGCTGCTACCACCCTGCACAGAGCAGCACAGAAGCTCAGCAGGCTGAAGACCAGGTGATTTATGGGCCTGATGTCCTTGTGGGGGGCAACCAGCCCCTTGCTAGAGGAATGGATGGACTGACTGACTGCTCTCCAGAGCCCCTCTCTGAGGGTTCTAACTGCTCATACATGACACACAGTTGATGTTCCACCAGCATTCGCAAAGTTATGGGAAACATCCTAAATCAAGAGGTTCAGAGTTTGCAATCCATGCTAGCTACTAGCTGCTAAGAATCATCATCAGATACAGCCATTTACATCAAAGGCAACACAGGCAGTTCTTAATTTACAACCATTCATCTACTGATTGTTCAAAGTTACAACAGCATTGAAAAAAGTGACCATTTTTCACACTTATGACCGTTGCAGGATCCCCATAGGCACACAATCAAAATTTGGATGCCTGGCAACTGACTTCTATTTATGGCCTTTGCTGGATTCCCGGGTCACAGGATCCCCTTTTGCGACCCTCTGACAAGCGTAAGTCAACGGGGAAGCCCGATTCACTTAATAACCATTATTAACACGACAACTGCAGCGATTCCCTTAACAGTTATTTCAAGAAAGGTCGTAAAATAGGGCAAAGCTCATTTAAGAAATTATTCACTTGGCTACGGATATTTTGGGCTGAATTGTGGTTTTAAGTCAACAACTACCTGTGCTATATGACTGTGATTTTTCACTGAACGATGTCCTCACCTGATCTGCCAATACGATGGAGATATGTCTCTGCCAGCTTTGGAAAATCAAAATTGATCACAACATTCACAGCTTGGATATCAATACCTCGGGTAAAGAGATCTGAAAAACAAACCTTGCATCTTAGAAAAATCTAGTAATACAAAAAAGACGGGCTCAGAATCTCTGGCTGTGTAAGTAACACAATAGCCTCAAGCACAAAGAAATGTTAGCGTGAAAAATGTTCAAGACTGGATCCTGCAGGTTTCTTTCTTTCTTTCTTTTTTTTCTTTTATGGCAAAAGTCTCCCTTATTTCCCACCGTCTCTACTTTTTGAGATAGACTGCCTCAATTTGGAAAACAAAAGAAATGTAAAACGATGCTGGTTTAAAATATGTATTAAAGCAAGCCAACATAAAATATCACCTTAAAATGGTTGCAATTATTAAAAATTCTCCAAAATGACAAGATATCTTTTAAATTCACGGTCTCAATGTTGAAAATCTGTTTGCTTTTCTGACTATAAGGAGGATACCATCCAGGAGACTATTTCAGGATCAGAGTCAAGATTTGGAAACACCGATTTCTAGCCTAACACGAGGGATATGCAAACTGTCAGGTAGATTCTGGCTGGAGCAGAAGATCTGAGTGTGGAACTATGGAGGATTTTACTGGCCAAACCAGCATTTTGGACTGAGCTGGTCCTCCCTTAGGCACAAAAGCCAGCTGAGTGATTGGGGCTCATCTGGTAGATGACCAAGCCGGACCCGAGGGAGGAGAAGTCAAATGCATCAATCAGTCTGGCGTCCCTCATGCCCACAAGAGACCTAAACCCAGCCCACCTCAAATTCCATTGACTTATCTATCTCCAATTTACTTGGACCGTTAGTAGTTCAGATTCTTGTAGAGAGCATGCAATAAACCATCATATTCTTTTGAACTGACTGGACTCCCTGATTTTCCTATGCTTGACAAATTCCTTTCTCTCAGCCCAAACCACCTCGGTTTTGTGTGTGTGTGTGTGTGTGTGTGTGTGTGTGTGGCCTGTACCAATTGCAGCTTCCAGATAATCTTTAAAAGCAACCCATGTAAAAGCACATTGCATTCATCTATTTAAGAAATAACAACACCGGGGATTCTCTTAATTTTATAATATCCAATTGCTGAAAGTACCGTAACAAATTCCAAAAATGCAGCGCTGAAACATCCTAGAAAGAGCCTTTCTGGGCAACACACAAGCCATGGAAAAGGACAGGATACTCACCAGTGCAAACAAGGTTGCGGCATAAGCCATTCCGGAAATCATGGAACACTCGATTGCGGTGCTCCTAGAAAAGGAATTGGGAAAGTTTCATCAACTTACTCTTGACCAAAGCCCAAATGTTTGTCTTTCAGCACCTAAAGGAAAATCCAGGTGCTTTTACTGATACACCTCTAATTGAAGAGAACATTCTACTCAGTGGCGGATTAAAGCTCACTGGTGCCCTAAGCACTGACAAATCTTGCCGCCCCTTTTGTATATGCAAGATTTTTTACAAGTCTTCATTGTTTTTTTCTTTCTTTCTCAACTTTGTGGTGCCCCCTTTGGGCCTGGTGCCCTAAGCACGTGCTTAGCCTGCTTAATACACCATTGATTCTACTTGATAAGGAATGCCTGGTCTGTGGCAGAACATGCAATTCACAAGACCAGTGGCTCTTCTGACACTCACCCTGGGAGCTCTGTTCAGGCTGAGTATATGAAGTCTCTGGAAATAGATCCACTACTCCTCTCCCTCCTACAACTAGCACCTAAAATCCAACAAATATTCATTAATTGCTCCAAACAGCACACTAACCTGTCTCATCTTTGCGTGAATGTAGAAGCAGGAGTACCCGAGCTGGGAGATTTTCTTAGCTAATAATTCAACCCGTTGGGAGGAGTTACAGAAGATGATGGACTGATTTATTTGGAGCTAAATGCAAAGACAGTAAAGTGTTATATTGTATTCTGCTTCTAAATGGCAAAGGAACTTGAAAATATGCAGATAATACTAGACTATACAGCTTGGAAACAGGTACACAAAAAGAAGGCAGTACCTAAAGAACTGAAAAAGCAAAAATAAAAGCTATATTAGTCATTAAATAAGACTCTATTCAAGCAATATTCTACAAGATTCCTTTCACCTGATCACTTTGGTCATTGTTTAAACCCAATTTAGTTTAAATCTTAGTTCTTACCCTGGAAAACAGTGTGTTGAGGCAGTGCACTTTCTGGCGCTCAGTTACGTAAGCGTAGTACTGGGTCACCCCCTTCAGAGTCAGCTCCTCCATCAAGTTAATCTCGTAGGGTTTCTGCAAGTGGGAATTCTGGAAGAGAAGCATTCTGGCATGTACAGGAGTCCTTGTCTTATGGAACACAATGGAGCCCAAAACTTGTTGTTAAGAGAGACATGCATTAAGTGAGCACTGCCTCATTTTACGACCTTTCTTGCCACAGCTGTTAAGTGAATCACTGCAGTTGTTAGGCTAGTAACATGGGTGTAAAGTTAACCTGGGTTTCCCACTGACTTTGCTCTTCAAAAGTTCACAACAGGGGACTCTGCAACCATCATAAATACGAATCAGCTGCCAAACGTGTGGATTTTTATCATGTGAGCAAAGGGAGGCGGCCATGACCGGAAGTGTGAAAAATGGCCATTAGTCACTTTTTTCCAATGTCGTCGTAACTTTGAATGGTCACTAAACAAACCATTTTAAGGACTATCTCTGGTTTGCAGTGTGGCAAGCATAACCATGCTTCACCCTTTGCTCAGTTATGCAAATTTGGGCTCATTCAACTCACCATAAACTTCTGCACGCTTAGAGGGAAAGTGGCCGAGTACAACAAAATCTGCCGATTCTTAGGTAGAGTGAGTATAATGTCCTCCATTATTTGCACAAAGTCTTGGGACAGTAACTTGTCTGCCTGCAAAATAAATTAATACATGATAAAAAAGGGGGCAGTTGTTCCATGCTTAAACAGCCCTCCCAGAATGGCTGGACAGAGTCCCAGCTTATCTTAAAACAATGCTTCTTAGCCAGCCAGCCAGCCGCGGCCTCCTTTCCCAGCTGCATAAGGGGGGAATGAGCCCAAAATCCACAAAAGGCACCCAGGACAGCCGATCTGGTGGCTTAGATTGCAGCTCATGAAGTCAGTTAAACGTTACCTCGTCTAGGACAATCATCTGGATATGGTCCACTTTTGCTACTCCCTTTTTGATGAGATCCAGAATCCTTCCTGGGGTTGCTATCACGACATGCACTGCAAGCAGGAAAGAAGAGCAGCTTATTAGGCAACTGGATTAAAAACCTGGCAGAAAAGAAAGCGGGGGGGGGGGGGATTACCCCGTTCTTGTCATCCTACCTGTATCATCAAGCCTCATTATATCATCCCGCAGATTGGTTCCTCCTGTGGTTGCCATCACTTTCGCCCCTCCCATGTGTTTGCTGACCTGGATGCAGATCTGACTGACTTGCAAGGCAAGCTCTCTTGTGGGCACAATCACCATTGCTGTTAAGCAAGAGATAATTTGAGGCACTCTTATTCCATGATCCCAGAGGATTTTTATGCTAATGTATGTCCAGGGAGGGCTAAACATTAAGGTATTCAGAAATCCAAGTGTCCTGTCTAGCTTGCTTACAAAGACTTTTAATGGAGACCAAATAGGCAAGTGGCCTGGATCTGACGGAGTGCCTGAAGCAGGGGTGTCCAAACTCGTGGCCCTTGGGACGGACACGTCAGGCGCTGCCAACATCCAGCCTTTGTTTTAGTGAAAGGGAAAAAAGTCGTGATACATCACGTGACAACGTGATGCCACAAGCTGGAAACTCCTGGTCTTAAGCTAATGGAAGACGAACCATTTCATTAGCTTTTCAAAGTTCATAGTAATGCAGAAACAGCACCTTCCAAGTCACATTTCTC
This sequence comes from Hydrophis major, assembly GCA_033807585.1. Classification (NCBI taxonomy): domain Eukaryota; kingdom Metazoa; phylum Chordata; class Lepidosauria; order Squamata; family Elapidae; genus Hydrophis; species Hydrophis major. Next base: position 41,956,092 of record CM066334.1, on the reverse strand, counting down.
CCCAACTCACTATACAATGCAGTGTGTGGAGTGTGAGAAACTGAGAAAACTGCAGTGAAGCTTTCCCAACCAGAGTTTTGGAAGAGAAATGCTGATACCCCAAGCCTGTCTGTTTAGTAGTGACTACCTTTTCATGCTTTGAACTTCAGGAGTATTAAAAATGAATTAGTGGGACCCAGGAATTCAGAATATTTACTTTAAAAATCCAAGGCCTTCTAGCATGATCTATCCCTGCCTGCTGCACCTCTGCCCTATTGTACTTTTAATGACTTTGCAAAAAGACCTAAAGTTATTGATAATCCTTATTTAATTCTTGCATCTATGCTTAAAATTATTCATTGCTAAGGAGCTTGCGCATGACATACCTCCCCACCCCCAAGAACAAAGGGATCATAGGTAAGGAAAACCAAAGCATTCTTTTCCAACCTCAAAATCAGAAGGTTGGATTTGTGTAAGAACTCTCTCTTCTGAAATTTTGCAGAATATTTTCCTCAATATTAATACGGCAAAAAATATTAATGATTCCACAATTACCAATAAAAAGATAGGTTATCAACTGCTTTCAACCAGAAAACTCTGATCCGATTAACAAAAAAATTAGCAATTTGCTTTTCTAAATAATCAGAATGTAAAGGCATCTAGAACACAGATGTCAAACTCGATCGTGTCACATGACATATTGTGGCGGTTTTTGCCTTTGCTGAGCTGCGGTGGGCGTGGCCTGTGTGTGATGCACCTGGCCCGTGGCAGACCTAATCTAGAACAACAACAACAAAAAGCCCACAAAAACAAACCCAGCAACAATCTGTCTGATTTTCTCAGACTAAAACAAAAGCATTAGGCAAAAAGGAGGATGTGCAAGATTAATTCCTGGAATCATTGCAAAATAAGATTTTATTCTTGGGCTTGGAGACCTTTAAAGATACATCTCACTGGATGCTCTTGTTCCAAGGTCGCACAAACAGGAGGACCTCACCACCCCACCCCATGTCCTGCTTTCTCAGATATATGGCTAACTGAATGCTGGCTTGGGATAGACTGAATCAGGGGAGCAAACACTGTGGCAAAGTAAGGGGTGCTCTCGATGGACCGAGGGGAGGGAATGCTGAATGGGGAGCACAGCAGTCTTTCTCTTCTACCTACATAAAACAAAGACTTCCACTGTTAGCAGCAGCAGCAGCAGTTTCTCTGTGAAATCCTTCAAGCCCTTCCAGTTAATCAGTAACAGTGATCCCAGGGGCCTTACCAATTCCAGTCAAGCCCTTTCCCAAATCCTTCTCTACTTTTTTCTTTCTTTCACAAAAGTTGAAATAGCTAGCAATCTAACAGGATCCCTGGTGACAATGTAAGACCTGTTGCAACTGGAGTCAGTGTGGCTTGTCATCTTCCACTGACCTTGTATGTTGTCCTTCTTTAAGTCAAGCCTTTCAAGTAATGGAATGAGGTAGGCACCGCTCTTGCCAGTTCCGTTCTTAGCTCTGGCTAAGATGTCCCTTCCAGACAAAGCAATAGGAATGCTCTCCTCCTGAGAAGAAGCATGAGAAAAGGGAAGAGAAAGTAAGATTTTGAATGAGATAGAAGCAAAAAATACAAACAGCTGTCAGAAGATATAAACATAGAGAGTAAAAACAAAAAGGAGAAAAGGGCCACACTTTAGATCATGGGTATCAAACTCAATCGCGTCACATGACGTATTGTGACATATCACAACATTTTTTGCCTTTGCAGAGCTGGATTAGGCATGGCTTGTGTGTGAGACATGCAGCCCTGTTTGACACCCCTGCTTTAGATGAAAAGGCAGAAAGGTTAACTGCTTGCAACTATGTTCTCGTTCCCAGCTGAAAGAGAGGGTGACCCAAGTGCCAATACATAGTCAAATCATCACCCTGCACAACTTAATGACACATGGCAGTCATCTGGCAAGGAACTGATCATGACAGATTCCCAAGTCAATAGGACTCTGGGGCCTTAACTAGGTAGGCATCCAGCTGTTGAAAAGTAGCAATATGGACTTGTGATGTCTTCTAGATGGTCTGTAACCTGCATGACAAACTTCTATGTTTTTCCCGTCTGCCTCTCTAGACAGAAAAGGTTGGGTTTGGAGACAGGAATATTTCTGCTTGAGTAACAATAACATTCAAACATCAGTGTCATAAAGGAGCCTACTGGAAACATGAATTGTTTTGTTCCAATTCCATCTACCACAAGAAATAGAAAAAGCTAGATCCAATGAAGTGGTAAGAAATCTCGGCCCTTTACTCCAGGGACCCTATGCTCTCCATCTCACACAAAAAGGCCATTTCCATATGCACAAGAGCGAGTCCTTCAACCGGGGTGGCTTTGGCCGAGAGGAAAACATGAAAGGATAGAATCTTATGAATGGAGGAAAGTGCTCTTTTCCAAGGAAGGGAAGGATTTGAATGGCAAGAGGCTGCAGAGAGAGAAAAGGTGAAGGAAGATACTCCAGCGCTCCTTTCTCCACTATGTTCATCAGCCTTCCAGGCATGCAGTATTGTTCAAACAAAACAATACAGGCAGAGCTTCAGCAGAAGCTGATAGCATACGACATGTGTGCATGGAAATCCAAAGCCTTATATTCCCCCCACTATTTATAAAAGGTAAAATAAAATTTCCATTCATTAATAAGCATCTTATCATAATTTACTAAACTTACTCAACCTGCACTATAGGTGACTAACCTGAATAGGAGATGGCTTTTCCCAGCCCATTTCAAAAATTCCCATCAGCAACTCCCGCTTCAGACAATAATCTTCAAACTCATTTCCTTTTGTCGACGTCACATCCTAGAGAAGCAAAGCAGAATCGTTAACTCCTGTGATGTCAGACTCAATGCAAAGGGCATTCTGAAGCTAAGGCCAGCAGCAGGGTGGGAACTCTGATATGGCTTAACGCTCCCCCAGGGACTAAGACATTCTAGAAAGCAGTGGGAAGCAGAGAAACTGGGCTGGCCAAGGCTATGATGTTAACATCTAGAAGATGTGTGTACTTGATAAAAATGTATGGGGGGGGGGGGTATAAATGGTGGTAGGGGATGGGGTAGCATTAAATTCAAGGTAAGTTGCAGTCTATACCCACTGCTGCTGCTTTTATTCAGAACTGGGATGCATAGGGGAGGAGGGGAATATGTATGCTTTTAGTTTCACCAATTAGTTTAACATGGTTATTTGTAATTAGCTGCTTCATCTACAGCAGGCAGCCATTGCTTGCAACAGACATTTTTAGTTGGTGTAATTTCAGATTTTGCAAGTAGATAGCAATCAGCAAAGTAGGCAACCTATCTCAATGTGAATTCTGTAAGACAAATCTGATTTAATTGGTTTGAAACCTTACACTTCAATGAAAGGAACACCTACTGCTAAGCATCAACATCACTTCCTTTCCCGTGTTTAAAATTTTAGAAAGTCCTTACCGACGTTTTGATTCTCAGGTCTTTCGGAGGGAGCTTTAAAGTCTTCTTCCAGTCATCGCCAGGTCTGAAGTGAGAAAATTATTAGCTACTGGACCTGATTTTGGTTTAGCCACACATCACGTATGATACAATCATACGTGTGAGTATGATACCCACTCTCAGAGTTGAAAAATGCAAAAATAACAGCCCTTTTAATCCACCTAGAATCTGACAAACTTCATGACATAGGAAGCAAAGGACATTTTAAGTCAGTATAATCAAGTGTTAACATAGCACTAAGCAAGTACTAGAGAACGTAGAGAGAATATGAACACGTCATATACTACTGAGTAACTTTTAAGTTCAGTCACAGTTATCTTTTTCTCCATATCTCAAAACAGCAGCCTTCGTTTTATAAGATATGCAGGACTGGTAACATATGGCTGGACTAAAATCAACAACTTCCACTGTACAAAGTATATTTGCACCAGTGCTCTTCAGGACCTTAGCCACTAAACCACGGTGTGTTAAAAGCCCAGAAGAAACTTTCTTCAACTCCTTATTGCACAATCATTTTCAACTGTGAACAATGCAACAGACCATAACTAAAATTGCTTTCCCAATGCTGAGCAAGCTATTGGCACTCCTGAAGACTTGTGCTCTTGAATACAAGCAGTGTTGACAAGCAGGATGCAGAGGAGACCCTGGTGATGCTTCCAGACCTCTCTAGAGCTGATTACCTAGAGCTGCAGCAGAAGGCACTGTTCTACACTGCCTGTCACTACTTGCAGAGCAATCACCCTAAGCTGGAAGACGGTTATTTATCCTGGGAAGTCCCAGGCTCCCTATTTTGTTCTGTACCATCTCACCGTATTCTTCAATCAAAGCCAAACAGGTTGCATGTTTGGTTTAAATGAGCAGAGATTACAGGATCAAGGCAAACTGCTGGAAAGAAATGTCCTGTTAAAAAGAATCAATTCAGTTTCCTCCAGAAAAAATATGCCAGTTGCTCACACCAATATAACCTGAACATTACTTGTTTTAGGCTGGGTAACCCTTCGGAAGTCTTCTGAAGCAATTACATGATTCACCACTCCCGTTTCCATTGCTACAACAATGGTGCTCGATAAACTTGCTGTTAGTAAGGGAACCTCCCAAATATATAGGATTGTCTATTATATGTTGATTCTCTGCTTTAATCAATCCCTAATGCAGGAAGCAATCTGACCCCTGCTTTTAGCCAAGGATACTCAATATCAGTTCTGATAAAAATAAAGCAGTTCCAGTGTTAGCCTAAGGGCTTAGTGAATTGAATCCAAGGTGCTGGTTCCTTCCTTTAGTGCTTTCTAAAGCAACCATCCCAAATCACTGGAGCCCTTTTCTCAGTATGCTGCCCAAAGTAATAGTAAGATTGGTGGCATATAAATTTAATAAATAAGTAAATGTGCTTCTCCATTCACCTGGGAAAAATCTGTACTGGGCATCCAGTTGAGAGAGGTGTCTAGGATCTGTATTGGGGGGGGGGGGGTGCCTGCAGTTGTGCGGTTCCCACTCATAGAAACCCAGCAGAAGTAGGAATCCCTCAGGTTGCTCAGCAGGCAGCCTTTCTTTAGGATCTCCTAACAACTGCATATCTTTACCCTTTGCTCCATCCCATGCTAAATTAAACTATAGGAAGCAAAGAACGGATAAGTAAAATATGACAAATGTGAGACAAATGCAATTCAGGAATAACATCAAATATTGCTATAGTTGGTAAAACGGGTACAAAAAGGAAAATGCTCACACTCCATCCAGAAGTCAAAACTCTGAGGACATTCTGGCTGCCTGACAAGATGGCTGCCAATGCTCTAGACAAATACTCACTTGATGGTGGAGGCCATGCTCTGCGCTTGCTGCTGAGTGCCATTGTTGATTGTGTTGGGATGTTTCAGCTGGTTTATCTGTTGCTGAGCCTGTGTCCCCCCGCTTCCTGGACCACCACCAGGTTTTACTGGGCCCCTCAGCTGTCCATTTTGACTGGAGAGACCCATTATAACAGGGTTCTCTGTTCTGGCCGTACTCATGTTTGCCTTTTAAATGTCTTTCAACTTCCAAACAGTTGTGAGTACGGAAAGTGTAATAGTTTATTAAACTCTCCAAGATGAAGAGATAAATTAGGTCCTGCTCAATAGATGAGTCTCTTATTGCAACACAGGAAAACACCTGTAAAATCACCCAAGAGAAACCAGTCACTTGCGCTGATGCCCTGTGGGGCCACTCTTTAAAAAGTCTTCCAACACACTTGAGTTCCGTCCAATCTACTCACTTCAATCTGAAAAGAAGGCAGACAAAGCCGTTAGTACCTGCAGCTGCTGGCTGCATCCACTTCCAAGGAAGTTTGGGGGACGCAAGTAACCTGGGCGGCAGATGGTCCGGCTGGGGGCAAGGAACACATACCGTGTACGAGGCACCCCTCGGCGAAGCGCAGCTTTTCTCCTGCGCCATTCAAGGGACGGAGGTTGGCGAAGCTTCCTCGCTAAGATACGTCTCAAAACTGCCCCGCTCCCCCGCCAACCCGGGGGGGGGGGGCGAGGGTCTGAGGCCCGGATTCAGCCAGCCTTCCCGCCTCTGTTCACGGCCTCTGGATGAAACGGCCCCGCTTCCCCGCCTTTGTCTCAGGCCCGGCCGGAGGCGGTGGCAACCCAGGCCTCGCGTCGGGAGGCGGGCCAGGCCGCTCGGAGGACGCGCCGGAGGCCTCGCTCCGGAGTCGAGCGGCACAAAGGCGGGCGCTCCCGGCCCAGCGGAGCCTCAACCAGATGGGTAGAGAGGCCCTCGGTCGCCGGCCCTCGCCGCGGCGGAAAAGCCCAACCGCCGCGGAGGCCGGCTCCGCAGCGCCGCTCTCCACCACCGGCGGCCCGGGCAGCCATACGAGCACCTCTCAACCACAGCCCGCCCGCCTACCTGCCTGCCTGCCTGGCGGCCGCGCTCGCTTCCCGCTGCGGCTCGGCCCGTCTCGCGGCCCGTCGGCCGTGACTCCGCTCGGACTGTGGTGGCGGCGGCGGCGACGCGACAACAAGATGGCGGCCCTTCCCTTCCTCCTTCCTTCCGTCCTGGCGCGCGCGCCCTCTTCCTCCTCCCCCTCGAGCCACACCCACAGCCCGGCCGCGCAGGCGCCCAGCGACGCTTAAGAGCCGTGCCCCCCCACCCCCCCGGGAGGCGTGCTGGGAGGCCTCTCCTGGGCGCCCCTCACGACTCCGACCGGCGCGGCTCTGCTGCGGTCCCGGCGCCTTTCCCGGTGTCGTCCCCGGGGCTGCCTGTTCAGTGCCGGCCGAGCCAGGGAGACTCTCTCTGGGCCAGTTGGGCCCGCCAAGCGCCCCCCTCCCCCGGGGGGCTTTGAGCGGGGACGCGGGGGGCCTGCCGGTGTCCTGGGAGAACGGGCCGGCCGGCCTAGAAGCTCTGGAAGCGGAACCCTTCAGGGAGCCTGAAAAGGGTCGCCTTGGCCGCGTGGCTCTTTTTCATACCAGCCCAGCGATGCATCAAGCTCAACTTTGTTCCCAGTGCGGAACAAAAGTCCCATTCAGAAATTACCCATTTCTAGGAACGTGGTTCCCATTATGTGAGTTCATAGGTGCAGCATTAACAAAGCCCCGTCCTGGAAGTGATCTTTGCCCAGTCTGATCAAAGCAAGGAGCAGGGTAAATAACGGTCCAAACAAGGCCTGAATATCCCCATCTTCCTGGTGTGCACATCACAAACCTGAGTGAGTTGGGTTGAGTCGCCTGCGACCAGAACAGAAGATGGAAACTTCTTAAAAAGTGGTTTTATGTAATCAGGATCTTAAAACTTAATTTGGCTTGCAAATCAGGAGCTTCCGTCTCTTGTTTGGCCATTCCTCCCCTGATCATTTCTCTGCTGAACCCGCAACAGGTGGGCAACCCTGTGTGTTGCTTCCTAAGTCATGGCTGAGTTTAGGATCACCCTGGAGAATGTCAACTGGGTGAGTGTGGCTGGCAACTCTGACAAAGACCTGGGTTGCTCCATGAACAGGGCAGAGGCGGCCCAATGGACAGGAGCCTCAGACCAGAGAAGTGCTTGGCACTTCTGCCTGGCCTGAAGGATGGGGGATCCCTCTGGAGGGGGCAGGAGTGCTAGCCCTCCCCACCCAAATTCTACTGGGAGGGAGATTGTGTCTCCACTGCGAAGTGTGCAGGCAGGACTTGGGCTTTTATCATTTGGGCAGACCACCTGGCCCAGCTTTCACCTCTTACAATCTGCCCCTGGGGAGGGGGGTTTGATGGCTTCCTGGAAGCCCCTTGGTGCTGCCAAATGCTCAGCACCTGCATGGGTGTCCCTGTGCATCTGGGGAAGGTTGTGTGCAAGTGCTAAGGCAGTCAGATGCCAGCCACAGGCTGAGTGGGGCCAGGAAAGAGCTGCAGATTCTCCTCCACAGCTCCTCGGCCTTCCTGTTTTTGAGCCCCCCCCCCTTGTCTTCTGAGCTGGAATCGGCCTCTGGGGGCCTCTTACAAAAAACCCCAAGGGAGCAGGTTCAGAAGGAAGTGACTGCTTACCCTTTCTTTTTTTCTTGTTTTACTGATTTTCAAAAACTCCCATGCAGAGAGAAGGGGCAGGAGCTGGACCCCTCCATGAATGCGATGGGAGGGGCATGGCTGGAGAGGACCCCTTAAAGTGGAGAGAAGTCAAGGGAACACACAGATTGGACCCCTCTGCAACAGAACGGTGGGCTTTGAGACTGGCGGAAGCAGCCATCTGCAGGCCCTGTGAGGTTTCCGCTGGGGCCACTCCCCAGAACCCATCAGTCCCCCAGGAGAGAAAAGAGAAGAGCTGACTTCCCCTTTTTCCTCTTCCTCTGTCCCCTCACCCAGGGCTGATGGGGCCCCCCACCCTGCAGCAACTAAACTGGCCTGGCACACCCCAAAGCAGCAGCTCCGCAGGGTTGGGAACCTTGATGAGTGTTTGGGGAAGAGCCGGCCGGCCTGTTTTTCAAGGCCAGTTCACCTTCTGGCCAAGCAATTCTCATGGTCACCCCGTCAAAAGAGATTGCTTCTCTTTGCAAAATTTGGATAAAGTTGTTAATTGAAACTACTTTGAAAATTGATCTGAGTTTGGATTAATCTGGGATTTTATAGAGGATCTCAACCAGTTTGGGATTAATGTGGATTAATGTATCTGCATTGCTTTGTATCCGTCCCCGTTCTCTCCCCCCCCCCCCAAAAAAAAAAAAGCATGGAAGGAGGAAAAGGGTGAACTGACCACGCTCTTCCCCTACTTGCATTCCCAGTTCATGCTCCTCTCTCCCCACTGCATCCACCTGGGCTTTGTACAGGGCTGACTTTGGAGCAGAAGTGTAGGGAGGGTTCAGTTTTACGATTGCAATTGCCTTCCGGGCTTGCAACTCCATTTTTAAATTCACACTTAATTAAACAATTGAAACTGCACAACTTTAAGGAAAGACTGCAATGAACACTCTCCCCTCCTTCAATTTCAACCTCTGCTTCCTCTTCACCTTTTGAAACAGAGTTTGGAACACTATTAAAAGCCCTTTCAAAGCCCTGGCAAGGGCTACCTTTGAAAAATGAAATTGGGCTTGTGAAATTGACCAGAGGTTAAACAAAGTTGAACTGATTTCTGAAAATGACCCCCCCTCAAAAAGAGAGGAGAAAATCCAAAATATTAAAGTACAAGGCGATCAGTTGAGGGAATTTTTCCCCCTTCAGGGAAAAAAAATCCACTACTTATCTCCAAGATAGGAAGAATCTTGGATGGTTTACCTGCCAGCCAGCGGTGGGTCCCTCCCCTGAGGAAAGCCTCCGTCTACTTCCTCCTGCAGCCAGCAGGGTTGATGCCCGTTGCCCTCTTGTGGGTTGTTTAGCACAGGCTCCCTGACCGTCCTCTCTTGCTCCACTGCTAACTTGGCATGAAGACCATGGCAGCAGCTGAGGCTGGACTGGGGCCACTGGCTTAGAAGCTGCTTTTATGTCTCCGGAGGGGGAAGAGGGAAAGGGGCCTCTAGAAGCAATCCAGGGCCGCCCAGAGGTCAATCCGCTGGTGTTCCTTGATCCTCCCTGTTTGTCCAGTGCCCTGATTGTCCCCACCGTTGGAGGAGGCAAGGATGGGAGGGTGGGAATCTGGGCCTGTGTGTGTATCTGAATAGCCTTTCTCTGCAAGGGACAGCATGCAGAAGCCTCTGCCCATCCAACCCCCTTTGCCTGTTGCTCTTTTCCCAGACCTTTGACTACAACTTCACGGACAGTGGAGAGAACAACTCCTACGATGACAATTACTTGTGTCCTCAGGCGGAAGACAGCCCCCAGGGTGTCCTGGTGCCTTTCATCCACCTGCTCATCTTCCTGCTTGGTGCCCTGGGCAACCTTCTGGTGGTGGTCATCCTGTGGCGCTACAGGCATTCCCGCACCTCCACGGAGCTCTTCCTCCTCCACTTTGCCCTGGCCAACCTGTTGCTGCTCCTCACCTTCCCCTTTGGCGTGGTGCAGAGCCTGGCCGGCTGGGTCTTCGGCCTCTTCCTCTGCAAGCTGCTGAGTGTCGCCAACCGGATGAGCTTCTACAGCAGCAGTCTGCTGCTCGGCTGCATCAGCGTGGACCGCTACCTGGCTGTGGTCTGCGCCCTGCAGACCTTCCAGAAGCGGCGTGGCCTCTCCATCCACCTGACCTGCCTGGGCATCTGGCTGCTCTCCTTCCTGCTGGCCATACCCGACTTGCTGTTCACAGAGGTCTGGGTCCAAGGCCACAACCTGAGCCTCTGCCACTTCAGGGAGTATGGCACGCATGGCATCAACTCCTGGCTGGCCGAGCGCTTCCTCTACCACCTGGTGGGCTTCTTCCTGCCCTTGGGAGTCATGTGCTATTGCTATGCAGCCATCGTGAGGCTCCTCTGCCAGTCCCAGCGGCTGCAGCGGCAAAAGGCTGTGAAGGTGGCCATTGCGGTCACGAGTGTCTTCCTGCTCTGCTGGACCCCTTACAACGTGGTCATTTTCTGGGACACCCTTACGAAGCTGGAGGTTACAAGGAAGTCCTGCACGGTTGACCAGGCACTAAGCAGGGCCATTGTGGTAAGCGAGGTGCTTGCCTACAGCCACTGCTGCCTGAATCCCATCCTCTTCACCTTTGTGGGCATCCAGTTCCGCCATGACTTTTGTCGACTCCTGCACGATATGGGCTGCCTGAGTCAGGTGGCCCTGCAGAAGGTTCTGGGCACCTGCAGAATGGAGAGCAGCATGGAAACCAATATCTCCAGTGTTCGGTATGGGGCCTCCTCCTACTCTGGAAATGCCACGCCTTCCGGTCTGCCAGATCGGTTCACTTCTCCCAAGGATCCAAATAGCCAAAAGGGTCAGGAGGAAGGCTCGGACCTGACTTGGGCCCAAAACAGAGGCTAAGCCCCACATATGTTCTCTGATCCCTTCCCTGCTGTTTCCCAGGAAGCTACGAATGGCTTGGCTGCTGCCCCCAGCCTGCAATTGTCCGGGTTCAGAGTGCGGTGCTCACACAGATCAGGTTTACTTGAGAGCAGGGCTGTGTCCTCATTGCCTCCCAAACGTGGCAGCTTTAAGACTTGTGGACTTCAACTCCCAGAATTCCTGAGCTAACATGACTGGAGGAGGAATTCTGGAAGTTGAAGTCAACAAGTCTTAAAGCTGCTGAGTTTGAAGAGCCCCACTACAGAGCATGTTGCATATTTGGATTCCAGGCTCCCCCAACCCCCCAAACGCAACTGGAAATGGAGAGGGGAGATCCAGTTCCAGGGCCTGATTTGGGCTTTCCAATCTTCAGCTAAGGCCTCCTTAAGTAACCAGAAGAAGAGTCCAGAGGAACAGGGCAACCTCTTTGGCCTCTCAGTGTCCAAGGGCAGGACTCACCCCAGGAGACCCTTGCCATGGTCAGTGCTGGCGTCACAATCAGCCCAGGCGCCTTGGAATTGAGTGGGGAACCCCACGGCCCAGGTCCTGGTCCTTCTGCTTTTGTCTGCCCCAGGCAGGCAGATTCTGTTCTGGGCAGGCTTTCCACTTAGCAGCGTGTCCATCTCCGGTGTGTGCAGGCGAGGAACTCCTCCGTTCTTTCCCCAAAGGAAGTCAAGCCTCCCATGTCTCATCAAACCTGCTATGGCCTCTGCCTTGTTGCCAGTGGGAGCCAAGCCTGCAACTGCCCCCCCCCCCGGCCTTTGGAACTGGGGTCTCCCCGAGTGCTCCCCCCAGAGTGGCACCATCACAGGTTCGGCGGTTTTCACCGACCTCTAAAATCCCCAGGCTTGTTTACCAAAATTCCCAGTAATTTTGCATTTTTACTGTAAATATTTCCTGTGGAGAATGCGTGAAGTAGATTGTAAAACTTCCTTGTGCTTTCCCTTGCTTGAAATAAAGACATTGCGAGCCTCCCTTTTCTTCCTTCTGGCAAACGGAAGCTCCAATGGAGGAAGCAGCCAATTTTGCTCAGCCTGCAGCTGGCACAGCACTCCCCGCCACCTCCAACATGGGGGGGCTACGAGGGGTCAGGGTTTGGGGGCATCCGGTGTGTCCGCTGGCTTTTCAGGGCAGCACCAAGGGCCCCTCATTTCAACCCCGCTTTACAAATACTCTCCTCCATAGTGAACTTTTTAAAACCGAAAACATTAACATAAGAAACCACCCTCCACCAACACAGCAGCCAAGGAAACCTTTCAATGTACAGAACTACTTAAAAGGGGGAGGATGGGAGGCCCCCCTCCAATCTCGGAGATGGTGAGGCTTCCGCCCAGTTGGCCAGTGCCAATCCCTGCATTGGTAGAGATAAGGACACCACAGAAAGCTTCTGGCAGAAGTTTAATTTTTTTTAATAAAAAGGCACCTATAAAACAGGTCAATCAATACATTACAGGCAGCACAGATACCCCAAAACAAGCCTAGAAATCATTTCAAATTAAAAACCGGTAAGATGTCTTCACATATTGTATTTATATATTTATATTTATATATTTTTATTTATAGACTGGTACAAAATGCATGGCTGGCAGGAGATGGCATGGAGCATCCAGTGCCCTCCTCCATCAGCCGCAGGGGCTCTGGGTCACCTCCTCCCTTGGCCTCACCCTGACTGATAGCAGAGGAAGCGGGTGGGGGGGATGCTCAGCAGAGGCGACTCAAGCTGGGGAGGGAGTCAGAGGGAGGGAGTCGGGAGACACGAGACAGGACCACGTTCACAGCACAAGCAGAGCTGGAGAGGGAGGGGGGCAGGGAGGAACAGGACGGTGGGTCACTGGAAGCACCTTCTGCGGCCTTGGGGCTGGGGTGTGGGGTACTGTGGTGGAGAAACTCCTGGCCAGGCCTTTGCTTGGATAAGAGACCCTGGAAAACCAGCCCTTCCCCCGGCTTCTCTCTCCCCAGCACACACTTTCTGTAGCCCCCTCAACCCTCCCCTTCTGAACTTCACTGCCAAAGCTGGGTGGGGGGAGGTCTCAGGCAGAAGCCGAGTTTCAAAGTGCAGAAGCGCCCCAGCTTGGCGGTGCCAGATGCATCTGCTGGAGGGTCCTGCGATCCAGGATGCTCCTCCAACCCTGGCCAGGCAGAGAGGAAGGGCCTCCCTTCATCTAGACAGAGGGCAGGGTGTGAACTGCCCCCCCCAACTCACACGAGGGGCAGGTGAGCCCTTCCCCAAGGGAAGCTACGGGGCCTGCCCTCTCACGCCCATCTCTCGGTCTCTGGCATTGCTTTTTGCTTCTCTTTGTCCATCATGGGAACTGCTGCCAAAAGGAAGCCACCTTTCTTTTGATGGACTATTTGGACCTTTGATCCCCAAACCTCCCCCTCCCCTCAGATATTATCCCACGACAAGCCCAGAAGTGGAATTGGGCCGAGGAGTTGTCCAGCAAGGGGCTGGGCAGAAACCGCAAGGTGGCATGGAAGCCAAGGGAAGGGCTGGGCTGGGCTGGACTCACCCAGACTGGCCCCCTGTGGGAAAGCGAGCGAGCGCAGAAGGCCGTTGAAAGGGCAGTGCCCAACAGTCTGGGAAGGCCCCCTCTTGTTCCCTGCGCTGGCCATGATCCCTTCACAGCACGGGGGAAAGTGCCAACCCACTCCTGTGGCATTTCTTCTGGGCCAACGTCCTGCAAGGAGAGGTGGGGGGGGTGCAAATGCCCCCTCAGGCCCTGTCCCAGCACCAGCCTGGAGTGTCCAGCCCTGGAACAACTGGTGCACGGACTCCGCTCTGTTGCAGGCAGCTCTGGGTGGGACTCTGTCTGGTGCCAGGGCAACCGGTCGAGGGCATCCACCTTTCCCTCCATTTACTCCGACCCAGAGAAGGCTGGGCCAGCGGTTGCTCTCCCAGACCTGTGGAGGCCTCCCGATTTCTCTTCCAGAAGCAAAGCAGAGAAGATTCCTTAGAAGGGCAGGTTGGCCATGCCGCTGCCTCCGGGGCCATAGCTCACCTGGCCGTCCAGGGACACGCTGCGCTGGCGCATGGAGACCATGAGGTTCTGCTGGGAAGGGGGCCCCATAAGCGAGCCCTGGGGGGAGAGCAGGTGCCCCGCTGGCTGCCCGTACATTTCTCCGGAGACTGAAATGCTGCGCTGCTTGGCCTGCATGAGCAGGAAGTTCTGCTGGGCCAGGAGGCTCTGCTGGGGCAGCACCAGCCCCTGGGGCAAGCTGTTGCCCACCAGGCCCTGCTGCGGGGGCAGGCCTGTCCTGCCCAGCATGGGCATCTGTCCGGGGTGGCACAGAGCCATTCCGCGTGGCATCACTTGTGGGCCGGGCCGGGCCGGGCCCTGTTCCGCCATCATGTTCTGCAAGTTCGCCAGGTGCAGGTTGGAGGGGGGGAGGGTCTTGACCCCCTGGCCCTCCCCCTTGGGGAAGTACTGCAGCGTGCTGCTGGGCTTCTCTGAAGGGATGATGCGGGAGAGGTCGAACTCGGGAATGCCCGTCGGGGTGGGCCGGATCACATCGCTCAGCTCTGGATCGCTCAGCACGGAGGCCACCCCAGGAAGCACGGAGGGGTACGGCTCTGGCAGCCGACTGGCCAGGCGCTGCTGAGAGGGCGCCTGCTGGGGGGGCAACTCCTCTGGAGGGACTCCCAAGCCAGGGGGGTAGTGCTGTTGCTGAGGGGGAGGCGGCGGCTGCAACCCAGGCCCTGCCACCCCTCCTGGGACCATTGGAATGCCGCCTCCATTGGCAGGAGGCTGCTGCAGGCGTGTTGCAAAGACCAGCTGGCCAGAAGGGCCGCAGGACTGGCCCAGGGAGTCTGGGGGCCCGGGGGGCATCATCGGGTTCTGCCCAGGAGCGCTGCTGTGCATGGGGAGGCCGGTCCCCAGGGGGCTGGGCGAAGACATTGGGGGGGCTGCCACTTCCTGGGAGAGCAGCTGCTGTCCAGCGAGGTTCAGGCCCATCGGGCTCGGCACGGGGGCCGGCCCCACAGAATTCACATGCATTGTATTGGTCTGATTTCCGCCCATGCCTGCAAGGGGAAAAGGTGCTAAGTCCTGGGGCAGAATGCATCGCAAGCATACCCCAACTTGATGGCATTGTTATGGGGCCCAGAGGAGGCCCCTGGAAGCCTCCCCCCCCCTTGTGCCCAAGAGGTAAGGCTGGCTTATCTGGCATTCCCTCCCTGCCTTCCTTCTCCAAGGTTCCCTCCCTCCAGGCTCACATGCCCACTGCTCTCTACCGCCTCGTTGCTGTGGGCTTTGGGGAGAAAGGAGGGTCCGGCTCCTCTGGCCCACTCCCCTAGAGCAGGGTCTATCCCAAGAAGGAAGGGAAACCACCCGGGAATGGGGCAGAAAGGGGACATCATTCTCCTGGCTCGGTGGTGGTGGTGCAGGAGTGCGGGTGCCCACAGCCTCTGAGTGCCCCCCCTCTTACCAGCCATAGCCCCAGGCGGCAGCAGCGGCCGGTCCGGGAGCAGTTCATCATCTGAGGTGGCGATGGTCTTGATGGCGTTGTGGTAGAGTGGCGTGGAGCTGGGCATGGCGTATTTGGACATCTGGGACATCATGAGGGACAAAGGGTTCTGGGATGGGGGTGGATCTGGAGAGGAAGGAAAAGGCAGGTTGGGGTTCAAGGACCCAGAGGTATTGCCAGGCTGGGCAGAGGAGCTGCTCCGAGACCCAGAGGGCACGGCACCTGCAAGAGAGACACACAGGCACTTTCAGGCCAAGCCAAATGAATGCCGGGCCATCCTTGGAGCTGAGCCAGGAGAAGAGCTGACATTGTGTAAATCATGCCACCCAAAGGCATCCGGGAAGCCCAGCAGCCTGGCCAGGAGGGCAGCTGCTCTCTTTCCCTCCAGCTCCCCCAGCTGGCGCTGAGCAGATGCCCCGCGTGTATGCTTGGGGGTGTGTGTGTCTAAACAGCTTCCTATTGTGTGGTCCATGGGAGGCTTTGGGGTGCTTACCGGTTCTCTCCCATCTAACTCCACCCCACCTCAACCCCAGGGCAGGTAATGAGCCCCACAGATATTCCAGTCGAGGCCAAAGCCTGCTGAGACCCCTGGATATCTCGGACCTGCAAGCTGGGGCATAATCTGCCAATTGGATTTGCTGGATTAGTTTAGGGGTGGGACGGGCTGCTTTTGGCATTTCAGAGCTAAAAGGAAAATATGGTTATATTCCCCCCCTCCAAAAAAGAGCACAGGAATGCGGGTGCTCTGCAGGACGGTGGCGCAGACTGGTTGCAGCCAACCGCAAAAAGCAGACTGAAGCGAGAGAGGGATACCCCCCCCCCCCCCAAATGAACCGGGAACAGAGCCTTGCAATGGCATTATTGGGTGCCTTTCATTCAACTGCAAGCAAGAGCAGACGAGACACTGGGGCGGTTTTGTCCCTGTCCCCATTTGGCTAGGGGGCCTCTCAGGAGCCACGTGGAAGGAAGGGTGACCCTGGACTGAAAGGCCGCTGCTCAGATGGAAACGGGGCACTGGATCTACAGGTTCTTTCGTGCTTTCTTCAAGGTCAGTCCAAACCCAGAACAACTGAGCTGAATTGGTGTTTCTCGGAGACCAGGCGTGATCCTTGCAGTGAAGTGGGAGATGGATTGCAGGTGGCTCAGAAGCCGATCTGCTGCCAGGTACCTGGCAGTCCCACCTGCCAGGTGGCTCAGCAAGAGGAATGGAACAGGGAGCCATGTTTACAACACTGTCTGTCCAAAGTCCCCCTCCTCTTCCTGCAGAGAGAAAGCCAACTGAAACCCAGAATGTCTCCAGAAATTCTCCCTTCCCAGAACTGCTCAGCACCTCTGCCCTTACCTTGCTCAAGGTGGCCCAAGGGGGCGGCAGAGTTGCCCATTCCGAGGGCTGGCTTGCCTGGGCTGGCGAGGCTGGCCTTAGGAGAGGATGCCCATCCTGGGGAAGACACGGCCATGGAGGGCGATTTGAGATGGCCGGGCGAACTAGTTGGGGAACGGACATTCAGCACAGAGCCCAGCACCTGGGGGGACTTGAGGGGGGCACTGCTGGCAGCGGCAGCTGGCAGGCTGACCAGGGCAGAAGGTGTCTGTGGCGACTTGAGGTTGGCCGAAGGGGACGTGCCCAGGGGGGAATGTGCTTGGCTGAGGGTGGGAGACTTGAGGCGGCCCACGCTGGGTGAGTTCATCTGACCCATGTTGAGGGCCAGGTCCGAGGGGCGGCGGCCCAGGCCCCGGATGGGGGCCGCATGCAAGTTTGTGGCTGAGGCGCTGGTGCTGGGTGGCAGGGGAACGTGGCTGAGCCGTGGGGTGCCAGTCATGCTGCCCCCATCCGGACCAAACATATCAGGCGTGCCGGCCAGCTCTGGTGGCACAGGCGGGTAAGGGCCCTGCCCGGTCGGGAAGCTCTGCTGCTGTCCCTGGCCTGGGAAGGGCGAGCCCATCAGCATCTTTGGGGGGGCCCCCATCATGGCCCCAGTGCCATTTGGGGCTCGCCCTCGGGCCATTTCCTCAGGGGGCATCAGCTCTGGGCCGCGGGCCTTCTGGGTCAGCAGCATTTGCTGCTGCGGCGGCGTCATCTGCACACTCAGGTTCATGTTCATGTTCACGTTCATGTTCAAGTTGGTGGGCGTGGCCAAGGCGCCCGGCTCCACCTCCTGCAGTGGGGGAGGGGGGCTCATCAAGGCCCGCCCCCCCCCGAACTCCAGGCCCAGCCCTTCTCCGGCAAAGAGGCCAGGCTCCACCTGCCGGTGGGTCGGCAGGACACGCTCCATCTCCAGCCCCAGGGACCCTGGCCGCTTCTCCAGCAGGGGGTGACGCAGCAGGTCCTCGCGTGCCCGGGATGGCAGGAAGCGCTCGGCCTCGCCCTGCCCTGGGGGGTACGAGAGGCCCCCAGGCACAAAGTGCCCCGGACTCCTGAGGGGCAGGTCTTCACCCCATGGTAGGCTGGGCTGCCCGGGGCGGGGCCCACCGCCAACTGGGCCAAGGGGCTCCAGGGGCAGGTTCGGCATCGTGGCAAAGCCCCTCTGGACGTGGCTGCCTGGGAAGCCGCGGGGGCCGGGGAAGGTGGGCCGCAGCTGCTCCTGAAGGTCCAGGGGTGTCCCCCGCAGCAGCCACTGCTCCCCGGGCCGGCTGTGGTAGGGCGGTGGGGGCCCCCGGAGCATGATGCCTCCCAGGGGCTGGGCCAGCATCACTTCCTGCAGTGGCCGCCCGCCATGCAGGCCGGCTTGCTCCTCCTTGCGGCGCTTCTCCTCGTAGTACTCCTCCTGCAGCTTGCGCCAGGCCACCTGCTCGGGGGTCAGGCTGTCCTGGCCGAGGCGCTGCAGCACCACGTTCATCGGCTGCCCCAAGTCCACCCCCGGGGGCAAGGGCCCCTCCTGTTCCAGGCCTGGGCCCCCCAGGCTCTGCGTCTGCGAAATCATGGACTGCAGCGGCTCCTCGTACTTCTTCACGCCTGTCCCGGAGAGGGCAGCCTGGGGAGGCGCTGGGGCCGTCCCCTGGGGGGGCAGGATCACCCCTTCCCCAGGGCCTGGCCCACCCTTGAGGAAGGGCTCGGCCTCACTGCCCCGCAGAAGCAGGCGCTCGATGTCCCGCAGGGTTTGCAGAGACCGCTCCCGGTGCTCCAGCTGCTCCTTGGAGAGGCCTTCGGTGTTGAGGGGGTTGCGAGGCCCATTACCGGCTGTGGGGGGGGCCGTGCCACCCCCCTCCCCCAACAAACCCTCCGCAGTGCTGGCTTGCAGGGAGCTGAGCGTGGTGGGGGTGCTGGGGTGGGTGTTGCTAGGGGCCACGGAGCTGCTGCTGTTGCTGCCGTTTCCCACCGAGTTGGGTGTCAGGTCCTGGCGAGCCTCCTCGGGAGCTCCCTCCGGTGGGAGAGCATTGCTGGAAGAGAGCGGTCCTTGGCTGAGCCCCAGGGGGGGCCCTCCTGGCTGCTGTCCCTGGCTGCTTGGGGGCAGGGCTGGTGGCCCCTGAGGGGTGTTGGCAGGAGACAAGTGGAGCGGCAGGGGCTCCAGAGCACCCGGCACCTTCGGCTGCAAAAGGAGAAGGAAGTGGATTCTGGGGAGTGGGAGCCTGTGGCTGCCAACCCCCCTGCTCTGGCCAGCCCCCCCCCCCCCCCACTTGGGACAGCCGGTCTGGCCTTCCCAGCAGCCCAACCAGCTGCCCCTCCCCAGCTCCGGCCTTACCTGGTCCAACTTCGCCCGGGGCACATGTTGCTGATGGTAGCCAAGAATGGAGTCTGCCTGGCCCTGAAGGACGGCCTCTGCAGCCCTGCAGACACCCAGAGAGCCATCAGGGCAGCCCCCCTGTGCCTGGGGCCCAGCTGGGGGGAAGCCCAGCCTCTCTGCGGGAAAACCTCCCCCTGGCTTGGGGCCGGCCCAAGCGCTGCTCAGGGGCAGGGGGGCCACGGCTTACGTGTTGGCCAGGTGTGTGGTGAAGACGTAGACCAGCTGCAGGCCCTGCTTTCCTCCAGCCTCTGGCCGCAATCCGGGGGCCGCGCTGTGAGGGGCGCCAGGCGTGGTGCTCTCACTCAGGGCCGGCAAAGGGTTGGATCCTGGGCCCAGCTGTGCCCCTGCGCTCATGGCCGGCTCAGCTACGTGGCAATCTGCCAGGGACAACCGGGGTGGTTCAGCAGCTGCGACGGCCCCAGACTGGCTGGGAAAGAGCTGAGACAGCTCGGCTTGATGCAGGCAGGGGCAGTCACTCCCGGAGGGGCCCAGCACCCGATGGAGCTCGCTGCCTGAAGGAACTCCCCTCGTCACCCACAAATGCGTAGGCACCTAACCGGTCACCTCTTCCCCCCCCCCCCGCCTTCTGAAGTCCTGCTCCCCTCTCCGGAAAGGCCTGCTAGCCCCTGGCCCCAGTGGCCCTGCTCTTGCCCCCAGCAAGGTTGGACACTTCCTCGCCCTGCTTTCCTGGGAGAGCGCCAGCTGACAAGCCAGCACTGAAGAGGACAGAGAGAAGCAGGAGGAGGGGCCCTTGCTTTGCCAGGGCACGGCTAGGTCTCCCTGGGAGGTCTGGCCACTGCTCCTTGGGGGCACAGCTGGGCCACAGGGAGGGGTCGCTCTCATGCCTGAGCCCGTGGCACTCACTGTGGCTGCTGCTGCCCAGGGACTTGTCGTCATCCTCGCTCTCCGGTCCAGAGCACCACTCATCCCCACTGTAGGGCTGCTTCCTCTCCAGCACGCAGCGCCTCTTGCTCCGAGGGACCGTCTCGCCTGTCAAGCAAAAGGCTGCGCTGAGCCCGCTTGAAGGGTGGTGCAGCTGGGGGGGCCCAGATGAGATGCCAGCCCCCCTGTGCCTCCTGCTAGCCCTGCACCCTCACCTTTCAACTCCTTGTCCAGTGGGGTGGTACTTGCTTCCTGCCGCTCTCCTGAATCCACAGAGACACTGCGCTCCCGCCTGACTTTGCCCTTAAGGCCCCAAAGACAGAAACAGGAGCCTGGCTGGCTTTCAGGGCCAGAGGGCCTGCGGTGGGCTGGCCAACTTTGTTGCCCTGGCTCCCTGCCCCACCCACACCTTTAGCCCCCAGGTGACCGATGGGAGGGGGGCTCACAGGGGGGGGGCTGGGAGTGGGCCCTGCCATTACCTGTCTTTCCATGGTTGGCCAGTTGACTGTCAGGGTGCATTTGACTGGCTGGGGTTTCTGGCAGTGACACTGGAGGAAGCGTCACGTCTCTGGCTCCACCGCCACTGGCACTTCCGGTCGGGCCAAATGCCCCCTGGGTAGGGAGAGGGAAAGAAGAGGGGCACAGACAAGGAAAGCCCATCAGAGGGGCAAAGGCCATGGCTGATGCCAACCCCCCTGCTCGGGACACCCACATGCCAGGGTGTCCTGGAGACCTCCGGCAAACCTGGCAGACCTCATTCCCTACCAGCCCTCAACCTCAGGGCCCAAGAATCTCCCCTGTGGCCCCTGGGAGTTTGCCATCTGGCCAAGTTTTGCCATATCCAGATGTTCTCATCCAAAGATCACCGTGTTGTAGAACTGGCCAAGGCATGGCAGACTCCTCCAATGATGGGGGAATATGTGGGTTGGGCAGGTGGGAGGCAGGATTAAAGGTGTTCAGACCTATTGAAGAAGCAGCATGGCTTCTGCAGAAGTAACTCTTAATTTTTCAATCTTCAACAGATTCTTGGACAGAGGCAAGTCTGTTAAGGCTTTAAAACTTCGTGACAAGTTGGGATAAGAGAAAACACAGAAGAGAAACAACCAGCAATCCTTCCAGCAGACAAATATGAAAAGTTCCACATCGAAGTGCTGGGACCAATATCTTCACAAGTGGCGTTTGGGCAGAGCACTAAGATGATCAAATTTGCTTACAATCCAAAATCATCTTGCATGATTAAGGAAACAAAGAACCCTTTGAGGCCTTCAGAAGCCTCTCTCAAAACTGCTGGACACTAAAAAGCAAAAGATGCAAAAAACCCCAAATCCCATAAATAGGCACCCCTGGTTGGAACTGAGGAGGAAAGGAATTTTCGATAGCCATTTAATGAAAACACACCCCGATTGTCTATTTGCTAAAAAAAGCATGCAAATTCCACATTGGGAATCACTGGAAAAGAACTGGCATTAACCATACAAATTCATACAAATATCTGATACGCCGGAGAAGCCCACACAGTTCTGTGTGAACGCCTATATTGTACTGTAACCATTGACAATGTGCAGAAAGGTGGCTAGTGGGCCAGAGTGCACCTTGTAGCATTTTGGGAAAAAGGCAAGCAATAGACGATGGGAAAGGGACCAAGAGAATCCAAAGGGATAGCTAAATGGGGGAGTTTCACAACAGGGGAAGGGGAAGACCCCAGCCCACTCTCTGCCACACCACGGGAGGGCAAAGCCCCCCCCCCCCCATGGCTTTGAGAAGAGGTCACTCTCAAGGCCCGTGGGTGGCTCTGGATCCCCTCCAGCCCTACCTTGGAGTACCAATTTCAGGGTCCTTTTAAGGTCCCTCGCAGGGTGGGGGCCGCCCTAGCTCATCCCGTGACCTGCACCTGTCTTTGGCTAGCAGGGGCTCCAGCCAGGGGGGAGAGAGGGGGGCTCCTTTGTGACACCCTCTCTCTTTAAGTCTCCATCGTCACGTGGGCCAGCTAAGCCTCTGGGGGCCTATTAATAGCAGCTGGAAAGATCACATCACTCGGAGATATTTATATTCCTCCTTCCACACCAGGAGAGATTTATTTCCAGCCTGCTGAAGAGGGAGACCGGCGTGCAAGTCACCTGCAGGAGAGCCGGCTCTGGGCAGGGTGGCAGGCCCAACCTCAGGACCCAGATGACTCCCACTCTCCCCCAAGTGGCATCCCCCAAGCATCTTCCTGGAGCGCAGGGCCCACCTGTGTCCCTCCTGGCCCTGCTGGTGGGAAAGGGCTTGGAGCAGGAGGAGGATCCTGGGCTGCTACCCTACCTGCCGCCCCTGAGTGGCTCCAGCATCTCCTCTGCCCAAGTCACATGGCACCCTGGGCACCTGCTGTCTCCCTGCCCCTAAAGGATTCGTAGCCAGGGGTCGCTTTGGGCATTTTGCTCTGCAGGAAAGCTCAGAGGCAGGTCAGCCTTCCAGGCCCAAAAATCTCCCAAGGGTGCGTCCACATTACCAGCATCTGCCCTGGAGCCAACATACCCTCAAGCGATGGGTCCCCCTTGAGGCTGGATTCTTCTGAGGGGTTCTGAAGCCCCATTGATCTCAAGCTTGCTCACTCTCTGAGAAGCCTCCAACACAGGTGCTCAAACCACACAACTGTTCCCATGAAACATGGGAATGGCTACCCAAGGTAAGACTTGGCAGAATGGCACAATGCCCCTCAGCTGGAGGCCCCTGGGAGAACCAGATGCTGGATTAGAGAGGCCAAGGAGATGAAACCCTGGGGGTCAGGTTGGAGGTCTGGGACTCTGTCAAGGAAAGAGAGGGCGATGATGGGGCCAAAGGGACACACAGCAGACAGAGATGGATGTTTCACTGAGCCTGGAACCCTTTTCTAATCCTTCTTACTTCCAAGGGATGCTCCTTGCAAGAGGTTGTGCCAAGAAGCACAGGGAAAATTAAGTATATTTCCAGGTGAAAACAGGATGGGGCAATTTCCAGGCAGGCAGCCTCCTCCTCCTCCTCCAAAGCAATTGGCCATTCCAGGATTCCACCTAGCAACTGCTCCCCTCTTCCTAGCCTCCTGCCTGATCTAGGGACCGTAGGTTGAGCTGATGCCTGAGGAACTGAGGCAGACGTGGACTGGCTCCCCCATGTTTCTGAGGGGGGAGGGGTAGTCCTAGCAAGCGAGTCTCCAACTGGGGAGAAGCCAATGTGGAACCATCTCCCTCTGCCCGCTCAGCTCAGGCAAGGCCATGTCTTTCTCGGAGTCAGCATCACTCGAGGCCTCTGCAACCCACAGCAATGCGCTAAGTAGGTCGAAGCCTAAAGAGAGACCATCTTTAGCGAAGCTCCCAAGAAGCCTTGGCTCATACAAAGACCACATTCTTCTCTGCCTGGAGTGGGAACAGACCCAGAACATTCTGCAAGTTCTGAGAAGGAAGCAAACGTTGTGAAGGGAGGCTCTCCGATTCCTCCTGCAGTTCCTTCGAAGACAGGCTGGAGAGGGGTCTGGGATTCCTTGGTGCCAGGATCCGACTCGCCCCCGCCAGATGCCAAGGTTTGTTTTGTCTAGCCTCTGCCAGCAACCCACCCCTCCGCTCAAATCCCGATTGTGCAACAGCCTCGTCCTTGCCCAAGCGGAGGTGCCATTTTCTGATCAGAGCTTTTCCCGCCAGGAAAATCTGCTGGGGGAAGACTGGCGGAAGCTTCCCAGGGCCAAGTTCCACTCTGAAGGCACAACCCCCAAGGCAGCAGTTGGAAAGGAGAAGGGCGCCCCTCCCCCACACTTGCCAAGTCACAAAACTCTGATTCAGCTCTCCAAGGAAGGATCACCAGCAGCCAATCTTCAGTGGGGGGGCAGGGGGGTGTTGCTCCACTGGGAGGGCTACGGAGGCTCCCGCTGCCCCAGATGAAACGACGGGCTGAAAGACAATAGATCTGCCGCTGCCCCCTCGGCCCAGGCCTTAAGAAGACGCCTCCAACTCTGAAAACCAGCTTCCCTCCCAGTTGTGCCCGACTGGAGGGCTGGAAGCAGGAGGCCCTGGGGCTACAGGGCCCTGTGCCATGAGGGTCCCATTCCGGCCATCACGGATGGAGAACAAAATCCCCTGGCATAGGGCTGTCCTGCACACTCCTGCCCCACTGGGATCCAGTTGACTCATGCCAGATCCAGCCCCAGAGGAGCCAAGGCAAGCAGGCCTTTGTTGTGCATACACAAGACTGTCGCTTAGTGAAGGTGGGAAAAAATCCAGGCTGGAGGGAAAGGGAGAAACCGCACTCTGATTTCTGGGAGCCAGCCAGCTCCCTGACTCAGCTGGCTGGGTCTGCTGCCATGCCCAGCTCACCCAGAACGCCTGCGGGCACCGGGAGGGAAAGATCCTGCACAGGGTGGTACCACCCCCCGCCCTATCCTGCCCCCCCACCTGGAGTGTCAGGACGTGGCATGGCTTCTCCTTGACAAGGCTGCCATTCCTGGCTCCGGAGAGCTCTTTGCCCTGTGGCCGTGATCCAAACTGCTTGGCCCAACTGGCTCCTCAGGCCCCGGCCTGGCCTCTGAGGGAGGGAAGCGCAGCCTGCTGCCTGGGCCCAGGAGACCCGAGGGTGCAGCAAAGAAGGGCCAGGCAGCAGGGCCTGGAAGGAAGCCGGCCCCTTTCCTGAGTGGGAAATGCTGGGGCACCAGCTGCTCAGGGCATGCCACGCCACCTCATGGGGCATAGCTCACCTCGTGGGCCTGAGTTTGCGCCGGGGTCAAAGGTCGCCACTTCTCCCTAGCAGTCCAGGTTGACTCAGCCCTCCATCCTTCCGAGGTGGGTAAAATGAGGACCCAGATTATTGGGGGCAAAGCCCTGGGAAGCCATATAGAAGTCTAAGTGCTATTGGTGTGGCTATTCTGGGAAAGAGGCCAACTGGAGCAAACGGTTCCTACCCCCCGTTGCCTGGCCCAGGGCAGGCCCAGCAATGGGAGCACCATGTCTGGGCAGCAAGCCACGGGCACCCCTAAGGCCCTCCGGGGTCTGCAATGTAAAGCTCTGACCAACTGGGATTCTCCACATGCTCAGAGACTCTTCAAGGATGGGTCTGAATAACCCACTCCCCCCGCCCTGCACCAGCCATGGTTCCACTTCAGGTCCTGTGAGAGGAATGTTTGGGCTGCCATGGGGTGACCAGAGCTCCGAGCCCAGGCAGCAATGAGCAAGAGATCACTACAGGAATGCACAAACCATGGACGAAAGCCTCCTAGAATGCCGAAAGGGGGAAAAAGAATGAAATGGCTATAGGTGTATATTACATACAGACCACCCAACCAAGCAGAAGAAATAGATGAACTTTTTGCTAACTGGTTAACAAATGTATGTAGGAAAGCCACCACAGTAGTAATGGGGGACTTTAACTACCCTGTCATCAACTCGGCATCAAGTGGGAGGTAGAACAAATTCCTAGTCAACCTAGCGGACAACTTTGTCATCCAAAAGGTAGAGAAGGGAACTAGAGAGGCAGCTATATTGGACCTAATTCTTACTAATAGAGATGAAATGATAGAGGGGGTTGAAGTTACAGGAACTTTGGGGGAGGTTGACCATGTCATATCAGAGTTCAAGATGATGCAGACAATATAAAGCAATAGAACATAATCAATCCAGACTTTAAAAGCCGATGAGAATAGTTGGGGGAAATATGCCGACTCTGTAAACCACTTAGCAAAGGCATTGGGAAGTGATATATAAGTCTAAATGCTATTTCAAGGGAAGGATTCTGTGATGAAAATCTTAAAGGAGAAAGCAACTCAAGAAGCTTGGGAAACTTTGAAAAATATTATTATAAAAGCCCAATCCAGCACAATACCACTGAAAAAAGAAAAATAAAAAATTCAAGAAGAAAACAGCATGGATGCACAAATAATTCTCTGATAAACTAAAAAAGGATAAGTATAAAAAATGGAAAGATAACTAAGGCAGAACACCAGCATAGAGCCTGAATTTGAAAAAATGAGGCTAGGAAAGTTAAGGTTCAGAATGAAGACTTGCAACAAACGTCAAAAATAATTTTTTAAAAAGTTTCTTTCAACATTTAAAAAAACAAGAAAGAAGTCAAACAATCAGTCCACTAAGGAGAGAAGATGCTAAGGAAGTGATTGGCAGCAGGAAGAAAGCAGAGCTGCTTAAATTTTTTGCATCTTGTTTTCACACAAAAAGAAAAAAATAGCCCAACTTACCAAAACCATAAAAGACAGGCAAGCAATTCAAACTGAAAAAGGCAAGAAAATGGTAAGATCCCCGGCACCCGATGGATTACATCCCAGAGTTATGAAGAAACTGGCAGGCCTGATCTTGGAACCATTGAACCACTTCTTTCAAAGATCTTGAAGAACCAGGGAACTATCAGAGGACTGGAAAAGAGTTGATATGGTTCCCATATTCAAAAAAAGGAAAAAACCCAGATCCAATCAGACATCAGTACCTGGGAAGATCCTGGAAAAGAGAATCAAGCAATAGATCTGGGAACAGCTAGAAGCAAGCAAAGCAATAACCAGAAGCCAACATCGCTTTGTCAAAAACAGATCATGCCGAACAATGAAATTGCATTTCATTCTTTGACAAAGTGACAAAGCTAGTAGAGCAGCAACATGCTCTGGAAATAGGATACTTGGATATACTAGGCATTTGACAAAAGTAGACCACAACCTACTTCTTGGTAAGCGATGAAAATGTGTGTTAAACAGCATCACCACCAGATGGATTTGTAATGGCTGATAAACTGCACTCAATCCATAGTCCTTAATGAAACTAATAAGTCTACATGGAGGGAAGTAAGAACCAGGGTACTCCAAGGTTCTGTTTTAGGTCCAGTACTCTTCAATATCTTCATAAATGACTTAGGTTGTCAGGTTCCAAGGATAGAGAGGATAGAAAGAGAACTCATCAAATTTGTAGATGGAATAATCAATAATCCAGAAGATAGGCTCAAAATCCAGATGCATCTCAATAAATTTGAACAGTTGGCCCTATCTAACAAAATGAAAGTCAGTGTGGAGAAAAGTAAAGTTTTACACTTAGGCAAAAAAAACCAAATGTACACATGAGGTGAAACTTGGCTCAATGGCAAAGGGGCTAGAGCAGGGCTGTCAAACTCCCAGCCCGTGGGCCGGATGTGTCATGTGCTGGACATGCCCACGCCCAGTTTAGCGAAGGGGGAAAAAGTCCCAAAACATCAAGTGACAATGTGAGTTTGACACCCACCCCCCTCAGGCTACAGGGATTTTGGAGTCCTAATGGACAATCATTTAAATATGAGCCAGCAGTGTGTTGCAGCTGCAAAAAAAGACAATGCAATCCTAGGCTACATCACTGAGACAGAATCAAGATAACATGAAGTGTTCGTACCAATTTATGATGCTTTGGTAAGACCAGACGTGGGACATTGCATCCAATTTTGATTGTCACAATATAAACAAAATGAGACTCTGGAAAGTGTGTAGAAAAGAGCAACAAAGATAACTAGGGGGCCGAAGGCTAACATGCGAACGGTTGCGGGATTTGGGCATGTCTAGTTTAATGAAAAGAAGGCCTGGGGGTGAGATGATAGCAGTCTTCCAATATCTCAGGGGAACACTACAGAGAAAAGGAGGCCAACTTATTCTCCAAAGCACTGGAAGCAACAGATGGAAACTAATTAAGGAGACAAGCAACCTAGAACTAAGGAGAAACTTCTGAATGGTGAAAGCAGTAAATCTGTGGAACGAATGGCTTGCCTTCAGAAGTTGTGGGTGCTCCATAACTGGAGGTTTTAAGAAGGGACCGGACAGACATTTGTCTGAAATGGCGTAGAGTCTCTTGCTTGAGCAGGGGCTGGACTATAGGACCTCCAAGGTCCCTTCCAGTGCTGTTATTCTGTTAAGAGCTTTGTAAGGCTCTGATGCCAACTGCTTAACCTCCTGCAGTGCAGCCATGCCAAGGTGACCCTTTCCACATGCAGCCGTTGGCTGTGGCGTTTGCCACAAAAAGGCATTTCTCTCCTGCAGGGAGCTGGTTTTGTAAGAGAAAGGGAGCCCAGCAGGTGTACCACGTGCCAGGGAGTGACTGAGAAACTGCCAGGAGAATGGCAGGGTGTGCTGGTGCCTACCATTTTCTTCGGCTTGGTAGGACTGCATTACAAAAACGTTGCCAGCAGAACAAAGTTGCCAGCAAGACCTGAGGCATAATGAGGAAACGGTGGAGTTTGCCCATAATGAGGGAAAGAATAAAGGTCTTAAATGACCAGGAAAGGCAGGGAAGGAGAGTGGCTCCCCCGGTTCACATGAGGACACTGGGCTACAAACTCTGTTGCCCCAAACTCCTCCCTTCTTCCCATTGCAGAGGCAAAAGAAACCGCACCTCTCTGCAGAAAGGCAAAAGGTGGGGGTGATGCATGCTTTTTTTTGGGGGGGGGGGGATGAATTTCCAACAAGATTTCTGTAGCTTCTGTTTAGTCTAACAAAAATGCCCTGGAAACAGGGAATTTCTGACAAAAGGAAGCCCAAAAGGCAGCTGCTCGAAACGGTGCATCAAGACTGCAGATCAAGATGCCCACAGCAGTGCTCTCAGAATGCAGGGGAAATAAAAGACCAGCACACAGACAGTGCAGCCCATGAAGAGAGGCTGGGCGCAGATCAGCAGGAGGACGAGGGAGCATAGCACGAGAGGCTCTTCTTCTCCAGGCTCCTTCCAATAGGACCAGGGTGGGGAAGCCCACCAAGCAGAACAGCAGGCAGAGAAGAGCAGGCCTGTTCACTAGGTCGAGCTCCACAAACCTTTCTCTCTGCTGCCCCAATCTTACTCCGCCTCTGCCATGCCTACGGTGTCTGAGACGGCCCTTTCAGGAGCCACCCAGGAGCCTATGTTGTGCATCTGGTCTGCTGTCTATTCCAGCAGCCAGGCTGCCCGGACAAGAGGCCGCTTGGCCCTCTTGCAGCCAAAGAAAGTTTAGCAAACCCACCCAAGGAAGGGCACTGCACAAGTGGCATGCAGTGGGATGCCAAAGGAGTCCTAGGCATCTGTCCCCAACACCAAGCCATGCAGGGGCTCTGGGTGAGAGGCAGTGGATCCAAAGAGCAGCCACAAAATGTATGCATATACTCAGCAGGAAATGGATCTGCCCGATGTCCTGAGCCTGCCTCCCTGCTTACTCTTCTTCACTCTCAGCATCTCCAGCAAACAGCCTCCAATCAAGCATGAACTGCGCCTGGCCTGGGCCAAGCCTCCTGGGTAAAGCTACCCCATAATCTCTTCAGCCACCCTCTGCCACCTGTCCACAATGGTTCCTTTGCCAGGCCCAAGCCTCGGCTCTCTGGGCCACCTCTGGCCTTTCCTGGGACCAGGCTGCTGCCCAGGCAGGGGGCCCTCTGCTGAGACTCCAGTCGCAGCCTCTCCCCTTATAGTGGGGACACCCCTCACAAAAGCAAGAGACAGCCCTTCCTGGCATTTCCTCCCTCCAGAAAAAACTATAAAATGTCCCAAGCACAGCCAAAAACCGTGTGTGTGTGTGGGGGGGGGGGCAGGAAGGCTCAGCTCATTAGCGGCTGCATGAGGAATCCTGGAGGGAGAGGGGCCCGCCTAATGTAAAACAGCCCAGCCTGGATGAGAAAATACGAACCAGGCCTAAGGGGTGGGTGGGTGGGTGCTCTTGGCTCCAGTCTCCACTCCCCCCACTCTTAGTCTGGCCTGTCATCACAGACACACTGCCCACTGGCCTGAGATGAGCTGGCCCAAGGCAGAGGAAATTCCACCCTGTTGCTTCTGACCACCAAGCGAGCCAGGCTCTGGCCAAAACCCCTTGGAAAGCAGCTACTCAGCAGTTTTGTTATAGGGGGAGGGGGCAGTTCCAAGCCACACATTCTCCCCCCTCTGTGGTTTCATCACCCAGGAGGGACTCCCTGAGGTAAGAGAGCCAGGCCACCTGGGCATTCTGCTCCCCCTTACTCCAACTGGGGGAGGTCACTCCAGGCCCTTCCAGGCAGGCAGGCAGGCAGGCAGGCAGGCAGGCAGGCAGGCAGGGCAAGACAGCTTTCAAGCTGCTCACTGACTTATTCCTCCTAGCACCCACTCTTTTTGTTTCACAGGTGCTAGGGCAACGTGGCAGGTGAGGCTCCTCTGCCTAAGCCAGCTCCCCCAAAATCTGGGCGCTCACCATCCAACCATCCTCAGCTCTGTAGTTCTGATGAGTGCAAAGGGATGCCCGAAAGAGCAGCCTCCCCCACCCATACCCCAAAGCAGGACTGTTGGGATGGGGCGCTCCAGAGACCCAGGCTGGGCCAAATCGGGGTGGGGGTCTGAGAGCCTCCTGAAGAAGCAGCGAGAAAGGAGAGAAGCCTGCATGAGCCTAGAAAGGAGCCATGTTAAGTAACCCGAAGGCACCCTCGGACCAACTCTTCTGCCAGTGCAAAAATTAAGGACACCCACAAAACTTCCATCCTCAGAAGGAGCAGGTCAGCCGGGCACCCCGCACATCTGAAAGGCTCCAAGCTGAGCAAGCAATCCCACCTGACCAACATGCAGACATAACCCACAGCTAATCCCTTTGCATCCTCACCCCACAACCACCGGAGGCCCAACCGGGAGCTGGTTCTTGGGTGTATTTACAATAGGGCAGGGTAAGAGAGCCATCCAACGCATGGAATGGGGGGATGCAGCCTAAACTCCAACCTCAAGAGGCAGGCCCAAAACCTCAGTCTGGTCACTTGGGGTGGCAGCAGAGCAAGCTGAGCTGGCTGGTAGAGCCAAGGAGAGATGGCAGAAGCAGGCCATCCAACAATGGGGGGGGGGGGGGCATTGAAGCCCACCTGGCTCTGGGCACCCCCTGTACCACTTGGCCCTTGAAGAAAGAATGCGCAGCCAGCTTCATTGTGCCAAGGCAGCAAGGAAAGGAGACTGGGCAACCCCATGGAAGTGGCACCAGACCTACCAAAGGCCACACGGGCAGGTGCTCCCACACAGGCAACGCTCTTTGGGCAGAGGGGAGATCAGCCCCCTGCTCAGCAGTGGAAGGCCAAAATGAACGCGGGCATTCCGCCGCCTCCGCCACTTTAAAGGGGGGGGGCGCTCAGCCAAGGCTCCGACAGGGAGCCCGCTGCCTGGCGGCGCTGCACCCGGAAGGGAAGTCCAAGAGTCCGCCTGGGCCGGGCTGCTAGGAGCCGAGCGGGGCGACGGGCCAGAAACCGCTGGAGAAACGTCGCCCTGTCCGGGCCCGCCGGAAGCCTCTTCCCTGCTCCGCCGCTGGGACGGCAACCCAATCCAGCCGCAACGGTGCGGCCCCCGGCTTCCGCCACAGGCCCCGCGCTGGGCGCCTAACAGCGCCGCCGGCCCGATGGGCGAAGGCGGAACTGGGGGCACCGGGCTCCCCGCCGGACAAGATGACAGCGGCGGCCGGGAAGAGGCAGCCACGGTCCCGGCGAGGAGAGCGGCGGCGCAGTCCCGGCAGGGCAGGGATCGCGGCCCACCAGCCGCGGGGCCTCGGCGGAACACAGAGGCGGCATCCGGGCCGGGAGTCGCGGGCCGGGCCTCTCCCTCGCTCGCTCCCGCCGGGCTGGTGGTCGGCAGGCCGCGATGGGCCGGGGGGGGGGCGCATACGCCGCCCGTTCGGCCGGCGCCTCCCGCCCGCCTCCGGAACCAGCAGCGCGGAGCCCGCGCCCCACTCGGCCCGCCCTCCGCCGCTGACAGCGCGGCCACGCGAGCGCCGTCCCGGGCGGCGGCGGCTGGGCGGACAATGACCCTCCCGGCCCACAGCGCGGCGCTGGCTTACCTGCTCGGGGGAGGCCGTGGCGAGGCTCCCGCCGGTCGCGCGGGGGGCGGAGGGCGCGGGGGTCCGCGCGGTGCCTCTTTCGCTTTCGCTTGCCGGGCCACGCCGCTCAGCACCGGGCGGTCGGGCGGTCCGGGAGGGTCCTTGCGCCGCCCCTTCGCGTTGTCGCCGTCGCCGTGGCGCCTGGCCCGGCCTCGCTCCGCACAGAAGCCGCCGGTGTCCCCGGGCAGCAGCGCCCGCCGCGTCCTCCTTCTGCCGCCGCCCGCCGCCGCCGCCCGCTCATTTGGGGGCCGAGTGCGCTGGCTGCGCCCCGGGCGAGGAGCCACTCCGGGCAGGCGCCGCCGCCGCCGTGTCAAAATAAGAGTCGCGCCGCCCGGCAGCTCCGGCGCGGCCTCCCAGCGGCCTCTCGGAGAGCAGCACCTGCCGGGGCGGGCGAGGGGCGGCAGCCGGGGCCCTCCGGGAAGGCGCCCGTGGCCGGACACGCAAAGGAGCGCCGGGTGGGCAGAGCATCCAGGCCGCTGGGTCCGGGCCGGTCTAGGGCCGCCGTGGCCGCCGGCCGAGCGCAGCCGAAGCGTCGCGCAGCCACCGCGCCCGGCAGCCCGGCCTGAGACGCCGCGGGACGGAGGGCGCCCTCGGTGGCTCTTAACCTGACGGAGCGCCGCCTGCTGGGCCGGGCAGGCAGCGCTCTTCCTGGGGCGGCTGCGCGCGCCTCGTTCCGCCCGGGACCCTCCGGTGTGCCGGGGTGGAGGGGGCGGCCGTGAGGGACGCCTCCTGCAGAAGGCGCCTCTGAGCGCGTGTGCTGAGGGCTTTGGGGCTCCCCTGGAGGCGCCCCCCTTCCGTTCCGGGTGCCCGACCGAGGCGAGGCTCAACCCGGGAATCTAGAAACGACTAACGCGGCCTCGAAAGAGCCACGGCGGATGAAACCGGGGAATTGCCTGGAGGGGAAACCACGAGGAGATCCCAACCGTACGGGCAGCGCTGTGAGAAAGACGAGCCTTTGGAGCGACTGGCCCCGAGCTCCTCTGCCGAGTCTTCCGCTCCCTCCCCACTGGAAGTGGCCGATGGACGCTGTGCCCGCCCTTTGGGCGCTTGCGGAGCCGGGCCTGGCCCTGCGACCAGCCCCCGTGAGAAAGCCGGCTCCCGGGCCTGGCCCCCGCTTTGCAAACCCCCACAGATGCGGGCGGAATCTGAGGGGCCAAACCGCTCTGGGCAGCGACTGCTCGATTCCCTCACCCCACCCCAGTTTAGGAAGGGGGATAAGAAGATCCTGAGGGAGCCAGAGAGGCCGCCTGGGTGGTGTTAACCATGGTAACCAAAGGAATGGAGGGGCGAGATGAAAATGAGACTGGCAGAATGGAGGGAGAGAGACCCAATCTCCCAGGAGCAGCTGCCCCTTTGGGTGGTCATTTCCCCCCCCCCCGCCCCCCTGCCCTGCAGGAGCCCCCCTGTCCATCTGCAGAAGGAGCCTTGAGGTCAGGGGGTCTTGACTTGCAATTAGTAGGTGAATCTGCCCCCCCATCTTCTTCCAGGGGTTTCACCTTCCCCAATCTCAGCAGTTCTCAGTGGCCCTCCTGGGGGGGATGGTTCCCCCTCAAAACAGCTGATTGGCCTCATAAAACACTACAAGGCCTTCTTGTGGCCCACAAGGCTTGGGGCACCAGGACTCCTGTGCTGGGGAGGAGGGGGGGGAGACTTGACTCCCTGCTTCCCCAAGTTCCTCCTGGCCACAGTGGATGATGGTGGGATAATGAGATGCGAGGGCTCATTACAGACGATACTCCTGTTGCCTGGCAACTAATGGTTTCCATAGACACAGTGAACCACAGCCTGCTAAGCAGCAAGTGTACAGTGCAGGAAGTCAGGGAGAGAGGAAACCCCCATCATCCACTCCCAGGTGGAGGAGAGGTCTGCAAGGAAGGAGGCCACTCCTGGCCCTGTTGCTGCTGCAGCTCTGCCCTGTCAGCTGAGGGCACAGAGGCAGTGGGATGGCCTGCCCTTGTCAGCCTCCAACAGCTGCTCCAGGCTCCAGGTGGGAATGTGAGGATTCAGAACCTCAACCTTTGTGAAGGCAGAGCGCCAGGTATGGCCCTACCTTGGGGAGGGGGTGGCATGACCTGAAGCTTTCTCTAAGTCTAAGCAATCTCTGGGTGGTGGTGGGGACAAATCCTAAACCAAAAATCCAGGTCAAATGGGGCATCACAGCTTCACATTTTGAAACGAAGTGCTCCTTACCTGCTCCTCACCTTACTTATCATAATTGACAGTCTGGTGGAATCATCTCTTCTACAGAATAGAATATAGAATAGAATAGAAGAGATGATTATATAATATAGAATAGAAGAGATGATTCCATCAGACTGTCAATTATTTGGAAGCCTGCGCTCACAAACAAAAAAATCTCCACATCACAAGCCAGGCAAACACCTGGGCACAAACAGATCCCCCCTGATACCTCCAGCTCAAACACACTCCAACCAGGCACCCAGATGAAACCCAGCTTCCTAACTAATGATAGCCGTCCATTTACCCGAAGCCAAGCTGCACTAAAGGCCTCCAATAAAGTAACACAATGCTGCCAGCTAATCAAGATACAAAAAGAGCCAAAAAACAGACAGAAGATATTAGAAACACCAATCAAGCAGAACACAGCTTCAACTCCAAGACCAATAAACACAGACCAAGACCAATCAGGATTCTGGCACAGCAGTAGCCTAGCCCCAAATTTAAAACAGAAACGGCTGTGAAAGTCTGACTCACAGATGAAGACCAACATAATCATAGATTAATAGTTTTCTTTTATATCCTTTAAATTTTTTATTACCAGTGATGTTTTAAGCTGTGCATAGCACCTCATTATTTTTCACTGTGTAAGAGAAGCAAGTGAAAAAAAAGCCAAGTCTGAAAACGGAGACAGGCTCAGCCCAGAGAAGGTGGCCAGTCTGAATTTGGACTCCATTTGACTGACTTTCAGTGAGAAAATCTGAGGAAGGGGGCGAGGTTCAGGATACACAGTTGTCATATGAGATGATGTACTACCTACTTTTTTTTATACTTCCTCCGAATCTTTCATTTTTAGTGATTTTGGAAAACTGAAAAATTACCTCTATTAAGAGAAATTCTTTTTACCTTTGTACATATTCATTGTGGTGTATTTCATTTGCTCCAAATACAGAACTATTCCTGCATCTTAGTCATTTTATGCATCATATAAAATATAAAATGACATCATAGTAAACATAATCCATTTTCAATTTGTCCACATTTGGATAATTTTTTAAAAACACCTTTTCTTTTTTTCAGGCTTAGGAGGTATTTAGGTCTTTGTACCTCTACTTGATCATGAGACCTTTTCCTACCCCCTTCCTCTCAGTGATGCTGCTTGTTGAAATGCAGGCATTGGATCAGCCCATAGAACAATGGCCTGAATTGACTTCCTGTATATAGATCTAGACAGTCTGTGTGACTGTGGTGGCCTCTATGCACCATATTTATCTTGGATAGGTTTGTTGTGAATCAGTCCAGAAAATAGGCTAGTTCAACAACCAAATGACTGTGTGCACACAATATGTGCAGCTCCATGTTCTGAATGGGCCCCCATGAGGCAAACACCCCCCCCACAATTTGTGTGCCACCAGTGGAAATTTGGGGATGGTCTCAGGGCTTGTGCTAGGGTCATAGGTCATCCAGGAGGGAAAGAGGTGGACAATGCACTGCAGCTCATTGAGGTTACAACTTCCTTGTCTCCCTCTCTAGAGAAATGGCCTGTTCTGTGAATGGGGGGAGTAGAGGATTCTTTGCCTGGGACATGAGTGCTGCGCCCTCAGTGCTGGGACAACTCTGGCCACCTTTGCTTCCTGACAACTTGCCAGCAGAGAGGCCTGGGAGCAGAAGGAGAGAGGGCCTCTCACCTCAGAGGATAAGAGGTGGGACCTGCTCTATGCTTGGCCTGACAAAGATAGCTGGGCCCAGCTCTGTCTCTGGCTAGGTGGAGGGGGAGGGGATGAGCCCTCTATTTTAAGAGGGTTGGAAGCCTGGACTTGGGACAGGAAATCCACCTGGTGGAAGAAGGTAGACGCAGAAGACAATCCCAACAATTTGAAGGAGCTGCAAAAACCTGCTCCTGCCCACCATCAATATGCTTTGCTCATCTGGCACAGTAAGGCAGCTTTGCATCTCCCTCTGTCTCCCTCCCTCCTCCAGAGTGGGGTTGCCCTTCCTTGACCATCTGGTCTTTGCCTGGCCACCCCCCTGCCCTTGCGCATTCCTGGGGCTAATGGGCAGAAATTAGCTTTAATGGGAGAAACACATAAATTCTGTTCCTAGGCACACTTATTCATGATTAGCTGAATCATGGTTTCCTGAACCCAAGTTTCCAAGCTTATACAATGTCAAAACCACGGCCAAGTGTAGAGTCTGAGTTCCCACAATATCTCAACTATCTCGGTTGAGACCCAGTGGTTGTGCGAAAAGGGAAGGAAGCCACAGAACTTCTCCCAGACCCTCGCCCGCAAACTGCGTCTTTTCCTACCGTCCCCCCAAACCAGAAGCCAGGAATGCAATTTCGGCGGCGGCGCGGCTGGGAGCGCTTAAAGGGACGAGCGCACCAGGACCGCCCGGCTCGCCGAAAACCTCCGGGCCGCGCAGTGGTGCGCACGATTGTCGGATGGACTTGCGCTTGCGGAGACCGGCCTTCTGGGCCCAGCTCCACCTGCGGAGCGGCCTCCAGGGCTGGGACCTGCCCCGGGAACTGGCCCTAGACGCCACCTGTGACCAGCTGCCCCCAGGTCAGGCGGCCCCTGCTGGAACCGCCCCGCCCGCTCACTCCCCTTCCCCGCATCTTTCGAGGGGCGGCGGGTGGCCCGGGTCGCTCTCGGCCCGGCCGTCCCTTTGGATGAGGCTCCGTCACGGGGAAGGGCGAGGGCGGGACCGCGGCGCCTTCGTGTCCCGGCCGGAGGCCAGCGCCTAACCGCCTCTCCCCTCAGTTGCTGACGAGGATCTCCCGACGGCGCGGCTCTACCAGGCGGCCGGTGGGCCAACCGAGGCCCCTTGCCCTTCCATCTCGGGGGCTCGTGGTAAGCGAGGAGGGACCGAGGGACGGAGGGCCCCGCCTGGGGTCCTGGCCTTGCTTCAAAAGCCCCGGAATAAAGCAGCAAGGCGACAGAGCCGCCTTTCAGTCCCGCGGTTTTGGGGCGAGCGGCATCCTTGCTGAGCGACGCCTAGCTGTTTCTTCCCCTGCAGAGACTGCCGGGAAGCCGCACCTGTGGATGTGGGTGGACCCCAACCTCGTCTGCCCTATCCCTGGACACGCCACGGGTCTGCCGCCCCTGCCTGGGCCTCGTCCCCGCGCTACTCCAGGGGTTCCGTCCTGCACCCCAGCCCGCTTCCGAGACGCCCGCCCGGGA
This sequence comes from Hydrophis major, assembly GCA_033807585.1. Lineage (NCBI taxonomy): Eukaryota > Metazoa > Chordata > Lepidosauria > Squamata > Elapidae > Hydrophis > Hydrophis major. The sequence goes on along the minus strand of CM066334.1, from coordinate 41,919,047 downwards.
GAAGAGGTTCCACGAGCTGTTCAGGCTGGGCTAGAAACTTTGGAGGGTGCTGGGGGGAGGGGAGGGGGGCGCGTCGGGGTCTTCCGGCTGGCGAGGTGCAGCTGGGAGCCTTTAGGATGGGTGGGGGCTTTGCAAAAGCTGCCTTTCCTTGGCAGCCTTCCTGTTTAACTTTCAAAGCGGTCCTCCACCTTTCCCTCCTCACGGAGAGTTGCTGAAGCACAAAAGTGGGAAGAAAGTTCTGCCTAGAAAGTTCCTCTTTCTGCTGGCTTCTCTCCTGCACTTATTTCCCATCAGTTCAAATGCGCCCGTCTTTTGCCAGGATCCTGGGAGTGCCCCTGAAGCTAAATGTACCCTGCTTCCAAAAGAGGTCTCCCAGAGGTCCCCCCACGGATGCCAGAATGCACAAGGGATCCAATCCCGCAGCAGGAAGCTGCGGGCCCAGGGGAGTTGGCCTCGCCCACCTCTCAATTATTGTATCTTGATTAGCCTTGCCCTGAGCAGCAGTGTGGACAGCAGCCTGACTGTGCAGGAGATCTACAAGTTCACCAGGTACCGCTCTTGCAGCTGTGAGTAGCACCAGGCAAACCAGGGTGCTGGGGATGGGAGGGCTTTCCTTTCCTGCTCTCGGTGGCCTTGTGGCAGAAGGCTTCCTGCTCCTTCGAGGTGGAGCATTCTAGTCTGGCCACCGGTGAGCCTGTGGAGGTGGGCCTGGCCCTTGCCAGGGTGTGATGCTTGGGATGCTGGCCCTTTGCCCCCTTGGCAGGCACCACTTCCCCTTCTTTCGCACGGCTCCCGAGGGCTGGAAAAACACTGTCCGGCACAACCTCTGCTTCAGCAGCAGCTTTGAGAAGACCACAGACTTCGTTTGCCTTGAAGGGAACCGCAAGTCCCGCCTGTGGAAGTTAACCACAGAGGGCAGGCGGAAGTTTCAGGAGGAGGCGCAGGCCCTGCCAGAGGATATGATGGGCTTGGTGCACCAGAGCATGGACAAGCCAGGTGGGCCTTCCCCCAGAGAGCAAAAGCCCTTCCCTCCTCCTCCCTTGTTGGATGTGGGGGGAGCTGGGTGTGTGTGTTCCCCATAGGAAGGATTGGTTGAGGAAGAAATTGGACCCATCGTCCTCTCTGCAGTGAGCTGAACCACCTGGCAGTGCCGGATCCCTTGCCATGGGGTTTCTTGGCAGACCTGGTGAACCCACAGCCTCATCTCCCTTCCCCAGAATTAATGCGGTCTCTCTTTGGCCTCTAATCCTTGGTGTGGAAGTCTGGCAGAGGTGGCCATTTGACCCAAGGAGGATTTGACTTTTGCCAATCTAGCCCGAGGGAAGAGGCTGGATTTTCCAGGCACGGGCAACCTGTGAGGCTCTGGGCATCGCCTGTTTGGCCCTCGGCCAGAAGACACTGAGCAAGGCAGCTTCATCCTGACTGGAGCCTGAAAGAAGGGAAGGAGATCCTCACTCGGTTTGGTGTTGGAATTTCTCTTTGAAGCAGTAAAAGCGAATCGAGCCCCTTTCTCTCATTTCTCAACCTAGAGAAGAATCTCCCTAACCCAATAAACGCCTTCAAAGAGCAACGCGGTGTGATTGTCCATGGAGTTGATTTATATGCGCCCCTCCTCCGTGTTGCCGCGGGGGACGCTTAGCGAGACAGGATTTTGCTGCTTGGAAGGACCCTGAGGCCCATCGGCCGCAGCCAGCAGCAGCTCGGCGGGAGGCCCCTCCCCTCCCATCAGAGCCACCGAGCAGTGGGCGGGGCGCGCAGGGCGCTGACGTCACTGCGGGGCGGTGCAGCAAGATGGCGGCCGGGACTGCGACAGTCTTCCGCTGCCAGCTGTGCCGCCGCAGCGCCTTCGACGGGCACCGGAGCCACCTGTACAGCGCGGGACACCGGCGGCGGCTGCGCGCTGTCCTGGGCCGGCTGGGCGAGAAGGTGCGCGGGCCCCGGCGCGGGCGCCTCGGTCGGATCCGGCTCGGCCGGGCGCCACTGACGGCTCTCCCACTTCCCCCGGGCAGGTGGCGGCGGCGCGGGCGGCGGCGCGGCGGGCGGAGGTGCTGCCCTTCCAGGCCGGCGAACACGAGCGGCGCGTCTGGTGCCCCTGCTGCGCGCGCGAGGTCCCGAGCCACCTGAGCCGCGGCGCCCGGACGGTGCTGCACAGCGGCCTCCTGCAACACCTGGCCAGGTAAGCGGCGGGCTGGCGGGCTGGCAGGGGGCTGCTGCGCCGGGACTTCCCGGCGGCCGAGCGACGCCCTCTTGGCTTCTCCGCAGCCCGGAACATGGGAGAGCCGTGGCCGCCTTCTGGAGGAAGAACAGGGCCGACCCCAAGCTGAAGGCCGACTACCTGCTGTCCGCGGCGGAGTATCGTCGGTGAGTGGCCCCGGTCGGCCTCCCCCCCCCCCCCCCGCCTGTCACCCGGGCGAAGGGAGAGTGGCTGGTATGCGGTCATTCTAGGAGGAGTTGGTAACCTTCCTGTGCCAGTCTGTGAAGCCATTCTTAAAAGGCACATTTCTGAGGAGGGAGGCAGGGAGCTGTGCCAGCCTCTGGAGAGCCCAGACTGTGTCTTCATGCCATCAGCAGTCACCTCTGCAACAATGGCCCTTGCTGCCCAGAGTGATGGACTGCTTTGCACTTCCAGCTTCCAAGAATCTCTTTGCGAAGCCCTGGATGCTTATGAAGAGAAGGAAGATGCAGCCATTCAGGAGGTAGAACTTGGGGGTGCGGGGAAATCCAAGTGGTTCAGGGAAGGATAAGGGCCTGGCTTCAGCTCCTCTTTATATCCCATCTTTCCTCATTACAGGCTGCAGCTCACATCCGAGACATGGAACAGAAGAGACGAGAGATGGTACAGGCCATCTTAGAGGTTTGTGTGCCCAAATTCAGAGTGAGCAGTATCCATCATCGTGTTTGCAATGGTTTCTGCAGAATCCTCCCACTCAGCTCCCTTTCTTTCCCTGTCTTCTCCCCCCCTGCAGTTAAACTCAAAGCCATTTGCCAACTTCAGGAAATGATAATTCCTCTTCCCCAGAAAATACCAGGCTTTGCAAGTATAGTGGATGTTTTCTCTCCTCCCAAACCCCTTTATGCCAGGAGGTATTGTGCCAGGCATTCGGGTTTTACTTCACTTTTTACTTAGTTCCAGTTTAAATCATTTGTAAAGCAAATATAGGTGCTGAAATGCCCTTTCTTGGCACAAGACCTTTCCCCTCTTTCCCCCACTTACTGACTTTTTATATTTCTTTGTGGCAGCCTTCCCTGCTGAGCCCCTTTCTTCTCCCTCTGGATAACTCAAAATAGTTCAGAGGTTTTAAGGTATTATTTGTGTTCTGTCCTAGGTATTATATAGTAATTTGGAAATTAGCTTTGTAGTTTAACTCTATTATCAACAATTCCTTTTTAATTTTTTCCACTGGGAAAATGCTCTTGCGTTAAGGGTATTTCTTTTACTGGCATCTGTGCCTGAGTGATTTAGTAGAATCTGCTCCATCTTAACACTCTCCAGATTACTTTTCAAGGTGTATCCTATGTTGCAAAATATGTTGTTGTCTCTTGAAACAAGTGTGTTTTTCCTGAATTAAACTCAGCCACAGAGAGCGGACATGCTAGGTGATGGAACCACTGCTGTCTACACCTTTACAGGGAATTTAAGGTAGGAGTTACCTTAAATCAGAGGCCTTCTTGCTTCTGTATCCCTGTGCTATTTCTGGCAATATTCTCTTCACTTGATCTTGGTGCCGAGTCTGTTTTGCTTGTGCTGACAAATGTTCTATGTTGTAGTGATTCTCCTTTTGCTATGGAAGAGCAGGAGCAGCCTGGGCCAAGCTGGAGCACCACTTTTCTTCGAGAAGAGCGTATTTGTACCAGCAACACTATGCCTGAGCTACACTACCCAGAAACAGGGCAGGCCTTAACTTTCATTGGCCACCAGGTACTCCATTAGGAATTCCCACTTGCCTCTCATGTTTAGCAGCCTAACTGACAACCAAGCAGTGAGCTTCTGCCCTGGGTGTAGTCTCCTATCTTGTATCCTCCGTTTCCCAAGAGTCTTAAAGAGGGAAAAGGGATGCTGTCCACTGGACTGGGGAGCTGGTATTTCTGGCTGCTGGACTCACTACCCCCTTTGCAATTTTACATGTGGGGTTTTTCAGGTCCCCAGTCCCCTACAGTACTGATTTGAGCTTTTCTTTCATTGTTTCAAATGCAGGAAACAGGTGGGGAGGGCAACATTCACACAGGTAGGTTGGAGTTGGCTTTCTGAAATGACTGCTGAGCCTGGCTTTGCCTGTGATGGACATTTGGCTTGCGAGGGGAAAAGAATCTCTATACTGAAACAATAGAGTGAAGCATTGATTTGCCAACTATTTAATTTAATGTGCGTACATATCTTAAAAATGAGGCTAACCATAAATTGCATGCTGCATGGCTATACATGGTGGTATAGCAGATGCAGTTGAATCCTCGAGCATTTCACAAATAGCTGTTCTCATATCATTATGGTCAGTATAACTTGGGCACATGAAAAGAAACATATGGGGCTTTTCTGATTTGTCCACCTTTCAATCTTGAGGAGCAAAACCTCCCTGGCTGATGAATGACGAGAAGGAAGGTGAAAGGCAGATTGGACCTTCCTATGAGGAATTCCTTAAGGAAAGTGAGTGTGCAAGGGCTAGGCCCTGTGGAGTTCAGTAGGAAGAACTGAGCAAAGAATGATGCAACATTTTGTTCTTCTGTCTTTAAAGAACAGAAGCAGAAACTGAAGCAGCTCCCACTGAATCGGGTTGGGGCCAACTTTGACCACTCATCTCAGACAGGAGATGGTTGGCTCCCCTCCTTTGGGCGTGTTTGGAATCATGGTAGAAGATGGCAATCCAGGTAAACACATGCCTTCCTCTGAGAAGGCCAGAAGCAACAATGAAGAATGCCATTAATATATTTAGAAGACTTTCATCTCTCCCCTGTGCTGCTAGAGACAGCAGTGTGTGTGTGTGGGAGGAAGCGGTCTGGGCCTGGCTGCCAAGACATCCTCTCATTTATTGATACTGAATTTGTTGAATTGTTGCTTATGGTAACATGTATTGGCTCATTTCATATATTCCACTTTATTAATTTAACTGATAACAAAATTATTGGAATCTTCTCTGGCTCCCCAAATTCAACACTTGTATCAACACATTACATTTGCATGGCTGCCCATCTTCCCCCAAAGTGGGCCCTGGAAATGCATAATGAATAAAATATATAGCCAGAAGAGATTTGTATGTGTGCTGGAAGCCCCCATTGCAGAAGAGTAGAAGAAATCCAGCCTGTCAAGTTTCTGCCCTTGATGTTTCAACTTGTTCTCCTCGGCACTGCTTTTTTCTAGACATCAGTTCAAAGCTGAATCTGGAAATAAGCAACCTGGGGCCAAGAGGAAAAGGCCTCAAACCAGCTAAAAGGTCTGCATCCCCAAGGCAGCTTGGCAGAATCAAAAGAAAAAGAAGCCCAGCGGCTATTGTGGAAGACTTCTGCTGTGGTGGCTTCTGTGAAATGAACTCTGCTCCTGTAGCATTAAGCATGTAATTGTAATTTTATTCAATTACACTTATAATAAAACTGTTATTATATATGAATTTTACTAAAAACTATGGTTACCAATAAATGTGTGCTACTACAAAATATTAAAAGCAAAGTGCATTTGTCTAAGATCCACAAAGCAAATATGAGATTGCAGAAAATATTGCATCAAGGTTAGGAGCTCATCTATGACTTTCTATATATCCCTTGTTTATTCAAGTTGTTCATATTTATCAAGATAGACACTAGCTGCCATACTTGCACTGCCCACATGGTTATACAACCAATGTTTTAATAATTTTACTTTCGTGTACCCAAATTCTGCAAAACTTTTTGCTATTCAAAAACAGTAGAGCCATTTTACCCCTTGCATAATAATTGGCACTTGTTCAGATCATTACAAAGCCTCAAGGAGTTTAATCAATTTATTTTTTTGTGCATACAACTCTGAAAGCCATTTAAGAATCTGCAAAGCAAACCAAAGAAGAAATTAGATCTTTCTGATGCAATGTAGTCAGTCCGGTGTGGAACTGTACTGGTCATCCGGGGTCAACTTCTCAAGCATCCTCTCCTGCAGCTGGTGCATCACCTCCCTTGGTGTTTCGGGTGTAGATGACCTGTGCTCTGTGCTTGGAGACTAGTTTAATTAGACCTGCCAGGAGGAAACGCGTCAGAGGATCAGGAAAGGGAGCGAGCAGGAGCGTTTGGGGGAAGGGGGGGCAGCGGTCGGCTCTAATCTTTCAGGGCCCACAGCCGAGCTCCTGCAGGAAGAGAGGGGCGCCTCCGCCCTCTCACCTTTGCCCAGGAGCTCCTGCAGCGCAGCCCGCGCCAGCGACCCTCGGATCTTCAGCCTCTCCGAGACCACGGCGGGCGTGATGAGCTTGTAGTTGGGCACCTCCTTGCAGAGCTTGTCGTAGGTGGCTTTGTCGAAGAGGACCAGGTTGTTCAACTTGTCCCGCACCTTCCCCTTGGACCATTTCTGCTCGCGGGGAGAGAAGTCCGTCAGGGCCGCCCACGGCCTCCCCTCCCTTCCCGCCCGGCCTGCCCGGCGCCCACCTTCTTCTTGGCTTTGCCGCCGGACTTGTTGACGGGGTCCTTGTCCTTCTTGGCGGACTTGCCCGCGTCCTTCTTCTTCTTGTCGTCTTTGGGCGGCTGCGGAGAAGCGAGAGAGCCGGAAGGGTCAGCCGCCGGCCGGCCAGCCACCTACTCGTCCCGCCCAACCCGGGGCCTACCTACCATGGTGCAGCTGGTGGGGCAACGTGCTCCTCTTGGGCGGCTTCCTGCTGGAAAGGAAGGGGGCAGTCCGCGCAGGCCGGAAACCCCGCGGCCTAGCGCACTTCCGGCCGTCACCGGAAGAGGCGTGCCCCCCCACAGACCTACGGGGGCCGCGATGGCCATCTTCAGCGTCTTTGTGGTGAACAAGGCTGGCGGGCTGGTCTACCAACTGGACCACTACGCGCCGCGGGCCGAGGCGGAGAAGACCTTCAGCTTCCCGCTGGATCTGGTGCTGCGCGCGCACGACGAGCGCGTGCTCGTGGCCTTCGGACAGCGCGACGGCATCCGCGGTGAGGGGCCGGCGGAGCGGCGGCGGGGGCGGCGAGGGAGGAGAGGCCGCCCGTCTGAGCCGCTTTCTCCGCAGTGGGCCACGCCGTGCTGGCCATCAACGGCGCCGACGTGAACGGGCGCCTGACCGCCGACGGGAAGGACGTGCAGGAGTTCCTGGGCAACCCTGCCAACTACCCGGTGGCGATCCGCTTCGGCCGCCCGCGGCTCTCCTCCAACGAGAAGCTGATGCTGGCTTCCATGTTCCACTCGTGAGTCGGCGGGAAGGGCGGGCGGGGGCCCCGGGCGCGACCCCCGACCGACCGGCCCCTGCTTGTCGCGCAGGCTCTTCGCCATCGGGTCGCAGCTCTCCCCCGAGCAGGGCAGCTCCGGCATCGAGGTGCTGGAGACGGACACCTTCAAGCTGCACTGCTTCCAGACGCTGACAGGTAGCCGGGGCCGGGCCGAGAGTTCGGATTCGGGTTAGCCTCGCCCTCCCTCCCTGCCTTGCCTTGCCTTGCCTTCCCTCCACAGGCATCAAGTTCGTGGTGCTGGCTGACCCGCGACAGGCCGGCATCGAGGCCCTCCTGCGCAAGATCTATGAGATCTACTCGGACTTCGCCCTGAAAAACCCCTTCTATTCCCTGGAGATGCCGATCAGGTGCGCCCGAGCCCCCCCTCCCCAAATTCCAGGAAGGGCGGGGCGGGGTGGGGTGGGGGCTGGCCTGATCCTGAGTGGTGCACCTGCCTGGGCGAGGAAGCCTCCGAACCCCCCCCCTCCAATTGTTTCCCCCTCCTGCTTTCTTTCTTGGAAGTCCCGGGTGTTGCTAGAAACCTGCTGCTTTTCTTCCTGCTTTCCTCCATAGTGTCAATCTATCCATACACAAGATTTGCAAGTAAGAACGAAAAGGGAATTTTTCTTCAGGTGCATTGCAGCCTTTTATGTACCATCTTATATTTTAGCATATCCCAACAAGTATGAAGGGACAATATGAAAAAAAAAATATTTGGTAAAGATACAATGAAAAATGTGGCCATATGAGCAAGGGTGGCCTTTTATCCTAAGCCTGCTTCTGTTCTACCATTTCAGATGTGAGCTCTTTGATCAAAACTTGAAGCTTGCACTGGAGGTGGCAGAGAAGGCAGGGCCCTTTGTGCCAGGGTTATAGGGTGAAGTTCCTTCACTTCACTTGCCCAAGGGTCTTGGATGTTGGGACCAGAAAGGCTTCCTAACAACTCCAGTTGGCCCTCTTCCCCATCCTTGTTTGGACCACCTCTGCTGCTGAAAGTTAGAAGGAAACCTTGCTGGCTACTTGTGTGTGTCTTTAATTTATGCTTGGCACTTTGTTTATTGCATGTGGAAATAAAATATTCTTTAAAGACTTTAAACCTGACTTGGGGATAAACTGACATCCAACAACAGCAGAGGTTTCGACTGAATTTGTCATTTTTTTCACTTATTAAATCCTTCCCAAAGACCCAGGATAGGCAGGTGGTGTTATTATGGCAGATGCCACTTGATTCCCAGCAACTCTTCAGCAAGGGACACATAGCTTTTACTGGACATTTCTTTATTTTTGTATATAACATATAACAGTCATAATTTAGAAGTTATTATAGTAAATGGAGCAAGATGTATCCCTAAAGGTATCTGATTACATCTGGAGATCTTCATGGCTGTAGAATTGTTAGGCAGTTCCAACCCCAGCACTTTCCTTCTATTAAAGACAAGGGGCATCGAACCCCTCAGTCTATACTGATACTTGTGAAAGTTTGATTTTTGTTGACTGAGGATCAACTCTGAGGGTTACTCTTTTTCAAATTCTAAAAGTAGTTTTTAGTCCACTTCTAAGCTTACCTGCTACCGACTGAAGCTAAACAGCAAGAATATGGCTCCCTTCTTTTCCAACTTATTTCCTGTTTGGTAATACCTGAGTGTAATTTGGGGAGGGAAGATTTGTGAAATGTCACTTGAAAATCTAACATAGGAAATGAGAACAGGTACCAGAGGGGGTTGTATGAGTGTCTGAGCAAAGCAATTCCTCAAAGTGAAACTTCCATTCAGCTGCTCCGCTCCCACTGCTGCCAGTGAGCCCAACAGAGGCTGGGACAGGCCAATGTTTGCTCACGAGTTCCAACTACTAAGGGCCTCCATTATGTTTTGAAGGATGAGAGCTGGCAGTAACAACCTGGTGGGATTTTGCCACCACTTGATAAAGACAGTCAGTCAACCTGCTTAGTGCTCCCCCCACCATTTTCTTCCTGAAGTCCTGGCTGTGGACGAAGGAGGCTCCTTGGCAGCCAAATCGTGAGGCCTTTCAGTCCACTTTCTTTGGCACGCGGCCCATCTTGGTGCAGATATTTCTCAGAAGGAAAAAGGCCACAGTGCTGGCTATGCAGATCAGCTCCGTTACCCAGAAGGCTGTTCCCCAGCTGTAGTATTTGGCCACCGTGCTGAAAGGCAGCCCGGCCAGGAAGCCTCCCACTGGAAAGAGAGAGAGAGAGAGTGTTACAGGGTGCAAAGTGGGCTTTTGTCCTCAATCGGTTCCAATTACGTTTTCACATACCGTTCGCCATCAGGGCAACAATGGCATGAGATGTGCCACACAGGTTGGATGGTGCGCTCTCATTGGCTATGACACCAAACAGTGCAATTGATCCATAAGAGCAAAATCCAAAGGCGGCTCCTAAGAGCAGGATCCAGAGCTATGAAAACGGAGCCAGACAAAAGGTTAGGTGGACGATTAGGGCAACTTTCCCTACTATCTGCATCTGCCACTTGTTCCTTTTCCTCATCACTGTCTGCAAAATGGTGCCTTAGATGAAGCACAGCAATGTTTAATCTTCAGCATGTGTTGCTTCTCAATAATCCACTAAGAAAGTGAGAAATAACAGCACCTCAGTCAACTTCTATTTTAAGATAGCTTTTAGATCAGGGTACTAAAATATCAAACCTCAGTTGTCTCACTACAATCTAAGGATAGCATAATTAGGAAAGAGTGAGGAGAACTGTTCCTGCAGCTCTGCAGAGGAAGGTCTCCTACTTCTATGGCTAGCAGCTACTGCTAATAACGCTGCATCTGGCATCAAGTCAGTGGCTGAAGCAACAAAATGATTCACAGAGAGAGAGAGAGAGAGAGGGAGAGTGCAAAGACCTCATGTTCTGTAAAACCCACAAGATCAGCCAGAGGATAGAGGAACTGATTCCAAGAATAATTTCCCTGGAAAAAAAAAGAAGGGAAATGAGCAAAGAGCATGAGAGTGTCTGGAAAAGACAAAACACAGTAATAATTGTATGCAGAAGCAGAGACCCAAGAAAAGGAAAACCCTTACCAGCAATTTTCCAAAGTAACTTTTCTAGCTAAAATGTTAAATTAATGGAAACCTATTAACCCCATCATTGTTGACTGGGGCATCATCATCAGTATCTGAAGATTCCCCAACCTTCGAATTATCAGCCTTTTGAGCTGAAGCCAGAGGAAACGCCACAGTTTTGGGATGAACTGATAACTGGTCTATCCTGGTTTCAATAGATGGGCTTGTAATTGCCAAAAGTTCAGGACGCAAAGAATCTATCCAGGAAATGAATTTCACCCTGATTTCAGATACCCAATTTTGTTTCCCTGAAAGTTGCAAAACTTCACTTTGTTCCATTAAAATTTGTTTCTAAAAACTGCAATTCATTCTACTTGTGGAAATCCTCACATGTGCCATTTACCTGAAGGTAAAAGCCTTCAAAATGGTCACCTTTCACTATCTACTCAAACAGGTGACAATATAAATGAAATGAGATTGGGGGAAAAACCAATTCCCTCCTGGAGAGCAACAGCTTTGCCCTCCTTCAATGCCAGTCTTGTATAACTGAGCCTCCTTCCTATAGTTTACCTTGGAGGAGCTATCAGTTATTGTGACTCGAAAAAGGAACAGCGAGGCAGCCATGCCGGCCATCATCAGGATGAGCAGGGGATGCCGAGGGTTTCCGTAGATTGAGAGGCCCACCTGCAATACACACACGTGGATCCAAAATGAAATGCGGCATCCCTGTTGCACAAGGTCTGTCAACCCAGCCCAGACAAAACCGCCTCTGTCTCGCCATCCAGGCAGAGGCTGTGTGGGGTTTTCAGGGTTGCCCTTTCTCCTTCATGCTTACCCTGGCCACTGCGCGGTCCGAAAGGTAACCAGCAGCAATACTGCCCACGAGGCCCCCAATTTCCAAGGTGCTCATATAGGAACTGCCTAAGAGCAAACAGCACAGTGGCAATTCCAGCGAGGCTGCATCCCTGCCTGTGGCATGGCCACTCCTGGCGCCTCCCCTGGCCAGTCACACAAAAGGCCTCCCCACAGTTCCACAGAACATTGACTCTGGCTTACCCAGACCAAGCGTCCACCTTTGGGACGTGCTAAGCTCTCAAAACCCCAGGAGAAAGGCGCTGCCTCCTACCCACGAGGGCCGACTGTCCTCTCTCCTGAATGAGAAATAGCTGTCCCCAGTCAGTACAACACGTCTTCACACCAAACACCACCAGGTAGCCAGAAGAAAGGACCCAGAGGTAGGGAGAACACAGCAGTTCAGCCAAAGTGCTATCATCCTTCGAGGAGTCTGTAAGAAAGAGACCATTCAGCAATCTGACCGTTCCCCTGGGCACCTCCTTGGCCCTGGCCCTCGCTCAGACTCCACGCTTCCTCTCTGCTCAAGGGGAAGACAGCTCCCCAATTGGGATTCAAACAATATAAATGGAAGACATGCTTCTGCATCCCCTGGCTTCGAACCACAGCAAAGTTTCCATTTAGCTCCAGAAGGCGGGGGGGGGGGGGGGGGGAACGATGACACACACCCCTGAGAAGGCTGCTTTCATGGCTCTGAAGATGGTATCTCTGATCAAGGGGACCGTTTTCCCCACAAACACTCACCTTGTTTCCCTTTCTTGGGCTTAGAGTCCAAGTTGGGCAGTCCCACATCTGAAGGCTCATTCTTAATCAGGAGCAGGCACACCAAGGATGCAACCACACACAGTGAGCCAGAGAGGGCCAGGATGGTGCGCCAGGCATAACTCAGGGCCATCAACGCTGCCACAATGGGCCCAATTCCTCCGGCCAGATTCATGCTGGTGGAGAGGATGGCCCACCAAGTCCCAAACTGGGAAGGTTCAAACCACTGTAGAGAAGGGAGGGAGGGAGAGAAGGTGGGTGCCTAGGCCAAGGCCAGGTCCTCACACTGAGCTTAGACTTCCAGCACTGCCACAGGGTGGTGAGGGCCAAAAAGGAGCAGCAGATGTTTTTTGGACAAACTTCCCTCCTCCCCAAAACAGTCCTGAGAAAAGCAAAATGGAGTGCATCAATTGCTTAGCACAATTTCCTCAAAGCGGTGGACAAGAGCATTTAACAAAAAACCCTTTGAGTGGCAACAGACACAGGGCCCTCTGCATTCCAAGTTCATGTATACAAATGAAGTCAAGCAGTGCAGCAGGTGCCCCAGAAAGCTCACTGTTGGGTTATCAGTGAGCTCAAGTCATGAGTTAGTCTTCTGCCCTGAGTGCCGAGCTGTGAGGGAACTTGAACAGGAGGAGGCAGCCACTGGATTAAGAGTTTCCCAGAAGTACTTGGATAAGGAGGTTCTGGATCAGACTGGCCTTTGGCCTACAGTCTTTTAAGGCAGCCAGTTGAGACTGCTCCCATCCCCCAAAGGCCACTTGGCTCAGGGCCAAAGGAGGTGACTAGAATGCCAGAAATACCCGAGAGCAACAGGATAGGGCTTGCAATTTATAGCTCCCGTTGCCCTTGCCAATCCGAGCCCCTCCTAGAAAAACAACATCTCTGACTGATGAGCAGAGAGCCCAGGTGTGGCCTCTGCCTCCCCTCAGCTGCAAGGGCAGTTCTTGGTTCTGATAAAGAGCTGCAAGCTGCCAGCACTAACACAGAAAATCAGCCAAGTGTTCTCAGCTTGCGGCTCCGCATGAGGAGATCCAGAGCCAGGGTCTACGCAGGTGGGGCCATGTTCTGGTGGCTTCCCTGGGACCAGAACCTGACCGGCTGCCTCTCTGGGGGAAAAAATTGGCTGCTTCGCTTACCTTGCGCAGCACTTTGCCACAGGGGGGCCAGCCCAGGCCTTGGGCCAGCCCGTTGAAGAACCACAGTCCTGCAAACAGGGCAACGGTAGAACTCCAAGAAAACAGCACGTTGACTAATCCCACCAGGAGGAGGCCGGAAGAGAAGAGCCAGCGGGCACTCAGTTGGTCTGAGAGGACCCCACTAACAAACTTGCTAATGGCGTAAGCGGCAGATTGGCTGCTGGCGATGAGACCTGAATTGGACGAGAGCCCCAGGAAAACCTCAACAGCACGACCAACATGGCCTGGCCTGAAAGGGGCTCAGGCAGGCCGTGTTAACTGGAATCAACCAAGAGCAAGGCAGGATCCAGACTACAAGGAGGGCAGAGAGAAGAAAAGCCATGGATGACAGCCATTTCAGACAAGAAGTGGTGCTTTGCCCACAGAGGACAGCTGGCTATGGGCTCCCTGTGGCCCCTGAGTGGCCACGATGAATACAAAGACAGTTTGCTCTTCCTGCATCATTAAAGCAGCCAGAATCATTATGCCCCTTCCAGTTAAAGACCGAGCTCAAATCAGGCGATACAATTTCTTTTCTCTCCAAATAAAAGCTATTCAATATTGTCCCAATATTGTAGCCTCTGCAGAACTATGGCTGCAGAACTACAACATCTGAGAAACAGCAGCAGGTTTCCATGGCAAAGGAACACCTGTCCCAAGCATGAAGTTGGTTCTCAAATTCCATCCAAGTTTCTTAGCATGAGGCCTCTGAGAACTTCAAAAGGGTTCTGTACTCCAGTGTCCCCTCTCCAAGGACCCCATGATCAAATAAATGGAAGGGAGGGAGGGAGGGAGGCAAACTCACCCAAATCATCTTTGTCCAACTGTACCTCTTCCATGATTAAAGGCATCACGAAGGAGAAGGTTTTTCTGTTGAAATAGTACAAGGTGTACCCAAGATACATAGCAGTGAATATGACAAACCGGTGATAGCTATAATTCTTTCCCGCCATTGTTGGGTGGGTTTGTGCTTCCAAGCGTTAAGAAAAAGAGTGGAGGGAAGGAGTAGGCTGTTCCGCTTTTAAGAGTCCAAACTGCAGGCACCAGCAGAGTGGCTGACCAAGGGGAGAGGAAGGGTGGCAGCTAAGGGTTCAAAAGAGGGAGCCAGCAGCTGCCTGATTGTTTGTCTGCGTCTCTGCCGGGCAGAGGCTTTGTCGAAGTTCTGGCTTGTTCTCAACTGTGCTCATGGCTGCTTTCTGGAGAATGATTAACTTGAGGGCCAGGCTGGACACAGAGTTCAGTATAAATGCACCCATCGACAATGGAACCCCTGCAGAGCCAACTTGTAATAAACAGAGTTTGTGTCCAGAATGTAAAGATTAGCGAGGCTTTTTTTTCCACTCCCTTGTTTTGACCTCTGAACTTAAATAGTGCAAGATCAAACAGAGCGGATCAAGGTCTTCCTGGAACAAGCAACCTCCTGCGTCAGGACTGGCCCTCTTGCCTGCCTTCCTTCAGAACAGCACCTGGATCCCAGCAGGCCACACTGAGCTCAAAGATGTTCTTCTGCTGAGAGACACACAGAACATGGGTCAAATGCTGCCCATCAGAGAAGGCAAGTTCAGCATAAAAATATTTACCTACTTGGCACAAGACCATCTGGGTACAGCAGGCAGATTAAAAACCAAGAGCCCCTCCCCATTTCTAGGTAAGAACCGAAGTACAATAATTTTCTGTTATACCTTCGAGATGCATCATCTTATGGGCAGAAGAACAAAATACCAGGACCTTTACCTGCCCAAAGTAGCAGGTGTGCCACAGAGGAGCCATTGATGTGAAGGAAGTAAGAATCACACTTCAGTTTAAAGTGTGGGCATTTGCAAATAAACTCCACCTGGCCTCTGACGAGAAGCATTTATACCATCCTCCTCCAGCTACCCCTGTGCAGAGGGCTCTCCTTGCAGCCTAAAGACGGGGCCGTTCCAGCAGCAGCCTCAATATTTGGTTTCAACACACTCCAGCAGTAAGCAGGTCCAAAGGGCAAAGGTCCTTAAAGGACACGGAGAGGACCTGGAATGCTGCCCAGAAGGAAAGGACTGAAGGAAGAGTCAACCAGCAGAAATGCTCTTAGCGTGGGGAAGGGGCTCTCTTTTAGAGGAGAACCACCTGCTCCATTTTCTCCTGATGCCCTCACCTTGGCTCAAAACCTCCTTTTGCCTGGAAGGAGGAGATCCAAACATTAACCCTCAAGAGAAACTTTGTCTATCAGCCTTTCCACTGATACGAAGCCTTGGAAGAACTAACCTCTCTCTCTCTGTTGCCTTCTTATACCTGGGTTCTTGCTATTGAACTCCTGGAAGAGGCTGCTTAGACAAACTAGCTCTTCTTCAGAGTTACCCTTGCAAAATATCACACATTTTCTGCTCTCACCCCAGTTAGATTATTTCCCACCTAATAATACTTGCTGGATACTTAATCCTTATTAATACGCAGCTTTCCCTGGCTGGTGATGTCGGGAGAGGGAGATTACAGGGCTATAGAAGTTGCCCAACAAAAGCAAAGATGACAACAAGGCTTTGAGGCGGGTTGGGCTGAGGGAGAGGGACGAGCCCAAAGTCCTGCCTAAGGCCAGGCTGGAACTCCATTCTCTGCTTTCTAGACCGGAACCTTCCCCATTACCCGGAAGAGGCTCTTTGGAGAGCAGTTTCCCCCTCCTCCCTTGGGCTCACCATGAAAGGTTGGGGACGACCGACTGTAATCAATTTAGTTTTATTCCAGTTCTGGCCCCTTCCTTGAGGTCTTCCTGTCTCAGTGTACCCACCCTGCAAGCTCTGGGTCAGCTGCAGCACAAGAATTTCAGGAAAGGAACTGCACCAGATTCCTTGAGCCTCCAATTTCTCTCTCTACCTTTGACAGGCAGCCCTCGATTTACCGCCACATTTGAGCCCAAAATTTATGTTGCTAAATGAGACACTTGTTGAGTGAGTTTTGCCCCATTTCACGACCTTTCTCGCCACAGTCGTTAAGCGAATCACTGCCGCTGCTAAATGAGAGACTTGGCTGTTAAACGAATCTGACTTCCCCGTTGGCTTTGCTTGTCCGACGTATTTGATCCCGGTTGGGCCGTTGCAACAGACACAGCCAGGAGCCTCTTGGCAAAAGCCGCCTGAGCATTGACCGCGCGACCCCCGGGAGGCGGCCACCCTCTGGCCACGCAGGAGCCCGGCTCTCCTGGCACTGGGAGCCTCGCTCGATCCGCCCAGAGCCTCCAGCGAGCCCGGCCCGGAGCCCCTTTGCCAAGGCCGACTGGAGGAGCCCGGGTGCCGGTCCGCTTCGGCCAAAAAAGGGCCCTCCGAAGGTGGAGAAGAGCCCCGGTTGCCCCCGGCCGGCCCGACGAGGTTCCGGCCCCACGTCGCCCAGCCAGGAGAAGGTCGCACTCTCTCGCCTGGTCGGAGACGCCCCTCCTGAGCGCCATCTCACCGCCCATTGGCCAGGGTGGACGTCACTCCCTCCAACGCTACTTCCTGAGTTACGAACAATGGCCCCATCCTACGCATGCGCAACAGCGGCCAATCACCGATCTCCCCCCGCCAAGCCTCCCGGGCTCCGAGAGGGAGCCGGGTTCCAAGGCGCCCTGTGGCGGCTACGGAGGTTGCCCGGGGTGGGCGGCGGGGCCTCTACAGCCAAGAGGCCGGGGAGGGGCGAAGGCAGGCCCACGGGCCTCGACGGCAAGCGGCGCGCTTTCCTGGGGCGGCGGGGAAGACCCCGAATCTACAGACTTGGAGAAACTCCACAGACAAAACCTTCTGAGCTCCTTCGCGCTTTAGGAGCGCTCGCTCTGCGCCACAGTGGGCCTCCCTCCGCCTGCCAGGCAGGCCACGCATTTCATACTGCGGGGAAGCTTCACACAGCGCAGCGGCCAGATGGATTGCTTCAAGAAAAAAAGCCCACTTCCTAGTCCCCTCTCATGGGAGCAAAATAAAAACTGCCCCGTGAAGAATCGTGCCCAGAATTGTTAAAGTGGTTACCAGAACTCAAGAGGGTGGGAACCTTTAGGCGCGAAGGATGCCCAGCCACCCTCGGAGAGCACCCTTCGCTTGCATAACTGCAGTGGAGTTGTGGGGAGGCCCCTTGAAACGAACAGAATGAGGCAACACATGCCCACAGCATTAACTGGAGGGAGAAGCAAGGAAGAAGATACTGGTTCTCTCCCTTGGTGTCAGTGCCAGCCTGGGCTGTTCTGTTTTGTATTACCTCCTCAGATACAACAGGGAATATGAAGGCTTCTTTTAGACCGTTATTGCCTACCCATTTATGTTACACCTGATTTTGTGACATGGAGCTGCAGAACAAAGACAGCAATAGCAGCCACCGGCGGAGAGTAAGATGAGCAAGTTTTCCAGACAAGGAGAGGTGCCGCAGGCCCTGCTTTCTGCATCAAAAGCAGAGCTCAGAGCAGGTATGCTGCACTGTGTCCTACAGAAATCCAGGTAGATTTAATCCATTGCTGAAAAATGCTGATCCCAGGAAAAAGCTGGGGTCAGACATCGCAAACATTTCCAAAGAGCTGAAAGTCGTCTTTAAAGAAAGGGGTTGATACAGCACAAAATTTCCAAATGAGCAAGAACAAAATCCCCAAACAAAAAGGGGGAAAAATACAATTTCTATTTTGTCATCAGTTTGTGCCATGTTCCACTAACCATGTCCATCGTAAAAACAGTAAAATTAACTGTAAATAAATAGATGTTGATGATGCACACAGGGACTTGAGGAAGTGTTATAATTCATCATTTTTTCTGGTCTCTTTTGCTTCTGCAGTCTTATCTGTTTGTGGGCCTACGTTAAGGACAAAAACAACCCAATGTTAAATGTTCCGATGGAAGCGTCTCAGGAAACATTCTCAGAAACCTCCCGCTGGCCTTTTGCTGGACAGTCCCCACCCCCACGTGATCTCTGGCCAATCAAGAGGCTCCTTGGGATGCAGAGGACCCAGATTGTGCCCAGCTCCTGCCCACTTAAGCAGCTTTGCACAACGTTCATTCAACCAGCATTTTCCCATCATCTGCACGGCATGTTAACCATGCTGGAAAATGATAGAGGTACTCTTCTGGTTACCATGGCTTTTGGGAAGGGGACTGCTGATACTGAGCAAGGTGGCTGCAATGACCATTTATTGTCCTAACTGCAAGGTAAATGGGTCATTAACTGGGAAGTGGCAGGGTGAGAAGCTGGGGAGTGCTGCAGGGAGGTGGAGCTGTAGGAAGGATGAGGACAGAGAGGTCATGGGAAGTAGGGCCCAGCGCTAGCACGGGTGAGAAGAGGCTGCGGGTCAGTGCAAGCCCAAGGAGGCTGGGGAAACTGACCAGAGCAACGTGTGACCTTCCCTGATGGCTCCCTCACTGATTTAGGCTGGGGGAAGCCATCAAGAGAGGCAGCAAACTGTGATCACGTGGCCCTGGGGTGGTGCGATGGACAGATCTTCAAGGACATTGGTAACAAGGTCAGTGAGCGAGGACTACAGGTAAGTGCCATGGCTGTGCTGTCGCGCTTGTGGCTCTGGATGAATGTGGACATCTGGTGCCTGGACTCCAGTCTGACCCAAGGAAAGGCTCCCTCTTCCTCCTCCTCCATCGGGGTTCCCTTACCTCCGTCTGGGTCCAATTCATTGCCCAGCGGCGTTTCTTCCTCCACGGGGGGCTCCTCGGCTGGGCTGGCGTCTTCCGGTCGATCTGCTCTTGGCAGAAAAAACCGCAGTTGTGGAGAGCAGAAGCCTTTCTGCAGAGGGAAGTCAGCCCTCCCCCCTCGCTTTTCTCTCTCAGCGGGCAGTCTTGCAAAGGCACCCAAAGGGCTTCCAAGGGCTGCTCTGGCTCCAGCCCGGGACTCCTGCTCACCTTCCTGAGTCTCCTGCTTGGGAGGGGGGCTCTTGCCATTCTCCCTCTTCTTGGGCTTGGTGAACTTGGCCTTATTGAGAAGGTACTGCACCTCCCGATCCAAGCCTGCGATCTTCACCTCAATGTCTTTGGAAAGCAGAACAGGCTTGGCGGTGGGGGGCAGCTTGTTCTGCTCAGCCAGCGTCTCGTTCTTCCACACCTGGGAAAAGGCAACCAGCATTCAGCTCCTGGCCACTCACTGCTGGCCGTCTTCCCATTGGGAATGCTACCACTGCAGATCCTCCCGAGGGATATTCTAGCTGCTTTTTACCATTTCATATCACATTAAAGGCAGATGGCAGTAGAATTCAATAGGGCCACCTGAGGAATCTGACTGGCCACAAATCCTGGCTATGCCGTGTGGAGCAAGGTGACCTTGGGGAACTGACCTCCTGCCCCAAAGAGGGAACTCGGAGACAGGAAGAGCACCAACAGGTCGTGGAGCAGAAGCCATCTGTGCTTTTCGGGATGAAGTGCGACTCTTGAACCCAAGGCTGTCTGCTGCTGCTGCTGCACAGGCAGCTGTTGTGCCACTCTCCTTTTTTGTGGGCTCTCCAAAGGCACCCCCTTTCCCTGGGGCTGGAATCCCTGATGTTGAGGGTGCCTCCCGTGGCTGCACTTACCTCCGTCTCGTTGATAGCTTTCTCCAACGTGCTCAGCTCGATCTCGGTGAATATCTGATCAGGCTCCGGGATCATTCGGGCCCCCCTGAAAGGAGCAGGGAAGGGGCTCAACCTGCCTGAAGCAAAGGCGCAGGTGCCTCTGGCACAGGTGGCAGCTCAAGGTGGTGGCCCTCCCCCTCAACTGTACCCAGGAGAGGGCAGCTGGTGCCGGGAAGTGCTTCTTTCAAGCCAGCAGGCGGGACTTAAACACTCACCATCTATTTTTGCTAATAAAACTGCAGTCAGCAATCAGAGGCCCCACAATTTGAAGCCTTTCCCAGAAATCCCTTTTCTAGTTTCTACTCACAGAATCAATTCACAATTCCTGAAAGGCTACGGAAGGGGGAAAAAGCTGCAGGGCCCTGGCTACATCAGCACTCTGGACATGCGCAGCCCCAGCTGCAGCCTCCTTCCTACCTGAGGAAAATGCTGGAGTGATTCAGCAGGGTCTCCAGGGCAGCCAGGCGGTCTGGCCACTTCCTCCTCTCCTCCACCCGGAAGAAGAGGCTCCGGCACAACTTCCTCAGCTCAGAAAGCTTCTCCTTCAGCTCCTGGGAATCACAACAGAGAGGAAATGGAGCCCGGCAGACAGCCATCCATGAGGGTTTCTGATATGGCAGGAGCCGCCCAGAGGCAGCTCTTAGACCATGATTAATGGACCAGGTCTCAGCAAGCCCCACCGCTTATCATAATGTGCGGAAAACACGAATGCCAGGAGAGCTGGTCAGATAGGTGCCAATAATAGTGGCCTCATGGACGAGGCTTTTTGTGGCAACTGTCAAGGAGGTGGTGCCAGCAAACAATGGGCCACGTGCCACAGCGCTGGTCTGCCTGACCCACTCTGTGCTGAGGCAACGCAGTCTCTTCCTGCGAGCTCCCCTGACGAGGAAAGGGCATCCTAAGCAGCCCCACCCTCTCAGCTACCATTTGAAGGTACTGCTTGAACTCCCCTTTTCAACTGGCCCCACCAGCATGGCCAGTAATGGGGGAAGTTGGGAACTGGAGGCCAGCAGGGTCTGGAGGCCCACATATTGCCTGCATCTTCCCGGTCCAGCCTCGCAGAGCCACCAGCTGGTTCTTCCTTGTCTTTGCATTGGTGACGTCTCACCATTGTTGGGGCTGTGTAGCCCTCGTCTTCCATCCAGCTGGAAGCTTCACTCAGTTTCCTGGCTATTTCCTCCCTTTCTTCTTCAGTTGTAACAAACTGGTACTCCTCCTGATAGAGCTTGTCCTGCAGAGCATGAGAAGGACCCGCTTTTCTGAAGAAGGAAGAACCTCCAAGGGCACCTGGGGGAAGGTGCCCCTTCAGGGAGCTGCCCTCGTTTCCTCCTGGCTGGCCAAGGAATCTCTGCTTAGTGACAGCGCCCGAGGAGATCAGCCAGGTTCTTCAAATAGATCTTATGCTCATACCTGGGTTTCAAAAATGAAGGCCTCCAGGCTGTTGGCTGACTTCTCCCTCTCCTGCTTCTCCAGGTCCCTTTCGGTCAGCTCCTGCAACCTGAGGTTGGGTGAGGTGAGAAGGGCAAAGGCCCAGACTGCTCATCTCCCCAAAGGCAAGGAGGAGGGGCTGAGCCCCCCCCACCTACTTCCGGCTGGAGGTTTGCAACTCCTCCGGCAACAGCTCCAGCACGTCGTGCATGTCCAGCTCCACTGCGATCTCCTCCACCAGCCGCTGCTTCTTGGCCTTCCTCTCCTCCTCCACTGGCACGGCTGCCACCTCGGGACTTTTCACAGCGGGGTCCTCCCCCTTTCCGGCCTCTGCTTTATCTGGGGCTTCCTAGATTGGAACAATGACGTTTCCAGTTGCTCCCTTTTCCTTTTTTTTCTTTGGGTTCTACTCTGCCTCTAGGACTAAGTCACCAGAACACATCACTTCCATGAGCCCTGCATTCGCTGGGTCACACAGCTTATGTGTCGCTTATGGGGGCGAAGGCAGGTGTCCCCTTGTGGGGCCAGTCGGGCCATGGAAGCGCCTGCAGTCTGAGAGCCAATGTGGATCAATATCAGGCCTCAAGAGAAGATGAGGATTCGGACAAGCCCACTGATGAAATGTGGCCCTGGTCGGGGAGACGCCAGTGGCTCCGCTCCGCTTGGACATGATGTTTGTTCACTCCATGAAAGTCTCCCACCCACCCCTGCCAGAAAAGAAGGGAGGCCTCACCTTGGACGCCCCCTTTTCTCCAGCCTCCTCCTGCTGGCCCTCAGGGGCAGAAGCCTCTCTGGCAGGTTTCTCTTGGGAGCTGGGTGCCTGCTTCTCACCCTCCTCACTCGCAGGCCCGGCCTGGTCCTTCTGGTTGTCTCTCCCAAACTCCACTTGAGCCTCTTCCTCTTCCTGGGGTGGAAAACCACAAGGGGCCCTGACCCTTCTCAAAGCCAGGCAGCTCAGCCAAGCCGTGTGGAGAGCCAGCCCAAGTCACCTAAAACCCATGGCCAACCAGCTTCCTGAAAGACCCATGCACAGGGGACCCTGAATCCTCCCCCCCCATCCCCCCCGCCTTGTGGATAGTAACTGCAGCCCAGCCTGCGTCAGGCTCCAGCCCTTACTCACACGAACAGCCTCCGTCACGTTCTCAAGGGCTTCTGGCCCAGGGCTGCCTCCTCCAAACAGGCTGGAGATTGTGTTTCCAAGTTCTGCCCAGAAGGAGAAACAAGCCTCAGAATGGCTTCGGACAAGGCCAAGTGTCTTGGCCGGCACTCCTGCTGTCCCCTGTCCCAACCCCCTGCGAAGCCGAAGGTCTTACTGCTGAGTGTGGATTCCTCCTCTGGTTTCTCCTCCGCCACAGTCTCAAATACAGACTCCACCTGGAAGAGGGCAGGAAAAACACACCTGCAGTGTGGGCCGGAGCTGGAGGCTCCAGGTATGGGCAACCTGTGGCCCTTGGCCTTTCAACCCCTCCCAAATCATGACTGCTGAATGTGACAGGAAAGTTTCCTGTCATTTTGAAAGAAATAAACACATGGAAGCCATTGGGAAAGCTTTCACAAAGCAGATCACAATAGAAAAAAGGTAACCAGCATCGCTTATGTGACACAACCTAAGGTCAAAGGCCCCCTTGACTTACCCGATCGAGGCTCAGCACACCACTCTCATCCATGTTGAAATGAGCCTTAATGCCTTTGGATTCGTACTCCGGGTGTTTCTTGAAGCTCTCCCCCACACCGCGCAGCTTCACCTTTGTGAGGTTCAGGGACCCAAAAGCTCTGTGGCAAGAGGGACACAGGGGGGCAGTGAGGCCCCTCCTCATTCTGCAGCTCGCTCCCAACTCTGACTGTGAGATGCTCAACCCCTACTCAAGCCAGGCATGGATCTTTTTCCTCAACTGCCTGCAGGTCCCAAAAGGAGCTGAGGGGACACACTACGTCGGGCCAGGTGGAGGGCGGGATTTCCACTCACGTCTTGGGCATTCTTCTCCCCTGGGAGCTATGCAGAAAAAAGCTGCTGCCCCCTCCCCAAGCTGGCCTAGGACTGCCCTCACCGTAGGTCACTTTCGCTCAGGAAGCCCATGTCGGCATAGTTGACCTGGAATTCGAAGTCGTCTGTGTAGCGGTTGAAGGTGATCACCTTGCGCTGAGGATACGGTGCCATGCGCTGGAAGAGGATGCGCCGGTTGTGCTTCAGACTCCTGGACTCATCCCCCTCTTCGACTTCCCGAGTGAACTCAACCTGTGGGAAGGAAGGGGGGAAGAGGTGGCCTGCTTGCTCTCTTTGCCACTCTAGAAAGTGGCCCAGTTAATTCCCTAATGGCCACCCGCTTGCCGCCTCTACCTGCCCTTACCTGGATTGGGTACACGGCTGCGTCACGGACAACAAAGGGCTTCACCTTGAAGGCTTTACTCAGAGCAGCTGCCTGGTAGACGGCACCCATCGCAGCAGCCTCATCAGCATTGATGTTCTTCCCCAGCTCTTCCCTGGGGGAGATGGAGATGCTGTGCCCTTCTGCTCTGCCAGTCAAGTGAAGGTCAGCTCCCCCCCGTCCCCCCCATTGTTAACTACACCCCATTTCACAGGAGATAATGCCTGGGGTAGAATGTCCCCTGCTCCTCAGCCAGACGGAAAGAGCTGGCCTCAGTCTCCATCCCTGCAAGTCCCAGGTTCTCAGGCCAGCCAGGAGGGATGCCTTGAGTGAGACGCGATGAGCTCCATGCTCAGCCACCCAAGGTGGCAGTGGGGAGGAGGCCAAGGAAGCCACCTTACTTGCCAACTACTTGTAACAGAAATTCCTGCACTTTCGGCACCCGGGTAGCCCCTCCAACGAGGATCACTTGGTCAACCTCATCCTGAGAGTGGGAGAAAAAGGCACAGAGCCAGTTTCAGGAGCCAGGCTGAGCCTTGCCATCCCATGCAGCACTTTTGACTATTATGTATTTCTAACTAAGGGCGGCGTTCAGTCAGAAACAAGAAGGTATCCCAGTTAACAAAGTGATGTTTTCTAAGCAGAAGGAGCAGCTGCTGTGCAATCTGGCCCCTTTCATCGGTAATAACTGGTGGAGCCCTGCGACTCCCAAAGGTTGCATCCCATCCCTCCTGTACCTACCAGGCTCATCTCAGCGCTACTGAGGGCCTGCCAGACGGGGCCTGCCACCCGCTCGAACAAGTCGGAACACAGATTCTCCAACTCTTGTCGGGAAACCTTGGCCTTAAAATCGATGTCATCCAACAGACCCTCAATCTGGAAAGAAGAGAATCTGAGAACCGGCGTGGGAGGCTCCCCTTCTTCTCCAAGCCACCCTCTTTACCGAGCTGCCAACCCCAGGACCCTTGCGCCTGGCTGCAGTCAAGAGCTCTGGGCGCCACCTGCCTGAGCCATGTGGTCCACATTGGCACTCAACACTGTTTTCACCCGGTTGGCTTCCTTCAGCAGCTTGGCCATGGCACGGAGGTTCTGCCGGACATCCTTGCCCGGATGCTGCTCATTGAAGAGTTTGGCCAGGTGGTCACGCAGGCGCAGCTCCATCTGCAGGCCTCCCAGCGTCCGATCGAAGCTGAGCGAAAACAGCCAAGGGAGAAGAAGGACATTGGTGGGAGCTTCGTCCTCTCCTCTGACTCCATTCCCTCCACCCCCAAAGCTTGGCCTTCCCTCAAATGTCTGACTTCTTTGCACATCTCTTTCCTTCTGCCTTGCCAGAAAATGAAAGATCAGGCTTCAAACAGGAATTCTTACCCAACACCCCTGATCTGCAGCTGAGGTTGGACCCCTGAGTCCTTGGATTTCAGAGTTTGGTAGGTTGCAATGGTGCAGACGGTACTGCCTGCCCCCATATCATAGAACATGATGTTCTGAAAAGAGAAAAATGCTGAACTTCAAAGGCCCTGGAAGAGGCACTCGGAAGGTTCCTCTAGAAAAGGGATGCGTCCATTCCTGAACTACCATTTTATGTGTGGGATTTCTACTTTGCTGGGGTCTTACAGTCTTGACTCCTCTACAGGTCTGTAAGAGCTATAAAGCTGCTTCTTGTTTCCAAAAAGAAGCAGGCTGTCCACAGTGCTGGGAAAGGTAGAAGGAAAGACAAGAGGATGCCAACCAGCAGCAAGGTGGGGTGGACTCTGTTCATGACAATGGATTTACTGTCAGAAGGTGTGAAGAACCAGGTTGGGAACAGACCACCCTGAAAAGAATCGGCTTCTGGGGTTGCTAAGAGTCAGTCCTGATGGCACATAATCAATAAATCCACAAAAGCTTCATCTTGACACTGGGAAAGAGACCGCTGTCCCTGAATAGTGCACCTCCCAGTTTTCCCCACCAACTTCCCTGGCTCAACCCACCTGAGCTGTGGCATTGATGTCTTTCCTCCGGAAGACGCCATAGTTCAACGCCACAGCGGTGTTATCATTGATGAGCTGCAGAACCTTAAGATCGGCCATTTTCGCTGCATGCAGGACGGCTCTCCTCTCTGCTTGGTTGAAGTATGCAGGGATGGTGATTACTGCATCTCTGACTGGTTGCTCTGAAGGAATAGTGAAAGCAGCTAGTTAAACGCACAGTTCACGTACCTTTGAACTTATTGTCCTTTACTTTGCTTGCAGGCCAATTTGAAAATGGATCTATTTACAACACTTGTCTCCTTTCAGCAATATACTAGCCAGCTAACACAACGTTATTGCTAAAAGCAACTCAAATGTTATCAGCAATAAAATATTTAAAACTACGCAATGCTTGCAGCACTTTTGGTAAGGTGCTGTTAAAAGCTTGCAATAAAGTTAAAATAATGTTAAAATTGATTGCAAACTCCAAGTGTCTTCCAGAAGAGCCACAAATTAAAAATTAGCAAAGCAAGGAACACCACCCGCCCCTTTCCAAAAGATTTAACATTGCAAAGGGATGCAATTGACCCTGAAAATACTTGTTTCCTCTTCCTAACATTTCAGGGAAAAAGCCCAGTAAGCAATCTAGCATTGCATCCTAATCTCATTGCTCTGTACTTCTAGATGGAACAGAAAAAAAATTAACGCTACACCTGGAGAATCACATCCCCAGCCTTTCACCCACATCCATCCCCAAAAGTAAATTCTCATGCCTCAATGTACATACAAAAGCAATTCCAACCTGCAAAGTCCTCAGCCAGTGCTCGAGAATAATTCAGGACCATACCCAGCATCTCTTCTGGAGAATATTGCAACTTGCTGCAAAGAATAAAAACGATCAAGTCCTTAAAGATGCTTGTAGAAATATATTTCGCAGCAAGATTTTATCCATACAACTGCAAATGGTTCACATCCCATTCCTTGAATAACGATGACAGGCAAATGCCTACCTCCCACCACAGTTATTCCAACAGGCACTTAATGCCCATAAGGGGAAAAAATGAACAAAACGCAGGACTTATTTCCCGCAGGTACAAAACTCTCTGACTCAACTTGGTTGTTGTGTCCGAGCAATGAGAGATACCCACTCTGAGAGTCTAAAGATGACCGTCTCCCTCCTTGCATCTTTCTCCAGCCGATGCTCTGGGAACCATGACTGGTACTGAGCCACTTGGGGGTTGTCAAAATGTTTGCCCAAAAGGTCTTGGAAATAGCGGAATGTGACCTTTGGAGTTTTCATAGCCTGTAAATTAAAAGGGCCACAACATCCAATGCTCAGTGGTGGCAATGCTTTCTCCTCACAACAAAGCTCAGGTGGAGCCACTTCCAAACGGCAAACCTGGCCCTGTGTTTTGCAGTGGGGACCCCAAAGGCCAAGAGAGCCTGTGAGCTGCTTAGTGACGGGAGCCGAGGAGCGAAGGGGCTGGCAGGGCTCACCATTCCCGCTGCGCTGTCCCCGAAGAGCCGCTCGGTCTCCTTCAGCGCCACAGCCACGGGGGTTTTCCTGCGGGACTCCCTAGAGCGAGCAAGGCAGACAGGCCAGCCGGTGAGTCTCCTCAAACAAGCGGGGAGCCTCCAGCTGAGGCCCGGGGGGGGGAGGGGGGAGAGGAGGGGGCTCCCTGGCTCACTTGTTCAGGACGATCTCCATCGGCACCCCGGGCTTGACCAGCGCCACCTTCAGGGACTCGCTCCCCAGGTCCACCGACATCACAGCCAGGGAGTCTGCAGCAGCACAAAAGCCTCGCTGGCTCCGGCTCTTCCGCCGAGGGCGCCGCCCCCCGCGGCCCCCCCCGGGGGTCGCCCAGCTCTCAGCCCGGGCCCCCTCCCCTCCCCCGCAGGCCGCAAGCCCGGCCGAAACGCTCTCGCGCCTGGCTCGCCGGGGCAGGGCAGGGCCCGCGACGGTTGGGGCCGCTTCTTCAGCGGAGACGCTCACCGGAGAGCGCGGGCAGGCAAGCCAGCGCCGCCAGCACCAGGCGGCCGAGGAGCGGCAGGCGGGGCCTCTGGCCCGCGGGAGCCATCCGGACGAAGCAAGGCGGCTCGGCTTCTTCTGCTGGTGGCGGAGCGAGCGGCGTCCCGTGCAATGTCCGCAGCCGGCGCGGCGTGCCTCCCTCGGCCGAACTGCTCCTTCCGCGGCGGCACCGACGCGCCTCCAGCCAGACGCGGCGGGCGCTCATTGGAGCGGCCACCCGCCGCGCAACGCCATTGGTCCACGTCCCCGGCGTCGCGCTTCTCCGGCGCCCGCCCCCGCCGGGGAGCATCCGGGGCGTGGCCGCACCGAACTCCAGTCCCCAAGAGCCCCCGCGGCGGGGCGGCGGGCCTGCGGAAGTGGCTATCCGTCACCCGCCCGCCGCGAGCCCCTCCCCCTCCGTCCTCCGTCCTCCGCCAAGATGGCGGCCTACCTGCAGTGGCGGCGTTTCGCTTTCTTCGACCGGGAGCCGCTGACGGACTCGGACGGGACCCCGGTGCTGCTCCCCCCGGGCATTGTGGTTTGCGACTCGGGCAGGGGCAGCCTCGTCTTCGGGGATATCCTTCCGAGGCTGGGGCGGGCGGCGGCGGGCGGCGGCGGGCGCTCTTCGGTGGACGGCCCTTAACCGCAGCCCACATTGGGAAGGGCATATCTGGTTCCTGCCGCGCTCGCTGGAGCTGAGCAGCTTCCAGGCCTACAAGCTGCGGGTGACGCACCTCTTCCAGCTGAAGCAGCACAGCATCCTGGTGTCGGTGGGCGAGGAGGAGGCCGGGCTCAACCCCCTGGTGAGCTGTTGTAGCGGAGCGGGCCCGCTTTGCCTGCCGGGGACTTGAAACCTGCTTTTCTGCCGCTTGTTGCCTATACGGTCTCTGCGCTGGTCAAGAGATTTCCCTCCTGAGCGGCTTCTCCATTGACTTCCACGCGAACCTGTTAACCTGTTCCGCCTTCTCAAATCCTCTAGGCCACTGGTTCCCAACCTTTTTTTTGCCCCGCACCCCTAAAGAAATTTCATTCGAACCTCGTACCCCCTGAAATAAATAATAAATAAAAATGCCAACATATAGCCAATATTCTATTATTTACCTGGACTTTTCTCGCACCCCCTGGAATATCATCTTGCCACCCCCAGGGGGTGCAAGCCCCCCAGGTTGGGAACCCCTGCTCTAAGCGCTTTGTCCTAACGTCTGCATAAGCAAGGCCTGTTATCTTGTCTCCAGACAGAGTAATAAGACTAGTCAATTTAAATAACAAGGATACAGTTAAAAGGGGGCATTATAAATGCAAAATATGCAAGCCAAGAAACCTCTTGCAAAACTTACCGGTCCAAACATGCCTATGTTGGTTGCGAGACAGTTTCCCTAACAATCTCTTTGTGATTATTTTTAGGTCAAAGTCTGGAATTTAGAGAAACGTGATGGTGGGACACCTCAGTGCACCAGGATTTTCCCTGCAATACCAGGCAATAAACTCACGCTGGTATCCTGTCTCACCGTCCATGAAAATCTCAACTTCATGGCTATTGGTAAATAGAGTTGCTATTGTGTATTCCAAATATTAATCGGAAAGTGAACTGGGAAGAGAAATGCTTGGAGAGGCGGTCTGCAAAAATATTTTTAAAACCTGAAGTAGGTTACAATTAAAAGTTGTACATGGGGCCCCTGGAGAAAAGCCCTAAACGTCAGCTGGTGCGAAATGCAGCACTGTGGGCTACCTTGGTTGCCAGTTTGTTCCCAGGTCTAATTCTGGTGTTATGTAGTATGGAACAGGTCACCTGAGGGTCTGTTCAGCTTAGAAGGAGAAGAAGCGGAGAATGTTTTTGGTCTCTGGATCTTGTTTCCTTCTTTCTCACAGGCTTCGTGGATGGGAGTGTGGTGCTCATCAAGGGGGACATTACAAGGGATCGGCATAGTAAAACTCAAGTCCTACATGAAGGAGGCCATCCAGTTACTGGGCTTGTGTTTCGCCAATCAAGCAAAACCACTCATCTGTTTGTGGCTACCACAGAGAAAATCCAGGTAGGCTGTTGGTCTATGGGGCAGTGAGGATATGGTAGAACTCGGTTTTGACCCACACTTTGCCTGATTGGGTTTCTGTTCTCACAGTTGCCCTTTTCCTTGGCTTTGCAGTGTTACACACTCTCGGTGAAGGATTGTCCACTGCTGGAACTGGACATGCGTGGCTGTGGACTGCGCTGCTCCACGCTCAGTGATCCATCCCAGGACCTCCAGTTTATAGTGGCAGGAGATGAATGTGTTTATCTGTACCAGCCAGATGAGCGTGGACCTTGCTTTGCCTTTGAGGGTCAAAAACTGATTGTCCACTGGTATCGAGGCTATCTGGTCATTGTGTCCAAGGATTGGAAAGTATCTCCCAAGTAAGTTTGTTTTATTGCTGGGATGGTGCTTTGGACATTTAGAGGAAATACTACTAAATACGAGCATGTTTCTGAACATTCCTAACTGTGGTAGTAATTTGTATTTCTAATGAACATTCTTGTCCTTCATTTCCCCATATGTAACTGAACAGTTTCAGCTTTGCATTCCAGATTGGGTTGGAACTCCTCATTTTCTGAGAGTTGTAAATAATTGATGGAGAATATAATTGCCACTAGGTACCTAAAAGCACATGACTGATTTTGGAATCACACATAGTTTTCAGTAAGATTTAAGGTATCAGTTTATGAAATTATTCGATGCCTGCATCTACGCTTAGAAAGAAGCGTAGCACAGCCCACTGTCTCTGCTAAATGCATCTCTCCCTTTTTCAAAGAGTGCATCCCTTTGTTGGCATTACTCTTTGGAAGCCTGCAGGCTGGTGTCCTATGGCTAAGGCTGCAGCTAGAGCGGCTGTGAACTCTTCCTTTATTGAGGACACACAAATGAGTTCACGGTCTCTTTATTTTAGGCCCTTTTTGGTTGAATAGCTTCAATGTAACTTGCAAGCTTGTATTTTGCTCGTTCCTCCTCTCTGCTCCAGATCTGAGTTTACTGGAGGAGATGCACAAAACTCTGACAAGCAGATCCTGAATATTTATGACCTGGGCAACAAGTTCATTGCCTACAGCTCTGTGTTTGATGATGTGGTGGATGTCCTGGCAGAGTGGGGATGCCTCTATGTGTTGACGAGGGACGGGAAACTCCATGTGCTGCAGGAGAAGGATACGCAGACCAAACTGGAGGCAAGAGACCCTTCTCTGCTTTTTCTGGAGCTCGCTGGGGCAGAGATAGAGGGGTTCTTGGCCAAATAGCTGCAGCACATGCCCTGAGCTGGTCCTTGGGTGGGGGTGGGGGCAGATGCCTTAAGGCCTGCCCATTGCAGAATTCTTTCCACACCAGCATCCATACAAGGCTCTGAGGAGATGGATGGACTTGACAGTCTGCCTCTTGCAAACCACTGGATAGAGCAGTTTTGGCTGGAATCTCTCGAACCTTTCTTGAACCACCGCTTCCTTTTATAACAGATGCTCTTCAAGAAGAACCTTTTTGAAATGGCCATCAACCTTGCTAAAAGTCACCACCTGGACAGTGATGGGTTGTCTGAGATCTTTCGCCAATACGGAGATCACCTGTACAATAAGGGCAACCATGATGGTGCTATTCAGCAGTACCTCCGGTGGGTAACATTAAAGAATTAGGGTGCAGATTTGGCCTCCCTCTTTCATGGGGCTTGGCATTGATGACGAGGCTTCTCCTCTGGGCTCATAAAGCGGGGTTAGCATCCAACTAATTTGCATCTTCTTGCATGCTTCTCTTGATGTCACGTTAAGAGGGGGGTTCACAAGATAGCAAATCTGTCCAAATGGAACTGCAAATTGATGTTTCCAGTGAGCATCAAAATCTCAAGAAAGGTCAGAAAAGAAGCTGGATGGGTCCTGGCTAGTGAGAGGATTTTTTCCTCCTCAAATAAATGGAATGACTGCCTAGGATGTAAACAAGATAGGAAGTTTGGAGATCTACAGTGTGCAGCAACTCAGGGTGGGAGTATCTTTAGCAGGGTGGTTTTGAAAGAGGATTTGGACTGACAAAACCCTCCTATTGGTGCCTCCTCTGCAGTGGTGCCAATGGTTGTAGCTGCTCACTTGTTTGTGACCTGCGTCGTTTAATCCCAGCAACTGGGACTTGTGCTCTTTTCTTAGCACAATTGGGAAACTGGAGCCTTCTTACGTCATCCGCAAGTTCCTGGACGCTCAGCGGATACACAACCTGACCGCCTACTTGCAGATGCTCCACTTGCAGTCACTGGCCAATGCAGACCACACCACCCTGCTGCTGAACTGCTATACCAAGCTGAAGGACATCTCCAAGCTGGAGGAGTTCATCAAGGTGACGGGACAAGGGCACCTCAGTGCTTTTCCTCCTAGATACCAAATGGCCCTTCTCTATGAATCGCTTCCATGGATGGAAGTCCCTGGCTTTGAACGGTGTCTCTTCTGGCAGGGTGGGGTTATGCTTACCAGCTTCAAGTGGACTGGTTGTGTGGATGTCCTTTACTATATGCTATAGGTATATAGTAATCTCTGTTCTCTGCCTGAGTTGCCAGATGTGCTAGAGTTTTCCTGGGGCAAATATAGAAAACCTTGTGACACAAGATGCATCCTCCCTCCGGTGGGGATGTCACTTCAGCCCTGGAATGAGGAAACTTTAGAAAACCTGCCTTTGCAAGGGAAGAAACAACAGTCACGCTCTCCCTTCCGCTGATGGGATGACTAAAGTAGAGTTTCTCTTTAGGGATTGGTTCTTTGAAGAGGGTGAGCAGGGAAGGCCTTCCTCCTACTTTGCAGTCCAGACATTTGGGCATAAGGGAGTCTGGAAGGTTTAGCTGGCTCAGTCTGGAGCTTTCAGGGTTGACTCCATTCCCTTTGTGCCTTCTGTAGACCAGCGAGAGCGAGGTGCACTTTGATGTGGAGACGGCTATCAAAGTGCTTCGCCAGGCAGGCTGTTATTCACATGCTGTGTACCTGGCTGAGAAGCACAAGCACCACGAGTGGTACCTGAAGATCCAGCTGGAAGATATCAAGGTGAGGCCAGCCTGGTTGCTTCTGGACGGCTTGTTTGGCAGCCAAGGATGTTGGATGCTAGGAAGGAGGGGAAATTGGGACCGTGTGCCTGGTCTGAAACCCCCAGCTTAAAGGAAAACACAGGCAAAACTCTCCTCATGGCCTGCTTCCTGGGTCTTGCAGAACTTCCAGGAGGCCCTGCGTTACATCGGCAAGTTGCCCTTCGAGCAGGCTGAGAGTAACATGAAGCGCTACGGCAAGATCCTCATGCATCACACCCCCAACGAAGCCACTGAGCTGCTGAAGATCCTCTGCACAGACTATCGGCCGATGAGAGAGCAGGAGGGCTCTGGCCTGCTGCCAGAGCGGAGGGTATGGGCTGAGGGGGAGGCAGGCGGAGGGAATGGGGTTTGGGGCACAATACCGTTTGCCCAAGGAATGGGGCTGAGGGGCTTTCAAATAAGAGGAAGCCAGATCCAGGGGTCGGTGGTGCTAATTGGTGTGCAGTCTTGGCCAAGTGGGAAGCGGCAGGCAGGGCACAAAAATCTCCGGGTCTGTACAGCAACTCTATTCTCCCCCCTCTGGTTTCATTGCGATGCGTCCTGGGGTTCCCACTGGGCCTAACGGATGCTCCCTATGGGGAAATGTTGGTGTTTTGGGAGGTCGGTGGATCTGCTTGGGGGTCTAGGAAAAAGTTTGCTATCTGGCTTTCACTCCCTTCTGCTCCCCCTCTTCACTGTTTCATGATGCAGGCAAATCCTGATGAATTCATTCCCATCTTTGCTAACAACCCCAGGGAGCTGAAGACTTTCTTAGAACACATGTCCGAGGTTCAGCCGGACTCTAAGCAGGGGGTATACGACACCCTCCTGGAGCTCCGTCTCCAGAACTGGGCCCACGAACAAGATCCGCAGGTACGTCCTGGGCGCATAGGTCGTCCTGGGAGGCTCTGGAGTCTGTCTGACATCCAAGAATCCCCTCTTGGGTCTTCCCAGATCAAGGAGAAGCTGCACAATGAAACCATTCTCCTGCTGAAGAGCGGGAAGTTCCAGGATGTCTTTGATAAGGCCTTGGTCTTGTGCCAGATGCATAACTTCAAGGATGGGATCCTTTACCTCTACGAGCAGCACAAACTGTGAGTGCAGAAGAGCGAGTCCTTTCTTAATTGGGAAGGGGGAAGAGAACGGCTGGCCAGTTTCAAGCCCTCGGGTGCCCCCTCTGCCTTCCTCTCTCCTTCCTCCCCAGGTTCCAGCAGATCATGCACTACCACATGCAGAACGGGCAGTACCGGAAGGTGGTGGAGGTTTGTGAGCTGTACGGGGAACAAGAGGCCTGTCTTTGGGAACAAGCGCTCGGCTACTTCGCCCACAAGGAGGAGGACTGCAAGGAGTACATGGCGGCTGTGCTGGCACGCATCGAAACCAAAAATCTCATGCCGCCTTTGCTGGGTGAGGCCAGGCTCTGCCTTTGGGGTGAGGGTGCCAACAGCAGGCAGTGAGCTGAGCCAGAGAAAACACCACTTACCCATGCCCACCCTGGGAAGTTGGTGACGGGGAGCCGACTTCTGCTCTGCAGATATTAAGACTCGCCATACAGACAGATTAGATGTGGGCGGAAAATACCTGAGCAATTGGTCCTACTGACAAAAGTGATCAAGCTTTGATTTGTCGTAATCTTGGAGGATTCTCACAACTGCGCAGCTCTGCCCTTGTACAGCAGCCCCTGCTTGTCCTCTCCTTCCACACAGGGCGGTGCACTCAAGGGAGAGAAGTTCCAACCCTGTGCCCCACTGCCAGCCTGTGAATGAGGGAGGGAAAGTACCTGGTTGAATTTTAAGATAGAAAAAAGGGGTATTTTAGTAATGTCCCCTATTTGATAAACAACACGCCTCTTCCAAAAGGCGGGAGCCCCTCTCCTTACGCACAGAGACTTGAGAAAAGGATGAGCTGGAAAGGCGCCTAATCCAGCTCTTATGATATTTGGGGGGGTTTTATATGCTGTGTTTTATGCTATTGTTGCTTTGAAGTGATTTTGACAATACAGGAACACCTAAGTTTGTTTTTGGGTGGGTGGGTGGCTGAAATGGCTGAGACGTAGCCTGGCAGCAACACACACGATAGTGACAGGACTTAGACTTTGACGTATCGCCACATAGGGTCCCACAGCCCTGGGGGGGGGGGGGGTTTTACAATACATGCGTTATTTTCATACTACTGCCAACAGTCTGGGTCCTCGTTTCACTGACCTTAAAAGGATGGAAGGCTGAGTCAACCTTCAGCTCATCAGGATCAAACTCCAGGCTGTAGGCAGAGCTTGCCTGCAGTGCTGCACTTTTTTCCACCAGGGCTCCTACTTTTGGGCTCAGATCCATATTGTGGATGAAGCAATGCAGAATTGCAGCTGCACCCCTGTCCTCGCCTGTCCTGATGGGTGTCTCTTTTCTAGTTGTTCAGACTTTGGCTCACAATTCCACGGCCACCCTGTCCGTCATTAAGGATTACCTCATCAGCAAACTGCAGAGACAAAGTTGCCAGATAGAGCAGGATGAACAAAAGATCCAGAAATACCGGGAGGAGACCAAGCGGATCCGCCAGGATATTGAAGAACTGAAAACAAGGTAGCTATGGAACCTGCTGCTAGATCTGTCTCAGAGTCAGCAGATTCTATCCCGGATCCTCTCCATTGCCCTGTCCTGCGGCTGAGGTAGTGCAGAAACGGAAAGGCTTCATTTCTTGCAAAAAAAGTTGAGGGGAAATTCCTGTTTCCTTGGGAGGCTGCTGCTTTTGACTTCCATCTACTGGGTGGGAGTGCAGGCAGTGTCCTCAGGGAAGTGGGGGCTGCAGCAGCGTTTGGGGGAGGTGCCAAGGGGGCGCCCAGGTTTGATGACTTCTTTCTTCTAGCCCCAAAATATTCCAGAAGACAAAGTGCAGCATCTGTACCAGTGCTCTGGAGCTGCCTTCGGTGCACTTCCTGTGCGGCCATTCCTTCCATCAGCACTGCTTCGAGAGCTACTCGGAGAGTGGGTCGGAGTGCCCCACGTGCCTTCCTGAGAACCGGAAGGTCATGGACATGATCCGTGCCCAAGAGCAGAAACGGGATCTGCACGACCAGTTCCAGCACCAGGTGGGTTCTTGGGCGGGCTCTGGTGCTTGTAAACAGGCTCAGGTATTCTTGTCCCTGCCAAATGTCCTTTTCTTTTGGCCTCTGGCAGCTGAAATATTCCAACGACAGCTTCTCTGTGGTTGCCGATTATTTTGGCCGTGGTGTTTTCAACAAACTCACCCTCATCACAGACCTCCCTCCGAGCAAATCGGCCGCAGCGCTCGATGCAAGCTTGCAGCGGGACCTGCTTGTCAAGACAAAGAGGAGCACCTAGAAATCCTTTCGTCCAGATGTGTTCACAAAGACAGCATCCCATTCAGCACAAAGGCCATGCCAGACAGGCGGGCAGGGGAGAAAAGGGACTTGGTTGGAGGGACATTAAGCCTGCTTGTGTACCTCGGCTCTTCCTCCTCCAGGGCTGGGCAGGGAGGGGTGTGTGGCTCTCTGGCAAAAACAGCCCAGCTCAGGCTTTGGCTCTGGGCCCTACCTGGCTCTCAAGCGGGGCCTGAGCAGAACCTCCAGCCAGACCTGTTAGAGCCTCAATGGCAGCCTCAACTGTGGGAGGAAAAACTGGTGTGACTGCACGTCTGACTAAAGGGAGCTGCTGCCACTTGCCTCCGGGCCTTTTTTCATGAGGGCCAGGCGAGGTGAGGGCCCCGGGGCTGGAGGCTCACCAACTACGGGGCAGCTTGGGGGTGGTTGGGAAATCTCACTGGGGCAAAGGTGCGCTTTCCAAGTGACTACACGTGCTCTCATGTTCAGCTTATGGTCACTCACTCACATGCTCTCAGCCCTGGGAAATTGCCACTCTTGAATTACAAATGGAGACCCAGTTAATTTAAAATAACAGCAAACTTTATTGATTGCAAAGTATATCTCTGTGCGCACGCGCACACACACACACACACACGGGCGGGCGGGC
Organism: Hydrophis major; assembly: GCA_033807585.1. Classification (NCBI taxonomy): domain Eukaryota; kingdom Metazoa; phylum Chordata; class Lepidosauria; order Squamata; family Elapidae; genus Hydrophis; species Hydrophis major. Next base: position 41,882,533 of record CM066334.1, on the reverse strand, counting down.
TGGCAGGCTTCAGGACCCATTTTATCTCCCAAGGTCCTTGCTTTGTTGGTGGGGCTCAGGGAGGAGTTTCCCATGTGCTCAAGCCCAACTTCCTTTGTCTGATTTAGGTGATATTTTTTCTTTCGGTTCTTAACAACTTGGTTCCTTCTTACCTGCTTTCCCTGGGTGAGCTTTTCCTGGCTTTTGTTCACCTGGCTTATGTGCTTGTTTTACCTTGTTTTAGGTATGGCGGCTTAGACTTAGTCTCCAGCTAAGCAGGAGATGCCACAAAATGGGGCTTCCCCATCACCCACTCAGAGCATAACAGTTTTTTGTACATATTCTTGCGAGTAGATTTGTTGTCTAGTTGGCGTGGAGATACAATGTTTTAAGAAAGCACATTCGAAGAGTGAGATTAATACAAAGGCAAATAATAGAAAAATGTGAACACTTTTCCTTCCCCGGCATCCCAAATCAGGTAACCGAGATATAATCAGGTCAATCCCTCCAGATTTTGGGAGCGTAATGGGACAACTTGCTGTTGCCAAGGCACCACTGGACAACTTCGCATGGGACAATTTAACAATTTATTTTAAAATAATTTAAAAAATATTTTTTCATTCACATTTCGTCTCCCCTTTTGCATCCTTTGTTTTATTCTACTCCAATGTTACTTTGATATTAGTGTAACTTGTCCATGGCAAGTTGGCCACAGTGAGTTGTTTTAAATGCAGTTGAAACTATTCTACAAACACTGTGTTTATAACTGCCACAGGACTTCTACTCCCAAGAGATTTTGGAGAGAAGGTAGGTCTTCTGCTTGAGTCCCCAGAAACAAAAGAGGGAGCAGGGCTAGCCTTGGTTTGTGTCCAGGTATATTGTTGAGCAATCTCTAGTTCTGCCTCCTCTGTGCTATAGGAATTTGGCAAAGGAGTCCCAAACTTTAAATCTGTGGTAGAAACAGCAACACAGGAGGTATTATGGTTCCCCATCCTCCCACCAGAAGCCTTGCCAGCAAACCAGATTTCCTTGCCTGTGAGAGAAGCTGAAAGGGACCTGAGGTTTTGGATAGTCCAGCCCAAAGCAAAAATTCATGCTGTGTGTTTTGTTCACGAATGCAGGCAGGAAACAGATAAATTCTCTAGCCTGTAAATTCTCCCCTCTTGATGTCAGAATGAGCTCAAAGGGGCTATTAAAGGGATTTACTGGGTTATTTACAATACCTTTCTTTTCTAAGTTGCAAATGACCTCCGCGATCCCTTTTTCAGCAGCCTTCGGTTTGGGCTATTTCTGGGGCTGCAAAGAAGCAGCCGACGCGGGACGCACTGGCCTGGTTAACCTCTTGAAGCAAAGGGAAATTTAATGGAAGGGCTGTCACCACTTCGGTCTCCGAGACAGCTTGTCTTTAGGACCCTTCAAAGGCCTCCCCGGGTACCGCCTGGCAGCCCCGGCCTTGATCTGCCACGGGCGTTGGCCTCGGAAGCCTCCGATACCCCTTCCCCCCATATAGATTTTATACAGCCAGGACGGAGACTTCATTGGTTTGTCTGACTTGTCAGTCACTTACAGAATAATAGGTATAAACAAGACTAAGACGACAGAAATCAGGTACGAGGAAATGGGGACAACGGGACAGGGACGGGAGGCGCTTATGGGCCGCTTATGCCCCATTCTTTAAAGCGGCTTCCGTCCAGCCGCCCCTTCGAGCGAGCCCCTCTGCGGCCCTTCCCTCGCCGCCTTTCACTGCCTTCCACGCCTCCCCCCAATCCCGGGGACACTGCAGCCGGACCGGCGCCCCCTTGGAAGCCGCTCGCCCCCATTCTTGGCCCGCCCTTCCCCGAGGGCTTCAAGCCACCCCCGCAAGAAGAGGCGGCGGCCGGCGCGATCGGAGTTTCTTCCGGCAGGTGCGCCGCTGCCTCCGCGCTCGCCCCGCGTCCCTCGGTTGAAGGCCCAGCGAACCGGAAGGGGCGGCTTCGAAAGCCCCGGAAGTGACGCGGGGCAGAGAGGCCGTCCGGCGTGGTGATCCCGATCGCGGCTCTTGTTCCGCCGCTCTTTCGCCGGCATGAGCGGCCCGCCGCCGCCTCCCCCGGCCCCGGTAAGCTCCGCCCGGCGCCGCCCCTCCGCGTGGCGGCCCCCTTTCCCCGCGCCTCTCCGCCCCGCCCCTGGCCCCTCCCTCCCCCCTTATCGCGGACAGCAGAGCGGGGCGGCCCCGGTGGGCGAGTCTGGCAGGGAAGCAGCCGCCCGGCCTTGGGCTGACAAGCGCTGGAGCCCGCCGGAGATGGCCGCGGAGGTGAGGGTCTCGCGGGGCCAGCGGGGGTCCCCGGGCGGGGAGGCTTTTGCTCCCGGCGGGAGCTGCCCCTCCCGGCCCCGCTTTGCGCCTAATGGGAGACCCTTCTTTGCAGGACAAAAACGCCCCGAGGAGCCGGAGCATCCGCGTGGGCACCCGCAAGAGCCAGGTGAGGGGGGCGCCGGAGGCCCTGCAGGTCGCGCCGCGCGTTTCTGGCTTGAGCGGCTGAGTTCTCTTCCGCCGCAATCTGCACAAACTCCCCGCCGTTTATTGCAAATCGGGCAAGATGAAAACGGAGGCAGGCGGGGCATTCCAGTGGAAGGAGGGTGGTGATTGTGGCCCCGCTGTTCCCCAACAAGAGCAAAAGGTGCCTGTGGAGCTGCTGCCGCCCAAGTCAACCCCTGAGCAGTTGCACCCAGCTCTTTGAACTGCAGCTGCATTTCTGGGCTGCAGGGTGATGGGGCAACTCTTGCACCCACCGCAACTTCTTCCATAGGAGCAGATTCCAGTATCCACTCTGGGAGCAGTGCATGAAGTGCCCGCTGTTTCTCGCCCTCTAGCACTGAGGATGTTCTCTATTTGAGTCTTGAAACTTACGCAAGAAAACAATCCCAGAGACCACCAAGAACCCCTCATTTAAAATCTGAGCTACAAATATTCTCCTTTATTGGTACAAAGCCGATAAGGCATCGTTGGCCTCTGCTTGGCAGGCAGGGTTAACTAAGGTTTTGGCAGTTGGACCATCCTGAGTAACTTGAGCAAGTCTTGCTCTCTTTTCTTTAGCATGGGAAGAAGCACAACCCTTTTTGGCTCAGAGCTCGGGTGGAAAACAAAGAAGGCTTAGGAAACTTGTGCAGTGTGATAGTAACACGAAAGCAGCTTCTCTAGCCACAGCAATCCAGCCCAGGCAGAGGCGTTGACAGATCCACCCGAAGATCCAGCATTGGGAAAGACTGATAATGCTTTGCCCTTGTAACCTAGAGCTAATCTCCACATGCCAGTTTCTGACGAGAATGGGGAGGAGCCTAGCAGAGAGGAAGGGCTGGGTGGATGGAGAAAGGGGGAACAGCTCCCCCACCAAGGCCCAGGCACTGCCCTCTTGCCCACCAGCACAGCCAGGGCCTCCAGGCTCATCTGTTCAGGGGGGAGTTTAATGCCTGATGGAGTTCAGGTCAGGATGTCCCAGCACTGTTTTCCCATAGTGGTGCTTGAGGTCAGAAAACAAGGTTTGTGCACACAGGCCCCTCCAGAAGCCATTTCCGCAGGTAGAATAGAGGGGCAGGATTGTCCTCTTGCCTGGGCCCTTACCTACACAGCAGAAAGCTTGAGCTCTGCTGATTGCATCTCCTTCGTCTCGGGAGGCAGGCAACTGTTGGGTTTCTGATCTGCTGGGGCCCTTTCTGAGTGCCTTCCTTTCTCAACGTTGCAGCTGGCTCGTATCCAGACTAACAGTGTAGTGGAGATGCTCCAGGTGCAGCACCCTCACCTCCACTTTGAGATAGGTGAGCATCTGGTGAAGGGGCGGAGGCAGCCCAAGCAGGTATATTAGGAGTAAGATGGGAGGACGAGGGCATATTTATCCTCCAATTTTTCTCCTTCTCTAATAGTTGCCATGTCAACCACTGGAGACAGGATTCTGGACACAGCCTTATCCAAGGTTTGTTCCTCTGCTTATGCGGTGTTTTTCTCTGGCTCGAGACACAGCCAGAGCTGTCTGGCTGGGCGATGTGGCAACAGAGCCCTGTGGGTTAGAGGCAGAGTGCCTTGCAAGACTGGAAGGGTTCCCATCCTGTTTCTCTTGCCCAACAGATTGGAGAGAAAAGCCTTTTCACCAAAGAGCTGGAAAATGCACTGGAAAGAGATGAGTAAGTTTTTCTGAAGGTTTGTGGAACACTGGTAGTCCTCTTGAGACGGGCTCAAAGCCCGACTCCCTATGGGAGCAGTAGCAGCCCAGTTTCATGTGAGTTCCCTGGAAAAGGGCTGCACCATACTTGCTGGCTATTCCACTTGCCAGGGGAGACACCAGCACTCACCCTGGCATGATGCGGATTGCTCATGGCTGGCCTGGCATGTTTCCTCCTTTCTTTTAGGGTGGACTTGGTGGTTCACTCCCTGAAAGACCTGCCCACTTCCCTGCCACCAGGCTTCACCATTGGCGCCATCTGCAAGTGAGTTTGAGTGCTTCTCTTTTTCCTGCCTGGCAGAACCAAGCGGCTGCCTTGCCCACCTGCCCGCCTTCCTTTTGCTTGTGAACTCAGTCAAAGCAGAGGTGCCTGGGGAATGTTGTGGGAGCAAAGGGGGCTGAGAGGGCCTGGAGCGTCTTTCTTTGCTTGGCCTGTGGGGTCTTCTCTCCCTTTGCTAATGGTTCCTTAGGGTGTTTCTTAAGCAGTCTTCCTGCATCCTTTTCAGGAGAGAAAACCCTCACGATGCAGTCGTCTTTCACCCCAAACATGCTGGCAAAACCCTCAGTAGCCTCCCTGAGAAGAGGTGAGGAGAGCTGGCTGGAGCAGGTCCTTGGCCTTGCCCCCCCCCCCCGAGTCCCACTTGGAATCCATGCTCTAGCAGGCTTTGCGGGTGGGTGGGGGATGGTGGTGTCCATCCTGCTTCTTGGGAAGCAGAAGATAGAAGAACAGGACCTGGGCAGCCGCCTGAGCCAACTGCTGCTCAAGCAAGAGACGCGTTCGAGGCAGGCGGCCGTCCGGTCTCCTTTTCAACAGTTGTAGCTTGCAAGAGGAGGAGGGGAGGCCCTGGGAGACCTTGGGATGCAGGGGAGGATTGAGTAGCCCTCGCTCATTTCAGTTTGGATTTTTTCCTGCAGTGTAATTGGGACCAGCTCACTTCGCCGTGCAGCTCAGCTGAAAAGGAAATTCCCTCGGCTGCAGTTCAAGGATATTGTATCCTTTCATGATTCAGGAGGGCCCAAGTTCACCTTTATTCAGTTGGTTTCTCTGACCACCCAAACTTGGCAAAGCACCTCTGGATGGCTTGCAATTAGGCAGAAGTCGAAAACTGCCTGCCCACAATGGGAAACAGCTGCTGGAACAAGAGCGGCTTTGCTTAGCTCCTTGCTCTGGCCTTTCTCAGAAAAACTGTAACAGCATCAGAGATACACTGGTCCAACTCATAACAAAAGTCAGTCTGAATCACCCCGCTTATCCTGACATAATTGAGATAACTGCTGGTTCTGACTCCTCTTGGCCAGGCCGGTCCTCCTTCAAGGCACCGTGTTTCTCCTCAGAGGGGCTGGGTGGGCCTGGAGTTCCCCCTCCCCCAGAGACTTAGAAGGATCAGCTACCCCCACCCAAATCCGGGATTGCAGTGCCCTCAGCAGAAGCCTCCTAGTTTTGCTTAGCCTTCCCCCAGAGGGGCAACCTGAACACCCGCCTGAGGAAGCTGGATGACCAGGAGGATTTCAGCGCCCTGGTTCTGGCGGCAGCTGGGCTCAGGCGCATGGGCTGGGGGAGCCGCATTGGCCAGGTGAGGGACAGGGGGTTGGCCTTTTGCAAAGGCTGAGTTTGGCTCCTCAGAGGGGCTGGGTGGGCCTGGAGTTCCCCCTCCCTCAGAGGCCCAACAGGAGTGTTTAGTATTCTATTCTAAGATATGGGGCCTGTTGCTGACTCTCACTTCCTTCTAGATTCTGAGCCCCGTGGACTGCTTGTATGCAGTTGGGCAGGTGAGTGATGGAGCCACCTCCTGCCTGGCCATTTGCACCTCCCAGGTTTCCTTTTGGCAGTGGAGCCCCAGATCTCTCTACCCCAGCCTCTGGAGAAGCCCTAGACCTTGGATGTCTAGTGTTCTGGGCCTTTCTGCCCTTCCCGCCCCCCCCTCCCACCTGACATGACTCTGCCCCTGCCAAAGGGACATTTTTGCTTAGGGATGAAAAAACCCCAAGAAAAGGACTGTGATGCAGGTCCTAAGGAAGGAGAAGGCACTATTGGGGGCCCCTGAATCACAGGAAAGGAAAAGCCCCCCCCCCCCTTTACTGTCCTCTCCCCTCCAGGGCGCCTTGGCTGTGGAGGTGCGGGCCAAAGACCAGGAGATCCTAGAGATGGTCTCTGTTTTGCACGATGAGGAGACTGTTCTGCGCTGCATCACTGAGCGAGCCTTCATGAAGCACCTGGTAGGTCTCCTAGGCTGAGCTGGTCAGGCCCTCGGAAGTGTGGCCCAACAGCCCGCCCTTCAAGCCCATGCTTTCCTTCGCAGGAAGGAGGCTGCAGCGTGCCAGTGGCCGTTAGCACCCTGCTGAAGGATGGCCAGGTAAAGGCAACTGGCTGCTTCTCCCCTCCCCCCCACTTCCTGGCTTCTGCTGAAAGGCAGACCCCAACAGAGTGGGGGGGGCGAATGGGGACGGTTGAGAAATCACCTTTCTTAAAGGAATAAAATGGAGAGCGGAGGGCCACCCACAAATGGCAGCATTTCCCTCCATTCTGCTTGCTGGTGAGTTTCAGCATCCCTCTTTTCCCCTCTCCAGCTGTACTTGACTGGAGCAGTTTATAGCCTTGATGGTTCTGACAGCTTGCAAGAGACCATGCAAAGAAATGTGAATTTTACCCTAGAGGTAACAGTCTCAGTTGCTTTCAGGGGAAGAGATGGAACTCTCCTTTACAAGGAGGGGGTTCAGGCTGGTCATCTAGGATATCAGCACTTTACTGCAGGGTGCAAATTGGGGCATGTTCTGGGGGTGCTTCCCTATTGGTAGTTGTCAGTTCAACTCGAGTCCCAGCATGTCATGGCCCTGGTCCTGAGGTGAGCTGTGGCCTCTACCCCAAAACCTTGCCCATGGGTTGCTCTTTCTTTTCAGAATGAAGATGGTCCAGATGACAACCTCCAACATGTTGGCATCACAGCAAGGAGCGTCCCTCGCCTTGCTCAGGAGGCAGCTGAGAGGTTGGGGCAGGAGGTGGCTGATCTGCTGCTGAGCAAAGGGGCCAAACAGATCCTCAGTGTGGCAAGGCAGCTCAGCAGTGTATGATGGGCACCACCTCCTGGGAGAGCTATGACACTGGCCAGTTGTCCATCCCTCCTGCAAGAGAGGGGAGGAGCAAGGGATGACCTGCCACGGAGCAAGGAACTCCCGTTGGTGGGAAACCACATGCAGGGTCTGGGCCGGAACTGCCCATATCTGCACAGCTTCAAGAGACCCCTGGGCTGCCCAGGCAGAGGCGGTAAAGTTGGGACTTTGCTGGGACTCGGAACAAGTCTCGCTAAAACCGATTAAAGAGATAGAACACGTGACAGGCTCGAGTCTGGCGCTTCTTTCGCCGAGCCTCCCCCCGATTCTTGCACGCCAAAGAGCCGCGCTAAAAGGGCCGCTTCGGGGGGGGGGGGAAACGCCGCCACCCCCGCGAGGCACTGCGGCCGGGCCTCGGAGCTCCCCTCAAGTCCCCTCCCCCAGCTTGACCGCGCGGAGGGCAGCACAGACGACCGGACAAGCGCGCGCTTTTAACGTCCTTTTATTGGGAGCCAGCAGCCCCTTCCCGCCGCCCAGCCCGAGTCCAAGCACGTGGCGGCCGCAGGGGGCCCGCTCCTCCGGCTTGTCAATCTCCGCAGCCTCGGCTCGGTCTCTGGTTGCGCCGCCGCCACCTGCGCGTCTAGTACTCTTGCGAGGCCTGCTGGGCCCCCTTCTTCCGTCCCGCCGTGCCGCCGCCCTGAGCAGCGGCCTTTCGGGGCAGGAGCGCGGCGGGGATGTTGGGCAGGACGCCGCCCTGCGCGATGGTAACGCGGCCCAAGAGGCGGCTGAGCTCCTCGTCGTTGCGCACCGCCAGCTGGACGTGCCGCGGGACGATGCGCGTCTTGCGGTTGTCGCGCGCCGCGTTGCCCGCCAGCTCCAGGATCTCGGCCGTCAGGTACTCCAGCACCGCCGCCAGGTAAACGGGAGCGCCGGCTCCGACCCGCTCCGCATAGTGTCCCCGGCGCAGCAGCCGATGCACGCGGCCCACCGGGAATTGCAGTCCGGCACGCGACGAGCGCGATTTCGCCTTGGCCCGCCCCTTGCCGGCTCCCGCCTTGCCGCGACCCGACATCACCAGCGCCCAAAGAAGCGAGAAACCGCTGCGTCCGGCGCGCCGCCTTTATATGGCCCGCGCTTCTCACACCGGCCCGCCCTCTGCGGCCGCCGATTGGACTCCGTGGCCCGCGGTTCTGCTCATTGGCTGGCACCGGGGCCACTGACCAAGCAGCGCGCGCGTTTCAAAGGTTGGTGAAGAGCCTCCTCGAAAGAGTCCTTTCCGAATCCCGAAGAAAGACGCCTCCAGCGGGAGCGATAGAATAAAATATCCCAGGCTCGGAAGGGCCCTCAGAGGCCTTCTATCTCGTCCAACCCTCTGTTCAAGGCAGGAAACCTCATCCCACCCCTGCCCAATGGTTGCCCAGTCTATTTTTGAAAACCTCCAGGGACTGAGCACCCACAACTGCAGGGGGCAAGCTAATCCACGGATTGTTCTCACTGTCAGTAAATGTCTTAGTTCTAGGATGGATCTCTCTTTAACAAGCTCTCACCCATTACTCCTTGTCTTGGCATCTGGTGCTTTGGAGAATAAACCAATCCCCTCATCTGTGATGGCCCCTCAAGTTGTGGAAGACAGTTATTGTCATTGTCGTCATCCCCCCCCCCCTCCAAATTCTCCTGTCCTGTTAGACATATGCAGCTCCCTCAACTGTTCATACAATTTAGTCTCTGGACCCTTTTATGGCATCTTCTTCCTTACTCTTCTCTGCACCCTAAGGTCCCTGCATCTTCTGTGTCATGATGGCCAGAACTGGATGCACTGTTCCTACTATGGTCTTATTGGTGTGGCACAAAGCTGTACAAAATCACTTCTTGTAATCTTGATGCTGTCCCTCTGTTGAAGCAGCCCAGAACTGCATTGGCCTTTTTGGCAGCTGCACCACATCACTGGCTCATGCTTGTGGTGGTGGATGCTTAGATCTCTCACCTAGACCTGTTGAGCCAGGTATCAACTATTCCGTATGTATGGTTTTTCCTGCCTCTGTGCAGGACCTTAACTGCTCACCACAAAAGTATACCTTGTCAGATAGGGCTCAGTATTCCTTCTCAGGTGTCAGCAATGCCAGCTTGGTGTTACTTGCTGAGTTCTTCTATCCCCCCATTTATTAAGATGTTGAAGACAGAACCTTGTGGTATCCCACTGTGTGCTTCCCTCCAGGTAGATTTAGTAGTTCCATTGAGGACAACATGCTAGGTGTGGTTCGTCAGCCAACTGAGAATCCATCTGGTGGTGGTACTGTCTATCCAAAATTGTTCTATCTTACCAGGAAGTTGGTTGTAGCCCACTTTATCAAATGCCGAACTGAAGTCCAAGTATACTATGTCTACGGCCTTTTGTTAGTCCACTAATTTAGTCACTATCAGAAAAGGCAACAAGGTTTGTCTGGCATGATCTGTTTTTAAGAAACCTATGCTGGCTTCTAGTAATCACCTTGTTTGTTTCTAGTGTTCACAAATCCTCTGCTTGATTATCTTTTCCAAGGTTTTCCCATGTATTGACATCAAACTGATTTTCCAATAATTTCCTGGATTCATTTCCCCCCTTTTATAGATTGGAATTCCCATCAACCCTTTTCCAGTCCTCTGGTAGTTTCCCTGTGCTACAGGATATTTGAAATATTGCATTCTGTGGCTCCAAAATTACATTTGCCAGCTCTTTCAGAATTCTGGGATGCAAATTATATGGCCCAGGTGGTTTGTACTTCCCCAGGCTCAATAGCTATTCTCTTACAATTCCTTTCTTATTTTGACTTGTACACTTATTCTATCTCCCTCAGTTCTACTTTTGGTAGGTCATTTCCTCTTTTTGCATAAAAACAAAGACAAAGAAGGAATTGAGCAGTTCTGCTTTCTTCTCAGCTTCTCTCCAGCTCATCTTCTGCCTGTACCCTGTCTTCAAATTTCTTGGTCTCCACTCCACTCCTCTACAGCAGTTCAGCACATAAATACTTTGGGAACAAAACGGGGTATAGAAAAACACAGTACAAATTTATACCCAGCAAAGTTTGTGGGGTAAGTGGTAGTACAGCAGTTCTAAACAGACTTCGGAGCAATATCTCAAACACAAGAAGTTATTTTCAGCCCAAAATGAAGAAACTAAAATCAAGTCCTCCCCTGGAGTAAAGGGCAAGGAACCATTTATAAAGCTGAGTGTCCCCTGCTTCACCTGTTGCTACAGGTGTTGATTCCGTTAGAGTCCCTCCCAAGGATGCAAGAGGCCCAAATGTTGCTTCGTCAGGAGAGCTGTGTCAGGAGAGGCCGACAGTTGGACGCTTTGGTTGGTATGATCTTTCTGGCAGCAGCAGCAGCAGCAGCAGCAGCATCCCAACTTCTGGCAGGAGCATTCAGGCTTTTCTCAGGTGGAATGGACAACAGGGACAGAGGAGCAGCAAATGGCCACATGTCAGCTCAGACGTCATAAAACAGCCGCACAAGCTGGTACCGGATACCAAAAGCTACCAAGCTACCAGCAACCTCAAGACAGAAAGGAGAGGAGGGATGATAGTGCAAACATGCAGCCTGCCTGTTTGCTCATGACTCATCGTACCGAGGCTGTGCTCACCTCACCATAACTGCTGGGTTGCAAAGGATATGGCTATGCATCCTGCTTTGCAGTTTCACGTAACAAGGCAGACAGGCAACAGCACGTGTGCTATGAAAACTAAACCTGCTTAATCTTCCCCTAAGTAGGTTTTGTTGAAGAGGGCATAACTCTTATCTCCAAGGGAGCATCACTGAAGCTGCCTCCCCCCTTACCTGAATTAGCAGCAGCAGAACCGTCAACTTTTGTTCAGGGGTTGGTCCTACCAGCTTCAGCACAAAGTTAATCAGGGTCATGTTATTGCATTCTGTAAATTCTCCATCTTTGTCCATTCCCTGACACACATCCACCAGACAGAGTTTCTCAGCTACCTGGGGAGAAATACACATTACTTATCAGATAAACTTCATCAGCCTGAGGCACAGCCAAGACACCCTCAGAAGATTGCTGCCCATTTTGGTTAACAGTTACCTTGAGGGTATATGCTCCCCAAGGAGAGAGGTTCTTTGACTTGAATCTCGAGTAGCTCATCTCCAGCTTCCCTGTGTCTGCATTGAATCTGAAGGCAGAGAGGGAGGCAGTCAGAAGGGAAATGGGGATGTAGGCAAGGCCAGGATGAGCAGAAGTTTGGCTATAGTAGGAACCGCAGAGGGGACCTGATCAAGGCGGGAATTTCTCTGCCCCAAGACAAGGAATAGTTCTGAGTAAGAGCCGGAAGATCCTTTGTGAAGTTTGGTTTGACAAATCCCTCTAAGGAGAGGTGCACTTCAGAAATGTGAAGGATAGGATAGGGGAAAGGAGAAAGGGAAGCCAGGGAAAATATAGATCTTAGCCAATGGGATTTACAGCTCCGATCTTTGCCTTGGGACCACAGCCTTCCTCGGACGGGTGCTTTGAAAGGAAACACCCTTTTTTGGCTTTAGCTCGGGGTGGAGCCAAGCAGCAGGCAGGCTCCTCCTTCTCACCTGGGCAACCGATGGCGGGGGCATGGGATGATGTGGAAAAGCTGAGGCAGCGAGTAGAGGAAGTTAGCCACTTGCGGAATGAAGAAGAGAAGCATCGTCTTGCTGAAGTGCCCGAGGATGCCCACCACCGCAAAGGTCATGCCAGCAAAGTAGCAGAAGGTGTCTCCCACAAACACACGCGACGGGTACCTGCAGTCAGCCAGGAGAGAAAGCAGAGGTGGCAGCCACCGAAGGCGGAAGGAAGCATTGGGCGTAATAAAGCGCTTAAAAGGGGTCTTTGTTTCCAGGCTGCTGCTGAGGTGACCATCTCTTCCTTCTCAGGAAAGAGAAGGGAGTTGTGTGGCCCCTCCAGACGCCCACAATTTGTCCTGAAAGGAGTGCAGATCCTGCTGTGAGAACAAGCCAGCCTTGGCCTTAAAAAAAAGTGTGTGTGTGTGTGTGTGTCTTACCAATTGTGGTACAGCAGCCCCAGTGTGGTAAAGAAAAAGGGAATCATGAAGTAGAGGGAGAAGACGTGGTCATCCTTGCAATCCCCTGCAAGAAGGAAAACGAGGAGCGGCTAGGTTAGGTGACTGGCGGGCCAAACCTGCCCTTGCAGTGAGCCAGGGAGAACCTGCACACCCACCTGTCAGCTCCGCAATATTGAAGGTGATGATGGAGGCTGCGATCACCAGGGACTGTCCGGCTTCCAGACCATTAATCCCGGCCAGGATGTTGATTGCATTGGTGCAGAAGACGGCCAGCATGCCCATGTACACGTAGTAGAGGATCCCTGCAGGAGAAGCAGAGGCGCTGAGCAGAGCCCACCAAGTGGCCCTCCGCCAACCAGCACCCCGGCAGCCCCGTCTCACCCAGGTCGAGGTAGGTGCCCAACAGCGCCCGGAAGGGCTTGGGCACCACGATGGTGGTGTTCCCGAAGTTGGTGAAGTAGACCATCAGCAGCGGCAGGGAGGCGGCGGTGGGCAGCAGCAGCTTGTGCCGCCAGCGCAGGTTGAGCACGTCGTCGGCGAAGCCCAGGAAGATCATGCAGCAGATGGCCAGCAGGGCGCCCACCAGCGCCACCAGCTGCAAGGCAGGCGGGCGGGTCAGTGGTGCCGCCGCCGCCCCGGGGCTCCTCGCCCGCAGACCCTCCCCGGCGCCCGCCCGGCTGACCTCGTGGTGCGGGAAGGCCTGGCAATGCTCCCCGGCGAAGCAGCTCAGGAAGGGCACCGGGATGAAGCAGAAGAGCAGCACCAGGAAAACGGCGCCGCTGATCACGCCCTGCGACTCGGGGCTGCGGGTGAGAGCGCGGCCGGTCAGCCCAGCCCCGGCGCCCCCCGCGCCCGCCCGCCCCGGCGCCCCCCCCGCGCACTCACACAGGCTGCCGGGAGGGCTTGTTCAGGTCGGCCCCGCACAGCCGCGCCGCCAGGAAGTGCTCGCGGAAGGCGGGGATCAGGCGCAGCGTTGCCCAGCAGCCCAGCGCCGAGCCGCCCAGGTTGATCAACAGCGGCATCACCGGCAGCTTCCCCATCGCCCTGCGGGGAGCCAAGGGCCCAGGCAGTCAGCGCGGCCTTCCGCCCGCACGCCCCGCGGGGCTTCCACTTGCCCTGGCTGCAAATGGCGGTCCGCCCGTCACGTGGCCCACGTCACCCGGCTGGCTCGCTCGCGGCGGGGGAGGGGGGGCATCAGTTAAAGGGGCCGCAGCCTGGCAGACGTCTCTGGGCAACGTTTGGCGCAGCAAGGCGCAGCTGGCCGGCAGTCGCGCCCGAGCCCAGGACGCCGAGCCCCGAAGGAGCGGGCCCAGAGCCGCCTCCTCCCCGTCGCCCTCTGGCGCGCTGCCCGGCCTGGGCTCCAGGGGGGCGACCCCCGTTCACCCCTGCCCGGCCGGAAGGCAGCCTCCCCGGCGCAGCCTTTCGGGGAACGGAGCGGCGGGCGGGGATTTCGCCCCCGGACCCCCGCCGCCCTCCCCGCCTTGAGGGCCGCCGCGCTTACGTGGCCGATCGGTCGGGGCCCTCCGGCGTCCCTCTCGCGGCGGCAGGTGCCAGCCGAGCCGCGTCCCGTCCGGCGCCTTGAAGGCGGAGCCGGCCACGGGGCGGGCAGCGGCGGCGTTAGCCCTGCCCAGCCCTCCGCCCGCCCCTCTCAGCGCCGCGGCGCCCCGCCCGGCTGGGCCGTCACGAGAGGCGGAAGAGCCCGGCTGCCCTGCAGCTCCGCGCCGGCTCCGGGAAGGAGGAGGCAAGCCGCGCTGCCCCCGCTCGCTTCGCCCGCCTCACCATGCATCCCCTGGTCGGTCCGTGAGCGGCGGGCGCGCCATGGAAGGAGCGGCGACGGCGGCGGGGCCGGGCTGGGGCTGGGCGGCGCTGGTGCTGCTCTTCGCCGTCTCCCTGCTCACCGTCTCGGCCTGGCTGCTGCAGCTCGGCCGGAGCCTCTGGCGCGGCGGCGGCGGCGGACGGGCGGCAGGAGCCCCGCGGAGCCAGGCGGTCCCCGCCCCCGCCGGCCTCTGGGCGGCCGTGCTGCGCCTGGGCTCGGGCCGCGGGGGCGCCGGGAGCTCTCCGGCGGCCGGGGCCCGCGGCTTGCTCGCCTCGCTTTTCGCCTTCCGCGCCTTCCGCGAGAACTGGCAGCGAGCCTGGCTGCGCGCCCTCAACGACCAGGCCCGCCAGCACGGGGTAAGCCGGCCGGGAGGGGCTGCGCTCCGGCCGTGTCCCACCAAGGCCGACCGGCCCACCGGCGGGGGGCGGAGAAGCGGGCGGCTCATCCCACAGCAGCCGCTGGCCCGAAGCCCGGCTCGCCCCGCGGAGCCTCTTGGCCGGCTTCTGCTTCTCCGGGCTAATCCTCGGAGAGGCTGGCCGGCCTGCTGGAGAGAGCGCGCCTGCTTAGGAGGGAGCCCCTTGCCGGGCCGCGAGCGTTTCTCGGTCCCTTCAAATGGGGATCCGGGCAGGAAAGGGGCCGGAGAGCCTCTCCCCGCAGTGCTGCTTCCTGCCTGGCCGAGCTCTCGGTCGTCCTTGTTGCCCTCCGAGTCAAGTTCTGAAGGAGGCGTTTCCCCCCCCCGGGAGAGGCACCAAAGGCCGCTGGAGGCCGCTCCGGGCGTTTGCATAAAGAAGGCAACCTGATTTGGGAAAGGTGTCGTTGCCTGAACTGCCTTTGCTCAGTGAGGCCCGCTTGGCTCCCGGCCCTCCTTCCGGCCCTCCCAGGGTTTGGGATCAGGCCAGCTTTGCAGCTCTTGGGGCAGCCTGGAATGGGCCGCCAGACAGGGAGATGCCAGGGGCCCTGCAGAAGGCCAGGCTTGCCTCTCCCTCCTCTACAGGTGCTTCGAGGGAGGAGAGTGCTTCCCCATTTGCTTCCCCTCCCACTGCTCCAGACTCCGGAGGCTGCTGGGCTTCCTTTTCTCACCCTCCGTTCTCTCCAACCCCCCCCCCCTTCCCTCCCCCAGCCGGTTTCTTCCACTATTCTTACAAAACCAAAGCACCACAGCAGCTCCCAATTAAGCTTGCTATCAGGAGTGTCCTTCTGGCCAGCTGGAGGATCTGGTTTTTTCTCACAGAAAGTCACAGAAGCAAAGACCAGGTGGACAGTAGCCAGAGAGAAACATCCCTGAAGAGAAACAGCGCCTGGCATGCAGGAACAGAGGTCCATCTCAGCAGGGTTTGTGGGGAAGGCCTCAGTGCTGGCCTTCAGGGCTGGTCTTGCTGATGGAAGGCCAAGTTTTTTCATGCCAGGGCTTTTGTGCTGCCCCCTTTCTTGGCCTTCCATCAGCAAGACCAGCCCTGAAGCAAGGCACGAGCAAGGAGGGGCTGCCGTCCAAAGGGGCTGGATTGGCTCAGCTTGGGAAGGAGAGAAACCACCAGAAGGCTTTTCAAGTGCAGCACAGTCTGGCCCCCTTGGGACTGGCAGCCTGCTCCAATTGAGCTGTTCCGTTTGTGTAGCTAATTTCCCTGCGCCATTTGCATAGTAACAGGCATCGTGTTCACTTGTTCTCTGATTAGGTTTCTAGTTCCTCGGTATACATTCAGCCCAGAAATAGTTGGTGCGTCTGCTGTATTGCAGACGTGGCAGGGGGCTGCCTTGTTCTGCATCTTAAGCACCTGGGTGCTCTTCTTGCAGAGAAAATGGATCTCTTGCTTTGGGGCTGTGACTGTATCAGGACTAGGAGGTTACCAGCCTCCCCTCCCCCACTCAGGGAGGACCCCAAAGACCCAAAGGCCAAGGAAGAGGGGAGGCCAGCCCTTCCTGCAGCCCAAGCTGCCATCCTTCTCTGAGAGGTGGCATGCCAGCACCAGCTCCATGGCAACTTGGCCCTTGCTTCACCTGGTGCTACATCCAACCCATGAGCTGGACGCCGGGCGGGCGGGTGCCCTGGAGCAAGCTGATCCTAGGAATAATGCTCAGGGGGAACGGGGGTGGGGATTTCCAAATGTTCCCGACCACTGGAGGTATCTCACATTTATTTTGGATATCTCCAGAGGGCAGAGCAAGTTCACTTCCTTCTGAACAGGCAGATCCAGCAGGATTGCTTTAGGATCCCTCCTTCTCTGGGCTTCTTGGTGTTCTGGCCAACATCCAAGCAATGTGCAGGGCTTCAGCAGAGGCTGACATTCAGCTGGGAAAAGCCTTGCACGTTGCCAGCACCCTGCCTGGCTGCTCTAGCTTGGACTATGGCTTGAAGTCGGTCCATGCCCAAGAAGGGGGCGCATCTGGACTCCTGCCGGATGCCCTTAGCAAGGGGCACATTGTCTGGCCTTGCAGAAGAGCCCGGACTACAAACATGACCTTGTCATGTGGGCTCCCTCCTGTGGGCTAACCGGCCTTTCTTCTTCCCAGAGCTCAGTCCAGATCACGTTTGAGGAAAGTCCTCGGCAGTTGCCGGCCGTAACCATCAACCACGTGACCTGCACTGACCAGTCGGATCACAGGATGGTGAGTCCTCCGGAGGGCTTTGAACCCAGCCGGTTTTCACATCTCTCACCACCCGCCGTTCAGACTCCCTCCCCGCTCAGGGAAGCTTCCCAGCATCCTGCAGCGTGCTGAGGGAGGATGCTTGGACTCCAGGGAAGGGGGCTTCCGGGCAATCCTCCCCCCCCCCCCAGTTTCCACACACAGACTCCGGCTGAGAGCCCGAGGGTTTTGTGGCCTGAGATGCCTCAGTATGCCAGCAGCTGTTGAAATGCAGGACAGGGTGGGTGAGGAGCCCCCTTTCCGGTTGTGGGCAAGGGCCAGGGGCTGGGCTCCTCTTTGAAGCTGCAGAAGTCCCCAGAAAGGCTGAGGAGCTGTCTAAATGCAGAGGGATGGAAAAGGCTGCTGTCCCTGGAGGAATTGGCTGTGGCCACAAGGTCAGCAGCAACTGGGGGATGGGTGGGGGGGCGGAGAGCTATTTGTTCCAGGGTTTGCCAAAGCATTGACAAGCAGCTAGGGAGGCTGACCTTGGCAACTGCCCTCCGGCATGGGACAGCTGACCTCTTAGATCACAGCAGGCTACCTATAATCCCGTGGCCCCCGCAGGAGGAGCCCAGATCAGGAGGAAGGTGGGGGACCCTGCAGCTGAGCAGGAGGGGGGAGGGGCTGCTCTTTGCAGGCACCAGATGTCGGCTTGGAGACGAAGGCTTAAGTTGCCAGGAAGCTCTGCAAATAAGAAGGATACAGTCCTGGGACATCAGCTGATCGGATAAATGCTCTGCTCTGGAAGTATTGCTGGAAGGAAGGGAACACCGTAACCCCTGGGGGACTCCCTCGAGGGCCCCCTGAATGGGGGGGATGATGCTCAGCCAAGGCTTGAAACTCCCAGTTAGACAGAGACTGCGATGGGACAGCAGAGAGTGTGGATGTAGCTGCATCGAATATGAAGAGCAGCTCTGGAAGAGGGATCTGGATTAAGAGCGGGAGTTGAGCGGATTAACTTGTTTTCCGCTAAGATTGTGGGGTGTGTGTGTGACAGCTTCTCCTCCTGTTTTCTTGCTGAAAGCCCCCCCCCTCCCCAAGAACTGTTATTCACTAGGCTTAGGGACTTCTCAGCTGCAGGAGCTTTGCGGGGAGACTGCAGGAGGGAAATGGGGCAGGAATACTTGATTAAAGCCATTTTTCCAGGCCCCCATCAATGAGTTACCATCAGTAGTTCTTTCCAAAAGCTTAAAGCTGATGGGGTGGCAGTTACTGAGTTCTACTGTTGCTGCTCTGACTGTAGACTGAGGAGGGGGAAGAGGGGACTGAGGTAGTATGCACTGTGGGGTTGCTGCTGCTGCTGCGCTGGGAAGATGCTCGTTGACTGCCCGTCCTCCCTTTCCTCCTCTACCCAGGTGTTGCACTGCCTCCTTTCAACTGACACGCTGCAGTTCCCGGTCTTGGTTGCCCAGCAGTCCCCAGCAGCCGTGTCTATGGACACCTATTGCGTCTCTCTGGCTGTGCAGCAGGCCCAGGTGAAGGAGGCAGGAGGGGCAAGAAGGGGTGGGTGGCTTTGGGCCCTGGCGTTGGATGCCCGGTTGGCCTTTGTACCCTTATATTGGTGACCTGGGCAGCCCTTGGTGGGATTTATTGTGGGCGTTTGTATATAATTCCGTCTGGCCATTTGCACTGACATCAGCTTTGTCCTTTGGCCAGTTGGAGATCCGCCTGGAGGAGGTGGAGGGTGAGGGGCTGCTGGTCTCCTGGGCATTCAAAGACAGGCCTGACCTGAAGCTCTCCATCCCGCCGAGGCTCCAGCCACACTGTGTAAGCAAAGGGAGGGGCCGAAGAGGGGGATGAAAGTGCCCTCCCCGTCCTGGAGCTCTGCTTTGCTTCTGCCAAGGAGGCCTGGGGGGCCTTTGCCAGCTGCTGCCTTTGCCCACCAGCCTGTTCTGGGGCTGCCTGGGGGAATGTGTGGCCCTTTGCCTGCCTAGGATGCCAGGGGATGTGGCCGGTCCACGTAGTTCAGCGCAAAATTCAGAGGAAGACGGTTCCCTGAGCTCTGGAACTCGCTGCAGCACCCGCTGCCCTGGCATAATTTGCTTGCTGCCGCTTGCAGGAAAACGATGGGAAGGCAGACCTGTCTATTATCAAGCATCTGATTGAAGACTCCATTATCAGCACCCAGCCTGCCATGATGGTGAACCTGAAGGCCGGCATTATGAATGCCAACACGGTATGGGTGGAGAGGGAAGGCTTAAGAGGGCCCCATTCCTTCCTGCTGCTCGCCCCCTTTGCCAGGCTTGGATCAGCACTTCCACCGCCTGCTTCCTTTGAACCCGGGGCAGCCTCTGGAAAGGGAGGGCAGAATTCCGCTTTGCTCTTCTGGGCAAAGGCTTCACCTAGACTGGCCAACTGAGTTGCCGAAGGACGGCAGCCATTCTGGCACTTCCCACAGGCCACCTCAGAGGCTTTGTTGGGGGAGGATCCCCCCAGCCAGCTCCTTAGTGTCCCCTGGCTCTGCCCCACAGGAGACCAGCAGCAGCCGGCTGCCCCTGGGATCCCTCTCCAGCTCAGCGCCTATCCTCATGCCCAAACTGCTGCTCCAGCACCTGCGAGCTCTGCACCTGGGGCCCCAGGAGAGCCAAGGTACCCGGGCGCGGCTGGCCTCTCTTCTCCTGCCGTGCAAGGGGTCTGTGGGGAAATGGGGGAGGCGAGCTTTGACTGCCCCGCTGTTGGCTTCCCTTACAGGGAAGGGGCTGCTGTGCTGTGAGGTGGAGCTGGACAGCCCTCGGCAGCAGAAGAGAACGGCCCCTGTGCCGGCCAGCCCGGGCACTGGGGTGGAGTGGCCCGGCAAGCTGCTTCTGTAAGGAGCCCTGAGCCTCTGTGTTTGGGCCACGTGGGGAAAGGAGGGGCTGGGGAAAGGGGGAGGGTCATGGCCAGGGTCCTCCAAGAGCAAAACCAGTCCTGGCTGGTGGCAGGGAGGCCAGGCCGATCCTTGCCTGCCCTGTGGGGAAGGCCCTGCTCCCCACTCACGCCCCTGCAGGCAGCCTGCGCTCCGGGCCTGTCCCTTCCTTTGGAGAGCTCTGCCCTGGAGCTGCTGGGCCCTGGTCCAGGAAGGGAATTGGCTGACTGCTTCCTTCCATCCTGCCCTGACAGGGAGCTGGGTCCCCGGAGCAAGGAGCTGGTGCTGAGAGTGTTGGAAGGCAGCCCTTCTGGAGAAGGTAGGTCGCCTGTGGGCAGCTGCAGGAGGGGAGGGCACGGAGCCAGGGCTGGGCTTGGCTGGAAGAGCAGAAACAGGGCTGGAAGTGTCTCCCTTGGGAGGCTCCCGCTGGCATTTGAGAGAGGAAGGGCCGCTGCGGTTCTGTGGGCCTCACACGCTGGGTTTCTCCTTGCAGACGTACTTCTGGGATTTGTGGCTGTCCCCATAGACCCCTCCTCTAAAGAACCGCAGGGGCAGCAGCTTTACCTGCTGAGTCCAGGGGCCGCCCGGGCTCTGCCCCCAGCAGCAGCCATTGCCATGGAGGTGAGAGGCCAGAATGGCCAGAGGCTAAACTCTGCTTCATGGCTGCTTGCCTCGCTTGGCATTTTGAGTCTGCTCCACTCAACCCCTGGCTTCTCAGCTTTAAGCCCTGAGCGCAGGGATGGGAGGAGTCCAAACAAGAGAGGTGGGGAAATGTTTGGATGTGTCTGCACAGCTTATAAAAACTCTGTGCCACCTTTTTCAAACAATAAGCCCCATAGAAGCCCCCTTTCTGGGCACAGGGGAGAATGATGTTCCCCATCGTATCTCAAAGGTCTCCATCTTCAGGCCTGCTAACTGCTGACTGCTGGCAGTGGGATTTGGCCAATGAGCTCCAGAGCAGACAGTCTGGGGTGGCTGAGGCTTGGTGGGTCTTTGTGTGTGTGAGACAAAAGTGGCTTCTCAGGTATCTTCTGTGCTTTTCTGACTCGTATTTGGCTGTCTTGGCAGCTGCTCCACCAGGACATGCCGGAGCTCCAGGCTGCCTCCTCCCTGCGCACCAGCATCACTCCCACCAAGAAGATCGAGATGGGCCGGACCATAATGCCCGATGGGACTATTGTCACCACTGTCACCACCATCCAGTCCAGGCCCAAACTGGACTCTAAGCTTGGTAAGCTCTCCTAATTGCAAGCCGCCAGCCGGCTGGTTTATGTGGCTGGAGCGCACCCCAAGTGGCCTCCTGTTCACAGAAAGCAGCCTTCGAGTGGGAGGAGCCCTGCCCCAGGGCCCAGGCTGTTCTTGAAGCAGCAGCTGCCCCCTCCTCTCTGTGAAGGATGTAGCTGGGCCTCGTCCTAGTGCCAAACGGGTGTTGCCTTTCCTTCCGTAGGTGCTGCTGAAGGGAGGTCTCTGCTGGATGTGATTGACGTTTTGCTGACTCTTCTTTCTCCTGCACTCTAGATTCACCCTCCAGATCTCCATCCAAAGTGGAAGTTACAGAGAAGGTCACCACGATGCTTCCAGAAAATGGCTGCCCCAGCAGAGCATCTCCCTGCAGTAGCAGTGAGTCACGTTGTCAGGAAACAACAATGGGGGAGATGGTGAGATGGACGGTGCTGGTGGGATGCTGCCCCTTCGACACAAGGCGGGCCTTTTTGAAGAAGCAGCGTGCCTGTGATTTTTCACTCTCTTCCTTCGCTCCAACCTGGGCTGAGGCCAGTTCCAAAGACAAGAGCAGTTGGGTCCCTTCCAGTTATTTGGGATTGCCCAATTGCCCAATTGAGCAAAAGAGCTGTGGAGCATGGGAAAGAGTTCGAAATAACTGGGAGGCACCAGATTACCTTGGTGAAATGCTCCGAGTATTGGATGGTAAGAACGGCTCAGCATGCTGTTTAAACCTGTGTGCACTTTGCTGAGTTAACCTGCGCCAGCCAGCATGTTCTCGGTCTCGGCTGCCTTTCTGGCTGGCCTGAAAGAAGAATCGGGCACTGTCACATTCAATATCTCCCTGAACAAGGGTTTGGACTAGAAGATCCCCAAGGCCTCTTCCAGCTCTGTTCTGATTGATTGATTGATTGATTGATTGAATGAATGAATGAACAAGTTCGAATGAGAAGCGGTGCCTCTCAGCCACTGGCACTTGTACAAAGCCAGGGCTTGGCCAGAGCCACTCTGTGCCATTGGCATGTGGGAGCAGTGTGTCTCTTCTCCCCCAGGAAGCAGCTGTGTGTCCAACGGCCTGGATCCGGTGGCCGAGACAGCCATCAGGCAGCTGACGGACCTGACCAATAAGCCTGCCAAGAAGACTCCGACCAAGCGCAGCACGCTGATCATCTCGGGAGTTTCCAAGGTAACTGGCAATGCACACGGCTTTCTTTATTTCCACTTATTCACTGGATCAGGCTTCCGTGCTGCCCAACTCCAGAGCCCCTGGGAAGCCCTGTTGTTGAGAAGGAACTGGGTGGGGGGAGTTGGAACCAGACATGAGGGGACCCCCCCCCCCCGACTTTCAGCTTCCCTCTGTCCCACTCTGTGCAGGTGCCCATCACCCAGGACGAAACGGCCCTCTCCCTTGGCTATGCCGTGTCCCTGGGGAGTCCCCTGCAGGAAGACTCCCTCCTGCCTGGCCTATCAGAATATGCGCCACCCAGCACCTGCGCCACCACGCAGCAGCTGGGAAGTTCATGCTCCCCTCAGATGGTGAGTCAGGATCTGGATGAAACGACCCATTCAGACATCTCCGAGAGACCCTCTGTGGAAGACGTGGAATCCGAAACCGGCTCAACAGGTGCCCTGGAGACCCGGAGCCTGAAGGACCACAAAGGTGAGGGGGCCGGGGCAGCTGTCTTCTGAGCCGGGGCCTCCTGGCCCTCTTCCGCACAAGTAGCCAGGGTTTGGGAGGCGGTCTATCATTCTCCAACCAGCACCACGGGGACTTGGCGCTCCTGCACAGGTTCATGGTCTCCTCCTTTTCCTCCTCCTCTCCTCCTCCTGTGGCTGCAGTGGGCTTCCTGCGAAGTGGGACCAAGCTGATCTTCCGGAGGAAGAACAAGGAGAAGGAGGCTGGCCTGAGCCAGTCACATGACGACTTGCCCAGTTCCGGCAGCGCCTCTGCCCCCAGGAAGACATCCGGAAGCTTCTCTCGGCGCCTCATCAAACGCTTCTCCTTCAAGGGCCGGGCAAAGAGCAAATCCAACGGGAACACCCCCCCGTCGGTGGAGAAGCCCTGAGGAGCTGCTGTGACGGCCGTCTCCCAAAGCCCCCCTGACCATCACCAGTGGTTGTCTGCTGTCTATGCACCGTGGCCCCAACCCCCCTGTCCTCCTGTGCAAAGGGAGTGAAGGCTGGCGGGCAGGCGGGAAGTCTTGCCAATAGCCATAGGAAATGGATGCTTGGTGGCATGAGGAGTGTAATGTACCCCTCTGAGTATCTGCTGAGCATCCCTCTTTTAGCTTCATGGCCTGCCTCCAGCCTGAATCTGAAATCCGTGTGTGTGTGTGTTACGGAGAAGGATTTTATGGTGGCTTATCAAACCATCACCACTCTGCCTGCCAGGCTCTGTTGAACAGCAAGGGCCAGTAGTGGGGGCTTCCTTGGCATCTGAGGGTTCATGGGACCTGAGGAGGCTCCCGAAAGTCTTTCCTTGGTTGCTGCCAGGAGTGAGCCAGAGAGCTCCCAAGCAGAAGTTGCCTGCTGCTGCTGCTGCTTGCTGGATCTCTTCCTTGGCAGACTTGGTGGAGGCACAGAATGGAGGCCCCTTGCTGAGTTCCCTGTCTGTTGCCAGGCACAGAAGGGGAGGGGAGAAAGGAGGTGCTGCCTGCTGGACACAGCCCTGGGGCCTCCCCAAGAGAGAGAGGCTGGACTGCCCCATCCTGACGCCCATCTGGATGCCGCTCCTGACCCCGACTGGCAGTGCGCATGAATCGGGGCAGGACACTTGCTGAGGCTGGGCTGGCCCCTCCCAGCAGGTCCCTGGAAACAGACTGGGGGTGGGGCAACAAGGAAATCACTGTTTTGTTACCTAAAAGTCAGGTTTCTGGACAAATTTGGAAGAGGCTTTGCTGAAACCCCACGTTTCATGTTGGAAATGGGGTTGGAGGTGGTCAAAGGCAATTTGAGGAGGGGGTGGCTGCCCTTTCCTTGTTGCAGGTTGAACCCTGTCTAGGCCCCCAACCCTCCACTGGATTTCTCTTCTGACTGCTTGGGTCAGCCGGTCCCTCAGAGCGACAGGCTTGTGCCTGGAAAGGGAGACCTGCAGCTTTCCCCACATATGGAGAGTGCCCCCCTCCCTGGCAGGCAAGGCCCTGGCTGGCCTTGGTCTTCAGGCGGGAGTGCCAGGGCCTCAGAACTCCCTGCAGGGGTGGGGTCAGGGAGGTGGACTCAGCAGGCACATTGCTCCTGCTGACCCTTCCCCCGGGGTGTCCTGGGAACCCTGGTACTGGAGGGCAGTTTCCATGACTGTCCCTGCCCGTTTGGTTCGGGGGAGGGAGAGACAAAGAGTCGAGGCTGAAGTCATGGGTACAACTTTGCTGTGAAGACCGGCTGTGCTGCATTTCTCTCCTGGCCTCATGCTTGTCCGAGTGTTGCAGATAACTCTATATTTGCCCATTTGGTTCCTTAGCCACGTTTGTCTAATCTTGATCGGATTACTTGTTGATTTGCTTTTGAAGCCTTTTGGATCAGGGCGTCCCATTTTTTTCATTTCTAAGAGGGGCAAGTGAAGATAAAGAGTTAGCTCTGCATTCTGACTTCTGTAGAACTTGCTGCTTTGGTTTAGGAACAGAGTGGGGAGGCAGGGGGCCTCCTCGCCTGCCACATCCACCTCAGAGCTTGACCAGCAGGATCCTTGGACTGACCCCAGGGCAGATGGACAAGTTGGCTTTAAGCAGCTGCCCTTAACATGTCAAACTTCAATGCCCTTCCTGGCTTCTTTTGAGCCTCTTGCTTAGGAAATGTTTGTTGTTACCCAGAGAAGGAAGGGGGCAGTCTGAGCCGTCTTATGGGAGGAAAAAGTCGAGACATCCGTGCAATAAAAGTGATGGCCAAGAACCAATTGTAATCTGCTTATCCGGCACAAGGCCAATAAACAACACAGGGTCAAGGAAAGTGGAAATTTATCACTTTATTTCTGATTAGAAGCAAAGGGGCTGGGAGGAGTCCTGAGAAAGACTGGCATTTCTTGGGCAAATGGGTTCAAAACGCCTTTTTAAAACAGGGCTGGTGCTGGTGCTGTTTTACAGTTTGGTTGGCTCAAGGCAAGCGGAGGGAGCTCCCTCCCAGTCGGGGAGGGGGGGGGCTTCTGGCTGCAGGAGGAGCACCGACTGTAGGCTTGGTGCTTCCACTTGGGGGTCAGTGCCAGGGACTCTGACCTCTGTGGGACCAGTGGCCTTTGGCGGGAGGGCTTCCCCCTCTCAGGCTAGCAGGGCCTCCTGCAAAAGCGTCTTCAGGAGATCCAAGGCCAGGTTGCCCCCCTCGCTTTTCCTTCCTCCTCTAAGAAATGGGGCAGCAGGGGAGGTAGCAAGTTTGGCAGGCTGCCCCTCAATCTGCGCCAGGACAGGGCTGGCGGCCACCATCAGAGGCCGCAGAGGAGCTCGAGGATGCCCGCCCTCTGCCGGATCGCACCAGCTGCTGCACCTTAGGAGGTCTCGGGTACCCGGCGAAGGAGGCAACCCTCCTGTCACGCGTGAACCCAGTGACTACCCCTCAATTGGCACGTCTCCCCCGACCCAGTCCCCGCTTAAAGAGGAATCGCCTACCTTCGCACCCCTGGCGGCCCGGCTGCTCTGCTGCCTGCGATGGGCTTTATTAAACTGAACTGGAACCCAAAGCCCCGTCCGGAGCCGCTCTCGGTCCGGGAGTCTCTCCGCCGACGCTCAGCTGGGCTTGAGTCCACTTTTCGGGATGCAGCAAACGACGAAAGCAGCCGAGCCGTCTCTTCCCGGGAGGACAAGGCAAAGGAGGCGGCCTCGCCCGCCGCGGAGCCTTCCTCACCGGCGCGGCGCTTATCCCCCGGCGGGCCGGTTCCACGGAGGGCCCCGAGAGC
Source organism: Hydrophis major (assembly GCA_033807585.1). Taxonomy (NCBI): domain Eukaryota; kingdom Metazoa; phylum Chordata; class Lepidosauria; order Squamata; family Elapidae; genus Hydrophis; species Hydrophis major. The sequence goes on along the minus strand of CM066334.1, from coordinate 41,856,900 downwards.
AAAAGCCGCCGGTGCCTCCGGCAGAGGGTGGGCGGGCGAGCGGGCAGCACAAGGCAGGCGCCGCGGCCGGGCGCTGGCAGGGAAACCGGGTTGGGCCTCCGCCGCCGCCCCGCCCAGCGCCGAGCGGAGACGCGCCCACCGCCTGCCCGCATCGCAGCTCCTCCTCCCGCCGCCGCCGCCTGCGCAAAGGCGCCGCCGCCCGGGCCAGGTCGACGCTTCCCGGCGAGCTCCGGCCGAGGGTAACTTGGCCGCCGCCGCCGCCGCCCGCGGGCCCGGAGCCTCTGCTGTCCCGCCGCGCCCTCGGCAGAGATGCCGCTGTAGAGCCGCCGCCGTCCGCACAGGCGCCCGGCATGTCTCCAGCGCTGCTGGCGCTCTGGCTGTGGCTGGGCTCGGGCGGGCCGCGCGGCCTGGGAGGCACCCCGGCCGGGCTCCGCTTGCCGCTGCACAGCGCGCTGCCCGGGGCGCCGGCGGCGGAAGGACGGCCGCGGCGCTCGGCCGAGGAGGAGCGGGAGCAAGATCGCCGCCGCGCCGGCCCCAGCAGCAGCAGCAGCAGCAGCTTCGTGGCCATGGTGGACAACCTGCGCGGCAAGTCGGGGCAGGGCTACTACGTGGAGATGACGGTGGGCAGCCCCCCGCAGAAGGTGAGGGGTGGCGGGCGCCTCTGCCGGCCTGGCCGGGGCGCGGTTGCTGCAGGCTCCGAGGGGCCCTGCTGGCCGAACCTCATCCCGGCCCCTACAAAGCGGCGAGGCGAGCCAGGGTCGCTGAGGCGGAAAGAGCGATTCCGGCTCCCGAGTGAGCTGCGCCACTCTTGTGCTTCCCGGCCCTTTGGGTGCTCCGAGCCCGGAGGGAGCCTGGCCCGGCAGACCCGATGCCAGCAGGCCTTGGCGGGGAGAGGAGCGCCACGGGTCCGGCCCGTAGGAAGGAGGCCGGTCCTGGCGTCTCCTGAGCCTGCTCAGCGTGCGGATGGTGCGTCTCCTTTCCAGAACTGCCGATGTGCAAATGGTGGGCCAGTCGAGCAGCTGCCCAGGGCGGCAGGGCTCGAAAGGCGGCCTTCCTCTGACCTTGAGTCGGGCAGAGGCTCCCGAAGCTGCTTGGCCTCCTTCTGGAAAGGTCTGTCCAGTTGAGGCCGTCACCCCTTCCTCCCCCGTGACCCTGTTGTCGACCTCCATGCTCCTTCCTCCCAAGCTGGGGTCCCCAAGGGCAGCCCGGGGGGCCCTTGGCCTTCACCACAGCTGTTGCTGCGGGAAAGGGTAACAGAGGAAGCCCTAACTCTTCTCTTCTGGGGCTGGAGACCCTGCTTGCTGCTTCTAGAGCCCGTCTCCTGGGTGTGTCAGAACTCTAGATGTAGCCAGCACATCTGGAAAGCAAGGCACCCCGGTCAAATGTAGGTGGGGTGCAGAGACATTTTCCAATGTTGTGCGTGAAGCAGTTTCAGCCTCCTCCTCCCATGGGCTCTTCTCTCTTCCAGCTGAATATCCTGGTGGACACTGGAAGCAGCAACTTTGCTGTGGGTGCAGCCCCTCATCAGTTCCTGCAGCGATACTATCAGCGCCAGCTGTGAGTAGGCAAGGGCGGTGAGGTGAGCCCTTCAGAGAGGAGGGGGCCTCGCTCCACAGCTCCCCCAGCTTGCTTTCAGAAAGACACCGGTGGGGGGGGCTGGGGGGGGAAGAGAGGCAGTGGTGTTCCTGTCTGGCTGCCCTCCCGCTGCTGCGTCGGCCTCTGGCTGGCTCCCGGAAACTAACGGAAGGCTGAGCCTGGCCTCCTCCTCTTGCCTGGCCTGTCCGGAGCACCGTGGCACCGACTTTCTGCTCGTGTCTCTTGTAGCTCCAGCACCTACCGGGACCTGCAGAAGGGAGTCTATGTGCCCTACACGCAAGGGAAGTGGGAGGGAGAGCTGGGCACTGACTTGGTGGCCATCCCTCATGGCCCAAATGTCACCGTTCGTGCCAACATTGCCGCCATCATCAAGTCGGACAAGTTCTTTATCAACGGCTCCAACTGGGAAGGCATTCTGGGCTTGGCATATGCCGAAATTGCCCGGGTGAGCTCCTTTCGCTTAAGCTTCATGTCATGCAAGTCTTTTCCTGAGCAGGATGCTGGCTGGTTGGCTTGGGCCTTAATCAAGAGAGTCCGTCGTGAGGCGTTTGAGATGCAGAATTTGACCTTTTCCAAACTAGCCCCAGCTTTCTTTAGGGCATGGCTCTGCCCTTTGGACTTAAGTTTGTTGAGCCAGCTCAGGGAAGGCCTTGAAGCGGCTGCAGCACTGCTGCCCAGAGGAACCAAGACCCCATCTAGGTCAGGAAGATGGTTAAAGCCCTCCAGCCCTCCCTGTGGCCCTCTGTCCTCCAGATGTTTTACAGGAAGGCTTCCCATCATTTGTAGCCAGCTAGGAATTCTGGGAGATGCAGTCCCAATATGTTGCTGGGGGAAGGGCAATTGGAGAAGTCACGCCTTCACCTGACGCCTCTTTCCAGGTGAGCGAGGATGCCCAACCGCACTGTTGGCATGCCTCTTTCTCTCTCTCCCGCCAGCCGGACAACAGCCTGGAGCCCTTCTTCGACTCTCTGGTGAAGCAGACGCAGGTGGCCAACATCTTCTCCCTGCAGCTGTGTGGCACAAGCTTCCCGACCAATGATTCGGAGACCCTGGCTTCCGTGGGGGGCAGCATGGTGAGAGCATGTGGCTCCTATTATGGCATCATGACCTTTAAAGGATCTCAATAAACTGTCTTCTGAGAGACTAGAGTGCAAAGCGTTTCCGTTTAGAGGAGGCTACGACATAGGTCTTGTTTCTTCCCCCAAGTGGGCCAGTTTGTGCCTGTAGCCAAAGAAGGGAGCTTGCAAGAGGCAGCGGCTCCCCAATAAGCCAGTCTCCAACCATGTTCTGGGGGGCCCTGTGCCTCCCACCCCTAACAGTTCCCCTTCCCTCACAGATCATTGGGGGCATCGACCAGACTCTCTACAGGGGCAACATCTGGTACACGCCCATCCGGAAGGAATGGTACTACGAGGTTGTCATAGTCAAGATTGAGATCAATGGGCAGGACCTCCAGATGGACTGCAAGGAGGTGAAGGGGCTGCTGATTGGGGAGGGGGGGAGGACTGCCACCTGGAGACTTGGCACAGGTGCTGCATGCTGACTTGGTTTAAGTGCGTATGGACTGTGGGAGGGAGCAGCAGCACCTTGCCTCCCTCAGAGGGGCCTGCTGCCTCCCGAGCGGCTTCCCTGCCCTGCTCATCCCCGGCTGGGCCCCACACAAACATGGAGCCAGCACCTGAATTGTGTCCCCCCCTCCCCAGTACAATTACGACAAGAGCATTGTGGACAGTGGCACCACCAACCTTCGGCTGCCCAAGAAGGTCTTTGAGGAGGCCGTGAAGTCCATCAAGACAGCTTCCTCGGTGAGAGAAGCCGGGGTGGGTGGGGTGAGGGGCAGAGACCTCCTCTCCTGCTTGAAAAGCCCGCATCCCCCAGGAGGCAGGGTACCCCAACAGTGGTTTTGTCTGGGAGGGGGCTGCGCTTGGTCCCTGCCTGAACAGTGATGGAAAAGGACGGGACGAGCCCCTTGGCAGGGAACCTGAAATAGCTTCGTCTTCGGGGGGAGGGGGTCTGGCGCCTTCCCGGCCTCTGCTGCCTTTGGCTGAGCTGTTTCCGTCCTGGCTCCCTCACCCCAGACTGAGAAGTTCCCAGATGGCTTCTGGCTGGGGGAGCAGCTGGTTTGCTGGCAGGTGGGAACAACCCCCTGGAACATCTTCCCGGTCATCTCTCTCTACCTGATGGGTGAGACCACCAACCACTCCTTCCGGATCAGCATCCTGCCCCAGGTGGGTGCCAGCTCCTCAAAAGTAGTGGGCGGAGTCTGTTTGGAGGGCAATATCAGCAGAGGGGAAGCTGGTCAGTTGAGATATTGTGAAGACCGTATTGGCCAAACCATTGATTGGCCCACCCAAATGCTGGCTTTGCTGTTCCCTTTCTGCCCCTCACTGACAAGGTGAATAATTAAGCATGTAAAACCTTCTAGCTAATTCATCTTCAAGGAGGAAAGGGGAGCTAGTATGCTGTAACTAAGACATCTGTTTCCAACTGGTCAGCCTTGTTTCCCCTGCGGTCCTGGTTGGGGACAGTTCTTGTTGTTTGATAAGGCTGCCACGGGGCCTTGTAGTACGAGAGGCCCAAAGGGAAAACCTCTAAGAACTGCAGTGAGCAAGAGGCCAACAGCTTTCCCCCCACAAAATGGAGCTCCTCTGGCTAAAACTATACCAGTCCTACAGGAGCACTTTGTTGTTGTTTTTTTAATAAATGCATAAGATCTTTTCAAGCAGGAAATTTGATCCATAGATTAATTTCTGAGCTTGACTTTGGATGCTGCTTAACTTTTCCTGGCCAGCCAGAAAGAAAAATGCAGCAGGGATCAAAATCAAGAAGAGGTCAGAGGAGAACAGCCAAGGGGACAGGAGAGGCTCCTGGCATGGGATGTGCTTAGCCTGGGGAAGAGAAATTCGGGTGTCTCCACATAGCTCAAGCTCTGTTGTGTAGAAGGCAGGGAAAGTTATTCAGAAGACAGGAGAAGAAACTGTCCTTTGACAGTTAAAAGTTTGGATGGATGTCACAAAAAAACCGGAAGAAACACCTTTAGGAAGAGATTTCCATGGGCCTGATGTCCACCCGTCAGGATGGCAGAATAGTGGAATTCTGCCTCTGGCCAGGCGGGCTGTCAGGATTCCAGAGTTACCCCAATTAAATCATGAGCCTCAAGCCACACTCCCCAAACTTGAAAGGATTTATTAGAAGTTAACTTGCCAGCATTAGCCTGGGCGTAGCCGACTCTGAGATACGTAATTCACTGTCTCCCTTGATCCTGCTTCCACCCTAACCCCTCTGGGTGTATCATCCAACGAAACACATCCATAGCCCAGAGTCATCAATTATGCTCTCCAGTTAGATTTTTGCGGGCAGAAGCTTCAGTCATCTAATCAGTCTCTGAAAAAAATATGAATGGAATGTACTTTCAATTCCATACTGCTGCCTGCTCTTTGAAACCCCCCCCCCTTCTTTCTGTTAGCAACTATAAAACGTGTATAGAAAACTTTTATGAGTTGACACGGGAGTTCAGCTACAGGAGCCCCGAGGTCCTTCCAGTTCTGTTGAAGAAATGGCTCAACTGCCCTTCAACCCCCTTGTGAGATGCCTCAACAGCTGAGGACGCCCACAGCCGTCCCTGATCTTCCGGGGAGTGCCAAAGCCTGCTGCCCTGTTGACCCTTTCTTGGGACGTGGCCTGGCCTCACGCCCTTGTTGCCTTCTCTCTCAGCAATACCTGCGGCCAGTCGAGGACGTGGCTACCTCCCAGGATGAGTGCTACAAGTTTGCTGTCTCCCAGTCCTCCACCGGCACCGTTATGGGGGCTGTCATCATGGAGGGCTTCTACGTGGTCTTTGACCGGGCTCAGAGGCGCATTGGCTTTGCGGTCAGCACTTGCCATGGTAGGTCTCAGAGCAGGGAGGGGGTAGCCGTTGCACCTGCTGCTTCCCCCCAGAAGAGCTTGGTGACCCGGATAGCCCCACAGCCCCCTTGGGTTACCTGCAAGGCCACGCTCTGCTCCCCCACAGCATGAAAAGGGGCCTTGAGTTCAGCTCAAGTGGGGTCCTGGGGGGGCTGGTTCTGAAGTGCGTTGTCGCTCCTCCCACCAACACGTCTGGAGCGCCCCTTCTCCCCGGGCCCCTGGGAGCCCCATGGCTTTGGAGCCCCGGCTGGCTTCTGCCTGGCCTTCTCCAGACATCGGCGGGTCCTGTTGTCACGCCTCGCCTCTGCCCTGTGTTCAGTGCAGGATGCGTTCCGGGTGGCCTCAGTGGATGGACCTTTCCTGCACTCCAACATGGAGGACTGTGGCTACAATGTCCCCCAGACGGACGAGTCGATGCTGATGACCATCGCCTACATCATGGCAGCCATTTGCGCCCTCTTCATGCTCCCTCTCTGCCTGATGGTCTCACAGTGGCGCTGCCTCCGCTGCCTCCGCAGCGGCCATGATGACTTCGCGGATGACATTTCCCTGCTAAAGTGAGCACTGCCCCCCACCTCCAGCCCGTGCTGGTGACACGGCTGGGCATTGGCACTGCAGCCATCATCCCCTCCCTTAGGGCTGCAGTGGCCTTTGCCTTCTCCACGCAGGCAGCAGCGGATGCTGAGGTTCTCTGATGCCGCCTGGGGCCCACCACAACCACCGGCCTCTGGCCCGTGGCGGGCAGAGAGGTTGGCAGGGCCTTTTGTGGCGCAAGACCCGTTGCCGTTGCTTCCACTGGTGTCCCAGGAGTCCTGCAACTTGTGCAGGCAGCGGGCAGGACTGGCAGGGAGTCCCATCATCTGTCCAGAAAACACCTTTTGTCCCATTGCTCCGATGCAGCTTGTGCACCAGGGAAGCAGTAGATCGAAAGGGGGCCGGGGCTTCTGAGCAGTGCTTCTTTGTAATTAATCAAGGGGGGGGGGGGCGGGGGGGGTGTTTGGCGTGCTTGTTTCTCTGAATCTCAGTAGTTATGAAACCGAAGGCGGGTTGCTGTGCCCCATTTTCAGAGTCTTCGGGTGCCTGTGGTGACCCGCATTTCAAGGACACCCATCCCCCATGCTGGCTGGGGCAGGGATCAGCTCCAGGTGGCGGAGGACCCTCTGGGTTGGCGAAAGGCTAGATGGCTGTAGAACCCCAATTCCAGGAACAGAGAAGGATCTGTGGCTGTAACAGCTGCCTAGGAGGTGCGGAGGGCGGCCCTCCTGCTGCCCTGCTTAGGGCGTTGCCTCTCCTCTCCTCTAGGGAGGCCCCACGAGCTGGCCAGTGGCCCCACTTCTGGGAGGATGGGACTCTCCCACTGGCGGAATCAAGCGCCCTGAGTGTGTCCTCCCATCAGTGGGATCCTTAGTGCCAAGCAAGCTGAATTGGTGGCCGCCTTCTGGCCCTTCTTCCTCACCCTTTCTGCGATCTGGCCCAGAGGTTTTGCCCTCCCAGCCCAGGAGTTTGGGAAGATTCAGAGGGTTTGAGCCCAAGGCAGCCCTGTTGCCAGCTTGGACACCCAGTGGCCTTGGGCAATTGCAGGCATCAGAGGCTACTCAGGGAACGGACGGTCACAGAGACACCTTTCCTCAGCAGCCTGCAGCTGGCCTGCCACGGGGCCACAGGCCATCCCCCGGGCTCTGTTGCCTGCTGCCTCTCTGCCAGACGGAAGCCGCTGGGCAGCCTGGACTCTTATCCATGTTCTGGGGCCTCTGCTGAGCAACCCATGGAGGGCCGGGCAGGATTGGAACAGGGCGGTGCCAGACCCCTCAGCAGCATAGGCAGCGCTTCCACAGTGGTATAGGATTTCTGCTTGAGCAGGGGGGTAGGCTAGCTGACCTCCAAGGTCCCTTCCAACTTCTGTTACCCTGCAGGGTGGAGTCCAAGGTGTTTCCTTTGCAATGGACAGAAGCGGGTTAGGAATTACAATTCCCTCTGTGCTGGATTCCTCCCCCTGCCTCACTTTCCAGCCCTCTGGCTGTGCCCTATCTGAGGACCAAATGGCTGAAGGCTGGGAACTTTTGCCTCCTGGTGGGGGAACCTTGGGAGGCTGACAGGGCAGAGACCCCCATTGCTGTCCATGGGATGCTCCCTGGGAGACCCTCATGCAGGGGCTGGCCGTGGGAGATGGGGATGAGCTGCAGTCAATGCGCTTGTACAATATTTTGTAAATATTTGTAATATTGGCTCCCCAATCTTCCCATTTTGTCCCAAGTGCAAGAGGAGGAAAAAGCTGGAAAACCTCTTAACTATGTTGTGTGTTGTGTGCTTTGTGCAAGTTGTTTGGACGGGTTTTGTGGGTTTCAGGCTGCCCGGAGGACGACGTGTTTCTCACTCCTGCGAGGGCTGTTTACGTGGAGCCAAGTTGGGGTAAAATTGCCTTCCAGGCCAGGCTGGCACTTGCTGGAATTGCCCACTGCAGGGAGCCATTTCCAGGGTGCCTCCCCTGTGAAGGAGTTTCCCCTTCATTGCTGGAGTCCCAGCTTAGGCCCGAAACGCCCTCCCTCCTCTCCAGGCGCACCCATGGCCCCCCAAGCCAGCCTCGGCAGCCCCCCCATGGGCCTTCAAGGGCAGGGAAGAGCCCCACAGGGGTCTGTCCTGACCCAATGCCAAAACATCTGTGAGACCAGCAGCAGCCGTTGGCAGCAGAGAAGGCCCGGCCACTTGGGGTGCCCCCGAGAGCTTCTCTTGGGCTGCAGGGCCACCAGAGGGAAACTGCTCTGGCTCTCCCACCGCTCTCCAGAAAAAAACCCATGGGGTTCCCCGGAGGGAGGAAAAGGAGGATCCGCCCAACGGCTGCATAATATACACATTTTATTATGAACGGGTATGGATGTGGACTTGCTATACACACATTCCCTATAGAATAAAAATGTACAGGTGTATACATGGCCATATAAATACAGAGCCGTCGGAAGGCCGGGCGCAAGGCGCCTCCGCCTGCTCTCTCCAGTTGGGGTCATTTCAGGGCGGGGCAGAAGGGACAGGCGTCGTTCGTGTTCGTCTGAGCCCAGAACTTGATGCACTGTGAGGAAGCAAGCACTGCCTTTCAGCCCCAGGGAGAAACCCTGCCCCCCAACACCCCCCTTCCTCCTCCTGACTCCATCTCTACCCAGGGGGCCACGGAGTGCCTGGGATCCTCTAGGCAGTCAGGCCAATTCAACCCGCTCAGGGGTCTCTTTGGGCCCCTCACCTCCTTGTGCAGCACATGTGAACAGGCCATGGGGTGGAGGTCGCCAGGCGGCACGAGCTTCTGGCACATCAGACAGAGTTTGCAGGCCACAGGTGCCTGGCAGAGAGGAGGCAAAGAAGGAGCGTGAAGTCCAGGCAAGGGGTCTCCCCCGACAGGCGGCTTGAGCAAACTCGGAAGGCCCCACTGCACTCACCTGGGGGGGCGTCCCAGAATAGGGGACCTGTGCAGGTGGCAAGAACAGAGGGTTGCTGATCTGAGGCAACGGACCAGGGAACAAGGGGGAGCACATCCGGCCATGGGGCTGCGGCAGAGGAAAGCAGACCCGTTAGGCTGAACTCGCCTTCAGCTTATGATGCCCAGCACACCCATGATGCCGGCCAACCCACCTGGGGGCCAACAGCTGCCACCCGCTCCTGCTGCTCTGCCACTTTGGCTGCTACAAGCTGGCTCAACTCCTCCATGGTAAGTCCTGCCAAGGTCCTTCGAGCGGCTTTGATCTGCTGGAGGACATTGGTCAGCTGGGCCCTGCGAAGAAGAAGAGGAGGCTCAGCTCAGGGGGTGGGGCTGCTCTTGCCCGGCAGTCCCCCACTGGCGGCCTCCTCCCCCTCCTCCTCCCATGGGCCAGTGGCTGCAAGCAAGCGGGCCTTGCACCAGCCCACCAGCCAGAGGGTGAAGGCCGGAGGATCCGCTCTGCCTGAGGCCGGCCGGGGACATCAGTCTGAGCCTGCTGGGGCAGAGACCACGCTCACTTGTTACACTGAGGACAGCGCGACATCAACTTCTCCAGGATCTTCTCCAGCTTGTCCACAGGGGGCGGTCTATGGAAGTCGGGTGGGGCCTTGACTCCTCCCAGGCCTGGTGGGGGAGGCAGCGAGGGTCCGGGCGCCCCGGGGGAACTGACCAGGGAAGTGAGGCAGGGGCTGCTCCGCTCCTGGGCTGCAGGCAAAGTTGGCGAAGGCTGGCTGGGCCTGGCGATGAGGCTGGGGTTCAGCAGGGGGAAGGAGAGCACCCGTGGGTCAGCGCTGGGCATGACCATTGGGGGCATGGAGACGGACCCCATGGGGAAGGGCACCTGGGGGGCGAGCGAGGAGCTGGCCTGGAAAGGAGGCAGCAGAAAGTCTGTCTGAGGAGGAGGAGGAGGAAGACGGTTAATCCGGCGTCTGGTAGCGCCCAGGGCCCCCATACCAGCCTTCTGCCCCCCCAGCTCACCTCCAACGGGGGTGGGGGCAGAGGTGGTGTGGGGATCTGTGGGAGACTGCTCAACTTGGCCCCATTCCGTACCAGCTGGATGTGGTCGTTGAACTTGTCCTAGAAGATGGACGTGTGTTGAGCTAGGTGGGAAAGTACTCCAGCAGCCCCTCCCGAGGGGACATCCCAACCACCTCTCTCTCCTGAGGCGGCAGCTTCTAGACCCACAAAGCCTCCGCGGTGAGAGCCCTGGGATGCCTCTCATGATCGCAGGGGGCAGGAGCCCCACTCCACCGAGGGACTTTTGTACTTACCCGGACGCTCTCCTTGGTCATCCGTATTTTGTTCAGCCTGGCCTCCCACTCCTGCTTTGGCCGGAGGGTCTCCAGCGTCGGGGGGGCTGACCTACATGCATGAGACCCGGGGGGGGGAGTTCTGCCCTGCACTCACAAACCGCCAAGTCCGCCCCCCCCCCGAGTCTTTTGAGCCTGGGGCTCTGTGCGAGAGGCCGCCCCCTCAGTCACCGGAGGGCAAGGGGGATGCCAGGCCTGCCTGAAGCAGGGGAAGGGGCGCGGGGTGGTCTCAGCGGAAGCCCCCTGAAGAGCAGGACCGGGAGGGGCTTCTGCTTGGAGCTGCCCACTGAGCTCACTTGAGGTAGGTGAGGTGCAGCTCCGCTTCTTTCTCGGCCTCTTCCAGCTTCAGCACCAGCAGCTCCTTCCGGCTCTCCAGAGACAGGATCTTGGGGGGTGAGGTGGGAGGAGAGAAGCTGCTTACCAGCGCTGTGTGGCATGGGCGGTGAAAGCGCAGTCAGGGTGACCCCCCTTCCCCCCAGGGCCTCTGCCCCAGAGCAGCCTCACGGCTGCTGCCAAAACAACCTGCAGAGGGGCCGCGTCCTTCCCCCCCACCCCCCACCTCTGCTTTCCAGGCCCTCTCCGTCTCTTCCAGGATTGACTGGCTGATGTCGCTCTGCTGGCTCTTCAGCTTGCCCAGCTCCACCTCCCAGGCCTCCCTGCAGAGCAAGCAAGGAGCCCGCTGAGCAAAGGGGCCTGCCGGGAGCCCCAGAGGAGCCGCCCCCAAGCCCTGCCGCTTTCTCAGCTGGCAGCAGTGGGACGGGTCCCTTCCCCTCCTCTCCGTTTGAGGGGACCCCCCTCTGCCCTGCTTACTTCTCCTCTGCCTGTTCAGCCATCAGCAAGACGATCTTGCTCTCCTTCTCCTCTTGCTCCTTCAGCAGCCTGAGGTGAGGCAGGGAGGGAGAGAAGGGCAGCCCAGTGAATGTTTTGGGCTCCAGGCTCCCAGGGACGCCCAAGGGTGAGGTCTGGACTAGATGAGCAATGGAGGCCCAGCAGGTTGAACGCTGGCCTGGGCTGCTTCCACAAGGGGCTGTGGCCCTCCTGAATTCCCGACTCGGAAGGCCTGCGGGAGAAATGGGGGCCCAAGTGCAGCTCCATCCCCACCTTGCTCTGCTCGCCTGTATCCGTCACCTGCTGCCCCCTTCAGTATCAGCTTTCTGAAAAGGCCAGCAGCTGACAACCTGAAATACCTCCGGCCTTTCTCACAGAGCTTCTCAATTTCTGCCTTCAGGTCCTGCTCCTTTTGCAAAAACTCCTTCTTTTCCTTCTCCATCTTTTTCCTGGTTTCTTTCCGCTTAACGGTCACATCCTGGATGGCCTTCAAGATCTCCTAGGGCAGAAAACAAGCAGAGACACGCTCTCAGCACTCTCAACACGGTTTCAGAGTTCTAGGCGCTTTGCCTGGGCTCCACAATCTTCAACTGACAACCCTCTTGCCTGCTCTCCGTTTCTGGTGTCAGGTGGGGTTTCGGAAGCCTCACAAATTCTCCACCAAGCAGTATCGCTCCCTCCTTCCCCAGTGCTGCCATCCCCCCTCCCGGTTTGAGCCTGCCACTCCTTGACTGGCCACCGCAGGCCCACCTGGTGATTCTTCATCTCTTCTTCCCTGCGCTGTTGCAGATGCTGGAGCTGCACCTGCAGCTGGTTCTCCACCTGCCTCTGCTTGTCCAAGACTTCTTGGTATCGCTCCTTCAACGAAGCTCTCTCGGACATCATCTTGTCCTATCGGGCAGCAAGAGAGAGGTTTGAATCCTCTGGGCCGCCACCTTCAAAAGGCAAAGCCTTAAGCCAGCACGGCCGAAGCACCCTGGCTGGGCTAGGAGATCCTGACCAGGGAGGATGCCAGGAGAACAGTTCAACAAGCGGAACGCACAAGGCCCCTTTCTCCACATGGGGAGTACCGGCCATTTATTTCAGTCCCAGCCCCAGCGGAAGGGGAGCGTCCCGTACTGACCAAGTTCTTTTCCATGTCCAGGTCAGTGCTGGCTGCCAAGTCAGCCGTCCTGAAATCAGTCTGCAGAGGGAGAAAAGGATTTGTCTGCCAGCAGCCAGAGGCGGAAATGCGACCTTCTCCGACTCCACTGGCTCTGCCTAGCAGCCTCTGGCTGAGGGGCACCACAAAGGCCTGGGTCCTGGCTGGTCCTCTATCACGGCACTCGCTGAAGCCGAGAAGGGGGCCCAACGCCTCTTTCTCTGCCACCCAGATTCCGTGGACTGCCGCAGAGGCAAGGAAACCACCCACCCTTGGTCGTGGGCATCTCTTGGCTGCCTTTGAGGCCAAGCCCTCCAGGGGTCCCGAGCCTCCCCTCCCAGCCCCACTTCCTCCTGGGAGGAAGGTCCACCCAAGCACCCACTCCCTGACCTGGACGGCCATGTTCTGGGAGGGTTTTGCAACCCCATCCTCTTCCTGGCCCAGAGAGGCTGCCAGAGGCTCGTCGTCCAAGTCCGGGCACCCGTTCTGCCGCCTTCTGCTGTGCTGCAAGAGCAGCGCCCCCAGCTCAGCCCTGGAGCAGCGGAGGGCCTCGGTCTGTAGAAGCAGCGGGGTGGCCCTTGGCAGGCTTTCCCCAGGCGGCAGGGAGGCCAGCTCAGGCACGGAGGGCGCCTGCTCGCTGGGGGGGCTGGCCAGGGGCAAGTCGGCGGCCTCAGGCGAAGCAGGCTCTTCCGGGGGGCTGCGATGGTCGGGAACCGGCGAGGAGGAGGGGGAGTCCGGGTCTCTGGGATTCCTCTCCAGTCCACCTTCCAGGCACTCCCTTGGCCGGCTGGGCTGGGCGGCGTCCAGCGGGAGGCAGCTGCTTTTGCGTACAGGGAGGTCGCAGAGAGGGAGGGAGGGAGGGTCGGTCCACTTTCTACGAAGGCATCCCAAACCCTCCCGGCGCCCCTTCCCGGGAAAGGTCTCGCCAGGCCGGTGCCCGGGAGGAGGCCCAAAGGCCCGGACTGGCCTTCCTGCAACCGGAGACCCAGCCAGGGGGCAGGCGGGCTCTCGGCGCCGCTTCCAAACGCCCCGCTTGGGCTCGGGGGAGGCTCCGCAGGGCCGCCGCTGAAGCCCCGGCGTCTCCCGGAAAAGCGGCGCTTCGGCCTCCGCAGAGACCCAGCAGGCAGCTCGGCGTCCGCAAAAACGGTTTCCACCACCGGGCGCTCCGCCTGGCGCTGGAGGGGCGCGAAGGGCCCCGGCGACCCTCCCCGCAGGGTCCCTCCGCCCTGGCCTCGAGCGGCCTACCTGGGGGCGGCTGCGCCGGGGGGCCCCGCATCGGCGGAGGCCTTCATTTCGGCCATGGCCGCCTCTTCCGACGCCATCGCCCGGGCCGAGGGGCAACGCCGCGGCCCCTCCGGGAGACCCCGACGCGGTGTCCGGCGCTCAGCCCGCCCCTCCGGCCGCGGGACCCTCGGCCGCCACTCAGCGCCCTGCCCGACCTGCGGCGGCTTCGACGCGGCCTGCTCTTCCTGCCGGCGGGCGGCGCCGCGAGGCTGAGCGGCCAGAGCGACGGCAGGGAAAGCGCGCAGCGCCCCCAGTCGGCCGGGAGGGGCGGCTCCCGAGCATGTGTAGAGCGAGCCGGGCAGGCTCCGCCCTCCGGAGGAGGAGGCGGGGGGCATGGCTGTGTCTGCCTCCTTGTCCCCCCAGCCCAGCAGGGAGGGCGGGGCCCAGCGGGCAGCGGACGTGACGTCTGACCGGATCCCGCCCGGCTCGCGCGGAAGGTGCGTCTCGGCGGGGCGGGGGCCGAGGGTCGCGGCCCGCCTGAGCCCGGGGGGGGGGGGGAGGAGAGCCGCCTCGCCCGGGGAGCCCCCGCGGCCCGTCCCGGCGCAGCGCTGCCTCCGGAGCCCGTCGTGCGGGCGCCGCTTCCTGCTGGCCCGGGAGAGCCGCCGGAATGGAGACTCCGCTCACGCACCCCCCCGTCTCTCTCCCGGCAGCCGCTGGTCCGATGCTGCCCCGCCATGGCGAGCGGTGATGGAGGCCGCCGGGGACGCTCGCCGCTGCCCTGCCCGGGTGCTGCCGTCGCTGCTACTGCTGCTGCTGCTGCTCCCCGGTTGGGGAGCCTTCGGGGCGACGGAGCAGCGGGCGGGGGCGCCGCCTTGCTTGGGTGCCCGCTGCCCGGAGACCCTGGCGTGGGCCGTGCGCCTGACCGGCCCCGAGGAGGAGCTGGACCGGCTGGCCGATGACCTGGCCCGGGAGGCCCGCCTGGTCAACGTGGGCCGGATCGGGGAGCTGAAGGGCCACTACCTCCTGGCCTACCGGCCTGCCCGCGCCTCCGATCGGGCCCCCGCGGGGCTGCGGAGGGCGGCCGAGGCGCTCTTGGCTGGGCACGCGGGCGTGGGGTGGCACGCGGCGCAGCGGCTCCTCAAGCGCTCCAAGCGCGCCCTGCACTTCAACGACCCCAAGTTCCCCCAGCAGTGGCACCTGGTGAGCCGCCCTCGGGGCTTCTGGCGAGGGAGGGGGGCCTTTCCCCGCGGTGTCCTGGCCTCCACGGCAGCCTTCCTCCAGGAGGGGAGTCCCAGGCCACGCGGGGCAGGCGCAAAGGATCGGCTGCCGGGCACTGTGGCTTTGAGACCCCCTTTCTGGCCACCTTTGCTCTCTCCTTGGTGGCCAGGACAATCGCAAGAGCCCCGGGATGGACATCAACGTGACTGGCGTGTGGGAGCGGAACGTGACAGGCCAGGGGGTGACAGTGGTGGTGGTGGACGATGGCATTGAACACACCATCAAGGACATCCAGCCCAACTACGTGAGTGCTTGCCCCTCTCCCCTGCAGTTCCTCTCCTGGGCCTCACGCTTTCCGGGGAAAGAGGCTGGCAGAGGAGGGGATTCTCCAGGAGGTCTCCCCTCCCAGTGGAGATGGGGGACAGCCCCCTGGCTTTCCTCTCCAAAGGCCTGGCCCCAAAGTGGGCCTTGTAGTGCTGCTGGGGGTGTGTGTGGCTGTTTCACACCCCTTGTAGGAGGATCCGGTCCGTTGGGTTTGGGCCAGGCCGGCTGGGGCCTCTGGATGGAGGAGTCCCCTGGGGCTTGAAGGCAGGGGGGGGAGGAGAGGGGGGGCATCGGCTGGCCTGCCCCTCCTGGGCCAAGGAGAGGAGGGGCCTCAGGCTGCTCTCTCTCCCAGAGCCCAGAAGGCAGCTATGATTTGAACTCCAACGACCCTGACCCCATGCCCCACCCAGACGAGGAGAACGGCAACCACCACGGGACCCGCTGTGCTGGGGAAATTGCAGCCGCCTCCAATAACAGCTTCTGCTCAGTGGGCGTCGCCTTTGGGAGCCGGATTGCAGGTGCTGCTCCTGCCCAGTTCTGTAGGGGCAGGTGGGGGGTATCAGGTATTGGGGGATGCCGGGAATGACCTGGGGAGACGGGGAAGAGATGCTGCCTGGGGAACAGGGGAAGAGGGAGAGCAGCCCCCAGGCGCCCGAAGGGCCGAGCCCCTTCCACTCTCAGCCTCTAAAGGAAGCAGGTCCTTTCAGGCTACATTGAGTCTGTTAGGGCAGCTCAGTTCATCTGCTCTGCCTCTGCTCTGGTCATTCTGGCAAGGAGAGAGAGAGGGCAGGTGGACACAGGGAAGCCACAGAGAGCGGCTTGCCTGAATTCTTGGGAGTCACCAGACGTTCTACAGGTTGCAATTCCAACACAAATGCTGCATTCCACACTCTCCAGTCTTGCAAAGAGAGGTCCCTGCCTACGTGGCCACTGCTTCCTGGGGGGGAGGGGTCGAGTGCAGTTGCCAAGTGTGCAGGACAAAGCCACAGCAATGGGGTGCTATGGGAGGCACCCCCAGTATTTGGCTCTGGGTAGCCTGGAAGTGAGCTGTGGGAGGCTGCAGGGTGCAAAGTATTCTGGCCAGAACTCCCCTGCGGGAGGCCCCCAGAGGGGATGTGGTGGGTGTGAAGTTGTGCCACGGAGGGTTGGGGTGAGGATGCTCCTGTCCCTGCTCTGCAGAAGCTGCTCTCCTGCCTGCCTACCGCAGTCTGGGGGGGGGCGTGGGGGGCGTGAGAGCTTTCCGCCACATGATGGTTCCCCCTCCTCATGCAAAGGAAGCAGCTCAAGATGCTGCAGCTTTTCTCCATCGCAGCTTCTGGTTTGGGCCTTAAGGTGTGCAGAGACCTGCCTTTTTCAGAACAACAGGAATTGCCTTGGAAGCGGCTTCCAGATGTTTTGGGGGGGCAGATGGGAGCAGGCCAAGGCTCTGGAGATGCCCACCACCAGGGGGCAGCCTCCCTTTGGAGAACTGCACCGAAGCAGCGCTCATTCCCTTCCCTCCCGGCTGGCACTTCCTGGCCAGACTGGCTTCCTTGGCAGTGGGTCAGATAAGTGACCCAGCCAGCGGAGGATCACAGCCTCCCAGGGGCAGCTCAGAAGAAATGGGGGGGGGGGGTCAGTCACACCCTGAGCAGCCCAGCCCACTCCAGGAGGGGCTGCCGAGGGGAGGTTTTTCATCTTTAGAGCTGTCAAAGGGCAGAAGTTGTTCAGAATGGGAGACTAACCGCTTGCAGGATATTCGGCTTTAAGTAAAATTAAATGAAATAGCGTTTCTCCAGTTCTCTCTGGATTTTTAGTAGTAGCTGCTCGTTCCAGCCTCACAAAGTCCTGTGCTCCCTTTGCGTGGAATGGAAGAGCCCCCGTGACAATGGAGGGAACAGAAGCCCTTCCTCCCACCCCAGGCCCACTTGAGTAACCTGGAGCCTCTTCCCCCGCAGGGATCCGGGTGCTGGATGGGCCACTCACAGACAGCCTGGAGGCCATCGCCTTTAACAAGCACTACCAGATCAACGACATCTACAGTTGCAGGTTTGCAAACGTTTATCCAATGTCTTTAATTTTGTCCTGCTTTCGTTACTGCTTTCTGGCTAACTCCAGGCTGCTTTCCGCCTCCTGTTTCCCCCTGGGCGGTGGGCTCCATTGCCCTCCTGGCTCCTCCTGCAGACCTCTGAGGAAAGCAAACTCCTGCTCAGCCCCGGCTCACTCGAAGTTCCCTTTGGGGGGGCAGGGGGGACGACATGCTGAGTCCCAGCCGTTGCTCTCCACGCCTCTTTAAGTGCCCCTCTCTGCATCTTCCTCTGCAGCTGGGGCCCAGATGACGATGGCAAAACAGTGGACGGCCCCCACCAACTGGGAAAGGTAAGACGGAGCGCAGGCGTGGGGGGGAGCCTCTGTGCCCGAGGCTTGCAGGGAGGCAGAGGCCCGGGTGGCCCTCGGGGGGTTGCCCCAGGATCTGCAGGGCCAGGCGGCTAATGAGATCCCACTCGCTTGGCCTTTTCCTGCCAGGCTGTCAACTGGGCAGAAGGGAGGGGTGCAGTGTCTGCAGGGCTGGGGTGGGGGGGTTTCTTGCCCCCCCCCTGAAGCGCTTGTTCTCCACAGGCCGCCCTGCAGCATGGCGTGATTGCTGGCCGGAGGGGCTTCGGCAGCATCTTCGTGGTCGCCAGTGGCAACGGGGGCCATCACAACGACAACTGCAACTATGATGGCTACGCCAACTCCATCTACACAGTCACCATTGGTAATGGCGCAGCTAGTGCTGGGGTCGCTGTGCTCTCACCTTACTCGGGCCGGGTTCTCTCCCACCTGGCCGTGGTTTGGGGAGCTGTTTGCACCCTGTGCCATTCGAGAGGCCGAGCGGCTTCTCGGTTCTCCTCCCAAGATCCGGAGAGGAGCCTCTGAGCAGATTTGCGGTTCCCCTTTCCGTCACGCCGGATTCATTGCCAGACCAAAACCAGGCAGGTGCTGGGAAACCTGCTGTCTTGAGTGAGAGGCCCAAAAGGGAGCAGCCTTCAGCCCCCCAGGGAGATTTCAGCGGGCCTGGAAAAGCGGACTGGGAAAGGCTGAGGAAGAGGCCAGGCCGCTGGCATTCGGGGGCAGGGAGGGGTTAGGATGTTCTCCCCACACAGAATTGGATTCCTGGCCCTCCAAGGCTCCTCCCTCCCTCCCTCCCAGCTGTGGGTCTCTGGGCTCTCCCAAAGAGGCCTGGGCTTTGCTCTGCAGCCACAGAAAAGGAGGGAGGCATGTGGACCCTTGGGGGCTCTGCCCCACGGCAAGCGGACCCTGGCTGGCAATGCTGGTCCTCTGGAGAAAAAGCCAGCCAGGCCAGGTGGAAGGAATCCAGCTGGTTCCTGCAGTGCCAAGCAAGGGGCCAGTGCCCCCCACCCCACCCCGGGGTCTCTGCTCTCTGTTCCCCAGGCGCCGTGGATGAGATGGGTTACAAGCCGTTCTACGCCGAGGAGTGCGCCTCCATGTTGGCCGTGACCTTCAGCGGAGGGGACAAGTTGATGAGAAGCATTGTGAGTGGAGCCTACAGGAGCCCCAGCCTTGCCCACGCTCCCTTAGGGCTGGGAGGGGGCTTGGTCTCCTTTTGAATGCCAAGGAGGGTTTCTGAGGGCCCTGCTGGCCTTCCTAGATGGGCTGTTCTGGGGGGCAGACTTGGCTCCCCTCTTCCTTCTCGCCAGCCACGGGCAGAGAAAGGCCCTGCAGAGACCTCTTGAGGATCTTGGCCCCTCGGTTGGCAAAGGCCCTGGCACCAGCCGCTCCCCACAGACTCTCCTTTAGGGTGTGGAGGAGAAAGAGCCCCTCTTGGCTGGCACCTTCGTGGCTGTGTCTTTGGTTGCAGCAGCTGCAGCTTTTCCCCAGGGCAGGGACCCCTTCCTGTCGGCTCCTGTGGGGGTCGCTGGGCCAGCTGCAGAGGTCCAGCCGGATAGGCCATCCTCCCATGGGGCAGCCAAGCAGGAGGCGGAGGAGGCGGCCAGGGGCTCCTGCTCTCCTCTGCACCAGTGCATCTCTGCCCATCTCTCTGGCCCAGTCATGGTCCTCCCCCTGGGAAGGCTGCTGCTTCTGCCAGGCCTCTCTGGGTGCCAGGGCTTCCTGCAGGGAGGGCATTTCTCCAGGCCTCGTGGCAGAGCAAGGTGGATTTGCAGGATGCCAGTCGGGGCTCTGATCACCTGGCCGAAGGGACAGATCCTGGGTAAGCTCGGCCATCTAGGCAGGGGAGGGAGCCCCCCCCCCCCAAAGGCAGGCTGAGCGCTCCGTGCCCACATGGAGCCGCTGGGAGGAGAGGCGGGCTCTGCAGATGGAGCTCGGTGCTTTGCTGGGCCAGGCGGAGCCCTGCCAGGATTCCTCTTCCACCCAGCCAGGAGTCTGGCCAGGCGGCCTTGGCCCGGGGGCTCAGGGCCAGGAGCCCCGCCCACTTCCAGGGCATCATCAGGGTGGTCCTCTTGGGGCTGGGGTGCCTGGCCAGCTCCCCTCCAACCCTATCCCTCTGCAGGCCACGACCGACTGGGACTTGCAGAGGGGGACGGGCTGCACCGAAGGGCACACGGGCACCTCTGCTGCAGCCCCCTTGGCTGCTGGACTGATCGCCCTCATGCTGCAGGTGCGTCCCTGCCTCACTTGGAGGGACGTCCAACACATTATAGTCTTCACAGCCACCAAGGTGAGCCAGGCCCACAGAGGCCCCCCTGCAACTGGCTGCCCCCCGCTTCTGTGGGGACTGTCCTAGGGGCCTTTCAACGAGGCTGCCCTGTGGCTTATCTTCTGCCCTGCCCCCCTGGGCTTAAGCCCAGCCTGCCTTCTGGATGTGTGAAGCAGCTGCCCTGGCCAGCAAAGGTGCCCTTCCCTCCCGGCTCTTCTCTGGCCGCAGAATGACCGGCTCTCCTGCTGCTTCCTCCCACAGTACGAAGACCACCGTGCCCACTGGGATACCAACCAGGCGGGGCTCAGCCACAGTGCCCAGCATGGGTTCGGACTGCTGAACGCCTGGCGATTGGTCAACGCAGCCAAGGTGCCCCCTGCCTCCCCTGGGCTTCAGGACCGCCGTTTCTTTTTACGGGGAGGGGAGTTCCATTTTGTAAGCAGGCGAGAGGTGGCCTCTCCTGCCTGCCTGCCAGGAGAAAGCCACGGCTGGCAGGAGGAGTCCTGCAAGGTGGCTGCATCTGTTTCCCTGGGCAGCCCTGCTGGCGTTGCTGCTTTAACCTGGGCATGAGGGCTGGTCTGAATAGGCTGGGGGGGGGGGCAGGAAAGCCGAATCCTCTCTCATTCCTCTGCCAGGTCTGGGAGTCTGTCCCTTACCTTGCCTCCTATGCCAGCCCCCTCCTGAGGGAGAAGAGAGCCATCCCGCTGGAGCCGGGGCAGCTGGAAGCCACCTGGAACGGTCTGTGCAGGGGGGAGGCAGAGAGGGGGCAGCTTGGGAATGGGGACTCCCCATCCCTGGCCAGCCTCTGCCTGCCGCAGGAGAGGGGCAGGGGCTGGGGGCAGGCAGGCCCAGGGCAGAGACCCAAAGGAGGCTGCTGGAGAGTGGCTGAAGCCGAGACGCCCAGCCCTGCCAGCAGGGGTGACGAGGGCCCAGGGCTGCAGCCGGCTCTCCATTTTAGGCAATGCTGCAGCTTCTGTTTGGCCTCGCTCCGTCCAGGCCTTTCCCCAGGCTGAGCTAAGGAGGGGAATCGGCAGGCCTCCCTGTCAGCCTGTGGAGGTGGATCCCTCCTGCAACTGGCTTGGCATCTGCTGGGTACCAGAGGAGCCCGGGAACCCAGTAGCCTCCCCAGCAGGCAAGGAGAGCCGCCAGTTGGGAGCACTGGACGGAATTGGCTGGCCGGCCAGCCCTAGGCTCACCCCAGTCTCTTTGGCCAGGGCTGGGGGTCTGGCTTCCCTCTGCCCCTGGGAGCTTCCCCCACAGGCCTTGCTGTCCAGGGGAAGCTTTGCTCTACAAGGAGGGCTGGGAAAGGCCAAATGTGGGGGGAGGGAGGCTTCAGAGCTGCAATCCACAGCAACCCCCTTCCCTGCTGAGGGGAAGGGTCTCTGGAAGGAAAGGGGAGCAGAGTTCCTGCCGGCAGTGTGGATCCAGCCTGGGTTGCTCCCCAGCAGCTGCCGGGGGGGGGGGGGGGGGCTCCAGTCCCTTGTGAAAAGCGCCTCTTTGGGGGGGGGCTCTGGGTGTGAGTGGTGGACAGTGCTGGGTCTTCCTGAGCCCTCGGCCAGGGCTCTCGGTTGGGGGGCCTTTGCAGACCCAGCCTTCTGCCGCCCCCCCAGTGACTGAAGCCGACCTGGAGCTGTCGGGGTTGAGGACGCTGGAACATGTGGCCGTGACGGTGAGCATCACTCACCCACGCCGTGGCAACCTGGAGATCCACCTCCTCTGCCCCAGCGGCATGGACTCCCTGGTGGGGACAGCGCGTAGCATGGACTCGTGAGTCTCCGGGGGGTCCCTGGGGGCTGTCTTGCTGGACTGCCAGGGCTGGCCGTGTCTCGGGCAGGCGGAGGCCTCCTGCCAGCTTCTCTGCCTTCCCCCCACCAGAGACCCCACCGGCTTTGTGGACTGGACCTTCTCCACGGTACGCTGCTGGGGCGAGGAGGCCCAGGGCACCTACCGGCTGACCATCCGTGACGTGGGTGAGTCTCCTGTCCCTCCGCCTGAGCAGTGGGGAAGTGGGGAGGGCTCTCCCTCATGCTCTGAGCCCCCCCTGCCTCCTCCTCCAGGCGACCAGGCGCTGAGGGCAGGCAGGCTGGACCAGTGGCAGCTGAGCCTCTATGGCTCCTCGTGGGCCCCTTCGCAGATCCAGGAGCGGCAGAGGTGAGAGGGGGCTTCAGGGGCAGGCCGAGGTTCAGGCAGTGTGTGGCATGAAGGGAGAAGCAGCCGGCCTTGCACCCCGGGCCCAGCACCAGCTGTGCAATGCCTGGGCCAACCAGGAGGGAGCCGTTCTGGCCAGGGCCTGTTTTGCCCTCCAGCAGCTCCTCTGGCATGACGGGCGTAAAATGAGGCTTCTTGCTTGCTGAAGGCGGGACTTCCTGGCGGGGGGGGCAGGAGGGAGCCCTTGTCCCTGTGGTGATCAGTGCCCCCCCTCCCCCCGCAGGCTGCTGGAGAAGGCGATGAGTGGGCAGTTCCTGGACGGGGGCTTCGCCTTGCCCTGCCCCCCCGGCCTCCGGATCCCCGAGCAGCAGCCCTATGTCCCCACGGCCAACACCCTCAAGGTGACCACGCCCTTCCCGCTGGGCAGGGGGTGGAGGGAGACCCCGAGCGGTTGCCCCTTGGGGGAGGGGGGCCTGGCCTGAGCCTCTGCTGCTCCCTGCCCCCCTCCCCCCAGACCCTGATGCTCCTGGGGTGCTTTGCCGTCTTCTGGACCTTCTACTACATGCTGGAAGGGCTGCTGACCTGCGACATCGTAGCCTTTGACCTGCCAGGCCACAGCAGCCGCCGCCGGGCCTCCAGGGGCCCCGAAGCAGGAGCCCTGATGGAGGACACGGTGCCCCTTTGCAAGGAAGCCGAGGCCGGAGCCCAGCAACCATCCCTGGGCAGGCGAGACCTGGAGGAGGGCTGGGGATCTGCAGGCCCCCACTGGGGAGAGGACTGCTAAACCTTCTGGAGCAGGAGCAATCTACCTCTGCCGTGGCTTGCTGAGCATGCTAGGCCTGCCTCTCTCTGCTCTGTGCTTCAAATATCAGCTGAGAGGGCCCCCCAAGCAGCCCCAGAGAAGCAGCCTGGCTTTTCTCTTTGCCCCCAAAGGGAGGGAGTTCCGGGGAGGGGGGGGGTTCCTGGGGCCCAGCCGGGCAACAAGAGCAGTTCCAGCCCAAGGACAAGAGGCCTTGTGGCCTGCGGAGGTGAGGGGCTGCTGCTGGCCGGAAGAGGGCTGGGGTCGTGACCCAGGGCTCCTCCTTGCCCCACAGCCTGGCAGGTCCTGGTTCTGCCAACCCACTGCCTTATCTTGCACTCTGCGCAAGCTGGCTGTGCCTGCTGCCTCCTGTGCTCGCCTGAGGCACTGGGAGCCTACTTGGGGCGCCCCAGATTGGGCCTCCCTCCCCCCCCGTGGGTCTTTCTGGGCCCTTGCCTTCCTCTCCCAAGGGTGCCTGCCAGCTGGACGACTTATTTTTGTTTTCCTGGCTTTGGATGGGTAGCAGCCGCCAGAATTATTCTTTTGCGCTTTTCCAAAATAAATGGTTGTTGAAAATCCAGCCCTGCTTCTGCTGCTCTCTCTATGCACCAGGAGCCGCCCCGTCCTCCCCTCCACCTCCTCCTGAGGGGGCTGGAAAGGGGCTTTGGGCCATCTTTAGCTCGCCCCCTGACTGGCCTGGCCATGTCCTTTCCTCTGCTGAGCAGGGGCCTGGCCAGCCTTTGGCCTGGTTTGCCACACTCTGTGGGTCCAGCAGAGAAGAAACTCAAATCGTAGTCAAGGAACCTAAAATATTCAGTTTTTAATCTAATGAATAACCCCCAAAAAGTACAAAAGAGTAGCTTTGTTCTGCGCCCCTGGCGGACTGTCAGGAGAGGCTCCTTGGGCAACTTCAGCCAAGTTCGGTTCTGCGGTTGGGAGAAGCCTTGTGGCAGCCCCAGGGGGCGTGCTGGGGCCAAAGCAGGCCGGGAGGGTTGTGCAGTGGCTGGGTGAAGCAGGCAGCATGCAGAGGCCAGTGGCTCCGGAGCAGCTTGGCTGCCTGGCCGTCCCGTTGCTACGCAGCAGCAGCAGCACAAGTCTTTGGGCACGGTGCCCCTTCCGGGAGCTGCTTAGGGGGCACAGTGGGGAAGTTCCCTGCGGAGACCCCGGCGGCAGCAGTGGGGCAGAGCTTGCCAGGCTGTTAGCAAGAGCAGGAAGACTGGCCAGCTGGGGGGGGGCAGCAGAGCAGCTGGACTGGGCTTAGCTGATGATCTGCCGGGGTCGCCCGTAGCCCGTCATGCCCGCCTGCGATGCCCCTTTGTTGGAGCCCATCTGTAAGCCGATCACATTCTTGCCCTCCTTCAGCTGCCTGTTGGAGAAGTCCCGCTTGTTCTCCTGGGACTTCCTAGGGAGGGAAAAGGCGTTGGCCACTTTCCCTGGCAAGCCCTCGTGCTGTGCCCTGCTTCCCCTGAAGGCAGCCTCTGCCCCTGGCACCCCAGGAGGCAAAGACAGCTGGCACCAGCAGAGCCAGTAGACTTTGGGCTCATCCAATGCCACTTACTTCATGAACCACGAGGGGTCCCCCTGGTAATGCCCATCATTCTTGGTCATGGCCAGGTTGCCCAAGGCCATGAGGGTCCGCTGGACAGCTGCCATGTCCTTGGCTGGAGGGAAAAGCAGAGCTGGGCTGAGGACAGAGCCCCACTTGGGACAGTCCCCTCCCCTGCCAAGGGGGGTGCTGGAGGCTGACCCCCCCCCCCCCCCCAGTCTGACCAAGAAAGAGTTCCCGTCTCCTCTGAACATGATGGGCTCTCACCTGGCCCAGCCTTTCTGGGACAAGGAGGCAACCGCGAATTCTGGCTCTGGAGCAATGGCACAAGCTGTCCCCCCCTGAGATTGCAGGGCCCCCCCTCACCTTCAAAGAGATCGACTGTCTGAAACATGTCTGGCTTCACCACTCCGTAATTCTCGGCTGCCTTCAGGAAGTGGGAGATCATCTCCATCTGCTTGAAGACCATGGTGGGGGGCGGTTCTGGGACCTTCACAGGCTTGGAGCCGCTGGGATAGAGGCTGTTGATGAGCCTCCCGAGGATCTGCCAAGGGAGAAGGCCACCTGCAACTCCTGCCAGGGCTGGGCCTGGCCTCCACGGCCCCCCTGAGCCCCCCCCCCAGGCCTGCCAAGGAGCCCCAACACTCACCATGCCGTTCTTTAGCCAGACTTGGAAGCCCAGCCTCCCTCGCTCGGGGCGCCCCACCTCGGCCCCACACTGGGCCACCACCCACTTGACCAGGCGCTCCTCCAGCTCGTCATCGTACTTCTTCTCGATCTTGGCCTGGACATCTCTGCTCAGCCCAAAGGAGGGGCCCTTGTTAGCCATGTCCGTAGGACAGTCTGGGGGAGGCAGCAGGCGAGGAGACGGAGGCAGCTGGGCTGCTCTGCCAGTGGTTGAAAAACACCGGGAGGGAAGGCAGGCAAGACAATGGGCGGCCACTCAGGCTCCCGTCGCCCCCCCCAAGACCTCCTCCACCATGGCTGTCAGGCAGGGTGGGGCACAAGGAAGCCAAACTGCCTGCCTAGCCTTCCCACTTCCTCTTGCTCCATTCCACCCAGATGTTTCACAAGGGCTGCTCCAGGCCAGCGGTTCAGTCGGCTCCCGTCAGTTAGCTGAAGCAGACACAGCTGGATGACCTCCCCCCCCCATCACACCTTTTGGCACCTTTTCCTAACCTGGCAGCAACAAAAGGAGGCAGATCTGTGCCAAGATCCTGCCGTCTTCTGTCCTTGTGCCCCACTCCCAAGCTGCCCCCTCAACCTTCCTTCAGGCAAGGAGGCTGGCGGTGTTCCAGAGGGCTGCGCAGCCCCAGGCAAGCTCCCAGTTCCAGCCCAGGGTGGGTGGAAGCAGGCGTTGCCCAGTCCAGCTGTCCTCATGCACAAACCAGAAACAAGGGGCACACCCCTGCCTTCCTCCATGCACCCAGGACGAAATCTCCAGGCACTTCCAGCTGCCAGCCCCACCCTGGGCTCCTTGAGAAAACGCCAGGGAGGTGGTGGCCGCTTGGCAAATGTTGCCTCCCCCCCATTCTCTGGCTTCTGTTCATAAGCTCCATTTCCCCAAAGCCTCCGTTGCCTGGCCCCCACCCAGGACCCTCTGCCCTCCTTCACCTGCCTACCAAGGCCGTATTTCCCAGCGGTTCTGCTGCTCCCTCCGGGCTTTCCAGTGCCCCCCTGCCCAGGCACCCACTCAATTGGGACCAGGGAAGGGTTGATCAGCTTTTCACTGCAGCCTTGGCTCCCCACCCACTCTTCCAGATGGCCTCCCAGCCCACCCCCCCAGCAAAGCAAGACACCCCCAAGGCGGCTCCTGCTGAATGGGCTGGAGAGGCACTTACAGCTGTGGAGACTCCCGGGATGCTGCTCTGCCAGGACTGGGCAGCCCCAGGCGAGGGGCTAAAAGGCTCTGGCCCTCCAGCCCATGACATCACCGGCCCTCCCCCTCCTCGGCGGCTGAAGCTGCGCACCATATTTGGGGAAAGACTCCAAAGTCGAGCAGAGTTCTTGGCTGGAGACATTCTCAGCATGCCTGAGTCCCAGCGGATGCTCCTCGGCCTGGGCTGGCCCCGCACAGCCTCTCCTTTTTAGGCAGAGCTCTCCCCAGCCAGACGGGCCAGCCCTAACCTCACGCCTGCCTCCTGGATGAGGTCACTCAGGAGGCGTTTCGGGGTGCAGAGGGAGGGAGGGAGGGCCCCCCAGGGCAGCAACTGGGGCTCTACTGTGGCCTCCCCCCCAACAAGGTGGGCCCTCCTGCCTGGCAGATGGAGAGGAACTGGGAGCCTGCTGATGTCCCTGAGGGACGCCCCCCCTCCCCCCCAGCCTCCACATCCAACGAAAACCAGGCCAGGCCAGCTTTTATCGCAGCAGCTGCAGAGACCAAAATGCCAATTTTTTTTCAACAGTGTTTTATACCAAGAACCATTTTTCCAGGAAAACCGTCTTAGCCACGATCTAAAACCAGGAAGGGACAAACACGGAGGGAAGCCCCGATCTTTGAATGGGGAAATAAGAGCACTTGGCCCCCTGCAGTGGTCCTTCGGATCTTCTCCTGCCCCCCTGCACCATGGGGACTACCTGCAGAAACCCCCCCCCAGGGAACCAGAGCTGGCTTGCTTGGGGGCCAAGACTCGGGAGGCCCCCCAGGGGCTGCTCAGCTGCAGAGGAGACCCACTGGCTTGCTTCCTCTCCATGGGCAGTGACTGCATGGCACCCAGTGGGCAGCAGCAGCAGGAGGAAGAGGAGGAGGCAGCCACTGCCCGGACAAAACTGTGGCCGCTGCTGGTGGGCAGGGCAGGGAGAGGCCCTTTTGGAGGTCAATGCAGGCACCAAGGAAGGGAGCCGAGTCAGTTTCCAAGGGCTGCCCCACTGAAGGGGAGCCCAGCTGTTCCGCTTGCAGCCTCTCCCCAAAGTTGCAGGCAACGCAGAGGCAACCCTGCCGGCACTGGAGCCCTTCGCCCTGGCTGGCTCGGCCCTCGGAGGCTCCTTCCCCTTCCGCAGATTCTCTCTGGAGGCACTGGTGGGGGGGGCCCACAGCTGCGGCCCCAGCACCCGGTGAGCCAGGCCGGCCTCCCTGCCATGGAGTCTCCGGGCTCCTCAGAAGACATAAATCTTGTCACGCTGGACGCAGTCAAGGTCCTCATCCAAAGTCAGCAGGACCTGCGCAAAGAGACAGCGCCATCAGATGCCTCTTTTGGGGGGGAGGCGGGGGGTGGTGTCAATGCTGGGCAGCCCCCATGCTTTGATCTGGACACCTTATGAGGCCCCCCCAGAGCATATCTCCAACAGCACTGCCCCCCTTGCCCCCCCCTGCTCTGGCCAAGTGGTGTCCCACTCCGGAGCGCTCGGCTACTTGACCCCAGGGCCGCTTCCTCCGTGTGGCCACCTCCCCCAAAGGTTCCTGCCTAAAGCACCCGAGGGACCTCTAGGCCTGCAATGGCCCAGGAAAGAGACCAGGCTCTGGGCTGGGGGGCAGGATATGTGCCCCACCCCTGGCTGGGAAAGGGGCTGGAAATGCCAGTCTGGCCCAGGCTCTGGGCCCAGAACTGCCCCCCCCACTCCCTTGGGGAGGAGGCCAGCCCCACAGCACCAGGGAAGGGGCCCCTCCAGCTCTGGCCCAGCCAAGCCGGCTGAAGAGGCGTACCAGGAAGGAGCCAAACATGGCGATGGAGGAGAGGAAGTGCCAGACATCGTGGTCGTCAAAGAAGCCCAGCAGGACACACTCGCGGTTGTGCTCTCGGGACTCGGCCGGGGTTTTCTGTGCAGGGCAGTGAGCAGCTGGACTCAAGGTGGGCAGCAGGCTGGAGGAGCCCCCTCCCAACAGACGGGGGAGGAGAGGGGGGCAAGCACAGGGCAGGCCGGGGTTGAGCAGGGGTTGAGAATCAGGTGCAACCGCTGGGCAAGAGCCCAGCTGAGGGGTCCGGGGGTCAGACCCCCGAGGAGGAAGCCCAGCTCTGCCTTGCCTGGGGCCCCAGCCCCCCACGGTGGCCGAGAGAGGCTACAACTGTACCCTCCCTGGCCTGGGTGGGCTCACCTGCCAGGTGCTGAGGCCCTGGAAGAAGAAGAAGAGGGCAAAGCCCCACACCACGGAGGTGAAGACGATGCAGAGCAGCGAGACCGGCAGCAGGCGCTCCCCACTCCGGAGCTGCAGGAAAGGGACGGGTCAGGGGGGCCATTGGGGGGCTGTCTGGGGAGGCCCCACCCCTGGCCAGAGGGAGGAGGCACCTTCATGATGATGTAGAAGGCGAAGTAAAGGAGCAGGTTGCAGATCCCGATGGCCAGCAGGTAGGAGGCGAAGTCGTTGGGGCGCATGATCAGCCCGTAGGCTGCCCTGGGGAGAGGAAGGGGGTCGCTGAGGCCCCAAAGGAGCCCCAAGACCCTCCCCTAAAGCGGCTCTTTGAGCCCCTGGCCTTCTCTGGCCTGGGGGGGGCGGCCAGCTGCTCTCACTCACAGAGACCAGTTGATGAGGTTCCCCATGACCAGCAGCACCATCCGATCCTGTGGACAGAAGCAACCGGGGGTTGGGGAGGGGGATTGGTGAGGCCTCCAGGAATTGAGATTCTTTAACCAGGAGCACCCAGAAGAGGGAGGGGCCGCCCCCCCTCTCACCATGTACATGGGCCCGCTGCACTGCCGGATGCAATCGGTGTACAGCACGTGGAAGATCCGGCGCCAGGTGCCAGAATCTGGGGAGAGAGTGAGAGCTGAAGGCCCCCAGAGAGGGCGGGGGCCCCTTGCACCTTGGCTGGCATTGGCAGCCCCCCTCGAGGGCAGAGCTCACAGGTGGGGAACCCCCTGACTGCAGCTGCTCACCCAGTTTCCAGCGGCCCATGTAGTACAGCTGGGTGCTGAGCAGCAGCGTGGCGAGGATGTGGATGACCGAGAAAACGATCCAGAAGGCCATGTTGCCCTTGCCGAAGACCTGGGGGGCCACAGAGCCCTTCAGTGGCGGGGGGGGGCTCTCCCCTCAAATGCTCCTCCTCCCGTGGGAAGGAACACAGCGCCTCCCTCCCGTGGGTCTCTGTGTGTGTGTGTGTGTGTGTGTGAGAGAGAGAGAGATCGCAGGGGAGACGTAGTTCCTGCCCAGCTCAGCACTTTTAGGGGCTCCTCCTCTCGGGGGAAGCTGGGGCTCCCCTGCAATCTTGGGGGCTCCCGGCACCTTCCTCCCTCCTCCTCCCCCAAAGGATTAATGCCCGGGGGGGGCTGTGCTCACTCACCACCCCCACGACCGAGAAGAAGATGATGACGGCCAGGCAGGCGTAGGCGCTGTAGGCGCTGGCGTTGATGTCTGGGTGCCTCTTCTGGTACAGCTTCAGCATGCAGAGCCCGGCAATCATGTACATGAAGGAGGTGTCTGCCAGCGAAGAGCCACGGCTGAGCCTGGGCCGAGCCCAGGTGGAGACAGGGGCCCCTCCTCAGGCCGCCCACCCGGGGAGCCACTCACCAAACTGGAAGTTGGTGTAGTTGGGACAGACATGGTAGCAGGCGCTCAGCAGGCCCTCCATCATGAGGGCGGTGCCCATGGCATAGAAGAGGCCAAAGTGTTTGGGGATGCCGCACTCCTGCAAAGAGACCCACCCCCCCCATCTGAGAAAGGAGCCCCTCCCCCCTCGTGGGTGGGGTGGGGGGCGCTGCTCACCACAGCCTGGAAGTCGTTGCGCATCAAGGCCCGGTTGTAGCTGATCTCGCGCTGCAGGATGATGAGCAGGAAGAGGAGGCCGAGGAGAACGTAGCCCAGGTTGCTCAGGATGTTGTTGAAGGCGCTGCAGAGGCAGGAGGGGCGGCATCAGGCCCGAGGGCCATGGGGGGGGCAGGGCAGGGCCCCCCTCCCAGCTCCTACCTGAGGTTGCTCAGAGGGTGGGCGCAGAGGAAGTTGTAATAGCAGATGTCCTGGTTCCCAGTCACGTTCACCACCTGCAGGGGGCAAAGGAGGCTCTGGCCAGGGGCTCGGGAGGGGGGGGGGCTTGAGCCAAGGGGGGCCAGCGCTGCCAGGGGAAGGCCGGGGGTTGTGTTACCGTCTGGTAGGTGATGACCAGCTGGACGACTGGCAGGGCGTAGAAGACAGCAATGGTGGCAATATTCCTGAGGCAAAGGGGGGGAGGGGGACGTGTTCTCCATTAAAGGCCCTGGTCAATGGCCCTACGCAGCTGGGGGGGGGACTCTGTGGGGGACGCACAGCCAGCCCCCCCCCAACTTCCTCACCAAAAGTAAATCTGGTATTTCTTCCGCAACACTCGCTTGTCTTTGCGGGCCAGATCTGCCACACAGAGGAACTTCTGCAAGACACACCAGCATCCCCTGGCTGAGCTTCTGCCTCGTGCGGAGGCACCCAGTCCCCTCGACCCCCCTGGAAATCTCCCCCGCGGAGCCCCAACCCTGCAGCGTCTCCAACGGCGCCTCCCCTGCCGCCACCCGGAAGAGGCTCCTGCAGGTACTCAAACCACCCGCGACCTGCTCTTCCCTCAGGCCCAAATTTCACAGCCCTTCGGGGAGGCTCGAGGCCCCACTGCGTCCAGAGCCCTTCTCAGCCTGCTGACACAGGACGTGCCCAGACGCTGTGCGAGCTGCCCCCCCCCCCAGGCCCTGCAGGGTCTCCCCTCAGGATCCACAGCTCTCTTGCCCCCCCCCCCCCGAGCTGGGCTTTTTGCTGGGCTTTGCGGCTGCAGCCCCCCCAGGGGGGCAGCGGGAGCAGTGCCCGTCTCGGTCATCCTCCTAATCTCCGGGCATAGCCACCCGCAGCTCCAGAGCTCCCCTGGGCAACCTTGGTGCGGATGACGTTCTTGTCCGACTCAATGTCGGCCAGCGTGTCGTAATCATCCTCCTCCACGGAGCTGAGCGAGTCAAGCCGAGGACGCCCCACCAGGTTCTCCAGGGAACGGTCTGCAGAAGACGGAAACAAGCATTACGGCAATGGTTTGGGGCTCTGAAGGGGCCAGTCAGCCTGTGCCACCCAATTACTGATGGGACTGACTGGAGCCTGCTGGCAGTCGGTTTGTCTGGGCGCTGGAGTGGGCAGGAGGCCTGAGGAGAGACAGGGCCCAACAGCAGCCCCCCACCCCACAAGTACCCTCGCCCTGCTGATTGGAAGCCATGCAAACCATCGTGCAAACTGCCCCCCACCCCCAAGCTTTCTGAGGGGCTGCATTTCCTCAAGTGCAGGCGGCTCAGAGGCTGGAGATCCAGGATGGGAAGATGGGGCTCCCTCCCTGGCCACAGGGGCAGCCCCTCAGGAAGCCCCCATTCATTGAGGGAAAGGGGGGGCCTGGCCTCCCACTGCCGGTGCCCTTGCCAGCCAAGCAGCCCCTGGCCCAGGTCTGCCTATACCAGGTCCTGAGGGAAAGATACTTGGCGGATGCCCTGGGCTTCCAAAGCTGTTCTGCAGCAGTTCCCTCTTCCCTGGAGGGCAGAAGCCCCCGCCAACCCCTGAGACCCTTGAGGAAAGAGCCTGGAGCAGAGCATGTGCAGAGGACAGGCCTTGCCCCACTGATGGGAGGAAGGGATGCCCATTGTCGCCCCCTGTTCTTTCCAGTCACGGCCCATATTGCCAAGCCGAGAAATATTTTGAAGGGACTCTTTCTTCTCCGCAGGCTAGAGAGACCTGGCCCACCGCTGGCCAAGGGGAACCTCCAGACCAGACAAGGGGCACAGGAAATGGGAGGCCAGGTGGACAGGGAAGCCAGTCTCTCTACCCATTGCAAAGGCTGCCCAGTGTCTCTGCCGCTGCTGGCACATATCTTGGCCTTGAGGAGAAAGGAAAAAGTTACGCAAAGGGGCCAACCCCGTCCAGCCAGGCCCATCATCCCTTTGGAGGGGCCCCACACACATGCAGGAGGCAGCCGGGCGAGAGGAAGCACCCCAAGGGCCAGCATGCCAGCTACGCGCCTCACCAGCGTAATTGGAGGAGGCCTCCGTGGAAAGCAGGCTGTCCGTGACATTCTCGCTGCTGGCAGCCGACCCGGTGTCTGTTGGGGGGGAGCGGGGGGCCCCCAGGTGAGTTGCCAGCCAGGTAGGGGGAAGAGCCACCTGCCGGGCCCAGGCGGCATCAGAGGAAAGGGCCCCCACCCCAACAGACAGGACCCCCCCTCCTCTGTCCGGCTGTCTGGGACTCACCGAAGGACCCATAACACTGACTGCTGAGAGGAGGGTGTCCCTGGAAGGGATCCAGGGGCTCCGGGGGATTCCCTGAAACGAAAGAGCCACCACCCAGCTTGAAAACGGGGAGCCCCATCATGAACCCGCGCCTGGCTGCCCTTGAACCGGCCAGCCCATCTGGAGGGGAGCTCCAAGAAGGGCAGCTCGGGGGGGGGGAGGGGGGCTCTGCATCGGATCTCAGGACCTGCCCGAGTGGAAGGGGGTTCTCCCCCAGCACAGGAAGCCAGAGGAGCAGAATGGGGCAGGGCTGAGTGCTTACCAAGGAGGGGAGCTTGGTGTGGAGCAGCATTCCGGAAGGAAGGAAGGAAGGAAGGAAGATGGGAATGACAAGGAAAGAAAGAAGGAAGAAAGGAGGAAAAGAAGGAAGGAAAGAACAAAGGAAGAAAGGAGGGAAAGATGGATGGATGGATAGATGGAAGGAAGGAAGGAAGGGAGGAAGATGGGAATGACAAGGAAAGGAAGGAAGGAAGGAGGGAGGGAAAGATGGATGGATGGATGGAAGGAAGGAAGGAAGAATGGAAGGAGGGAAAGATGGATGGGTGGAAGGAAGAAAGGAAGGAAGGAAGGAAAGAAGGAAGAAAGGAGGGAAAGATAAATGGAGGGAAAGAAGAAAGGAAGGAGGGAAAGATGAAAGGAAGGAAGAAATTGTTTATAACCTAAAGCAGCTGACTAATGCGAGAGAGACGCAAGCCACCATTCTGAGACGCGGCTCTTAGCCCTCCAGTGTCTGCATGCCAGTTTCCAGCCCAAGACTATCCAAATCTAAGCGTGTCGTCCGGTCACATGCACAACCAGCAACTGGGTCCTTGCAGCCCCCGGACGGCATTCTCTGCATGTGGTGCAAACCCACCATGAATTGTGGAGCTGCCTGTGAGGCTGATTCAGCACTGGAGCTCCAGCAACTGAGGGCTGGTCCCTGCAAGAGTCAGACCCCAACTGGACTTCAGTAGGCACCCTCGCCACTCCCCACCGGGACTCAGCAGAAGGCCTACGGCTGCCACCCCAAGCAGAAGACGGACAGGAGGACAGGCCCCCTCCTGGCCACAGACCCCCCCCCCGCCTACCTCGTATGCCCCCATCGGAACAGGGTGTGTCCACAGCACTCAGGAACTGGAGCTGCCGCTGCCTCCGCTTCTGACGCCTGTTGAACAAGGGAAGCCCCCTGAAAGGACGTGAGGCTGCCTTCTCTGGAAAGCCCCCTCTGTGGGCCTGCGTCCCTCTCCTCCCGGGAAGAAGTGGGCCCTGGGTGGCATGAACGCTGCTGCCCTGAAGGCTCTCTTGCTCTGCCTTCCCAGTCAGCCCTGCCACCAAGGCAGGGCAGAGCCACCTCCTCGGCGTGACCAAGCCTCCGCGGCCAAGGAAAACGGGGCCCACAAGAGCAAGCGGGGGGCAGGAGAGGCAGTGTCTAAGCTGGGAAAGGAGCCCCAATGGGCAGACTCACCGCCAGTTCTCCCAGCAGGCGATGAGCACCATCAGGATGTAGAAGGACAAGAAGACGCCCAGGCAGAAGAGAATCCCATCCACGTAGGCCTCAGCTGCAGAGGAGCCAGAGAGAGCCTCATGCAGCTGAGAGGCCTGGCTGGGAAGCCTCCTCCCTTCCCTTGCAGCCTCTTGGCCGCTCTCAGCCGCTGCCCACAACTCCAAGGTTCCTGGAGATTCAGCCCCGCTCGCCAGGACCTGGGCTGCCTGCCCCTCCGGTCTACAGGGGGCCAGCTCCAAGTCAGGAGGAGTCAGGCAGGCAGCTGCTCCTCTTCCTTCTCCACCAAGGGAATGTGCGGCCGAGAGGCTTGCTTACAACTGACAGCAGGGGTCACCACGACGTCCAAGGTTTTCTGACGGTTGCCTTGGTCTACAGGCTCATCTGGAAGGCACAAAGGCCAGGATCAACTCGCCTGGAGAAGACCCCAGCCGCAGGTCGCCTTCGCTGGTGACGGTGCAGAGCCTGGATCGCGGCCTGGTCCCGGGGCCCCCCCTTCCCTTCAACCAGCCCCCTTCCTTGCTAATCCCCAGGGGCTCCCTGGAGGCCCTCAAGCCCTGAGCTCAGGGGAACTCAGGCAAGCCACCTTCTTGCCCCAGAGATGGGATGCTGGGCTAGCTGTAAAAGTGGAGGCCAGGAGGCAGAATGACTCTGGACTTCCGGGGCCTCTCAAAAACACTTTCCAGTCTGGCCAGATGTTACAGCAGGCTGGACTGCCCTCCTGCCCCTCCAAGGCTCCCTGGTCTCATCCCCCTTATTCCAATCGGAAGCAGCTCTGGAACACAGCCTCGCTCCCCACCATGGGCTGGCTTCCCAGGTCCCTCAAGGGCCAGGGGCCATTGTGCCTGAAGGCCTTCCTGGCCCCTCCTGCCAGTTAGCTGACGAGGCCTCCCTGATGGAGCTGAACCCATAAACAGACCTCAGTAAAGCTCCCCCCCCCCAATACCTTTGGAAAAAGGGTAGTAGTGTAAAGGCCCGCCACAAGCTTCGTCTTCGGTCTTCACTACCACGACCACGTAGAAACTGTGGCTGGGGAAATCCTTCTTCTGCGAAGAACCAAGGAATGGAGAAAATCTCTGACTGAAGATCAGAAATAAGGCTGATCTTCAGACCCCCAACTGGGCAGCTGGAGGCTCCTTGTTTGCCCCTCAGATGCCCTGGTTTCTACTACCTAGCCCTTGTGTTACACTCGACACCCAGGCGGACCCCCCCCCCCCCCCGAGACCTTCATTTGTGGTTCAAGATGGCTCCTTCAGAAGCCAAGGCAAGATGGGCCACTCAGGCCAACTGATACCAGTACCGATGCCGGCTAACTGATGCCTGTGATATCCCAGGTAACAGGAGGGCTGACCCAGGTCCGACTGGCAAAGGTCCCAGCCAATCAGTTGTACCTGCACTGTGATGGCTGCCTTCTTGGTCATGGTCTGGTATGTGCCAATGAAAGCCACGTTGTTGTCCAGGTCGTAAACAGGACACTGGGCAGCAGGAAAGCAAGCAAGCAAGGGGCCATCAGCTTCTTGGGCCAAAGGAGGCCTGGAGCCTCCTGTGTCCTATAAACAACCCCCCCACCTCACTGACCAGAATGTCCTGGACGGAAATGACCGAACAAGGAAAGGCTGTGGATGATGTCACTTTAATGATGGCGGAGTCCACCCCCTCCGGGAACTCGTACTTGAAGTACTGTGGGTCAAGGAAAGAGAGGAGAACCACGACCTTGGCTGGTGACCCCTTCCTTTCTTGGGGCAGCAATCCAACCTGCTGGGTCTTCTCCGCCTGCCAGCTGTGGCGGCTCCCTGGGGGCCCTTCTTGAGGCTGGGAAGCTTCTTTGGGCACCTCCTCAGGGAAGCCAAGCAACCCAACAGCCTCCTCTTGCCTGGGAACCCCCAGCGGATGCTGCGGGGCAGCAGCAGAATCCCAGCAAATGGGCTACAACTGGGCAGGTGGGGAGGCTGGGCAGGTGAGGGGGCACCCTCAGGTCCTGCCTGACCCCTGACCTGAAGACCATGGAAAGGCCTGTCCAAGCGCTGGGGTGAGACGGACACAACCTCCAGTCAACTGTCCCTGTTTGACAGCCAGGCCCAAAACTCAGAGGTGCCCAAGGCTTGGCTGGGGACGGGGTGGGGGTGGGAGGGTGTATTCTTCCCATCCAGGCAACCCCCGCCCACTGGCAACCTACCTGTGGCTGGGCTGCTGTGGCGTTGAAAGTGAAGGGCTCACCTGTCCTGCAGGAAGAAAGACCAGCAGGGGCAGTGGTTGGGGCAGGCAGGGCTGCCAAAGAGGGGCCCCACTGACCGCCTGCCCCTCGGCTCAGAGACCCCAGCAGCTGCTGGTGCTCCCTGGCTGGCTGGCTGGGCGTTTTGCATGCAGGGCTTCTGGGGCATGGTCAGCCCGGCTCACCTGAGGACAAAATTCTCCACACGGGAGACGCGCAGCTGGTAAGAGGCATTGGTGGCTGAGAGGGTGGAGACGTCCACGAAGAAAAACTGGGTCTCCACCTCGCTCTTGGTCGGCGGCTGGCACAGAGTGCGACTGACATCTTGGTACCTGTACTTCCTCTGGAACCTGCGGGTGTGGCGGGGAGGTGGGCATGGGGGGGCTTCCCGGGTGGGGCCCCCAGCGCTGGGGGCTCCCGCACAGCAGCCGCCTTCCCTCCTTTCCTGAGGGGCAGCTGGAGGGCCAGGCGGGCTCTCCCGGCTGGCCCGATCCGTCGGAGGAGCCCCGGCAGCTCGGGGAGGGCAGGATACTCACAGGCCCCGGAGGATTAAGGGCACTTGGAAGGAGACCACCGCCTCCTTCTGCCGCACCACGAAGAGCACCGGCCTCTCCTTCTGCTCGGACAGCACGTTCACCGACACCCGGACGCCCTCCGTCTGCGGGGCGACGAGAGGGACTCAGGCCCAGCCGCCCCGGCCAAGGGACCCCCGGCCGCGGAGCCCGCCAGGTAGGCGGAGCCGAGCACCGCTCCCGGGGCCAGCTGTCAGGCGCGGGGCAAAGGTCGGAGCGGGCGGCCAGAGAGAGCGAAAGGGGCCTCGCCTCGCGGGCGACTCCCGGGGCCGGGCTCCCTCTTCGGGAGGCGTCGCCGCCGCCGCCGCTCCCTGCCGCCCCAGGTGCCAGCGCGTCGGGCGGGCCCGGGCAGAGGCGGCCACGCGAGGCCCGGATTGAGCGCCGGGGCCGGGCAGAGGGGGCGCCGGCGGCTCCTCACCCGGTTCCGCGAGACGCTGTGGTTGAAGGCGTAGATGTTGAGCAGCTGCTCGTTGACGGCGTCGGCGTAGAGATGCTCGAAGGCCGCCTCCTTCTGCACCACGCGCTTCTCGGCCGGGCCGGCCGCGGCCCCGGGGGGCAGCAGCAGCGGCAGCAGCGGCAGGAGCAGCGGCGCCCCCAGCATGGCCGGCGGGCGCGACAGCCGCGGGGACGGGCGCTCCGCTCGTCTGGGCGGCACCGCCGAGGCCGCGTCCTTTAAAGGGGGGGCGGGCGAGGGCGGGCCGCGGCGCCGGCGGAGGTGGGGCGGCCGACCTGCCCGCCCCAGCCAGACGGAGCGGCGCGCTCGGGAGGCCGGCGAATGGGCCGCCGCGAAAAGACCCCCGTCCCCCCCCAAAGAGACGCTGACAAGGCTGTGGATGGAACATGGATCTTTATATGGAAACACGCACTGAACCAACGAGCTCTGCCGGTCATCCCGGCCGCTTAGCCAGAGCAGATTCATCCCCGGGGCGCTCGGAAGCCGCTGATGGGAGGGGGGGGGAGCTGAGCGACTGCTGCCCCCCAAAGGAAAGGAGGCCTCTCCCCTCTGCCAGCCCCTTCCCACCTGCAGGTTACCTAAGGCCACGGAGACCCTGCCTTCATCTACACTGCCCCCACCTGCTGCAATAAATAGGGAGCAGACAAGATTCGGGGTGCAATACACACTGGCAAACAGGAACAAGGGGGACTCCAAGGAAAAGCCCAAGAGGAGGAGGCAGCTGGTTATATAAGCAAGCGGTGCTCCGGGGCTGCAGCAGACGAGCCAACCTGAATCCTCAAGGAACTTGAGGGGCAGGACCTCTGTGGGGTGTCAGGAAGCAGGAGAGATTGCTGGCTGCAGGGACCTCCAGGGGACTCTGGTGAGGCTGCCAATCCCACCGGCCTTTCTTAGCCACAGGCAGCTGGCAAAGGCCTGGGTGCAAGAGAAGCCACAGCTGGGAAATGGCTCCCAATTGACCAAAGTGCAAGCATCAGGCTGGGCGCATCTCTGCAGGAAGACGGGCCCTGCCCACTCAGCCCCAAGGTGCCAACCCAGAGCACTTCAGAAGAAGCGGGTTCACTCTGGGAATTCTCTGACAGAGCAAAGCCTTGTGCTTTTGTCAAGCTGAAGCTTGTGCTGGGAGATGCAAGGGAAAAGATGGCCGGCTGGGAGACATGCACCGTCAAGAGCTCATCCCTGAACCAAGAAGCCTTCTTGGAACAAGCCTAAAGCCCACTGGGGAAAGGGTGACCTTCTAGGGGCTACAGCCGGGGTGGCCTATGGGGAAGGGGGGAGGAGGGAAATTATCTGTGTGGTCACACTCTGCCTTCCTTGCACTGCATCCTCAGGGATCAAACCTCGCTTGGGGAATTGGGGCAGCAGATCCTTGCCCACCCCTTGCTCGGGGAAAGAGGGGTGAAGTACCTTTCATCTTCCCTGCCTGTTTAGGGATGAAATCTTTCCCCCACAATCTCACGGACTATCTAAGACTGAAAGTTCTTCCCAGAAAAATCTCTCCCAGTACAATCGGAGGCATTTACCTTTTCTAAAAGCTTCTCACTGCACCAGGCCCAGAGAAAGAGTCTCCCCTTCACGAAGGGGCCTGTATTCTGGCCGACCTGCAATATCCTGAGCCTGCCTCACTTGCACTTGTGCAAGCCTGACCCCAAAACAGAAAGGGAGGCCCTGGACTGTGAAGCTCAGGCCCTGCAAAGCGGGAGAAGGGCAGGTGGGGGGAGGGCTGCGCTTGTGCTTTGCTCTTAAAAGGGAGCATTCTGCAGCAACCGAGCGAGAAGCAGCGGCCGTTTAACCTGGGTGGGAATGATGGGACAGACTGCAAGGCCCTGGACAAATTGGGAGTGTTGCACCAACACACCTCAGAGGCAAGTTTTTCTGATGCCGACCACCTCCCATTCTGTTCCCAGTGAGAGAATCGCATCCTTTTTAACAAAAGAAATGAAATAGCCAAGTTAACTGTGTTCACTCACTCAACGCATAATTGTTCACATGTATCCAATTGTCACAGGTAGCTGTTTCCTGTTCTGGTTTGCCAGTTTGCCAAAGCAAGAAAGCAGCTAATATCACTTAAAACAAAAACCCAAATCCAGTAAATATAAAAACTCTTCAAACAATTCCAACTTTTCAGGAAGCAGCTACTGTTCAGTCCAGGGAGTGGAATGTGAATGCGACCAATGAGTTTAGGCCTTTAAGCACTATGGACAGGCTGGACACAGAGGAGGCAGGAATGGGAAGGAGAGCCAGCAGGTCGCTGACCACCATGCTCGCCACGCCATGAGCGAGAAATGGCTCAGGGGAGAGACCTTGTTCCCCTTAGAAAGGTCAAGTGAAGAAAGAGCCCCTGGGACATCTTTGGCCAGCCACCCTCCACCTCCCTTTCCAGTGCTAAACACAACAGCCAGTAACATTCAACAATGGAAAGCATGTCGACGAGTGAGGATTCCGTAGTGCCATGGAAAAAAGAACCGGGCTGATGGCGCTGGGATGGGGCGGGATGGGGTGGGCGGAGGGGGGGGACTGTCAGGCCAGAGTTGCCTGTTTCTCTTCTGGGGTTTCCTCCAGCAGCTGCATGATGAGTTCATGGAGGGGTTTGCAGATCCTTGTGTAGCCGGCACCCGTTAGGTGCAGGAAATCAAACATGTCGTGGCATGAAATGGTGCCATCCGAGTGCACGAAGCCTCCATCCACATCCAGCAGCTGGACTCCAGCCAGCTTTGGCAGGGAGGTCTTCAAGAGCTGGTTCACCTTGGAGTTCTTCTGCCGCAGAGGGTTCGGCTTCTCTCCTCGAGGGAGCAGGCCCTTGAACAAGGGAGGGGAAAACAGCAGGTTATCCAATCCTTGGGGAAAGCTCAGCCCCAACCCCGGGCCTAGCCTCACTCTGTCCGCTGTCTGGACATGGACACACATGGCCTCTCTGGCAAGCTGAGACCTTGGTCCTTTCTTGTCTTTCAGAAGCATCTGTTGTCTTCTGTAGGGGTGTGAGAGCTGGTTAAAAAAAAAGTCTGAAAAAATCTGAAGTGAATAAGGTGCGCGAAGCGCACATCATGAGCGCGAAGTCCCTTAGGCCGGGGTCCAGGGCCCGCCTAGGGCCCTGGAAGCTCTGGGGTTCTAGATGCTCTCTGGTGCAACTTAGGCTTATTTTGGAGACTATTTCCATCAATTTCAACTGCTGTTTTTGAGAATAAACACTTTACTTTTTCCATACCTAACCTGAGGCTTGAATCTTTGCATCTGGGACAACCACTGTAAAAAACACTTCTAAATAATCTGCTGCCTGGCAACTGGCATTTGCTGGTAACAGGTTGAAAAAAACACCAGGCAACTCTCAACTTTGCAGTGAAATCCAATTCTATACAGTCATGTATAACAGTTCAAAAAGTGTTTGTGAATTCAAATCTGCAAATTCAATTGTCCATGTATAAAACTTCTGAAACAGGCAAAAAATAAAATAGATTAAAAAAAAAAGATATTCAATGAGTCCATTCTATCAAATTCAAAATAGCCAAACAATCATGCAGAAATGTAGGCTCCAAACATCCATGATGATTACAAATAAAAGCCAGGATATATTTTTTAATCTGAATCAGAATTTTTTTAAAAAATGTTTGTTTTACTTTTATGTTAAGTGCTGTCTGGGGCAAACTATTTGTATAGGGCCCCATTTTCTCTCTCTCTCTTCTTTCTTTCTTTCTTTCTTTAAATTGGGGCTGAGAGAAGGGAAGGGAAGAAAAGATCATTGACAGGGAGAAAGACAGGGAGAAACACCTGGAAGTGTGAGCCCTCGAGTTTCCTTAGGGAAGACCAGACAACAAGGGGAGAGGAGAGGAGGAGGAGGAAGAGGAGAGTTAAAAAAAAAAAAAGAGTGGGAAGCCAACTCACGCGTGCCATCAAAGCCAGGGGGAAGTGGGGCTTTCTCCGCTTGCTGCTGCCAGAGGAGTGCGGGGGGGGGGGAGTGCGGGGAAAGGGGGTTCGTGCCGAGGCTCTGCAAGCGATTACCAGATTTGCAGCTCCGTTTGTTGGTGAAGCTGGAAGCACGCAACGCAGGAGCTTGCGGGGGCCCCGGGCACCCGTTAATGGGGAAGGAGAGGCCGCTTGGGGTCGCCAGGCTCAGGCAGCCTCCCCCACCCCCTCCCCTAGCAGCGAAGAGCTGCTCCGGGGGCTCCCGCCACAGCGCAAATGCCATGCTCCCCAGGAAACAAACCGCCAGGCTCAGGCAGCCTCCCCCGTCCCCTCCCCTAGCAGCGAAGAGCTGCTCCGGGGGCTCCCGCCACGGCGCAGCCAGGTACTTTCCGACTCTCGGATCTTGATCCGATGGGGGAAAAAAAACGCGGAAAATGTAGATTGGTGTTTGAGGGAAAATCGGAATTCCGCGTAAAATCGGAGATTTCACAGCCCTACTTCTGGTCCTAGATTTTAGTTCTGCATTTAACACAATTCTTCCACATTGACTAGTGTCTAAACTTCTGGACCTTGGGCTTTCTTATTCAGTCTGCCTTTGGATTATGGATTTCCTGTCTGGCCGCTCAGAGGGTCAGATTAGGTACATACCTCTTCAGCCCTTATTCTTAACACTGGTACACCAGAGTTGCGTGTTGAGTCCCTTACTCTATACTCTTTATGTGCAAGACTGCATTCCCACTCACGCTAGTAATACTATTACTAAACTTGCAAATGATACAACAGTTGTGGGACTCATCTCGGAGGGGAGGGGGGGGATGGATAAGTCTGCCTACCGAGATGAGGTGGACCAGTTGCTTTCGTGATGTGGAGACAGTAACTTGGTCCTCAACACCAATGAGGAGCTTATAGTGGACTATAGAAGGAACAGATCAGACCTCCAGCCCTTATCAAATGGAGACCGAGTGGAACAAGTAGCCAGTTTTAAGTTTCTGGGTGTTACCCTAAAAGAAGACCTGACCTGGGGGGCTCCCATTGTAGCCCTGGTCAAAAGGGCCCAGCAGAGGTTATATTATCTGAGACTTCTCAGAAGACAACAACTGGATGAAAAACTGCTGGTGACCTTCCACCGCTCCACCAGAGAGAGTATCTTAACTGACTGCACCCCTGTATGGTTTGCCAATTGCACAGTGGCAGATAGGACAGCACTCCAGAGGGCTAACACCATTGCCCAGAGGACCACTGGTTGGCCTCTCCCCTATTTGGAAGAGATTTATAGCTCCTGCTGCCTTAAGAAAGTTCAAAACATCCTCAAAGATCCACCTCATCCTGGGCAGCCTTTTTTTGAACTGTCTGGCAGACAGTACAAATAGGCTGAAAACCAGCTTCTATCCCAGGGCAGTAGCTCTTTTAAATTCTATTGTATAGTGCAGTGTTGGTGCGGTATTGCGGGTTTTTGGTTCAATGTGTGGAGTATGAAGGATGTGTCTGTGTTTATTTCCATGGTCATGATGCGTACTGAAGATAGTGTTTGATTTCGTTGTATGAGGTACAATGACAATAAACTAAACCAAACTAGTCTCTCAAACTCCCACAGGTGCATTTTCAGTCTTTCCAAAATCAGTATATGAAGTATCATACTATCATCTGTCGCTCTTAGGTGAAGCTTTTTCAGGACCATCTCAGAGTTGCCTTTGTGAAATTATCCAGATGCTTACAAAAATTAAGTTGTCATAAACAATGATTAGTGATTGTCTGAGGCTTCCAGTTCCCTTCCTCAGCCAAGGTAATGCTTCTCCAAAGGATTTTCTGTAACAAAACCCAGCAGCCTACCCCAGTTCTTCCGATGATGCTTCCCTTCCACCTGATTAAAAAAGAAACAAGAACATACAAATGCACCAAAGATGCTACTCTTACTTACCAAAACAATAATCTTAGCCTGAGGCTGCCGGGTGTTGATCAGTCTCACGATGGCTTCTATTCCACCAGCTACTTCCTCTGCTGTGTTTTCATGGTTATTTGTTCCAACCCAAACAACAACAACCTGGGATTGAAGGACCAGAGACAAAATTTCCTCTGCATTACCCGGCTGCAGAGGAAAAGGAAACATCGCATGCTGCCCACATTTCAGTGCCCAGAGGACATGGCAGTCAGCAGCTTTCCGCTCCCTTGCCAGTCACAGATATCAATCAGACTGTGAATGTAATAGTTCTGAATTAAAATAACAGAGAAATGCTTTGGGTATTACAAAACCTAGCAAAGGGCAGTCTGTGTGTGAGTTGCGGGGTGAGAGGGAGGAGAGGGGATGAAGAGAATATTACAGGAGATTTCTTGTTCTTTCTCGCTGTAGGCACCCTACCTTGGGTTTAATATTTTCTAGTTCACCATTCTTCAGTCTCCACAAAACATGTCCTGTAGTGTCTCCACCAATCCCAAAATTCAGTGCATGTAACGGTGAAAAAAGTTCTCGCCATATCTGCAATGATGAATTTTAGGAATTATCCTTGAACAA
The DNA here is from genome assembly GCA_033807585.1 of Hydrophis major. NCBI lineage: Eukaryota > Metazoa > Chordata > Lepidosauria > Squamata > Elapidae > Hydrophis > Hydrophis major. Next base: position 41,813,483 of record CM066334.1, on the reverse strand, counting down.
AGACAGGGGATTTCAGGAATAAATTATTGATATAGTTAAGCATTCAGAGGTTGACTGGATTTTATTCGGGCTGAAGCAAAAAGTCCATCCTGGGTCATCTGCAATCCAGATAAGGATGGGCAACACTTAAAGCATCTCCTGATCTCCATCTGGAGGCTTGGAAATCATCCTTTGATGTCACCAAATTCTCTGGACTGGGAGTGGAATCGGTTTGTCTTTGGAAAACCTCCCAAGCCCATTTCCACTATGCCACACAACTAACACTGTAAAAAAACAACCCAATGATCGTGAGATCCAGCCACAATGCCGTCTGTGAGATTTTCAGATGCTGCAGTCCCCCAGGGCCAGGTGTTGCCACCAAGGTGGCACCAGGTGTGCCCTAACTGCTTGGGCATCCTCCTCTTAAAAAGGCTGGCCAATATGCCTTCAGGGTAAGAACCTTTTCCACATGATGGTCCAGCAGTATTTGGCCTCATGAGCTTCGAAGAACAGCCTCCCCCGAAGGCGGCTTCGCTGGAGTGAGGGAGCCTTGGCTGGCTCTTCTCTAATCAGAACCACCCAAGCTTTTCCACTGGAAATCCAAGTCATTCATGGAAATTTTACCGTTTATTCCTGCTCGATTTAAAGCTGATGAACCGAAGAGGCGGAAGGCGGCTGCATGGTGGCGAAGGAGCAAGGGTGGGACATGAGGAGAAAGTCCCCGAAGGGGACCCGGGGGCCTGGCGCTCCTCCGAGGGGAGGGGAGGGAGCGCCGCCTACCTCGTATTGCTGCAGCAACTGGACCATGGAGTCGCCCACGAACAGCACGTCGGGCTCCTTGTCCTTGCAGTCCAAGACGAACCGGTTGTGCTGCGGGGAAGGAGGCGAGCAGCGTGAAGCCACCGGCGGCTCCTCCGCTTCCCCACGCCGGCCCTCTCCCCCGGGCGACGGGCACGAAACGGGCGACCCGGCCCGCCCCGGGGGAGTTCCGGGAGGCGGCGAGGCTCACCTGGGACATCCACCGGTCGTCGCCCTGCACGTCTTCCGCGATGTGGGCCGTGGCCGCCGGGTTGGCGTCCCCCTGGCTCATCCGGTCCCTGCAGAGAGTGAGGAGGAGGAGGAGGAGGGGCGTGGGCGGGGGTTTCCCTCCGCCGCCCAGCCCGTCGCCATGGGAACCGGCCGCCCAGGCCCCGCCGCGCGGGAGGCTCGGCGGAAGCGGCCCGCAGGGGGTGCGCGTCCCCCGCCCGCCCCGCACTCACGCTGCCGGCGACTGCGACTGCCCCCGCGCCTCCATGGCGGCTCCTCGGCGACGATCCGCTCCGCCTGCTCGGCCTTCCCTCAGCCTCCCCGCCGCTCCGACGAGCGCGCCCCTCCCCCGCTCCGGCCGCCACACAGCGCGCCTGCGCGATTACCTGCTTCCGCCCTCGCCCGCAGCTCGGCCGGAAGTTCCGCCCCCCGGCTGCCTGGCGCCTCCCCGTTCTCCTCGTGGGTGCTCTCTTGGGGGCGGGGTCTCACCCGGTGACGTCAATCGGCCTCCAGGGGGCGCCCCCGAGCTGTCGCCACGTGGATGTGGTGGCGCCGCCGGGGAGGGCTCTGTGGCGGCCCCGTTGCTGAGCGAGGACCGGCGTCCGGTCAGAGGCCCCGACGACTGAGTGACACAGCCCGAGGAGATGGTTGTAGACGGTGGGATCGGGGCCTCTCTGGAGGTCATTAGTCCCAGTCGCCTGGAAGGGCGCATTCCTGCCAGGCCTTGGCCAGAGGCCGGAGCCGCTTCCCGCCCCAGGAGAGCTCTGAAGCGGCCCCAAACGCCAGTGGGGAGCTGGGGGTGCAAATTAGAGGGAAGCCTTACTTCCCCACTGCCTGGTCCCGGTTCAGCCCAGGCAGCAACGAGATACGTGCCCGTTGCTTCAGCACCCCAAAGGCTCCTGGCAACGAAGGATTTTCGTGGAATGGACAATATTTGACACCCACTAAGTTGGGTTACCCGACTTTGAAGATTTCTTAGGGATCCGAAATAACTGACATTTTAAACCATGTAATGTTAACCATTGGATAATCATCAGTTTAAAGTCCCAAAGCAAAAATATGTTTAATTGTAGTTTTGTAAAGGAATTAGCTGTATAGTTGCCACACTCCCCCCCCCCTTTCCTATTAAGAGCATATTCCTTGGTGCTGATACCCTTCATGCACTTGCTGCTTAAAGAACCAAATTCCTTTCTCTTGATGCTTAGAGACTTGTACGTTAACACCCTTGATCGTTCTCTGGCTGGAGCCTCTCTTCCTTTGCCAGAAGAGGTGCCCACCCTAAGTAGCTAAGAACCCGCTGCTTGTCACTGTAGCAATAATGAGAGCCTAAGATTTTCAAGCTGGAGATATCAGATGTTTGAACAAGCCTTGCTCCAAGGCTGATAAGCTGTGGGAAAGGAAAGTGAAATATTTAGGGTTGGCGCAAGGAGTAGAAGATGAAACTACCCGCTTATTATAGCACAGGACATCAGCTACTCTCATGTCTTCCCCCAAATAAAATGTCTTGTCTTGCCTTCCTATTTGATCCAGAGAAACTGAGGCCATTTGGTCTTCAACAATAATTCCTTGTTGGGCATTTTTGAAGTCACAGAACAAAACAAGGCACAGATGACTGAATCAAGGAAGTTGGTGGTGTAATGGAAATAGCCAAATAAAGCAACAGCACAAAATATGCTTTTTCACTTGAAACCCACAAAAGGTCAGGTTAGCCATCTAAGTATGAGAGTTCCTTCCTCCCCTCTAAGCAAGGATTACCCTTTGATTCTCTTTTCAACAGGTAACTCCACACCTGTTCTTTGATTTCAGAGGAGATGATGCTCCAGTGTTGTCACTGGCAACCACTGGACTGCTGGAGACTAAGTCAGCTGTTTCCCTAGGAAAAAGTTGGAAGGGAGCAGTCTTAGTAAAAGATGCAGGCCACAGATCTCTACATGGAGCAGACCCAACGGCCAGCTGCAGTCAAGCCCTTTAACTGGGAGTGATGTGCATCTCATGCAGCTGCTTTTGATGTTGCCAACATGGTCCACATCTATAAGCATTTGGACTGTCAAATTAATGAGTGGTCAACATTTGTGATGGATTAGAGCTGTCATTACCATGTATTTAGCTCTCAAATTCTGGAAGCACTGAGAATAGCTTTTTCTGCAGCTGGGTCAAGATCATTTGGTAGCTATTAGTAGGAGAAACAATGATGAAGAAGAGGAATATAAAATGGAAAGTTATCTTCCTCTTTTCTTTTGAAGATCTGATTTAAAAAAAGACAGAAAAGGAGAAATGTGTTTATCTTGTGAATCACATTCTTACCTTTAAATTCTGCCTCCATCAGACCAGATCCTCCCTCTTCTCAAACACTCATACAAGGAGCAGGTTATCAACAGCCCTAGTGAAACAGTGATTAAATGCAGCACTGCAGGCAAACTGCCCACAGACTGAAGTCTGGCCCAGAGTGGCTCAAGGTTGATTCAGACTTATCTTTCCGAGGATGGTAGAGTGTACTGTAAAGCACTGTGGGCCATTATGGAAGTCTAAATGTTATTAATGTCGATGGCTATTTTATGAGATCTTAGGCAGGGTGCCCTAAATGGCTGTTGTTCTTCAGTTGGGGATGGAACCTTACAATAACGGCATATGGAATATCTAATCTCAGTGCAGCTACATTTCTAAGGAGCTCAAATATGGAACTCCTCTTCCTCACACCTGTTGCTTGCAGAATGCCATAGGAGCCTTAGCTATGCTTCAGCAGGCAAAAACCCAGCCTAGCCAACCTTCAGCGGCCAAAGAGACGCCTGGGGCCAGTTCCCAAGAACATGAAGCAACACCAATTATCATTTGGCTGTGCTAGCAATTCACACCAAGACCTATTTTGCTTTTCCTGTTTGGTTAAAACATTACTACTTAATAAACCACCAACTACTGGAGTACCTCAGTGATGATGAGGAAAACGTAATTTAAAATGTGCAAGCAGAAAAATTAACATCAACAATTATGATAAATCAGAGTCTGTTTATAATGTATATTTAAGGTCTTTTAAACAGCTAGCGAAGAGGCCAACTTCCTCAACTTTAGGGAGTGGATTTTAAAGAACTGGGACACTGAAATACAGTACTGCAATTAATTTCCATTGTCAGCCGTATCCTTTATGAAGTTGCTCAGAACCTGGGATGTGTAAACTAGGTTTACCAGGTAAATATTTCAGATCTTAACTCTTTATGAATCCTAGCCAGTGTGGCTACTGGCAAAGTCCTGGGAGGGTTTTAGTCAAGAACTCTAGAGGGCACAAAGTAATTCTTCCCAGCTCTTGCTGAAGAATCCCAGGTGGGAAGTTGCTTCTCAATTCGAGTTTCCAGCTTCAATCCAGGGTGGCACAGTGCCTTCTGAGACCACAACCTAGTATTCTGACTCAGGTTTGTCCAAGCTTTTAAGACAGAGCAAATTGTTCTAGTCCGGAGGCCCTCTGAAAATCCACATCTATGGAAGATCAGGAACTTTTTATTTCTGGTTGGGAGTTGTGAAGAATTCATCCAAATTCATCTAGCCTGGATCCACTGCAAACTTTCTATGCTAATGCAAGGGCTTTCTTCCTACTTTCTTCACACAAGAACAACAACAGAGAGGTAGTTCCCAGGATGTGCTGAAAAGTGCGGCTGCCACTGGCAACATTCTGCAGAAGAATCGAATGATAGCTGGCAGGATTTCTCTTGATTCTACCTAAATGTTATTTTATAAACTGCTACTGGAGCGTTTCCATACTTATCGTACAACCGTTTCCTTTGCTTGCTTTAACCTCCCCTTTCAATTCATATGATTGATGACTGCATTCAGGGAGCTGCCAGGATCTTTATTTGGCTCGAAAAATGCCTCCTTAGGCATTGGCTCCGTTTTCTGCCACCGGTTCCCTTTCTGAAAAAAAGCCGGGCGCTTCTTCCTCCTCGCCTGGCCTCGCTCGAGCGGCCTTCCTCCGTCCTGCTCCTGCCTGTCGTCGCCCGAGAGCGGCTGCTGGAGGCTGCCCGGCCCCCTCGTGCCTTTGCAGGCGTTTTTCCTGCGACTGCCCGGCGCCCAAAGGCAAGTGGCTGAAGGCTCCCTCTGCCAGGGCGAGGCTGCCCGGCACCGACTTCGAGTTGACAGTGCTGGAGGCCTCGGGCCTCTGCCTCTAACGGACCAAGCGGGGTGGGGGAAGGCGTTCCGGGAGCCTTCGGTCAGCCAGCAGGGTCAGGTCAGCGGCGGGCGAAGGCGGCCTTCGCGGAGGTCGCTGCTACACGGAGTCCGAGGCGGCTTGTGCCTTCGCGCGCGCCGTAGCGCTCTTCCGCAGGCCAATCAGGACGCTCGTGGCGGTGCTGACGTCCCCTCGCGTCACGACCGTCGCTGCCGGGCGCGCTCCTCCCCCGCCGGTTGCTATGGCGGCGGCGGCGACCCCGCCCCTGTGCGGATGAGCTCACGCGGTGCCGCAGCTCCGGGAGGAGGAGGCGGCGGCGGGGGCGGCGGTGCGGGGGGAGGGTCGTCGTCGGCTCCTTCAGGGTAAGATGGCGGCGGCTGCGGTGTCCGGCGGCGCCGGGGGGGCCCCGCTCGCGGCCCCGGGCCCCCGCCTGGCCCCGCCGCCCTCCGCGGGCCGCCCTCCGGGCCCCGCGCGCATCGGCTACTACGAGATCGAGCGCACCATCGGCAAGGGCAACTTCGCCGTCGTCAAGCTGGCCACGCATCTCGTCACTCGCGTCAAGGTGAGCCGGCGCGCCTGCCCCTCGGCTCCGCTCCGCCGCGCTACGCGAGTCCGAGGCCTCGCAGGCGGCCCACCGGCCGGAGGGGGGAGTCTGGCGGCGGAGCCCCGTCCGACCCCGGATCGGGAGGGCGACCGCTGCGGCTGCGGAGTGCGCTCGGACGAGCAGGGCCCGCCGCGGCTCCCTCGCCGGCCGCGCTCTTCCGCCTTTGCCCGGGGATTCGCGTTCCCAGCCGAGGCCGAGGGGCGCCCCGGTCCCGAGGCGGCTCTCCGAAGCGCGCCTGAACCGGCGGGGACGCTTCCTTTGCCTTGACCTTCCGCGAGAGGCGGGGGGTTCGGGGGGGGTGTCTCCGCGGCATCTCCCCTGCCGCGGCCGCCTCCAGCCATCCCTGCCCGGAGAAGCCCGCTTTCCGCCCGCCTCCCAGGGCCTCTCTGCCGAGGGGAGCCGGGCTCGGGCAGAAAGGGCTCTCGGAGCTGGCAGCTGAGCCGGCCGCCCAGCGGTTGCGGGAGGAGGGCCGGGGCCTGTGCTGGGGCGCCCCGGGCCCGGGAGGGGGCGAGCACTTGCCGGCGATGCAGAGATGGTTTTGCCTTTGCCGGATCCTGTGGGCCAGGCGATCCAGGGTGAATCTGGTGCAGACTTGCACTCTGGTCAGGGGAGCGTATTGGCTCCCTTAGCCGGCTCTCTCGCTGCTTGCCTTGGCCAGGGGCAGCGGGGAGCGGCTGCCCAATGTGGAGGGATCCGGCAGAACCAGCGGGTCTTCTGTGTGCTGGGGCTTTGCTTCTGTTCAGGGCGGGGAGCAGGCAAGGTCGCTGTTGTGATCCTAAGCTTGGAGGGATAGCCGGGTGGAGGGAGCCTCTTCCCTCCTTTGATTCAGTGGTGCCCGTAGGGGGGCCTGGGAATCCTGCTTGGCCTGGAACAGCTTCCTCCAGAGGTCCCTGTGGCTTCTGCACCTCCTTGTCGGGGAAGACTTGGCTGCTCTCCCAGGGGGGAGCCCTTGTAGGGTGTTGCCTTGGCTGTGGAGAGAGTGTCTTCTGCACATGCACGATCTACTTTTTTTATTTGCTGTTGGTTTTGGTTACAGATCGCTATTTTGTGGCATCCACATTCTTGGAAGTTTACCTTGTAGTGATTCTTTTGTTATTTTGGAATGTATCTAGATTAGGGAAGCTTACTGACTGAACACTCTTACAGTATTTTAAACCAGGTACTTGAATCAGAAACAAAATATTTCTTCTGGTGTTTAGGATCCTTGATAAAGAAATATAGTGGTTTGTGGGATCAGAGACATTGACTGGCATCTGAAATGCATCCTGAACCTGATTAAGTTCTCCTCCTGAGTGGAGAGGAATCACTGCCCGTTAAAAGCCCAGCCCCGATCTCTCTGAAAAATGGGCACTTCTCCAGACAGAAACTCTTTATTCTCTCCGTTTCTTTGGTCCTTGAAGTTCAGCTACGTTTCTGAAGGAGACCGTGATGAGCAAAGGTGGTTTAAAGAGGATTTCTCTAGTTTCTGTGTTTGGTGGTCTTTACTGGAGTTGGTCCTGTAGTGATTCAGAGAGCGCAGACTGGCTTCAAGCGCATGTGGAAACAAATGCATGACTGTTTACGTGTTGCACCAGAGAGTTTGGATAGTTCAGTGTGGGGTTAGATTTGGAGTAGGAAGAAGGTCATTATGGGGAACACCCCTCCCAAGGGCTTCTAACCTCTCTGACAGGAATCCTGCCTGCCGCCTGGCTTAGCTGCCTCGGGTAGACAAGAAAGGTTTATGGGGCATTCTTTAGAAAGAACCGGAATCTTGGGACGTTCTTTGAAAAATGCACTTCGATTTTATAGTAATGTTTTTTCAGTATTGAAAGTAGTAGTAGTTTATTTTATGTGTGTTATCTGAAATATTTTAATATTTAATATCCTGTTCTTCAGAAGAAAGAGCTTCCACAGTATCAACACAGGTTAATAAAATGATGTGCCCTATTCTCCTTCTCAAAGTTCCAAAGACAGCACAAAAAGGAGGAGGACTGGTATAATAATGAATTTGGAATTAGGTTTTAGCTTTCAGATTTTTGGAAATGTCTAACTATGATAAAGAAAATCATGAGAGAATCCAAAAGTTGCTTATCAGAACAGATGACTGTTTTATGAGACAAATATAGCAATTGGCACCAACCGTCAAAAGGGCTGCTGGCATTCAAGAGCCAGAGAGTGAGGATCTAAAGAAGCCCTCCTCCTCCTCCTCCTCCCCCCCCCCCGGGCTCCCTCCCTGTGTGCCCTGGCTCAGAGGCCAGAGTGCAGGCTTCCAAGGGTCCTGTGGTGGGGAGACAAGCCCCCATTACCCCCCTTGCCTGTTTGGCTGGTAAATGGGTGTGCATGAAGGACCTCTTTCTTGGCTGGAGCCGTTCTGCTCTTTACCTGCGTTCTTCCAAAGGCCGAGTGAGTCTGATGTCCCTGCAACGGACTTGTCCCTCCCTCCCTCCCAGTTATTTGGGAAAGGAGAGCAGAGTTTTCACATCCTTGAGATGAGCAGGAGAAAGATGTCGGCTCCAGGCACCCAGTGGCTGAAGTGGGAGAGCTTGCCCTTCAGGACCTTTCCCTTGGTGGCTTTGCACCTGCTAAGAGTTTTGTTTTTCTTTTGGATAATTCTACCTGTTTTGTGGCTACTTTGCTGAAAGGACAGTCTGTCTGTCCGGGGAGCCTTTTGTAGGCCCTTCCAGGGAAAGCCCCCCCCCCCCCCCCCGCTGAATCTGATAGGGCTTTTGCCTGCAGGGACTCCTAAAAGCCCCCCCCCCCCTGGGATGGAGGCAAGCAGCGCATGCACCTGCTTGGCTGGTGGGCATGAACGGAAGTGTCGTCCCCTCTGGCTCTTCCGCTCCTCCCGGGACTCTCGTGCCTCCTGAACCAGGCACTCTGGCAGCTCCTTCAGGTTGCCCTTGGTTTCAGATCTGACCTCCTCTGCCTGCTGAAAACCTTCTGCTTTCCAGTCCTGTGGAGGATCTTTCTGCCATGGATTAGAAGCCCCCTTCTTTAGCAGCACTCCCGGGGCTTGTGGTTTCACCAGGAATCTGGATAGGTTTGCAAGGGAATCTCTGTAGAGGAGGAGGAAGCTTAAATGGATGGGGAAAGAAGCAGAGAACGGCTGCCAGCTTCTTCACTCAGTGATTCCCTGGGTGCTTTTTGAGTGAGGGAAGGATGTATTAAATACATTGTGGCTATTAACTACTTTATCTGGGCTCTGAATAATTTTTTAGCTCAAAGAATGTTGTGGGTATAAGTATTCTCTGTAAGTGCTAAATCTATCCAGTGCAATTCAGTTGATGGAACAGCTCCTACTTTTTATCTGAGGACCCTGAAAACTGTGGTGTAAAGTTATAGGCCGCTGATGAGAGGTGGCTGAAGGTTCTCTGGAGGAGCCTGTCATTTTCACTGGCATGGTGAGAAGAGGCTCAGCATCATGCTTAGCCTTCCTGATAACAACCAAGATGGGAAGCATCCTGAAGTCTCCGTGATTGTCAGTGGTTGTTATTGTCCTCCACAGAACAAGAGCGATACTGAACGTTTTCACCAAGACTAAGTAAAAACCAAAAGGCACTTTAGCTAGGATTCAGTATCAGTTCACCGGGTCTAGGCTGCAGTCCTGGGATTTCCCAGTAATCTCCATCCAAGCACTAATCAGGTCCATTCCTGCTAAGCCTTTATATCTTACGCCTAAAACTCTTCACTGAGTGACTGTCTGGTTGGCACCTCAGTATCTAGGAGGTATATCCAAGGCCGTTTAGATCTTCCATATGTTAATTCTCATGAATGGGATCAGCCTAAGCTATGGTAGCATGTGCCTGCACCTGGGCTGGAGAAGTACATTTTTGAAATCTCAACTATGTGGCCTAAGCAGGATATTGCACATAAGTTTATTTGAAAGCAGACTGGGCTGCTTTTTAGGAGTTGGCTGGTCAAAGACTTGGAGGAGTTTGCGGGTGCTCTTACGCTTTGACTGCACAACTAGGAAACAAGTTGCACTTTTCTCACAATCCTGAGAATAGCGTTTAGTTGCTGAGTGAGTGGCTGTTATGGTGACCTCTGCCCACATTCACTTATTTGTCTGCAATACTGATTTGCAACTGGTTGTAGAGGTTTTTGAGGGTATGAATGTCTGCGTGAGCTAAAGTCTCTATTTAAAAGCAGATAAATACATCCCTTCTCCCAAGAAACTGCAGAAGACTGGGGAACTGGGGAAAAGAAAGGCTGTTTTCATGACCCTTTGTCTTCTGTTGGGAAGAGAGTGTTTGCCAATTTAGTAGAGAGTGTAGTTTCACTTGATATTCCTTGAGATATATCTGTGGGTTGACCATAGGCCACCAACATGCTTCATCAGCAAAGGGATTTTTGCTTCACCAAGTATTGTTGTGAGGAAGTCTCTTGGAGGAAATTAGTAAATTTGCTTGAGAAGGGAATAGTACCTTGATTTATACTGAAGGGTGTGTGCAACTCTGGAACAAACTATTTTGGAGATATGTGTGAAATCTGCATCAAAGTGGCACCCAGACAACCGAAGTGCTTTAGATTTTGATGAGGGCAAACTTGAGTTTAAGTCCTGTGGACTGAGATCTTTTCATTTAGGGTGGTGGGTGAAATTTGTAGTCTGCTACATCTGGAGGCCCCGAGGCTGCAAAAAGAGGACAGGTGCTGAAGCAGCAGTGAGTCTCAGGCACCTGGAACCACAGAGTGCCAGTTAAGCCAGGAAACTGTGTGGACTGCAAAACAAATCCCTCCCAGCTTTCACCATGGCAACAAGGGTACCTGTGACTTGGGGAGGAGAGGGAAAATCAGACAGGGTAAGTTGGGAGGGGGAGGCAGGATGGAGACTGGTATAGTTTTGAAATTGCTTTGGAATGGGATGAGTTGTACAGGGAGAAAGAATGTAGTTCCAATAGAAAAAACCGTATGTAGCCACCAGGAACAATGCCAAAGAGGGAATTATGATCCGGAGTGACTAGTGGCACCAAATTAGATAAGTTAGAATATAACGGATGGAAGAGACGATGGGCAAAATCCAGCTCTACTCCCTCCCATACTTCCTTGACAATGGCCATCCAACATCTGTTTAAACAATGCCGGGGCAGAATAATATCTGTGGAGAGACATCCAGATCATGATTGTTTCAAAAGTGTTTTTCAAAAGGCAGCTGGACTCCTTTTTTTCCTTTGAGAAAGACGTTTCGCTCTTCATCCAAGCAGCATCTTCAATTCTAAACGAAGAAGCATCCTGGGTAAGAAGTGAAACATCTTCTTCCTCAAGTTAAAAACCAAAGTCTGGGATAGGCGACTCCTACCACCACTCAGGAGAGGCTCCTGCCACTAGAAAGGTCTCCCTGATCGCCAGCTACAAGCGGCTTTCCTATCATTTAGACCCAGCTTCTTCATTGTCTTCTGCAATGGCACTGAAGAAACAGCCCCCTTGTCTCTCTGACAGCCCTTCAAAATCTCCCTGCAGTCTTCTCTTCTTTGGGCTAAACATACCTCATGTCTTCAACCTCTTTTTCCTCCAGCCCCTACCATAGTTCTTCTCCACCGCAACCCCCCCCCCCCCAAGACTTTCTCCAGTTCTTGAAGTCTTTTTCAGAAGAAAATTGAGGATGCTGTGATAAATACAGAATACTGATTGCATTTCTTGGATGCAGCCTACAATTCTACTTGCCTTGTTTGCAGCTGCATTATGCTTTAGCTTATGTCTTCATTTTTTATTTATGTCATCATGTTCATCATATTTTGATTCACCAAGACACACAGATTGTTTGATACGTATCGCTTGCCACTGTCGTCCATCCCATTCCGCCCTCATTATGCCCCTGTTCCCCATCCAAAGGAAGGACTTCACCTTTGTCTCTGCTGGAATTCTACCTTTTGGTATCTTCTCACTGTGGGGCCCAGGAATATCCTGAAATTTGATCCTGGCCTCTAATGTGTTTGCTATTATTCTTTTTTTTCTTGTCTACCATAAATTTAATAATCAGACTTTCCAATTTTGAAGAGAGCAGAACCTAGAACAGAACTCTGTGGTATGCCACTCGACACCCTTTTTTCCACTTGACCCAGAACTATTAGGGTGTGTGTATGTGTGTGCACATATGAGATATGATTTGTTCAACCAGTTCTAAATCTGCCCAATGACAGCAGAGTCCAGCCCACATTGTGTTGTTTTCTTTCTTAGGATTTCAAAGGAGACCTCTCAGATGCGTTGCTGAACTTGTGATTATATCCCCAACATTCTTTTGGTCAACTAACAGGTCTAAAAAGCGGATCAGCTTGTTTGGTGTGTCTTGTGTTTTTTTTCAAAAATAAACATACTCTGGCTTGTGATAAGCAATGTGGTCTTTTTAAAATATTCACAAACCGTCGGCTTTGGAGGCTTGTCCAATCCCAGCTGCCTCGTCCCTCGTGGCCCTTGGCCCTCTTCTGTCCCCTTCCAAACAGGGTTGGGCAGTGGGCTCTTCTTCCGGGGGTCTTCAAGGAAGACAGAAAGGAGCTGACATCCACACGCAGGTCATGACCTTTCAGTCTGGTGGATTCGAAGTCCCTTTGGGTTGGCTAGGAGTTCTTAACCCATTTTGGCGCTTAGCTGGGTTTGCTGCTCCAAGTGGCCAGTTGCTCTGTTCTGGCCCCCTTGAAGAGGGTTCTCCTTTGGGGAGAAATCCAACATAAAGTAGGGATCATCAACGCACTTTGTCCTTTTTCGCCCACCTGTTGCCATCCAACCAATTGCTCCGGACAAAAGGCCCCTCCCTCCCTTCCTATTGCCAGCCCCCTTTTCATTACACTTCATTTCCCTTGTGTGCCTTTTGGGCTTCAACCTTTATGTCTGCCGTTACAGTGATCCCAGCCATCTTCCATTTCCTGCACCTGAGCAGTGGTTTCTCAAGCTTTCCCCTCCTCGCTTTTTTTCTCCTGGTGGCAGGGATCTTTGATTGTGCTTCCATGATAGTAACGTGCTTTGGAGACACTTCGAATCCTTTTGCATTTTCCTCTGCCTGAGGATTCTGTCCTGCCTCCTGTGTCTTCTTCAAAGCTGGTTGAAATGGGCTCTTCCGAGGTAGCAAAGTGTGCAAGGACACCCACGTTCCAATTTCATTGGCTGCAATATTTGGGGACTCCAAGGGGATAAGAGGACTTTCTCCCAAGGTTCCTGTTGTTTTTACTTGCCCAGTCAGCTCTTCCCTGTTGGCCAGGATAAGAGCTAGGACAGCAAACCTCCTTGTCTTTTCTTCAGGTCCTGGAAAATGTTAACAGTTAGCAAGACTGAGGCCTCCCTAGTCCAACATCCTTACCACTCTCCCACACCGGCTCTTATCTAAGAGTTCTAAGAATCCACTCTGAACACTTTCCTAAATGTTCTGAATGTGTGTGTGTTTGTGTGTGCTAATTATTCTGAGACTGTTCAGCCTTTTCCCCCCCAGTCTGCAACCTACGGAGGAACAAGGAACCACTTCAGTACCTGATTGTTTGGTGATAATTCTCATAAATGGCAGGACTTTTACTCAGCTAACACCTCCGTGATCCCTGACAGGTGGATTTATGGCTGGTTTGAAGTGATTCTCAGACTGTTCCTTCACAAAGCGGAGGGATTGAGATAGCAGAGGGCTGTCTCATCTTGGAACTTGTACTTTTGGGAGGGATTTTTGTCAGCTTTGTGGATGGTACAGTTTTACAGGTTTACTGTCTGGCTACTATCTGCTTGGGATCACCAGACAATTTCAGACTGGAAGCAAAATATACTTTCCCAAAAAAGGTGATTTGGGATTGTTATTAAGAAAATGACATCATGTGGCCATGAAATCACTAGGAACTAAGCTTTGTCTTTCTTTTAACCTTAGAAAACCTGTGGTTATCCCCTACCTCCAAACGCCCAAAAAATTCAAAACAACCTGATATTGACAAAAGATTGATGTAACATATTTCATTTCTGCAGGAAAGTAATCAAATGCACAGGTATTGGGTGAAGGAAAGCCAGCTCCGATTATTTTGCGAGTAGTGGCCCTCCTCAATTCTAGGGATCCATAGCAGAAATATCTTTGTCTTACTTCTCTGCAGATTTGAAAGGATGTTACTGTTCAGCCTACTGATGGGATGAGGGAGCCGGCTGTGTGAAGTGTAGATCTATATAAAGGGATAGGCTGTCACTGCACCACACTAAAGTGTGTTATGTTGGCCCAGATAATGTACATGATCCAAGGCAGCCCTGGAGTTGGCGGGTGCCTTCATCCTCTTAAGAGAATGGTGGTGGTGATCCACTGCATTCATGGACCTCATTGCCATGGTTGACTGAAGAAGCCGGAATGGTCTGACTCCAGACAGTCACTCACCCAGCCATAAAGAAGCAAAAGGTATCTGGTATGGCATGAGGCGAGCTCTAGGGCAGCGACGTCCTCTTTGTGGCTGTACTAACCACTGACTGAACTGCTGGAACTGGATAACAAAAGTCTGATTCTTTCAGCTGGCTGAAATGCCCTTGGCTTCTCTTGCAGCGAACCAGCCACCGAGGGTTGCCTTGCCTTGGAAGCCCATCCTTCCCTGCTGCCACACTCTGCCTTCTCTCCAAGACATCGGGCAGGCTCTTGAACTCGACTTCCGTATCCCCAGGCCCCCTGCTGCCCTCCAGAGGGAAGGGAAGACCCTCCTGGTCGTTTTCTTTGGGATGGGGGGAAGGGAGTTATTTAGTAAGTGAACAGCCAAGTCAGCCAAAAAGAAAGTCCTGAGTCCCTTGCCGGGAGATCACCTCTTATCTGGCGTCCCTTGTAGGTTCCCTGGTCCCCTCATAACAGCTGAGCTGGATGCAAACCTGATTCCAGAGCAACCAACACACCCCAAAGACCTTGGTGTGTGTGTGTGGGGGGGTGTCTTTTCCCAGGCTCTTCCCTGCGGGGAGCCAAGCCCCCTTCACCCTTTTGGTTGGGGGATGCTCCTTGCAAAGACTCAGAGGGGCTACAGAAGTCATGGGTTTTTTAAGGGTCTATGTAAAAAAGCCAGGAATGTCCTTCTCCAGTCATGAGTATTCATTTCTATTTTAAATAAAACTTCCTCTTTTTTTAAATAGTCATATTCTTTGAAATGGCACAGATTCCCCTATAACAAATATCCCACATATCCCATTATAATATTGTGAATAGAGTGATGGACATTTTTGCCCTTAGATTTCTAGAATTATTTTTGCTGACAGTAGCATTTCCCAAAATAAAGGAAGGTGTTGTATGGCCAGAGTGGCCTGTTGGCTGTCATCACGGTGATTGAGCTGAATCCATGCTGTGAATTTTGATCCTGGGACAAAAGGAATGCTTCAGTGGCTGTAACTTGGAGGATTGGCCATGAGCCCCGTTTGTTTAATGCCAGCGTTGCTTCAAATGGTTTCTGAGCAAGCAGCCATTATGCAAGGACTACCTGTGTGGCCTAGCAAAATAATTTCCTGAAAAAGAAAGCCATCTAAAGACTGGGAAGCAACCTGGGAAGCACTGCAAGGGTGGGGTGGAAGCAAAGGTGGCTTGCAAGGGCTGACAGATACGGAGTGTAGGTTGGTCCCCTTTTTATACCCGGCTTTATTTCGGTCAGATGATGTAGTATGACTGCAGACTGGAAACCACCAGGCACTGTGCTGGTCTCCCCCTTTAAGTTAAACCCAACCAGGTTGTATGATGGAGGGCTCAGGGCTTCTTACTCCACGCAGGGGAGTTTCACGTGACCTACCTCAGCGCCCAAGAGAGGGATGTGGTGGTGGCCAAAGAGCCACCGGCCCCATTGCCTCCTTCCTGGTCAAGTGGATCCGCGGCTGTGCACGGCAGGCCTCCTGGCTGTCTCTGGACCCCGCAATTTTCCTCAGGGCCATCCGGGTCAGGGTGCTGCCCAGGCGTTTCTGCACAGCAGAGCGGAAGAAGCGGTGCTTGTGTGGGACCGAAGCCCCATGGAACCCGGTGGAATGCCCGAAGCCGCATTCCGAGGACTGTGGGCATCTTTTTCTCTTTCCCACTTGCGGCTTTGGCCTGGGATGCTTTTCTGATAAGCTTGTGCAATTTCTGTAGTTTCTTCACCCTATTCAAGTCACAACAGGAACCAGCAATTTGGGAGTGTCAAGATCCTGCATTTTGGCCAGTTGCAGATGTTTTTAATTTTGACAAAAGGCTGGCTGGCCGGAGGAGGCCACAATGGGAGCTCTCTATCTCTCAGTGCTAGTCACCAGATGAGAGGGAGCCTGCGGAAGGGATCTCTCCAAGGATGGTTACTAACACTGAAAAAGGGATCCGTGCACCTTTTTGGGAGAGGGCCTCCTGCATTTGCCACCCATAATCAGTAGTTGGGCGTTTAAACCTGGAGCAGGTGCCAGTTGAGGTATTTTCTAGTCCTCCTCTCAGTTTGTGATTATCACAGAGGTTGTCTAGCCCTCCCAATGCATAAGCCAAAGGCAGGGACTCTCTGGCTCCCCAAGTATGCCTTGGGCCCCAAACCTCCCCCAGCCCAGGCTGCAGGGTCAGCTGTCAAGGAGAGCGAGGCCACCAGCTTGCCTGCTCCTGCAGGTTACCGAGAGCGGTTCCCCCATCACTTCTGCTACCTCCTTCCCTACTGCAGGATGTGATCTACCTGGGCTTGGAGATCCTATTGCCTCCCTTCCTCCTCCCCCTGTGGCATCATGAGGCTCACCGGTATAAGTGGAGTTTTGCCTGCTCACCCTTCTCCTTGATTCCCTCCTTCCTCCCAGCAGTGAATAGGATTTATGAAACAGGCAAGGAAGTTATCAGTGTAATGTTGGGGGAACTGATTTCTGATAAGTTTTTTCCATTTGGGGAAGACCTTTTAATATTGTGCCAACTAGTCAAGACGCCCTTATCACTTCTTGTGCTATTGGAAATTGAGAAGGGATTAAAAAAAATAGACACTTTTGGAACAAACACCTTTAAAAACCTAAGTGATTAAAATGTACGGGGAATAACGATACTCTATACTGAGGTGGCTGCTTTCTTTGGTGGGTGTCCCCCCCCCCCCCAATCCACAGAACTTCCGTCTTCTTCCCAATGCAGAGAGACAAAAATGCAGTTTCAAGTAGTTAAAGCTTGGTCACAGCTGAAAGGATGGTTTAAAAACGCAGAGCCGGTAATTTGACCTGTTTAGTAATAATACAAACAAGAGGAAGTCTTCATGGATCCATGGAATAATTGCCTAGTGTTGCAGTCCGAGTAGCAAGCTAACACCTGGCATTTAATTTTACTCCAGAGACCGGGTGAAGAGCCGTATTTGAAAACAGACCATTTTAGCTCTGTGTCTGCAGTGGCAGGAGCTGGAATGGGAGGACTTGCAATTAAGCAGCCTCTCCTGGGAGGTTATCTGTCATCTTGTCCGATTCACAGAGGTCAACAGCTATACTCCTCTGGGGACTGCAAGGTCTGTGCCTGGCTGTGTTTGGATTTGAGTGTGCTTGCGTGTACCAAAACACTCGCCCTGTGAATAGAGGCAGAGTCTCTGCATCCCAGCTTCTCTTATCTCTGTCTGTCTTTCTGTCTGTCTGTCTGTCTGTCTGTGCTTCAGACAAAACACACATTAAGGAGGGAGCCGTTTTCTGGGGATGGGACCCACAAGGTCAGGTGTGCGCAGTTTTAGAATGCAGTGAGGTTGAGACTGACCTCCGTTCCGCTTGGTGGGTCTTCTCCCTTCCTGGCTCTTTGGCCAATTTCTGCTCCCCCACCCCTTCTCCAGTGCTATGGCGGCGGTGGCAACAGTTGGCAATGGGGGTTGTTTGGTGTGTTTTAGGCATCTCCCACCTCTATAGCATGGAGGGACAGATTCAGCACTTTAATCTCCTGGTTTTTCCATTGCAGTGAGGGGAGCATTCCTGCCAAATGAATCATTGTGACTGTATAGGATCTTTTCCTGTAAACACGTGTATTTTTATCGAAACCTCATACAGTGGCAATTTTTAGCCTGTATCCTGGGCTGCTGTACTGTTTCAAATAGAGGACAAATGGAGGTGGTGTGTGTGTGGGGGGGGGGGGGGGGGTACGGCCTTCCCCTCGGTTCCCCTGCCTATGGCAGGGCTGAGGCACCTTCCCTTCCCCAGGACTTTCTTGAGGCTGAAATGATGCTTCCTGCCCTTGGGCACACCACAGGCAGCCAGGCCCCTTTCTGGAACAAACAAGGCCAAACATTCATGGGGGGGAGGGGGGGGGTTGGATGTGAAATCCTGGCTGATAAGAGGATTGTTGCAGGAACTTGGAGCTGGCCCTGCTCCTTTTGGCTGGCAGCCTGCTTGGGTGGTTCTGATAAAGGAATACTTCAGCCGAGGGAAAGCAAGAAGGGAGAGCTCTTTGTTTAACCTTGAAATGAAGCTAGTTTTGCACATGGGTCTGAATCAGACAGCTTGGCACCAAGCGGCACTGCCAAACATTCTCCTGTACCCTCTGCCAGTCCAGTGCAAGGAAGTCTCATGGTGTCATGGACCGGTCTGGCTTCAGCTTCCAGGCAATGCAGAGCTGCAAGAACAGCCGGTGGTCCTGGAATGGCCAAAGCAGAGAGGGCAGCAGCTGAGACCACGGACGAGGCCTCTCCAAAGGGAACCTGACGCTGGTCCTGCCAAGGTTTGTGGATCTACAGTCTCCAGAGTGACCTCAAAAGCCTTGGAAATGAAGTCAAACCATTGGAAGGATTTGTTTTAGCCAACCATTCAACCTTCATCCTTTTCTTTTCTAAGTGGTACCCATTCCGTCTAATGTGTGGTTTGCAAGGACTTGGTACACATGTCGCTTAGCACTGAGCCCCGAGGCACTTGACTTGTTCGGGTTAATGTGGAGCCATAGATGAGAGGCCAGGCCTGGCAACTTGTCTGCTTTTCAAAAATGCCCAGAGGGTTGTTCTCAAATAACCTTGGCCTCCTTTTCCTTCTCCTCTTCCTGTTTTCCCTTTTCCAGGGCGGAAGAACCCTAAGCTCCACCGTTTGCTGCTGCTCCGTGGCTCTAGATATAAACAAGGAGAGGGAAAGAAAGGATGCTAAGCAGAACAAAAAAGCTCTGGAACGCCTGTGCTGGTTGGAAGATGGAAGGAAGCCTGATCCAGGGAGGGAGGGCAAGTGCAACCTAGGCTTGCACGCGTGTGCTTGTGTCCTTAAAGTCCAAGCCATCTTTGGGAGGCGACTCTTCCATGGGCACAGCTGTGTGGCCCTGAGCTCCTCCCAACAGCCTGGCTTTTGCCCTGGGAAAGGGGCTCTTCTGCCAGGAGCAGCTGAGGCATTTCTGGGCCTGATGCAATAGCTCTGGGGGTCAGGAGAGCTCAGCCGAGCGAGCGAGCGTCCCTGGGAAGGCCTCTTGCCCTCGGGGGCCTCGTCCCGCCTTGCCCTGCCAGGCGAGGAAGGCCTTTTCTCTGCTGCAGAGCAGAGACTGTCTGTCCGAGGGCTGGTCTCAGAGGAGGAGTTGGCTTCAAATGGGGAAGGAGAAGGAAGGCTGACTTGCAGTGGAGAAACCCAGCCCCCCCTGAGCTAAAGGGGAAAACTCCAGGATATGGTGAGGAAGGGATTGCCAGGGCCTCTTTCTCTGGCCTCCAGTTTATTCATCCCGGAATTGTCTCTCTGATTGGAAGCCCCATTTCGCCCCCCCTGAGCTCTGGTGAGCGGGTGGGTGGCTTTTCCGTGTACAGCTTCAGCCTTTCCTCTCTGGAGGATGGAAGGAGGCATCCCAGGGAGTGAGTTGGGATGAGCAGAAATTGGGTGGCCTGGGCTTCCTGCAGGCTTCCTCGTTCGATCCCCTCAGCATCTTCCAGGGGGTGGGAGCGGAGGCGTCTACCCACTGTGAGGATTTTAGAAGACCTTTGCTAATTGGCTGAGTGCCTGCCCAGCACTGAGCATCCCAGGAGGAGAGCTAAACTGCAAGGCAGGAAGACCTTGTCTTCTCGGTGGGCTACGCAATATTTGCCTGCAATATTTGGAAAGGCAAACGGAGATACGAAGAGCATCTTCGGAGCTTCTAGCTGTCTCCTTTCAGTACTGCAAAATGGCTCCTGCCCCAGGGGATGCAACCCCAATGCTGCAATGAAAATGCGGGCATGTGGCGAAGTGCCAGGCAGGGACCAGCTTTCCTGGTGCCCCTGGGCCAGAGGCTGGCCTTTTGCAGTTCTGTCCCAGAGCAGTTGTGGGAGAGGTTTTCTGCAGAGCTGCAATTCCATGCATCAGCCGTCCTTCTCTTTTGGTGCTCTAGGTCTGAAGTACAGGTCCAGCAGAAGAAACTACTCTGTTTTTCAGTGGTAGGAATTGCCACCGTTTTGACTTCTTTAGAGTTAAACCCACAAAAGGCACCGGCTAATAAGGTATGGAGCCTCCTTGTCCTTTTCTGACAGGGCACCCCTTGGAACTATGGAGCCCTTGGAAATTTTCTTCCTAAAATGGAGTAATATGACTGTTTCCAGAATAATTGCATTCCAAGATGTTTTTGTTCAGACAGAAACACCTTTTGTTTTAAGTAAGGAAGAATAATGATGGCTAGTGGTTGACAGGCGGGGCAATGGAGTCGGTAGTTCACCATCCCTGGGCAGCTCAGAGGCTGCTTCCTAAACGCTGGTCCCAAAGGGAGCAGGGTGAGGGGGGCAGGCTTGGCTCAGAGAATGGGACAGACCCCTTGCCCATGTTAGGAACACTGGTCAAAGGAGCAGGAAGTTGATGGATATGAAATCTTCCTATAAACAAGGTCCTAAAGGGTTCCCTTCAGCAGAAACTCTGTTAATCTTTTTCTCTAACTTGTTGGCTCAGTTAGACGGTAGCTGGTGGAATCCCCAAATATGAGGCTCAGTCACACCAGCTTGATTGTGACTGTCATTTGTCTTGCTCGGTTGGTGTGATGTGTGACCCATTATCCCATTCTGGTCTATGAAAAGCAGGCCACTGTGGCCTGCTCCAAAAGATGCTTAAGATGGCACAGGGATTCCATGGCAGATTCTGGCCAAGAACCACACCAGGCCAGAAGGCTGAAATAAAATGCTGTCCTCACAGGCGTGTTGAAGGTCCTGGGCCTCCAGCTTCCCTGATAATGCCTGGCAGAGCACAGTTTCCAGGCGTTTTCTGGCTGATATTGGCTGGCCTTGACTCGCCTTCATCAGGGTGTGCTACTGACTGTAAAAAATGTGTAGTTCCCCTCCTTACAAGACAAGAGTGTTACTTGTGGGTGTATTCTGCCTGGGAACATGGTGTGTGTTCAAACTCAGCATGGATTTGTGAGAAACCACAGTTCATTCTCAGTGCAGGACACATCAAAACAGAAGTGAGACTTTTGAGAGGAAGAAAATGACAACTGCAATACTGCATCTGCCCTTGGCTTAAGCTGTGTGGTCTCAGAGGCCTGCTTGTCAGTTGTGGATGTGAGAGAAATGAGTGGGGTTGGGATTTTAGTCCGAAATAGTCTCAATTCACTCTGCTCATTTCGGTCCCTGCTGTCTGGACCCCATAAGTCTGGGCCAGCATGTCTTTGGAGACATACATTACAAGAGGACCTTTGGAAACCAGTATGCTAGTTAAAAATGGATGCCTGTCAAAAGTGACCTCTGCGTGTCCCGTCCCTGAGCCTTAGGGGACTGAGGCCTGCATTCATCTGCCCAGAGCAAGGTGGAGGTTTGGCATAGAATGATGAAAAATTGGGACAACTGAGCTGGGCTCCTATAAGAGCCAAGTGGAAAAGGGCCTGCTCTTGTTTTCCTGCAGCCGAGCAGGAAAGCAAGACATGGCAAGATGGGGGGAAGGCATCGCCTCCAGTTCAAAGGGGGCCTTTTGGAAGCCTCTGCAGATAACCAAAGGCTCACCAAGAAGTTGCCGTGCAGCTTATGTCGCCCAAATTCGCTTCTGCTTCTCCCTGGTTTCCATGGGAACCTCTGGCTTGATTGCTGCAAATGGCGTAGAAAATGCTTGTCAGAAGTTGAAATGTTCCAGATCCCCCATAGTTGCTCACATCTTCCAAGGGAATTTGGGTCCTAAAACCCAACTGAAATTGACCTGGGCAAGAGCACCTTCCTTCCCTTGGCCCAACCAGGGGTGGGATGAGAAGTACTCAGACTCACCCCTGGTTGAATGGGCTCCTAAGAAGACTTTCTCCCAGGCGTCCAATCTGTATCCTAGGAAGAAGTGAACCAGAAACGGAGTATGGGGACTTCAGTCTCTATTGCACTTTTCAAGAAGAGATTGGACTCCCATCTGTCAGAAATGGTGTAGGGTCTCCAGCTTGGACAGGGGATTGGACTAGATGACCTCCAAGGTACCTTCCAACTCCGATTATCTGTTATCAGTAGCTAAAGGCCCCTGAACAAACATAACAGGGTGGAAGAAATAAAACATGTATCAGCAAAGTGCTTTGCAAAGTAATCACTGGAGAAGTTAATAAAGATCAACCTTAAAATTAAATACGTCAGAAAAAGGAAACCAGATAGGGAATAGCTTGAAGACAGTGTGTTCACCATGCCTGAACGATTGTTTTCAAAGTGGGAATCCAAAGAGGCAAATAAGAAGCAATCATGCCAAGCGACCTTCTGAATTCTAAAACACATATCAACCCATTGAAAACCAACCGATTGCCATGTCCAGATCCTATTTGGCCCTATGCAGAGCCAGTCAAATGTGCAATGTGCACATAAGGTGGCCAGCGTGATGCTAATTTTAAAAATGGACCCAGGGGAGTCCAGAAAGTTAGACTGGTCACCTCAAGGTTGTTATGAATAAATGAGTGAAAATAATTATGAAAGACAAAGTACCAACCTTACACATTTAGAAACATTGCTGACGAATTTACCTTTCTTCTATGAAGAACCTTTCCGAGTTCTTTGAGAAGATTCTATCCGTGTGGATGATTCTGTATACGTTGCTTATAGAGGTTTCAGAAAGCCTCTGGCAAATCTTTATTCAAATACCTTTTAACACAATTAACTGTAATGCGATAATAACTAAGCTCTTCTGTGGAACAATAGCTGATTTTAAAAATGGAGTACAAATGATCATTTTCACATCGAAGGCTTATGATGTCTGCCCTTCAATTCTTCCTATGGATGTTTGCAAACTATCAGGAGGTAGAACAAGGTGACCAAGTTTCCTGAGGACATAAGAGTATTTGTGGCTCTCAGTAAAAAGAAGAGCATCAGAACGAATTGCTTTCTCATACGGTAAAAACTCTTAAATTACTCCTGGTAACAAAACATCCAGAGGCTTATTGTCACCATTGGAAATGGCAAATATGCCATTTGCTAGGAAAGTGCAACTGCCTCCAGGTCTCCTGCCTTTCAGCCTGAGTACGTCTGTTGTGAGAACGGGGTCAGCCTTGGAATTCTTCATGTCATCATGACAATATATATTCATTTTAAAAAATGTCTTTCTGGAAAGGAACTTTTCTGGGAAGATGGTGCTTCTCCTTTTTTCTAGCTTCAGTGTTTAAAAGATGCTGTGTTTTTGCACGTCTGTATGTACAGACAGGACAGGGAAGGAGATTTTGGTCCAGATTGCCAAACTGACAAGAGATTCTTGCTCTTAACCCATGTAAATTAAACAATTATATTATGAACATGCTTCTGCCCCCTGTCTTCCTCTTCAGACCAGGGGAAGAAGCTTCAGGCTCTACCAGCCACCTAGTTTTCTGGCTTAAGTGGAGCAAAAGGAGCGACTAGATGCAGTGACAAATTCCTCTGGAAGGGATTTCCAATTGGGGAACAAGCCAAGGCATCCCACGCGTTCCCTTCCTGGAAGCAGTCCAGTTTAACCCTGGTGGGGTTTTGGGAGGTGCCAGCTAAATCCCTGTCGCTCAGGAGCAGCACACCCTGGGATGCGTCCCAGCTTGTACATCTGAAGGGTGGCCCGTCCTTCAGCCGGCTGAGCAAGAAGAGGAGGCATCACAAGCAAAGGCTGCGTCTGGCTGGAGATGAATCATTCTCCCGAGGTGAGGATGAAAATGCTTTTGATCATCCAGGTGGAGACAGGGTAGAAGTAGGGCAGGAGCACACAGCAGAGCCAGCCAGAATCTATAGGGGACAATCCATGCACCACAAACAGTGGAGAGTGGATATACCACGTAGATCGGGCCCCTGGCCGTGATGTGGTTGGAAAAAAGTCCAGATGTCAAGCCTTCCGAGAACAGCTGGGGATTATATATAAACAAACCACTGCAGAACAGCTTTAATGCATACCGTTGTCAGGTTAAACACCATCATCTCCATGAGGTAGTAGCGCATTGTCAAGAAAACAATGAAAAACAAAGCTTCTTTTGGATAGTGGAATTGTTGTCTAATAAGAACAAAAGGGAACACATATATCCTTCAATATACGTAAACAATACAAGAAGACAATAGATTTTAAAAAGCTTGCTGGAAGATCTAAATTTCTTCTGCAAAGAATGTTTCAGAAGTCCTTGAGATTTCTCAGGAAGGGATTTTGAGGAACACAGCATTAATATTTCCAAGTCACCCAATAAAGCTGAATTCCTTGGAAGAAGAAGCCAGCTAGAGAGGTGGTTGGACCTTGGGATGACAAAGAATTAAAGGTGGACATACGTGTGCAGGTGTTTGGACTCTGTGTGTGTGTGTCTGTGTGTGTGTGTGTACCTAGTATGTGTAGACATACAAAGCTGCAAAATGCATGTCCTTTTGGGGCAAAGAGTCGTGATGACAAGAAAGGGCCTGGTTGGGGGTAGGGGGTGGGTGGGAGAGGCCCCCTGCTAATGCTTGGCAAAGGGAAAAGCTTCAGGGCAGGGATGGGGACTCCCAGGTGGGGAGGCAGGCACCCAGCAATTATGCCGCCAAGTCCCTTTCGCCACCAGGCAGCCTCCTTTGGGACTGGCAAGGGGTTCATCTGGGGTGGGGGGTGGGGAGCGTAGGGCTGGACAAACTGGCCTTGGTTTACGGGATTGCCAAAAGAGGTTTGAGTCCAGGTTGGCCTAGCCTAGCAGAACCCAGAGGAGACCCCAAGGAGACCTTCAGTGACATCAGCGGTTTGTCAGTCCTCCTCCTGGCAAATCCGGATTGACACCACTTCGTACGTAACACGCCAGTCTCCAAGGATTAGCCCAAGATTGAGCCGAGGCTGCTGGTCCTTACGTCTTCTCGAGCTCTCTTCCCGGGCTGTACCTAGGGTGACCCCGGGCATGGGCAGCTTGCTTTGTCACCCCCTGCCCTTTGGGCCCAGCAGCCTGGCCCGGGGGAACCTGGGCCCTGGGTTCAGGTCCCCCGAGCTGCTGCTCTGGCAGGCTGGGACTCCTGGCCGCTAAGCAACTTTGTGTGGCATTTTGGCTCCTCACTGACGCTGTGCACCGGTGCAGAGCAGCTGCCCTGGGCTCCGTTGGCACCTCTTGCCAAGTGATCTAAGAGCCACGTTCATGGAGAGACGGGCTGTCCTGCTTGGCACCAAGATTGCTCCTGTTTCAGAGGAAAGTGCAGAGGCTACTCGGTGGCTTCCTAGCACATTATGTTTATGACATTATTGGATCACTGAAGGTTTGGCAGCTTTGCACAGTTGAACATGGTTAAGATTTTAGTTTGGCTTTGTTTTGGCAGTTGTGTCATAAACGCTCACTTGATTTTTGTGAAAAACGTTTTCTCACAAGTGATTCAATGCTGCCTCTCTCTCTTCCATCCCAGCCCTGTTCAGTCATTGCTGGCTCTAATCTCCAAAGTGGGCAACTTCTGCAGCTTTCATGACACTGATAACCGCCAAGCCTTTGAGTTCCCAAGAGCTTCTTCTCTGAATTATCCACAATCTTTTCCAGGAGCTCTTCAGGGTGGCTTTCCCCGTTTTCCTCCCCTCTTTAAGAAGGTCCATTTAAGTCTCTTATTCCGCCCTTCTGATAAGTTAACTGAAACAAATTCCTCCATAGGACCATGAATGAGATTTGGATATTTTAATCCTATTTTACCAGAGTTGACAGACTGTCAAGAGAGACAATGCATTCCACTTCATCATGCATCTTAAAAGTGTCCCCCCCCCCCATTCCCCTGGGCCTTCCTAGTCGGTAGGTAAGACGGTCCATGTGCCTGAGCCTCTCTGCGCTTGGAAGAAGAAACAGGTTGATTCCTTCCTTCCTTCCTTCCTTCCTTCCTTCCTTCCTTCCTTCCTTCCTTCCTTCCTTCCTTCCTTCCTTCCTTCCTTCCCCCCTCCCTCCCTCCCTCCCTCCCTCCCTTCGAGGTTCAGGGCTGCATCCCTGGGAGATGGCTTCTGTCTCCCCACCCACGTGCTGCAAGGAATGCTTGGGGACATGTGTGGGAAAGGAGCTTGGAGGACAGAATACTCTCGGTTGGCTCATCCTCTGCTCTCTGGCGGGTGGGGGGGGGGGCGTGTTGTGTTTCCTGGATGGGAGGGCTTGAGTCACCCTTTGCTTAATGCTGAGCTGCAGGCAGCCTCCCCTCCAGGAGGAGCTTTCCTGAGCAGCTGCACCCAGCAGAAGAGCCTGCTTGCCAAGGGGTTTCGCCTTGGGGAGGCAGCTTGGCTCAGCAGATCACCCAGAGGGTGCCCTTCCGGGAGGGAGGGGGCTTTGCTTCACCGCCCCCCCCCCCCGCCCCTCTGTGATGCCCCGGTGGTTGAAATTTCTGCAAAAGAAGAAGGGTCACCAGGAGGCAGCGTGAAGAGAGAGAAAGGGCGGGGGGGGTGAGAGGAGGGGGCTCACCAGCCAGGGAGCAGCAGCCACGCAGGGAAGGCATCCACAGGCATGGCGGCCCTTCTGTGAGGGCCAGGCAGGACCACAGGAGTGCTCAGCATCCCCCTCTCTTCTCTCTGCCCTGCCCTGCCAGTCCCTTTGGGTGTTCAGCATTCAGGACAAAGGCCCCCCAGCTTTGAGGAGGAGCCCTACGGGGGCTCTAAGGGCCGGAATGGCTGGGCTGGGCCCCCCGGAGGCCTTGGGACCTTTTCGCAGGGGAGAGAGACATTGTGTAGGTATGTGTGATATATGTCCGTGTATGATGTGGGACACAATATGTGGGGCTGCCCAGACCAGCACTCAGGTCTCCGAATTGCCACTCGTTATCCCTGGGAGCCTTTTATGCCCCAGCGCACCGTTTTCCTGGCATGCTGAGATTGGACCACGGCAGAGGGATAGGCATGTTGCCACTTGGCTGAGACTGTCATTGATTGCTGGATATTAAATTTAAATCCCATGATGTAAAATGCATAGATTTGGTTAAGTTTATCCTGGAGAACTCAGGTCAGGAAGAACCCCAACTGCTCTGGGCTCAGTCCTGGCCAAGGCACCCAAAGGTGGTTAGATTGTTTACAGTTCTTCAGAGGACTGTTTCGATGTGACGCAAAGGGGAGGACAGTTCTGGCTGTGCTCATTTCCTGGGCTGGGAGTGGGAAGAAAGGCATGCCTCAGTGGGTCATGCCTGCTGTAGAGGTGTCAGCGGTGCCACCTATTGGCTGCCCATGTAAAGACAGGGAGCCGGTGGCTGGGCCACGTTGGCTCCAGTGCCCTGTTCCTGGCTGTTCTGGGAAGGCTCGGGTGATGTAGGTGCAGCGTTGCAAAGGTGGACATGGTTCAAAGAAGTGGGCATCCACTTGAATTCAACAGTGTGTCAAAAACCTGGAACCTTCTTGCTGTGTGGAAGAAATGGATGCATTGAGCCTGGAGGAGGACAGCAGAACAGATTCTTCAGCGTTGTGATGCTAGCCCACGATCGACCCTCTCGGATTGCTCCTAGGAGCACCTGTCTCTGAACTGGCTGCCAGTCCAGTGGGAAGAGGCCTCCATGGTATCCCCGGAGCCAGAGTTTCAAGAGGCGTCTAACTATTGGACTGAAGGATTTCCTTTCCTTCTCTTCTGCTGCTGTCTGGACAAGAGAGAAGTTGGGCTGTAAATCAGACATGGAGAGGTCATTAAGCAAAATCACGTTAGAGGGGCCTTGATTGGTCTCCTTGCTTTGTTTAAAGCACCAGCAAAGCTTATTAAGAGACTTCCAGAGGTGCAAGCACATCTGCTCAACCCCAGAGCTTTCCTGGAGGTGCTCCAGACCCTGCATCCCCTGTGTGCAAACCTTCCACCTTTGGGGTCTTTGCTGCAGGACGACTTATTGTCGTGCGCTGAATCTTCTTCGGAGAGTTTCCCCACAAAGCAAGTTTTTCCCCAGCTTTGCTCTCCCTTCTCCTGCTTTTCCTCCAGTGAGCAGAGCTGCCCTCTTTCTTGGGTTTGCAGGGCAGCAGCTCTTTTGGAGGAAAAGGGCCATGGAACCATGAAAGCCCTGAGCAGGGAGACCAGTGGGATTATCTGCCGGTCCGGTTAGGCCCCTGAAAGGGGCCTCAGGAGGCAGAAAGATGGCGGTAAAACCTTTTGCTGCCTGAACGATAAAGGAGTTCCTCCCCTTCTTGCTCCCAGCATTTGCACCAGGAAAGTGGCACAGGTTTGGGTTGCGTGTGGAATTGCGATCTCCATGGTGACAGGAAAGTAGGTGGCTTCAAACACCGGAGTGAAGGTCTCGGCAAGGATCTGCTGGGACAGGGTGGAACAGATCCCATGGGGAGAAAGCAGCAACGGTGACCAAGCAGTGTGGAAAACAGCCCACGGCGTCATTCACAGTGATTCCTCTCAGGGACTCCCATCCGACAGCTGCCCGCAGAGGTGGGCTGCAGAACTCGAATTTGCAGGGATTTAGATCCATGGGCCTTTTGATTTACTCTTTTCATGTTACGTTGGATCTCAACTCTTCTTCAGGAGCTCAGGACAATGCCCCTTGTCCTTACTCTTCCCTTGTGAGCTACGCTGGGCTGAGACAGGGGGCATCAGTAGAAGAAGAGGAAGCCCTTGGCAAGCCCCCTCCTGTAGACTCTTTGGGCTGTTCTGCAGAGCACACCCTTGGAAGGGGGGGGGGGGGCAAGGCTTGTCTGTTGACACCAGAGGCAGGAAGGATGCCTGGCCTTGTTCAAACTCTTCAGCTAACCCATAATGCCTCCTTCTGACCTCCCATTTCTAAAGTACTGATTGTTGCATGGATTTTTTTGCAGTTGAAAGTAGCTCCACCAGGTGGAACTCTTGGCTAGGTCAATCTTGCTTTCTGAACGTTTTGGATTAAAAATGATATGCTTGAGCAGAGAAAAGCTTTATTTGATGATCTGTGTTACCTTCCATTGTGTAAACAATGCCTTCGAGAGTTTCTAAGATACTTACAGGGTCTAGTTGCTATTCTCACTCAAAAGAGGAAGGTTAATTGCCACAGGACATTCCCCCCCCGCCCCCCCGCTCCCCTTCCTGCATTAGCTCTCACACATAAGGTGGTTTTCTTGTTTGGGGTTTAAATTAGTATCTGAATTGGGCCACTTTGACTAGTTCAGAATGCTTGGCTTTATGGATGAATGCAACTAATTTGCACAACCTTCCTTAAAATTAGTAAATTCCTGGAAAGCCACCATTCAGAGCAGAGTTTATGGAAAGTGGCTGTCATACCTATTGAGGGTTTTGCCTTCGCCTTGACAAGTTATTCAGAGTTAGAAATAAATCATGCAGTTCAATAGACGGTCATTTTCCTTGCTGTCTGGTCACTTTATGCTCTCAGAATGACTCAGGCGGCCAGGAAAAAGCAATTCTGCTCCACCTGCCCATTCTGGGCTTAATAACTACTCTCATTTTTGCCCTTTCAGGTGGCAATAAAGATCATTGACAAGACTCAGCTGGATGAAGAGAACCTCAAGAAGATTTTTCGGGAAGTGCAGATTATGAAGATGCTGTGCCACCCGCATATCATCAGATTGTATCAGGTCTGCCGGCTGAGTAACTGAGACGGGGACAGGCACCGCGTTGGTAAAGACTTTGGGGGGGGGGGGGGCTCTTGGAATCTGCAAGTCTTCCTGGGCCTTTTGGCTGATTCCAATGAATCCAATGATTCCAGAGTAAAACACCTTTGATGAATGCCATAAAACGTAAAGCATCTGTGGAGCCTTTGGTGCCTCTCCCATGGGGAGTCCTTCTGAGAGGACAGACAAACAGACACACACACACACACACACACCATGAAGAAACCAGGTTACCAGAGGCTGTTCTGTCCTCAGCCTGTCCATATCAGTGGCTTTTCTGTCCTTGTTCAGGTCATGGAGACGGAGCGAATGATTTATCTGGTAACGGAGTATGCAAGCGGAGGGGAGATCTTTGGTAAGAACATTATTTGCCTTATTCGGCCAAAATACCTTTGGTCAACTCCAGTAAATAAAATAGCTGCCAGCCCTTTTGCTTCCTTTTTGGCTGATGCTCTTTGGAAGTTTCCACGGCCACATAATTGCTGTGGAAAGAAGATTGGGGAGCTCTGGTGCACTTGGATAGAAGAAGAGGCAGAAGGGATCATTCTGAGGGGGCTTTTGGCGTAGCAAAGGACTCAACAGGTGAAGGCTTGGGAGAAGGGACAGCCTGCGGAGGAGGTTGGCCTTCGGGGCAGGTCAGCTGCCAACGGAGCTAAGGTTTTCCCTGGGCAACCCAGCCAGACCCACTGGGCTGCCCTGCTGAGTTTTCCAGAGCACTAGAAACCACCTGGGAAGCCAGGTTAGGTGCAAGGAGGGGGCCATCCAGGCCAGTTCCTTCCTTGGGCAGATTTCTTCTAACGGGAGGGAGTTACAGTGGCTACGGAAGAGCCAAGGAGCCTTCGGCTGATCTGCAGAGACCCCAGCCAGAGCCTTGATGACTCAAAGGGGCCCCTTCCTTCCTCGGGCCACAGCCGTGCTTGGCCTTTGTGGGTTACTGCACTGCATTCCAAAAGGCAGGCAGGGCCAGATCAAAAGCTAAAATTTAAATATAATTAAATATATATTTCAGTCAAACCCGTTTGATCCCAACGTTGGACTGATCCAAACCGTTAGGCAGCCTTGGGGCTGAGGGCCCAGACAGGAGAGAACCCTTGGCTGCAGCTCGGCCTCAGCCATCTTTCCCTTGAGACTGCGCTGGGGCTGACTTGGGAGGAGACGTGCTGAACTTCACAAGAGCAGTTTAGCTCACCTGCAGCTTTGGTCGGCAGTCCACGGATGGCCTCACCCATTTCTCCCCCAAGTCACTTCCTTGTATGTCCCGTCAGTCACTTGCCCAGTATAGCCATCTAACTGGCTCCATCCCTCCCGCGTCTCCTTCAGATCACTTGGTGGCTCACGGACGAATGGCCGAAAAGGAGGCTCGGAAGAAGTTTAAGCAGATAGTAGCAGCTGTGCACTTCTGCCACTGTCACCATATTGTCCACAGAGACCTGAAGGCTGAGAATTTGCTTCTGGATGCAAATCTGAACATCAAAATAGCAGGTGATCCATTGTAACTCGGACGTTCGAAAGAGTTCCTGGCAAAACAGGCGGCCCCTTTGTGGACCGGCAGGCTAAGAAGGTTCAGAAAAGGAGAATGGGGCTTAGTGCACAGGCCTCACCACAGAGGAGGCAAGGAGGGGTTTGCATGGAATGGCTGCACTTCCTGATGGCACCGAGTTCTTTAGCCTGGCTGGAGCAGGAAGAGAAGAGATCTAAAAGGCTCCACTGGCCAATTGGATTCAGCGCAAGCCAAGTGGAAGTCACTTTGGGGCAGTGGGGTCTGGACCCCAGTTCCTGTCAGGGCAGGGTTCTCAAGGGCTGTGCTGGAGAGTTGTGTGGGAAGCAGTGGCCATGCAGGTGCGGCTCTGCGTGCTGCTCTCCCTGGCTTCCCCTGCAGGACGCCCACCTGCTGTTGGGCAGGACAACAGGCAAAACAGGCCATTTGGTGGGGAATCACCGGCCCTCCCTCCCTCCCTCCCTCCCTCCCTCTCCCCCCCCTTCTCTTCCAGATTTTGGATTCAGTAATATTTTCACTCCTGGTCAGCTGCTGAAGACCTGGTGTGGAAGCCCCCCTTACGCGGCCCCAGAACTTTTTGAAGGGAAGGAGTATGACGGGCCGAAAGTGGACATCTGGGTAAGTGGCCGAGGCATCGGAGGGGCCGAAAGGGCCTCGCTGGGTTCCGGAAGCCAGCCTTCAGAGCGGGAACCTGGGGCGGGGGCCTCCTTCCCGCTGCCCTACAGAGGGGACTGGGGGCCTCTTCTTTTGCAGAGCCTCGGGGTGATGCTCTACGTGCTGGTGTGTGGGGCCCTGCCCTTCGATGGCAGCACGCTGCAGAACCTGCGGGCGAGGGTGCTGAGCGGGAAGTTTCGCATCCCGTTCTTCATGTCAACAGGTATGGAGGAGCAGGGCTGGATGCTGGCTGGGTGTTTGGCGGGGGGGGGGGTGCGGAGGAGCCCCGGACGAACCGCTTCTGCTTCCTGGTGTCCGTCGGATGAAGCAGCAGAGCCCTGGAAAGCTTGTACCCTCACAGCCCCCCCCCGCCCACTCCTTGGGCCAGGCACACAGGATCCAAAGAGCCCCTGTGGGGGGGCCTTTCTGTGCCCGGCTGTTCTTTGGTCCCTTTTGTGTTGGTGGGAACGTCAGGCAGTCCCCTCGGCCAGTTCCTGGGTTCCAAACTTCTGCTTGCATTGAGGACCCCCTGCCTGGCCCAGAGGCCCCCCCCCCACGGCCTCAGGTGGGGAAGAGGGAGGAGGCCCTGATGAGTTTTCCTGACGCTTTTCAGTTTTGGGGGAAGTGCAACCCCAGGAAGGACCAACCTGGGGAAACGTTAAAGCCGATTCCTTGGATGCCAGCATGAAAAGCCTCCCCATAAAAAAGGGAATGGAGGCTCCCCTGCCTTTCTTCCTCTTCCTGTGAGCCGGAAGCCATCGCCACCTACCATTCAGTGGGCAGCATTGAGTTCTGCCTGCTGCAGAACTGGGTGAAAAGGATTTCCTGTGGTCTGATTAATTGGAGCCTCTATGCATGTGGATGCCTGAGAAAGGAACGCGAGGGAGGGGCCCAGGGCCAGGCCAGGGGATGTGCCAGAGGGGCTCAGCTTGGGAACAACGGTGCTCTCACCCACAAGGAACCTTCAGCACACAAGCCCTGAGCAGGCAGGCAGCCTCCATTGTCCACCTGAGTCCTGCCAGGAAGGAGATTGTCCAACGGGGGGAGGGGGGGGCAGTTGCTCTTGGTCTCCTGGTTTCCGCTTCTGGAGCCCTCCTGGGCCCATCAGATGAAACCCAGTGCTGGCCCCTCTGTGCGGGCTCTGTCTCCGTCCTTCTTAGGTCCCGAAGAGGGCAAGAGAGGAGCAGATGGAGGGTCGGTGGTGGGCCGTTCCAAAAGGCCAACTTCCTTCCTTCTGCATGGACCTGGTGGCAGGGCATTGAACCCCTTTCTTGGGGCCTGCAGCACCCCACTTTGGCAGTGGGGTCCTGGTGGTGAAGGGGCTCAGGGTGCCTGCCCTCTTCAGTGGGACCAGCCCAGGCCCCGAGGACCGCATCAAGACACAGATGCAAGGGCAAAGGCGGGGCCCCGGGGCACAGGTCCTCATCCCGGCCGCTCTCTTGCAGAGTGTGAGCACTTGATCCGCCACATGCTGGTGCTGGAGCCGAACAAGCGGCTCTCCATGGAGCAGATCTGCAAGCACAAGTGGATGAAGCTGGGGGAGGCCGACCCCGACTTCAGCACAGTGAGTCCAGGCATTGGTTTCCCTGGCCTTCCGCAGAGGGTTGTGTGGGGCAGCAGGGCAGGCTGGGCAGGTGGGGCCAGCCGTGGAGCAGAGGCAATTCCAGAGCCTCCCCACCAAGGAGGAGCTGGTTCCCTGCCAGCCCTGCTCTCTCAGCTCTGGGATGGGTCTTCTTTCTGGGGCGGGGGGGATGAGGCCCTGCTGGGCCAGCTCATAGGCAGCAACCCCCCACCCCTTTGAGCCTCTGTCCTTTCTCTTGTGGTGGGAACAAGCAGCCCTGAACAAGTTCTCCGCTTCCCAGTTGATAGCAGAATGTCAGCAGCTGAAAGCCGAGAGGCAGCTGGAGCCCCTGAACGAGGAGGTGCTGCTGGCCATGGCGGAGATGGGGCTGGATAAGGAGCGCGCCCTGCAGGTACCAAGGCCCCTGGCCCTTCGGGGACCTCTGGGCACCCTGTGGGGGTGAGGAAGAGTGATGTGCGGCTCTTGTGCCCCCCAGTCACTGAGGACCGAGGCCTACGACCACTACAGTGCAATCTACAGCCTTCTCTGCGATCGCCAGAAGAGGCATAAAACCCTGCGCACGTCAGCCCTGCCCAGCCTGCCCCGGACTCTGGCCTTTCCGGCACCTGCCAGTCTCCAGGTCAGTCTTGGGGCAGCGGTGGCTCTGCTGCTGGGCAGCCAGCCAGCCAGCCAGCCAGCCAGCGTAGAACCCAGAGAGGGGGCCCCCTCTGGGGCTTTTGCCCAGGCGCTTCCAGTGAACTGGGCACGGCTCTCTTGGTCTGGCTGTCAGACAGACGGGACAGCTGTGGCTGGGCTCCTCAGGGTGCCTTCTGCCCTCGGCCCTCGGCCCTGCCAAGCTCTGGCCAGGGCTCCTGTGCGGCCCAGCCAAGGGAAGGGAAGCCGGGCCTCCTGCAGGGTTCCCTGTGGGGATTCCTTTTCTCCCCAGCTGGAAGGGCTGCTCCCCACCTGCCTTCTCCACCCAAGAGGCAGCCCCTAACTGAAGCTCTTAGCAGGTTCTTCCCTGGGTGGTTCCCAGGCCAGGCTGAGGCTTCCCGGGGCCTCCCCCACCCCTTGGTGCTGGTAGAGGGCCTGGTGGGGGGAGGGGGTGGGTGATGGGCCTTGGTGGCAGAGCAGGAGGGCTGGGCCCTCCTCGTCCAGGGCAGCAGCGTTCAGTGCTCGGGGGGTGGCTCTGCTTTACAGACAGAACCTGCTGGCAACCCAGTGAGCCTCAGCGTCCCACAAGTGCAGCTCATCAACCCAGACAACCAGATAGTGGAGGTAAGGGCCCTTCCTCCCAGAGCTGCTCCCTGGGGCCTCCCCTCCCCCTTCCAGAGGCTTGGGCATTCCTCCTTCTGGGGCTTTGCTCTTCCAGGCGGATGGCACCATGAACCTGGACAGCGACGAAGGAGAGGAGCCCTCGCCCGAAGCCCTGGTCCGCTACCTCTCCATGCGCAGGCACACCGTTGGGGTGGCTGATCCTTGGTGAGCTTTTCTCCGTTGGAGTAACGGGGGGGGGGTTTCTATTGGCGGGGTTGCTCCTCCACCCCTCCCCCAGCACTTTGGCCAAGAAGCTGGTGGGAGCCCCAGTCTCTTTCTTTGGGCAGCACGGAGGTGATGGAGGACCTGCAGAAGCTGCTCCCGGGCTTCCCGCGAATCGCCCCCCAGGCCCCCTTCCTGCAGGTGGCCCCCAATGCGAGCATGGCAGCCAACCTGCTTCCCATGCAGCACCTGCAGCCGACCGGCCAGTTGGAGTACAAGGTACCCTTCCCCTCCCCTGTGTGCCTCAGCCTGGCAGGCGGCTGCTGGGGAGGGGGGGGGCAGCCAAGCAGCGGGTGGCCGTGAGAGAAAGCTTCGTTGCAGGAGCAGTCTCTGCTGCAGCCGCCAACGCTGCAGCTGCTCAACGGGATGGGGCCGCTGGGCCGCAGGGCCTCCGACGGGGGAGCCAACATCCAGCTGCACGCCCAGCAGCTCCTGAAGCGTCCCCGAGGCCCATCTCCCCTCGTCACCATGACACCCGTAAGACCCGGTTTTCCTCGGGACGCCTCTCCATGGGTGGCTGTGGCGGACACCCCTGTCCTGGGCTTTCCCCCTCCTCCTCTTCCTCCTCCTGGGGGACTGTTGCTGTTGGCCAAGTGCAGCCAGTCGTCTTGTCTCCCTTCAGGCAGTGCCTGCTGTAACCCCCGTGGATGAGGAGAGCTCGGACGGGGAGCCAGACCAGGAGGCCGTGCAGAGGTAACGCTCCCGCTGCCTCCCGGGGGCTTCTGCTTGCTTTTGCTTCCCTGGGAGCTGAGGGGTTCTGCTGCCTGGACCCACCCTCTCTCTCTCTCTCCCCCCCTCTCTCTCTCTGGGCGGCCTTCTGTAAGTAGAGCACTTTGTCTTTCCTCCCAACACCCGTCTTGGGGCTTCTGTGCTGGGAAAGGCCGGCAGTGGCCTTGGCTGCCGATTCCCAGAGGTCGGGATATTCGGCTGGGTGGTAAAAACAAGAGTCACTGGTTGAGATGAGCAGCCGTAGAAATCCAATGATAGGTAATAACTCCCCCCCCCCCAGCCTGGCTGCCTTTTAAAGGCATTTGAGAGCCCCCCCCCCCCCAAGTCTTGGGAAGTCCTTCCGGTGCTACAAGATTGGGTATCGGTTGGATGGCAGCCCCTCTGCACCTCCTGCTGAGCCTCTCCTGCAATAAGAGTG
The DNA here is from genome assembly GCA_033807585.1 of Hydrophis major. Taxonomy (NCBI): domain Eukaryota; kingdom Metazoa; phylum Chordata; class Lepidosauria; order Squamata; family Elapidae; genus Hydrophis; species Hydrophis major. The sequence continues at coordinate 41,777,631 of CM066334.1, read as the reverse complement.
ATGGGCCACCTGGCCGGCCTGACTCCCAGGCCCCTTAGCCCAGGCTTAGCGAGGGCAGCGGCTCCATTGGAAGCGAGGCTGCTCTTCCCTGTGGGAGCAGAGGACAGGAAGGGAAAGCCGGGCTGCGCCAGAGGCTGCCTGGTGAGTAGAGGAGGGGACGGCCCTTCCGGGGAGGCTGCTTAAAGACTGCCTGAGCTCAGAGTGGGGCCACCCGAGTGGATGCTGTGGCCCAGGGGAGCCCAACCCGTCCGGGATCCCTAACAGAGAAGGATGGGCTCTAACCTCTTGCCCTGGAAGAATGGAGGCAGCCCGGAGGCGTTTCTTCCAACGCTTTCGTAGAAGGGATGCTGGCACGTTCCCCCCTCGCCCCTGCAGGGCTCCTCTCAGATTCATTTTTAAAATCTCCCACGAGAACTGGGCAATTTTGAACTAAGAAGTGAGGATTTGGGGTGGCTCCTGTGGGCGCCTCCTGCTGGCCGAACATGCTGGTGAGCCCTGTCCTCAGTGGCCCTTCCCTTCTTCTCTGCCCTGAGCAGTGCGCCTTCCCTCCCTCCCAGCCTCTGCTCTCCCCCATCCCCCAGCTCCTTCTGGGTCTTCCTGTCAATGATCACCCCAGGCCAGGTGGCTGCTCTGGAGGGGGCCCTTCCGCCCCCCCCCGAACCTGACGGTCTAGAGAGGAAGCGTAGGGTGGGTCCTCCTGTTGGTGTTGGGCAAGGCTGCTCCCCAGAGGTTCAGGACAGAGCGAGCCCCAGTGGGTCAGAAAATGGCCCTCTTCACCGCCAGCACAGCTGGGGCAGGGTTGGCTTGCGTGGGGGCCACGGAGGCCCTGCAAACTCTCCTGCTTCTTCCTGGACCACCTGTTGTTGCACTCCTCATAGCCGCCTTGCCTGAGTGCCCTTCCTTTGTCCCTAAGCAGCCAGCGAGGCATCCTCTTCCGCGCAGGGGGGAAGCCAGCCTGGGCCCTTCCAAGCAGTCCCCTCTCTGGGGCGGGTTCCTGCTTTCCTTACGGGCCAGAGGTTGGCATCCCGGTGAGCTCTTGGGAAGCCTGGCCATTGCTGGCCAGCAGCCTCCTTTCAGCCAGCCCATCTGCAGCCTTAGGAGTGGGCCAGGCGCTCCCACGGCAGCCACCCCTGGGAAGGAAAAGGCACCAGGTTTCAAGTTGTCCCGTCCAGCTCAGCACCGGACCGGCTGCCTTGATGGCGTCCTTCTGCCAGGCAGAAAGGCTGCGCCCCTCAGCCCTTGAACCCCCCGTTAGAGGGGTTCTCCTGCCAGGCTTGCCCTTCCTTGGGGGGCCCAGCGCAGGTGCTGAAAAAGCCCGCCTTGCCCGTCTTTCCTCCTGGGTGAGCCTGCTTGCAACTCCACCCGCTTGGCTTAATTCTCTGGCCCTCCTGCTTTCTCTGGAGTGGGGCTGAGCCAGAAATGGCTGACCTCTGGCTCTCTCTTTCGCTGCCTCGCTGCCTGTGGCCCCCTCCCTCATACCAGGCTCTAGAGAGGTGGGCAAGAGGCTGCCCCCCCCCCTGCTGCTGCTGCTGCTGCTGCTGCTGCCCACCGGCCTTCTGGAGGTCCCGGGCGCTGCCCTTCCACTCATCTCCTCTGCTCCTGCTCGTTGCAGATACTTGGCCAATAGGTCCAAGCGGCACACCCTGGCCATGACCAACCCCACGGCGGAAATCCCGCCCGACTTGCAGAGGCAGCTCGGACAGCAGCCCTTCCGCTCCCGGGCCCCACACCTGGCGCCTGACCAGCACCGGTGAGTAGCGGCATCCGATGCTTGGAAAGCTGCCCCTCTCTAGAGTTTGCCCAGATGCCTGCGGCTCAAGTCAGTGGCCCCTTGAGTTCCCTGCCCCCCTCGGGCCTCACAGGGCGGGTGTCCGTGCTGAGCGCCTCAGCATAGCAGAGGTGGGGGCTTTGTTGCCCCCCCCAAGGCAGCTTGGTGGGCAGCTGGCTAACTGGGTGGCCGCCTGCCAACCCTCCAGGCCTTGGTGGATGCAGGGTGGAGTTGGAAAGCCGCAGCCTCAGCAACAGCAACAGCAGCCAGAGCAGCCACAGCCTCCTCCTGTTTGTGCTGACACAGGGGCTGCCTCTCGGAGAGCGACCTCTGAACCTCGTGCATGTCAACAACTCCCTCATTGGCCTCTTGGCCTCCCGTTCTAGGTGGGGGGGCAGAGAGAGCAGCCCTGACCATTGATCACGGGGAAATGACCCCTCTGGCTGGGCAGGTGCAAAAGTCCCTTCGTTCCCTGGGAAAGCCAGCAGGAGGGGCTCTGCTCCCTCTCTCCCACTCCTCTTGGCTTGCCCCCGCGAGCCCCCTCCCTGCTCCCCATGTCTGGAGGGGAGCTGGAGGTCTCCCTGGACAGAGAGTGATGTCACCGGAAAGCAGGTGGACTCTGAGCCGGCTGGGGCCACACAACTGCCACGCTGGAAGCTGAGCCAAAGGGCAGAGATAAGAGTCCTCCCCTTCCGTGACTCAGCTGAGCCGCCCTCGTCCCTCCCTCCGCTCTGCTGGGCCCCAGGAAGCCAGGGAGGACCACTGCCTGAGCTGCATGGGGGTGTTGGCATGCGGGGCTTGAGCCCGGCCATTGTGGAGCTGGGGGGAGGGAGGGGGTGGCCCCCGAGGCCCCTCCTGTGGAGCCAAGCCTTGTTCTTCAGGAGAGACAAGGCCGGCCCCTTCCTCCCCCTTCCCTGCAGGGCCCTGGAGCCGGCCTGGATCTGGGCTGGGGAAGGTCCAGGCAGCTGAGGGGCCTCCCTGAAGCCCTGGGCCAGGCAGCTCTGCCTGGCTGACAGGAGGGGAGGTGCCCACCCATGGAATGGAGGTCTTGGGTGGGGTCTGCCTCTCGCTCCCCGTCACTTCGGATCACAGGCCTCTTTCCAAACAGAGCCCTCACCCAGATCCCTGCAGCATTGGCCATGGGCCCAAGGCGGGAGAGCCAGCCAGACAAGGAGCCCAAAGCCCAGGCTAAGCGCCGCTATCCCAGAGGAGTCCTGGCAGGAGGGCCCCTCTTGCCACCCAGGGGCCACCAGAGGAAACCCCTTCCTGAAGAGGGAGGCTGAGGCCATGGGGCCCGTGGATGGGGTTGCTGGGGACCCAGACAGGGTGGGCAGGGCCCTGTTGCCAAGGAGCCGTCCAAGGGAGCCAGGGCCACGTCCAGCACTGCCTGGGTGGAAAGAGAGGCCGGGGCTGGGTTCGCCTCCCGCCTTGAGTTGGGCAAAGGGGCAAAGCCCGGCAGCTGGGGGAAGAGTGGGGCAGGCCGGCCTCCCTTCCTCGGCCTGCTTCCTGCTTCCCGGAACAGTGTCTCCCCTTGAAGCTCCTCCCTTTAGCTGCCCTCATGCAGGGCCTCCCAGCAGAAGCCCCTGGCCCCTCCCTCCCTCCAGTCCTATCCAGGCCTTTGGGGGGGGGGTCTTAGCTGGGCTTTGAGAAACCCTGGGCCTTGCTGGCTAAGCGGGCCCATCGGCCCCAGTGGACAGGATCCACTTGCCCGGAGCCCCGATCCCTCTGGAGAGGACCTGGGCATCCGTCTCGGTCCCTTGCAATACGTGAACGGGGATCAGGCTCCTCTTGGGCTTCAGATGGGCGTTAAATCCATGGCAGCCTTTCTGGGCTCCTGGGAGGAAGAAGCTCCTGCTGGCAAGGCCCCCGGGTGCCCTTGGCCAGTCTGGGAGAGGGCAGGGGGCCCTCCAGCTCCTCCCCTCATCTGCGGCTGCTCAGAGGGTCCTTGGGAGTTCAGGAGGTGGCCAGAAAGGCCGTGAAGCCAGAGCACTGCCCCCCCCCCCCCCCCGCACAGGGCTTTGGAGTCTGGGGGGGGGGCTGTTTCTCGTGGCCATGAGTTGCTCTGGCCAATCAGAGACGGGTAGGTTTGGCTGGCAGCCAGCGGCTGGACCCCTCTGTCTCAAGGGGCGGCCATGGAGGGGGGCAAACAGCCCTGGGGTCAAGCTGCTCCTCCTAGCCTCCCCGCCCCCCTCTGTGTGTCCCCAGCTACGTCTACAAGGACTCGAACACACTGCACCTCCCCACGGAGCGCTTCTCTCCAGTGCGCCGTTTCTCAGACGGGGCAGCCAGCATCCAGGCCTTCAAGGCGCAGCTGGAGAAGATGGGCAACCACAGCAGCATCAAGCAGCTCCAGCAGGTAGCGGGCCCAGCCAGGGCGGCCGTGGGGGAGGTTGGCCTGCTCCCCTTTCTTGCTCTTTGGCCCGGAATCTCCTGTGCTGCTCGGAGGCCGAGCCCAGCACTCCTTTGCCCCTGCAGAGCTGCCAGCTTTCGGTTCAGGGCCCCGTGGTGCACCCGGTCATTGTTGGACTGCTCTCTGGCTGCCCTTGGCCAAGGAAGCTGCTGGAGGCTTCAGGGGGCCCCCACTCCGGCGGGCAGCTCCAAGGGTGCTTGCAGGGGAGCGAGGGTGGCAGGGATGCCCACTTGAGGCGAGGCTCTGCGGGCAGAGGGGGGTAGCTTCTCTGGAAGAGGGCGCTGCCTCCGGTCTGCCGTTCTGGTCCGTGCTGGTGGGTCGTCCCAGCTGCCCCCCCCCAAGGCCAGGCCTGCTGCAGCCCCTCCTCCTTGGCTGAGCCTCTAGGGGGGCGGGGGGCCCTCTTTCAGGAGTGTGAGCAGCTCCAGAAGATGTACGGGGGCCACATGGATGAGAGGACTCGGGAGAAGACGCAGCAGCAGCACATCTTGTACCAGCAGGAGCAGCACCACCAGATCCTTCAGCAGCAGATCCAGGTTGGGGAGGGGGGGCAGAACCTCCTCCGGCCCCCCCTTTCGGGCTCCCTCTGCCCTGCGGGTGTCCCGGCTGAATCCCAGGGCAGCAGCTGGATGCAGGGGCAGCACTCCTTTTCCCCATTGCTGACCGCATGCCCCTCTGTCCTTCCTCTTCCTCCCCGGCGCAGGACTGCATCCGTCCGCCACAACCTTCCACCCCCCTGCAAGCGGCCGGTGAGAACCAGCCGGCTCTGCTCACTCACCAGCTCCAGAGGTAAGCCAAGCCTGGGCCCGGTCTGCCCTCTGGGGTCCCTTCTCCCCACCCCTCCTGCAGGGGGACCGGGGGGGGCCCTTCTGGGGCAGCTGCAGGAGAGGCCTCTGGAAAGGCCCGGCTCTTGCTCCGATCTCGGGGGAGAGAAGGGGAAGGCAGGCGTTCTGGGGCCCGGCTCCCTTTCAGGATGGCCGGGAAACGGCTGAGCACAGCAATCGAGGGAAGAGGGGCCAGTCTCCCTCGTCTGAATAAAGCTGAGCTCGGAGCCGTGGAGGGGAGAAAACTGCCTTTCCTTTCCTGGGCCTGAATTTATCACTGAAGCATCAGCATTTGGTAGCCCAGGTGTGAGGCCGGCCCTCAGGCTGGACCCTGCGTGGGAGTTCTGGGGGGGACGACTCAGTGCTCCTGGGGGGCCCAGCAGGGCCCGGCTCCCCTGCTCTCAGCTCCAGGAGGTTCTGCTGGGGGATGGAAGGTCCCAGGGCTGCCAGCCAGAGACGGGGCGGAACAGGTTCACGCGGCTCCCTCTGGGGACTCTGCACCTGATTCCTTCTTTGTGCCCGCAGATTACAGATCCAACCCTCCAGCCCACCTCCCAGCCATCCCAGCAACCACCTCTTCAAGCAGGCGGACAGCAGCCCCCCACCTGTTGGCAGCAGCAGCAGCATGCTCCAGACCCACGGTAGGTGTTTGGGCTTGCCCCAGGGGGTCCCTCTGCTGCCCAGGGAGGGCCAGGGGTCTCCGGGGAGGAAGGTGAGGGCCGGGACCCGCTTGCCAGGAGGGCTCTGCTCTTTGCAGGTGCAGCCTCCCAGACCCCATTCCAGGGGGGGACGCCATCGCCTCCGCCTCCACACGGCAGCCTCTTCCAGCAGCCTGGGAACCGGTCCCCGCCCCCGAGCCTGGCCTTGCCCTGCCTGGGCCTGCAGCAGCCGGGGCAGCCCGTCCCTCTCTCGATGCAGGAGCCTGGCGACCTCATGGGCAGCGGCCTTCGGCAGAGCGGGCGGGGCTTGCCTCTGGCCCCCAGCGCCAGTCCACTGCAGATGCACCACCGGGCCAGTCTGATGGCCTCCCTGACCTACGGGCACCGGCCCCTCTCCAAGCAGCTCAGCCCAGACAGGGCCGAGTCCTCCCACAGGTGTGGCCCTGCCGGCTGGCCGAGGGCGGGGGAGGGCCGGCATGGCTGGCTTAGCCCTGCAGGCTATGATCCGGGCGGGCCTGACCTGGGACCCCCGGGGCTCCCTCTTGGCAGGTACCCCTCCACCGCAAGCTACCCCCAGGCGCACCTGCACCCCCAGCTCTTCCCGGAGCCCCCCCGCGTCTCTCCGAGCAGCTTCGTCCCTGCGGCCCCTGGCCTGAAGGTGCCGCTGCTGGAGCAGTTCCCGGGCTTCCCGCTGAGCAGCCAGCAGCAGCAGCAGCAGCACTACACAGCCTCTGCCCTGCACCAGGCCCTGCTCTCCCCGACCCCTCCAGACTACAGCCGGCGGCAGCAAGTGGCCCCCATCCTGCAGGGGCTGCTTTCCCCCCGCCACTCGCTGGCCGGCCACCCGGACCTGCGGCTGCCCCAGGTGGAGGTGGCCCAGCTGATCACGCGGCGGCAGCAGCAGCAGCAGCAGCAGCAGGAGCTGTTCCGGCAGATGAGCCAGGGGGAGGCAGGACAGGGGCTCTCCGACCGGCCTCCCCTGGCTTTGCCTTACCAGAAGGCTGACCCTTACCAGCCCCACGCCGGCCCCCAGCCCCTCCTGAAAGTCAGGGGGCCGGACGGCATCTCGCACGTCTCAGGGCCGCCTCGTGGATACGCCCCCCTGCCTTCGGCCCTGCTGCACTCGGAGAGCATGGAGGAGGAGGAGGCGGACTGCTTGTGCCAGGGGCCCCGGGACTCTTTCCCAGGCCACAAGACCAAAGGCTGCCCCGAGTCGCGGCTCCTCGTGAGCGTGGGGGGCCCTGGGGACTCGGACTCTTTGTTTGGGCTAGCCAAGGGTGAGCCAGAGCTCGGAGGCCACCTGTACCGGCCCCAGGCCGTTTCCCCCTTCTGTCGGAGCGAAGTGCCCTGCTCAGGTAAGGCCGGCCCGAGCCCCCCTCCAGGGTGGCTGGTGGGCAGGAAAGCCCCCTCCTGTCTCAGCTTCCTCTCCAGGAGGAGGGCAGGGCCTCTCAGGGCCTGGCAGCCCCAGCACTGCCCAGCAGGGGTAGGTGGGGGGGTGAGCTGGATTCGGAGCAGCAGCAGGTGAGGGGGGGCCTTCTAGGAGCTGCTGCAGTTCTGTGGGGTTCTGTCAGGCCAAGCGAGGGCCAGCCTGGAGCGGTTGGGGCAGGCTGAGGGAAGATGCCCTGATGGTGGCCAGGCGTGGAAGGAGAGCTGGCCCAGGAGGCAGCCCTTCCCGTGCCCCAGCTCAGCAGGGCTTGAGGGGCTGAACATCAGGCCAGCTGGGAGGCCCTCCTGGGCTCCTGACTTCTGTGGCCCTCCTGCCTGTCCCTGCAGATCCCATGGTCACCGGGAGCCAGGAGAGGACCTCGCCCGGGCAGGTGGAGATGGCCGAGGTGGAGGGGCTCACGGCGTACCCAGTGAGAAGGATCCCTGGGGCGGACCCCAGGCTCCGGCCCCTGCAGAGGCACCACACCATCCAGAACAGCGAGGATGCCTACGTGCGTTGGGGGGGGGCCTTGCCTGGGCCCTGGGTGGGGGGGGGGGCGGCTGGAGGGCTTCCCCTCTCTTGCCCGCCTCCACCCCCAGCCTCTCAGTGCCCCCTTTGCTGGCTGCTGCAGGTACAGCTGGACCCTTTGCTGGGCATGAGCCTGATGGCCGGGAAAGCACTTAGTTCCGCCCGGATGGCCGATGCGGTTCTCAGCCAGACCTTCCCTGAGGGAGAGCGGAGGGGTGAGTGCCAGGCACATCACGGAGGGGGGCCTGGGGGGGGGGCTTCTGCTTGTGGCCCAGGAGGTGCTGGGGGGCGGCTGAGCCACCCCTGGGCTTCCCTTTCTCTCCCCCCACAGACGGTGGGGAACAGCTGGAAGGCCAGGAGCAGCCCGGCTTGGGTGAGGGCAGCCAGCATCTCAACGCCTCTTGCTACCCCTCCACCTGTGTCACCGACGTCCTGCTGAGCTACCGGCACCCGGAGCTTCCCTTTGGGGTGGAGCAAGCCGGGGTGTAGCAAGGCGACGGCAGCCCGTGAGTGCGCGTCCTATGCAGCAGCAGCAGCAGCAGCAGCAGCAGGAGGAGGAGAAGGAAGAGGGAGGGGGGCCGGGGGAGCCCAAGGGGGGGCTGCAGGGCCCGGCCTCTGCTGCCCGCAGGGGTTGTGCCTTTAAGGGCCGTCAGGCTGCAGCGCCAGGCCCGCTGCTCACACTGCCCTTCCAGGCCTTGTTGCCTTGGCAGGTTGGGCACCGCTCCGTAGTGAGAAAGTCCATTTCACACCGACAGTATCTTGCAGCCTTGCACCAAACAGCCATCTCCGCGTTTCTCTGGGAAGGAAGGAAGGAAGGACCTCATGGTGGTGGTGGCGGCTCCTCCTCCTCCTCCTCGGTCCAAAAGTGCGCTTGTCCCTTGCGGATGTTCTTCGTCTTTGCCATATCTGCCTGTGATGCCAGCTGTTCCGGAAGCGCCAACCGCCCCTCCGGGGGCTGCCGAGATGGACTGACCACACCCACGAGGGCAGCAGGCGCCTCCCTGGCCTCGCTGGAGCCAGCAATAAGCCGACTGTGGGACGGGGCCTTTCCAGGGACTGAGGAGGGGCTGGGCTGGGCTGGGGCCGTCTCCATGCCTGCCTGCCTGCCTTCTGTCGCTCAACCCCCCCCCCCCAAACCCGCTCTCCAGATTCAGGCTCTCCCGTTCCCCCGTCCCCTCCCGGCCGCGGTGCAATATTGCTTTTGTGTCTCATTTATTGACTCTCCTGTGTTTGGATTTTGTCATTGTGCTTAAACATCCTCTTTTTCTCTTTTTGTACCTCTTTTCCATTCATATCATGTGCTCTCTTTCCTCTTTTACTTTAATTCTAAGAAAGTTTGGTTCTTGTTTTTTAACTTGTTTCCCTGCATATCATGTAGGAATTCGTTTCAGTAAATTTTTTGGTATTATTATTATTATTATTAATATTAATAAATTAATTCAGAATGCCTTCCTGCCCCTGGCCATGCTGCTTGACCCCCCTCTTGACCTCCCCCTCTCTCGACTCTTCCCCAGGCCTGGCCTCTGGGGGAGCCCCCCTTTTGGGGACCCCTTGGGGACCCCCCCCCCGAATCCCTGTGACTGACTCTTTGGGAGAGTCTTTTAGAAGAGACGCCCAGAAGTGCAGGATCCCTCGGAGAGCCGAGGCCCCCTCCCCTCCCCCGGGGAGCCCCTGGTCTCCTCCTCTGGGCTGGATCAGAGGCTTCTCCGTTTGGCCTCCTGTTTACATTACCTGGGAGGTGACAGCAGCGCCCCTCCCCCCCCCCCAGCCCTATTCCAACAGGCCGGGCGGGGCTGTTTTGCAGTATCCCATTTTTGTTTGTTTTCAGTTTTGGTTTTTTTTAATTGTTGCTTTGTATTGTATAATCAGTACTTACAGTATATGTTGAATGTATAACATTGCTATTATTTCTGTTTTGGGGAAATGTCCAGAGTATTTCTCTCATTTATGTTGGACTAAAACAAGAGCCCCTACACACACACACACACACACACAGGCTCCCCAGGTTTTTCAGTCAATTCTTAGTTCCGTTTTGGGTGGGTGGGCGTTTGCAACTAGTTGTTCAAATAAACCCTCGATTCTGATTGGCTCTCAGTTCTGGTCTGGCTCCTCTCTTGCTGCTGTTGGAGAAGCTGCTCCCCAGCCCAGCACCTCCCCTCCCCTCCTTGGGGCTGGCTGCAATGCTGCAGGTGAAACTCTGCCCCCTTGACTTTGGCCACACCCTGCGGGGGCTCCTTTGCCCAAGAGCCCCACCACGAGCCCCTTGCAGGGAGAAACAGGCTGTCAGGGAGGATCTCCCCAAGGTGACTTCTGTGGCTCTTGGAGTTTGGGCCAGTGCCAGGGCCCCAGCCGGCCTCTCTTCATTAGATGAAAGGCTGGTCCGCTTGGAGCCGGCAGGGTTTGGCCGCTAACCCGACAGGCCAAGCTCTTCCTTGCCAGCTCAGTGCAAGGGGAGGAGGAGCCAGGCGTCTGCCCCTCTTTCTCCTGCCACAGAACTGGCAGCCTGTGCCAGCTCCAAAGCTTTGGCCTGAGCTGCGCCCAGGGCCACGGCCCGTGCCAGGCCTGCTGGCCTCCTCGCTGGGCACCTGGGCAGCTTCTCCCCCGTAGGGCCCCCTTTCCAGGGGAGATGCTCCAAAGGGGGCCTCTGGGTGCCCAGCCTTCCGTTTGCTGGGGGCAGCAGCTCCCATGGGCACAAAGGACCTGCTCGGCCCCATTTCGCCCAGTGGAGCAGTCGGAGGAATCTTGATCCAGAACCTGGAGCAGCCACTCTTCACCTCCCTCTGCCTTCGCTGGTGGCAGAAGGGGCGGCATCCCTCCTCCACCCTGCCCCCCCCACCTGCCTATGGGGTGCAGGCTGGGAGAAGCGCAGGGGAGCCGGCCCTGTGTGCCCCCCGTGGCTTCTCCGGAAATCTGGCTGCCCTTGGGTGCAGAGCCCCCCCCTGCCCCCAGGTGTCTTGGTCCTGCTACGTGAATTGAAGACAGGAGCCCCCCCCCCCCCCGTCCCAGGTGTGGAAGGGCAGTCGTGGTGCGGACAGCCTCCTTCAGGCTGGCTGGGCTTGCCCAGGGTGCTTGGTTTCCTCATGCCCTTCGTACTGAGCAGGGCTCAGGGCTGGATTTGGCACCTCCAGGAGTAGCTTCAACGGGAGACGGGAGTCAACGGGAGTGCTGGCCTTTGCTGGCTTCTCATGCAGCCCAACTGAGCTGATCCTGCACGAGTTGTTAGGCCTGGTTAGAAAGGGAACCATTTTGTGCCCACAAAAAGGTTTGCACAGGTTCCGGGTGAGTCCTTTCGGGGGGTGGGGTGTCTCTGCCAACCCCCCCTTCCATCCAGAACTTTTGGAGTGGGTGTTCTCTGCCGGGGGTGTGTGTGCTGATTTGCCAGTCTGCCTCTGACACTGGTGCGCCATTCCTCTCTGCCCCCTGCACTTGGGAGTCTGCCCAGGCAGGCCACTGCTCTGCTGCTTGGGGCAGAAGGGGCCCACAGAGGGCCTGGCCTTGGTAGGGGGAGGAAACCTGGCTTAGCCTCCTGGCCTTGCCCCAAATTTGGGGTGAACCCGGCCTCCCGTCAGCTTGCCCGGAGAGTGAAAGCATCCCACGGCCGGAGGGCCCTGCCGCCCACTAAGCTTCAGCCAAGAGCCCAGGCCCTCAGCCTGTTTCACGCAGCTGCTCCTGGCCGATGAGTGCCCGCTTGGGGTCCGTTGGCCAGCTAGGTATGCAACTTGGCCCCAAGCCCAGCCCAGCTCTTGGCCTGATCCCAGCTTGATCCCTTGTCCCTGGTTCTCCTGCCTGGGGATGTGTTTGATCCTTGAACTCTTAAGCGCCACATAGTCATAGCTCAGGAGTGAATTCCCTGTTTATAGCTACTGCTTATCTCCAGCAATAAACAACCCGACCGGTATAAAAAGCCTCCACAGACTGCATGCAGCAAAGACCACGGAAGACACCAAGCGGCTGGTAAGATGCGGGCACCTGCTGGGCTTGGCTTTGTCCAGCTGCTTTCTCTGCTTTCTCTGCTGACCCCTCTGCCCAATCCCTTGGCCGGCACAGGGCTGGCAGGGAAGAAGGGCAAGGGGACACTTGCTCTGGGGCCACTGCTCGGGGTCTGTTGGGCTGAGACGGTGCCTGGGCATTAAGAGCTGCCCTGTGCCCCTCCAACTCAGACCAATTTCCTTCCGGCCACTGCCTGTGCCGGGAGATGGCCCTGGGGGTCTGGGCACAGCTGGGGGAGGGGGTTCTCTTTCCCAATGGCTTTTCTCGCTCCCAGGGTGGAACGTAGTTCAGGATGCAGAGCCTCAGTCTTGCCCTGGCCGTCCTGCTCCTTACAGGTGAGTCGCTGGGCAGAGGAGCCGTCAGTTGGGCTGGGCTGGGGATGAGAGCCGTTGCTTCTGCTGGGGGCTCCAGGGCTGCCTTTGGGTAGCTAGGAAGGGAGTGTCCTCCGTCTGGGCTGAGCCTGCTCCCCCTTGCCCTGCAGGAGCCCAGGCCCGCTACTTCTGGCAGCATGACGACCCCCAGCAGACCCGCCTGGAACGCCTGCAGGAAGCGAGCCAGGTTTACCTGGAGTCGGCCAAGGAGGCAGTCCAGCAAGCCATTACCCAGTTTGACGAGTCTGCCGTGGCCCAGGAGCTGCAGTGAGTAGTGCCTTGCACATGGGGGTGGGTGGGTGCAGGGATGGAGATGGAAGGCAGGGGAGTGGAGGGGGGGAGAGTCCCTGGCCCATCACTATCCTCCTCCTGGGTCCCCGCTGACAGGCGAGGGCCGGGCTGGGGGGGCCCGGAGAGGATGCCAGCAGCTTTTGTTTTGGAAGATAAAAAGAATAGGAAACTCCAAGGGAGAAGCCACAAGTGACAGAGCCAAAAGGTTCTGAAGAGGGAAGAGAAAGCACAGCCTCCGAGGGGACACCAATCTGAGGGAGGAGCACCAGCCTCTTTGGGCTCTGGGCTCAGGATGCTGGCCCTGATCGGCAGGCAGGCAGGCAGGCAGGGCAAGGGGACAGTCCATACCCCGGACAAAGCACAGCCTTAAAACAGTCAGGCCAAGGTGAAGCCGGTTTCTGAGCCCCCCTCCCCCCAGCATCTTTGGGTGGTTAAGGCAACCTGGGAGAGGCTGGTGGCATCTCCTGGGCTCCTCTTAAATGCGGTTTCAATGTTTGTGCTACTGCGAGAGATCACACGAGGAGCGAGTTTGTTGCAATGCTTGGGCTGAGCAAGGGATCAATACTCCAAATGAGTTGATTTTCAGAGGTGGTTTGTATATGCCTTGAATTCGATTCACCTTCCAAATACAGTGTATAAACTGAAACATAGATTAACTAAACAGGATGGCTGGCTTTCCAGATACTTTCAGAAATGCTGTGCGTGAACAGCAGCCAACCAACAATTCATCTTTCTATGCAAAATCAATGGCTCGCTGTATTTTTTTAAAATATGACATGAGAAATGCACCTCTCATGATTTAAAACTGAAACTAATTCACCAGGCAATATATTTTCAGCTCTACATCCCTTGAAAAAAGCAGTGGGTGTTAATTTCCTAGCAATCACTATCACACATTGAGGGGCCTTTTCTCTTATACTCTCTATTCATTTGAGCAATTTCGCTAAAACTGTGTGATTTTTTTTTAAAAAAACCACAAATGCAAATAGTTTTTTAAAAAACTTTTGATGTTCTTGTTAGGAGTTGTTGGTTTTATTCTGTTGTACCCTGGGGAGAATCTAGACAGTGGGATGGGAAAAAATGGCAGATAGGTGACCTCATTCGTGGACCACCACAAGCATGAGCCAGTGATGTGCTGCAGCTGCCAAAAAGGCCAATGCAGTTCTGGGCTGCTTCAACAGAGGGACAGCATCAAGATTACAAGAAGTGATTTTGTACAGCTTTGTGCCGCACCAGTAAGACCATAGTAGGAACAGTGCATCCAGTTCTGGCCATCATGACACAGAAAAGATGCAGGGGCCTTAGGGTGCAGAGAAGAGTAAGGAAGAAGATGCCATAAAAGGGTCCAGAGACTAAATTGTATGAACAGTTGAGGGAGCTGTGCATGTCTAACTTACAGGACAGGAGGATTTGGGGGGGGGGGGCATGATAACTGTCTTCCAGGACTTGAAATTGGGGTTGGACTAGAAGACCTCTAAGGCCCCTTCCGTTCATAGGATTCTATGTTTTATTGGTTATAACATCGTTTTCTTCAGCCAGATCAACTTCCCGCCCTGTCGTCCAACAATATATGTATTTTGAATCCCCTCCCCCTTGTTTTCCCAAATGCTCTGGGCACTGTGGGGGCAGCTTCTCTGTCCTCTGCAGCCTCTGACTCAGCTGTTGCTCTGTTGCAGAGTGAACGTAGGGCAGAAGCTGGAAGCCATAGCCATTGTGCTGCAAGAGATCAAGGAGCAGGTGAGCCCTCAGCTGCAAGAGCTGAGAACCGAACTGCAGACGACCTGGCAGACGCTGAAGGAAGAACTGACCAAGGACATGCAGGAGGTCGGAGCCCAGATCCAGCCCTTGGTGAGCAAGCTCCGGGAGAATGTGCGGCAGGATGCGTCCGCATACTTCCAGCAGCTGAGAACCATCTCCCAGGACATCAACCAGATGGCCCAGGAGAAGCTGAGGCCACTAGCCGAGGACTTCCGGGACAAGGTGCGAAGCCATGTGGACGAGTTCCGCAAGGACGCCGCTCCTTACGCCAAGAAGCTGGAGCAGCTGATCCAGGAGAAGGCCAAGGCGCTGGAGCAGAGCGCCGTGACCGAGCTCACCAACCTGCAGACTGAGCTGCAGCAGCAAGTGACCGAAGTGCGGGAGAAATTAGGGCCCATCTGGGAAACCGCCCGGGAGGAGCTGCTCACCCTGCTGCAGAGCGCCAAATCCTTGTTTGTGACCGCCAGAGATGCGGAGCAGTAGCAGCAGCAGCAGAGCTAGAGGCCCTGCATGGGTGCCCCCCACCAAGGGTCCCAGTGACCCATCCTAGCGGCTGAGGAGGCCGGCAATTCCTTTCCAAGACAGCAGGAGGCCAGAACCCTCCCGCACCCCGTCTGCCTACAAGTCTTGTGTCCCCTCCGTAGACTTTTTTCTCCTCTTCTTCTTCTTCTTTTGTGCCAAATAAAAAAACAAAAAACAAAACGGTGATCTCTGTGTCCACTTGCATGATGGGAGCCCCGGGCTCACCCTAAGCTCCTCCATGCCTCTTTGGCAGCTCCCCACATTTAGTCCCAATGGAGCATGGGGGGTGGGGTGACCCTCAGGCTTGGGGCACAGGGTGGCTCCCCGGAAGACGGTCTTCCCCCCTAGGTCGGCCCATGCGTAGCGTTAGGGTGCCAATGTCGGGAGCAAACGGTTGCTTGGAATGCAGCCGCTTTGGGGTTGGTAGGACCCAGGAAAGGTTTTTGGACCAGAGCCAAAGTGCCTGAAGGCAGCCCTGCTTCTCCCTGGGCCCCACGCCAGGTTGGTGTCTTATTGGACTCAGGGGGGGGGGGCTGGGCAGAGCCTTCCCCACTTCCCCCTCCACCAGATGGGCAGCCCACCCGGCCAGGACCCAGCAGGGGCAGGTTTTGGGACACACCTCGGCTCTTGTGCCTATAATCTGCAGATAAGGAGTGGTGGAAGCCCCGCCCCTCACGCCCCTCCGAAATCTGTGCAGGGCTCCTGCTGGTGGAGGAATCCCCATCCATTCGGTGTGCAGAAAGAAAGCCAAGCGTGCAACGTTCCATTAGTTTTAATGAGGAAAATTCCACGGGGGGGGGAGAGAGAAAGAGAAGCCAGGAAAGGGGGGGGTGTTGGGGGGGCAGAAGAGCGGGGGGCGGGGGATTCCTCAGAGGAGCAGGAGTAGGGAGAGCTGACCCTGGGCTCCTGGGTGTGGAATGGGGCTCCAGGCTCATGCTGGATTTCTCTCCAGCAGGTTTGAAACGCGAGTCTTTACTTGTTCAAGAGCATCCCGGGCGCGTTCAATGCCAGCCTCTGCCAATTCCCTGGAGAGAGTTACGGTGGGGTGAGAAGGGGAGGAAAGCGAGTTCAGGGAACAGAATCCCCCGCCCCCCGCGAGAGCCCCTGTTGGGCAGCTGCCAGGATTCAGGGGCCAGAAGCAGAATTTACACGGTCAGCCAGCCGATTGTCCTTGCTGGCCGAAGCAAGGCTTTGTACCAAACGAGCGTCCGGTCAGTCTTGACCAATTGGGGGGCCGCCTGGAGGTGCGGGGACAGGCGCCCGAGTTCTCTGGAAGCCGCGCAGGCAACGCGATCCAGCTCTGCCCTCCGGGGAGTTCACGCCCAGCCCCTCTGGAGGAACCATCGCTCACAGGAGGAGCAGCCCCCGAGGGCCGTGCAGCGCCTGCCTTCTCCTGCTCACCCCCAAAATGCCAGAGACCCCCCCAGACCCACCTCATTTGCTGGTAAATGGGCGATGCTTGGACAGCGGCGATGCGCTCTTGCGCCTTCTGGACGAGGTCCTGGAAACGGGTCCTCAGCGTCTCCTGGCCTTCCTCCGCGCCTGGGGACCAAGGGGCGGAAGCCTGAGGATCTCTCCAGGGAGGGGCAAGGCAAGAGCCCGGCAAGAGCAAGGCGCCTCCCCCGCTCTCGGAGCACCCGGGGCCCCCACTGCCGGGGCCCCAGCTCGCCTCCCTTGCCGGGGCCCCCTCTTACGTGCATCGGTGGCCAGCAGCGCCAACAGCGCCAGCAGCAGCAGAAGCGGGACTCTCATCTTCCCTCGGGGGTCCTGTGCCGGGAAAAGGGGCCGTCACGGGCCTGGAAGGGGCGGCTCTTGGGCCCTGGGCTCCTCTAGGGCGGGGATCTTTCCAGAGAACGGGCAAGCTGGCGGGAGGGGCGCCGGGTTTGGCGCCCTCCAGGGCTTAGCCAGGCGGGGTTTCCAGCGCCCTCCCGCCTCCCCTCAGTCGGAAAGCCTTATGCGGAGGCTCCTCGCCCACCTTTTCTCCAGGAGCTGAAAGCGACGCTTGTCCTTCAACCCGAAACAGCGGCCCTGCGAGGTAGGCTGAGAACGAGAGGGAGCGAGACAGGCTCAGACCCCGCGAGGGAGACGGCCCGCCGCCCGCGAAGTGCGGGGAGCGCCCTGCCGCCTGCCCGCCCCTCCTCACCTTCTGGCTGGGCTTTCCCGAGGAGCTGTCCGGACTGGCGAAGGGGAGGCTGCAGCTCCCCTTTTATACCCTCCTCCCCTCCCCCGCTGCCCACCCCCGGGGCTGCGCGGCCAAAGTTCCGCTGGGCGGGGGGGGGGGCTTTGGGAGGGGCCGGGCCAGGCCAGGTGGGCTTCCATCCCTCCGGTCCCCATTTGCTGTGTTTGCCCTGAGGTCACCTCTGCTGGGGTTGGGAAATTCACCCTCCGGCCCCGCACCCGCCCTTGGCCTGAACCACTGGTCTGGCAGAGCCCCGGGTTGGGCACTGGGGGCCGGGAGGGGACCTCGTCTGCTGCCACCTTTTCTTCTTTGCTGGACGGGGCATCATGGAGCCCAGCAGGGTAGGCCAGCTGGCCTGGCCAGGGAAATGTGATACCAGTGATGGCCGCTGTGAAAGAAATAGGGGCCCCCTTCCCATGCCCGCCTCAGTGGGTCTAGGGCCCCGTTTCCTGCTGCTCCCAGGGCTCCTGATGATTTTCTGGGGGTCTCCTTCCCAAGCAATGCCATGGGTGTGCCTGGGTGGGGGAGGGGAGCGGGGCGCATCTCACAACCTGGAGACCACCATCTCTCCTGCCCTCTCCTGACTTGGGGCTTCACAGCCAGTTGCCAGTCTGTGAAGAGGGTCCCGGGGCTTGTTTGGAGTCTCTTGGGAAGCACTGTGTGTGTTTGTGTGTAGGGGGGCTCAATAAACCTGCCCCTCCAGTCCTTGCTGGGACCAGGCTGGAGTGTTTTGGGGAGACTTTGGAAATCAGGGTACAAAAACAAGGGATCCAAACCCACCCGGCTAGCATACCTCTCTGGGGAGGCTGTCATCTCAGGGGGACGTGGGGGGCTTGGCCCAGATTGGGCTGGGGTTGTCAGTGCAAAATCAGAGCCTCTGCCTGGGGTGGCTTCCCAAAACAAGCCAGAGGGCCCAACTCCATAGGCCTTTCCTGAGACTCTTCCTTTCCACAGGCTCTTTGGGGCTCCCACCCAACCCAGCACCCTCCGGCAACCTGTGGGCCTCTCAGCACCAACAGATATATCTTTGAACCCTGCAGGTTGTTGTTGGCCACTGTCCCTTCCTCCTGCACAAGAGCCCTGCCTCGCCTTGGACTGTGACCGCCAGATCACACATCCAGGCCAGCCAGGGGTCAGTTAAACAAACCATTTCTACACCCCAGGACGAGCCTTCAAGTCCACACAGCGTGCATCTCTCTGCTGCCTGTTTCAGTCCGTGCTCAGAGGCAAGAGCAGAGGGGCACCTTCCCTCTCTAGACCTGATCTGTGTCCCATTCCAAGAAGCACCCACTCGAGACACCACCCCGCTCCCCGCCCAGGTCTGCTTGTCAGATGAGTGCAGACAACTCCCTTGGACCCAGGTGCCAGGAGGCCCAGGCTTTGGCCAGGACCTTCCCCAGGATAACAAGTGGCCAAGAGAAGTGAGGCCGAGAGATGGAGGGTCCAAGGAGTGGGTGGGGGGAGGCTCCCTACTTTTGGAACTGTGGTTGGGAGGAGAGAAAGGAAGCCCAGGGCGGGTCTTGGAAGGCCAGCCTTTGGGAGCCTGCGTGGCCTCTTCTGCCTTCACCCCAAGCTGGACCTGGAGAGCCAATTCTTCCCCATGTTCCATCAGCAGCCCCATTTGGCTGGCAGGGCTGCAGAGCGAAGCTTTTCACCTACTGAAAATGGGCCGGATCAGGGCCCCAAAGGGGTAAAATAGCCGGGCCTCCGGCTCAGGCCATACAACCCCACCTAACCATTTGCCCAAGCGCTTGAAAGGCTCTTGTGTTGGTTGCGGGGGCACCCTGAAGGACACTGTCTCTGCAGGAAGCCTCCACCTGCTTAGAGTCTCCAGGATGGCTGTCATCAGATTGTGTAGTGGGAGCCAGAAGGGTCTTTTGCCAAAGAGAGACAGTGCAGAAGAGGAAGGGTTGTTGGTCTGCATAGGATGCAATACCTTGCCACAATAGCTGGGGAGAGAGAAGGGGTGGGGGAGTAAAAGGAAGAGCTGATGCCCAAAACACCTGCCAGAGGTTGGGCTAAGCTTTGCACCCCTTTTGGCTCTGGTCAGAGTCCAGTCGTGTCGCCCTAGAGCTCCGAGCAGCTTCCCAGGGCAGCCCAGAGTGTGCCCGGCCCTGATTTTCGGGCTCTTCACACCTGAAAAGCTCACTTTGGAAGATGGCGCCTGTCTGTTCTGACCCACAAACTACGTCATGGGCCACCAGAGCCAAGGGGAAGGTGCCAGGGCTGGTTGGATGAGTTCTGTGTTATGTACACAGTCATATGATGAAACTGAAGGGCACCACATTTGAAAAAGGGAAGCAATGCAACTGGCACAAGATCTCACTTCGTGTTCATGTGCGGGATCCCAACAGATGCCAAGCCATCCGATGCCCTGGATGCTGAGCCTGCCAGGGTCCCTTCGGCCACTCCGGGCAGAGGCTGCTTCCTCGGGAGGCTTCCCTAGACCTCCCTGCCTCTGGAGGGAGGAAGCCTTTGGGCCCCGCTCTGACAGGGCGGGGGCCTCGGAATTCCTCCACCGCCTCTGGGTTCCCCCCCACCTATCACTTGCTGGCCAGGGCCCCCAATGGACCTGTGATTCTCTGCATTCTGCCCCTTCCTCTCCCACGGCAGGTGATAGGGCAAGGGGCCACTGGTTTGGCCATGGGGAGTGTGCTTTGGCGTGTTGTACTCTTGGAAGCCTTGAGTGCAGGCAGGGTGACATTCTGGGGGGACTTTTGAGCTCCACGCAGGGTCTAAGCAAAGCCAGCCTAGCAGACCTTGGCCAGGGGCGCCGGGCCCCTCAGCTGCAGCCTGGCTGGGTGTCTGATGTGTCTCTCCAGAGGGACTGCAGGGGGCTCAGGACAGCCTCACAACCCCAGTGGCTAGGCCCCTTTGCTCCTGGGGGGTGGGGGGCAGAGGAGTGTGTGAAAATGGCTCAGAACGTCTGTTCCCATTGAAGACTCCTGGCCTGCCCCTCCTCCTCCCCTCCCATGCAAAAGGGTTTCAGGAGAGAATCCAGTTGAACCTCCTTCTCCTCTACTAGTGGCTCCCATTCTGGACCACTTCATTTACCATTATTATACCATTACATTTATGATCAGCAGCCACCAAAAAAGCTAATGCAATCAAGAGCCAGTGAGGTACTAATACCACTCTACAAAGCCTCAGTAAGGCCACACCTAGAGTACGGCATCCAGTTTTACTCACCACATTATAAAAAAGATGTTGAGTCTCAAATTATAAAATGACAATGTCAACAGCATATAAAGAAAACTTGTGTAAGATGTTTTACAGGTGGCACTTTCCTCCGACAAGAATAGCAAGAATGTTTAAGAACAAATCTGAAAAATGCTGGAAATGTCATCAGATACCCAGCTCGTATTACCATATGTGGTGGACTTGTGAGAATGCTAGAAAATATTGGACTAAAATTCGCATGTGGTTGGAAAAAATGACAAAGAAACAAATAGACTTGAAACCAGAGATCTTCTTATTGGGAATTTTACCTGATATATATAGTAAAGATTTGAAATACCTGATTGTAAATGTATTAACAGCGGCCAGGATTGTATTTGCTAAAAATTGGAAGAATGAGAAAATACCATTACAGGAAGAAATTATTAAGAAAATATTGGAATGTGCTGAGATGAGCAGATTGACATTTTAAATTAGAGAGCAAGAGGATAAACAATTTTATGAAATTTGGGATCTTTTTTATAAATGGCTAGATGATAAAATACGATAATAGAATATTTGGAATGCTAGATAGTAAGAAATATCTTTATTTTGCTATTTTGCTATTATTTTGTTATTTGCTATTATATTTATAAAGGGTTTTTTTTAGGATCGATTTGGTATGATTATATGATTTGTTGAATAATCTGGTTAAAGTATTGTTAGCTCATAAAGCATGAATGATTAAAAGTATAGTCAAAAAATTCTCTCTTTTTTTAGTGATATTAGGATATATAAGTTTGGATTGATAATATGATTTGTTATGTAACATAACTGTAACTGGGACTACAGAATGAATGCACAAAAATGATGAACCAACTGACACACTGGATGTACATACGAGAGTTGAATGTTTTAATGTTTTGTTTGTCTTGTTTGTTTGTAGAAAATTAATAAAATCTTTTTTCAAAAAAAAAAAAAAAAGATGTTGAGACTCTAGAAAAAGTACAGAGAAGAGCAACCAGGATGATTAGGGGACTGGAGGCTAAAACATACAACGAACGGTTGCAGAACCTGGGCCTGGCTAGTCTAGGGAAGAGAAGGACCAGGGGAGACAGGATAGTGGTCTTCCAATATTTGTGGGGCTGCCACAGGGAGGAAGGGGGTCAAGCTATTTTCTAAGGCATCTGAAGGCCAGACGAGGAATAATGGATGGAAACTGAACAAGGAGAGATTTAAACCTGGAAATAAGAAGAAACTTTATGACAGTGAGAACAACCAACCTGTGGAATAGAAGTTGCCTTTGGAAGTTGTGGGAGCTTCATCCCTGGAGGCTTTCAAGAAGAGACTGGACTACCAGAAATGGCTTAGGGTCTCCTGCTTGGGGGGGGGGGATTGGACTAAATGACCTACAAGATCCCTTCCAACTCTGTTCATCTCTTATCTGTTGATCACTACAAGAATCTCGCTCTTTCCTCTCCAGCTCTCCCAACCTTAGACCTGCCCAGGTTGCGCCGTCTTCTCCCTGCTGGCAGAGGCCGGGGCACCGGGCAAGAATTCTGCTGTGGAGCTGCAGATAACCGGCAACCTTGTGGCCATGCAGGCCTCCACGTCACATTCGTGCTAAAGTCCAAGAGCTCAAGGAGGTGTCACCGGCCTGCGTGGATGCAAGATGACACCGTCCCCAGGAATATAAGGATAGAGTGGCTGCCAGGCAGAGCTACAGAAGCCTCTCTGGAGAAGGTGAGCCCTGGCTGCAAACGGGGACCTGCTCTCCGGCCCCTCCGGAGGCCCAGGGGGCCAGGCAAGCTGCATGCTTGGGCTTCTGGGTGGGGGTACTTTTCTTGGGCAAGAGGTGGGCTGGGCTAGGCTGGCGTTGCCTCTGTCCCTCTCTCCTCACTGCAGCTGGAGAGGCCCCCTGGCATTGGCTCTGCCCCCCCTTGGGGAACTGGCTTCCGGCTCCCCTTACCTCAACCTGAGGGAGCCCAAAACCCTTGCTGAGGCGATGGCTGCAGGGCTAGAGCCAACCCCGAGCACTGTCCTGGGGTAAAGGGCTGCCACGAGGAGGGGTCACCACTGCCTCTCCTCCATAGGTCTGTTCCTGACAAGACTTTGGCCGCCATTTCCTGCCAGTTGCCATGTCTCCAAAGGCAGCCGCTTTCCTCCTTGGACTCTTGGTTGCCACCACAGGTATCGGGATTTCCTTACCTCCACCTTTCGATTGCAATCAGCCTGAGTTTCTCTGCCCTTCCTCGGGCTTCCTCTGGCCCGGGTGGTTCTGCTATTCGGCTGCCTCCAGAAGGCAGAGTTGTGTCAAAGGGATCCAGAGATGTTGCCTGGCCGAGATCTGCAGGCGGAGATGGGGAAAAGTGGGGCTTGGGTGGGGGCACCGGAGGCCCTAAACTGCCAGCAGCAGCGGCTCCTTTGATGGAGGGAGCTGGAAAGGGTGCCTGGTCCCTTGAAGAGGCCCGGGTGACCCAGCGAGGTGGCCCTCAGGACTGACCCCTCTCTCCTCATCCCTGCAGGGGCCCAAGACAGCCCCTCTCCCCAGCAGCTGACTGATGTGATCTGGCAGTACTTCACCCAGCTGAGCAGCAACGCCGAGGCAGCCCTGAGGCAGGCCCAGCAGTCGGACATCGGCCAGCAGTTCACGTGAGTTGCCCCTAAAGCCGAGGCTTGAAACCCTTTCAAAGCAGGCAGCAGCTTCGCCTGCCTTAAGATGGGGGAGGCCCACCTGCACAGGTGTAGCTCCCATAGGAGAATCAGGCGAAGAGGGACAAGGCCTGATTTCCCTCCCTCGTTTCTCCCAGGGTCCTGATCCAGGACCACTTCCCGGCCATCAACCCCTACACCGAGGAAATGCAGAAAAAACTGATCCCGTACATCACACAGCTGCACACCCAGATAAGCGAAGAAGGGGAAAAGATAAAGGAGAAACTCAAGGTGGAGCTGGAGCAGCTGCAGATGGACATCGCTCCCTTCGCGGCGGATGTCCAGAACCAGGTGACCACGACTGCCGAGAACCTGAAAACCCAGCTGGTGCCCTACGTCGAGCAGCTGCAAGCCACGACAGACATCCTGGCCACCCAAACTGGCCAGAAACTGGCATCCTTAGTGCAGGAGCTGCAGGCCCAGGTGAAGGAGAATGTGGGTGACCCAGCCACCCTCTCCCCCTACCTCCAGAGGCTCCAGCAGACCGTCAACCAGCAGGTGGAGGACATCAAAGTGCAGCTGGGCCCTTTCCCGGCAGAGCTGAAGGCCAAGGTGGACCAGGCAGTGGGGGAGCTGCACAGGTACCTGTCCCTCTATGCCCAGACCACGCCGGAGCAGCTGAGGCGGCAGCTGGAAGAGCTTTCCTTCCAGGTGGAAAAAAGCGCCGAGGCCTTCCGGGACAAGCTCCAGGGAGAAGCCGAGCAGTTGCGGGGACGGCTGGAGACACTTCTGCAGGGAGACCTGCCGTCCCACCTGGACAGCCTGAAGGGGGACATTGGGCAGCAGATTGAGGAGTTCCGTCAGCAAGTGGGGTCCTACGGGGACAGCTTCAACCATCTGGTGGTGGAAAGGGTGCAGAAGCTGGGCCAGAGGCTGCAGCCCCATGCCAGCGGGGTGGAGGATCACCTGAGCTTCTTGGAGAAGGAAGTCAAGGAGAAGATTGTGGCCTTCGCGGACAGCCTCCAGCAGACCGAAGAACGCCTCCTTCCCACCCTGGAGGAAGAATGAACAAGGGGAGCCCAGCAGCTCTTTCAGGGGACCCTGAGGCTTTGTTGTTTGAAATAAAAGAACTGCTCAGCCACCCTCCAGGCTCTGTCTCCTGTGGGGGAGGGGAGGTTTGGGGGGGCCCTGCAGGGGGGGCAAGAGGGAGGGGGTTCGGGGGAAGGGGCTCTCCACAAGGTTTTATTGATCCTTCAGCTGCACAGGGCTGCCTGTCCCACGCAAAAAGGACTGGGTGGCAAACCATAAAACATCATCTGCAAATACGAGTAGAGGTTTAAAAGCATTTTAAAGAGAAAGCAGCGGCTGAGAGAAACAGCAGACCTAAAAAACCACAGCCTGACAACATAGTAAGCCTTGCGGCAGCAGCCCAGTCTGGGGATGACCAGGCTGCAAGTGACTGTGGGGCAGAGACCTCATCCAGGAAGGTGCGCCAAGGCCCTGCGGGCACCCCAGATCGTGCATGCAGCACCTGCCTGGCACCAAGGATGGCAGTGGCCTTGAACCAGCAGGCCTGCCCAAGGGAGGGGGGGGGCTTTCTCAGCAGGTGGCCCCTTCCCCGGAGCCCCTGGCCACTCCAGCTTCCCACCATGGCCTCTGGGGCCACGTGAAAGACTAGGGCTGCTCTGTAGAGATAGATAGATAGAAGATAGAATTCTTAGAATCATAAAGTACATCACTTCATGATAGTCACGGGGTACAATGGGCAATCAGATTCTACTAGGAAACAGTCAATATAAATCGTAAGGATACAAGTGACAAAGTTACAGTCATACAGTCACAAGTGGGAGGGGATGGGTAACAAGGAGTAATGAGAAGATTAACAGTAATAGTAGTGCAGACTTTGTAATAGTTGGACAGGGTTGAGTGAATTATTTGTTTAGCAGAGGAATGATGTTCGGGGAAAAACTGTTCTTGTGTCTAGTTGTTCTGGTGTGCAGGGCTCTATAGAGTCGTTCTGAGGGTAGGAGTTGAAGCAGTTTAGGTCCTGGATGTGGCGAGTCTGTAGATATTTTCACAGCCTGTATACAGGTCCTCAGTGGAAGGCAGGTTGGTAGTGATTGTTTTTTCTGCAGTCCTAATTATCCTCTGAAGTCTGGGTCTGTCCTGTTGGGTTGCAGAACCAAATCAGACAGTTATGGAGGTGCAGATGACAGGCTCCATCATTCCTCTGTAGAACTGGGCCAGCACCTCCTTGGGCAGTTTGAGCTTTGTGAGTTGGCGCAGAAAGAACATTCTTTGTTGTGCTTTTTTGATGACGTTTTTGATGTTAGGTGTCTACTTTAGGTCATGTGATATAATAGAACCTAGAAAGTCCGTAGATGTTTTCACAGCCCTCTTTTTGATTCAGGGTGCTGCAGGCATGTCCTCCATGGAAGGCGGGTTGGTACTAGCCATGGTTTCTTCTGCAGTCCTAATCCCTCTCTGGAGTCTGGGTCTGTCTTGTTGGGTTGCAGAGCCTGGGTGAGGCCAGATGAGGAACCCCGCGCTCCCTCTCATAGGACGGAGGCCGAGGCGCGCTGGAGGGCGCAGGGGAGAGGAGCCCAGACGCTCCGGGGCCTGAAGGCCGGGGCGCAGGAAGCGCCGTGGCGGGGCCCGGGGAGACCGCGGGCCGCCTTCCTAGATCTCGGGGGAATTGCCCCAATCGAGGCGGGCCGGCCCCTTCCCCGAAGCCCCCGAGGGCAGCGCCAGGAGCAGCGGGGGAGACGCACCAGGGAGGGAAGCAAGAGCGGAGGGGGGAGGCCCGAAGGGGTTGCCTGCCGGCGGGGGCTCTCGACGGAGCCGCTCTCTGGAGCGGCCGGGGTCTCTTGCTTGACTAGAAGACCTGCAAGGCCCCTTCCAAGCCTGTCCTGCATCCCGGGCGACCCCCGCTCAAGCAAGAGACCCCCCACCCTCTCCTTGACGGAGGGAGCGGCGCTCGCGGGCCGCCTCTTGGCGCTCAGGGCCAGGGCGCCAAGGGGAAGGCCGGGCGCCCGGGGGTGACGTCACCGGGCGCCGCCATTCTCCTTCCGCCGGAAGCGGAAGCCGCGCGAGGGCCGCGGGCGGCATGGCGGCGGCGGGAGTCCTGTTCCGCCCGCTGAGCGCCGACGACGAGGAGCAGCTGCCGACCGAGCTGGAGTCTCTGTGCATGGCCTGCTTCCGCCCGGTGAGGACGTGGCGCTGGGCGGGGCCGGGCGGGGCGGGGCAGCGGGGCCGGGGATCCCGGCCGGGGCTCAGCCTCTCCCTCCCCGCAGGGCGCCACGCGGCTCCTGCTGACCCGCATCCCCTTCTTCCGGGAGGTCATCGTCGGCTCCTTCGCCTGCGGCAGCTGCGGCTGGAGCAACGCGGAGATCCAGTCGGCCGGCCGCATCCAGGCGCGCGGGGTCCGCTACGCGCTGGCCGTCCGCAGCCGGCAGGTGAGCGCGCTGGGGGGGGGGGCGCTCCGGACACGCCCCGCCCCCCAAAGGAGGGGGAGGGCCGGTCTCGGGCAGCGGACTGGGGAGTTCGGGAGGCGCGTCTTCCCCTCCGGGGGTCCTGGGGGTGGGGCTGCCCGGGGAGAGCGGCGCGCGGCGGGACCCCTTCCTCAAGAGGAGCCTCTCCTGACCACCCCCCCATCCTCCTCCGCAGGATCTGGACAGGGCGGTGGTGAAGACGGACTGCGCCACCGCTGGAGTCCCGGAGCTCCACTTCGAAATCCCGGCTTTCTCTCAGAAGGGAGGTGCGTGGAGGCCCTGCTGGGACGGGGGGGGGGCGGGGCGGGGCGGGAGGGCGGTGGCATGGGAGAGACCCATTGCGGAGGAGGAGAGGCTCCTTCTGAGAGGGGCGGGGGGGGGGGCTTCATGGAGGTGTCTGTAACTGGGGGCTGTGGTTTCCTTTTGGGCCGAGGAGGGGAGCAAAGGCTCCTTTGCAAGCTGGGCTCCCTTCGGGGAGAAGCTCCTGCCACCTGCGGTGATTTTCCCAGGCCGATTGGAATTGGGGCACAAGGGGAGACAAGGACGTGGGGTTGGGCAAGGGCAAGAATGCCTGCTGTGCCAGTTGCCATCTTTTGGGGGGTAGAAGCTGCAGCTTTCTTTCCAATCACTGGCTTCCCTGAGAGGATCTGGTTGTTCGCAGGATGCCATATTGTTAGTTTGGGGAGTTTTTTTTCATAGTAAGCACAATTATTTTCCTTGTCTGGGTGGAAGAAGTTTGTGATGCATGGAGTAATTGGGGCTGTGTTTCCCCCCTTTCCCTCCCATCAGTTCTTACAACCCTGGAAGGAATCCTGGACAGAGCAATAGCAGGACTGGAGCAGGATCAGCCTGACCGAAGAGTAAGCTACTGGAAGGAATCTGGGAAAAGAGGGGGGCACCTTCCTCACATGGGGCAACATTCTAGCTTGGCATTTGGCTGTGTTAATTGCAGGTGGGCTTCCTGCCATCTGGGCAAAAAAAACAAACTAACCCCAGTGGCTGTCTAGAACAGGGGTCCCCAACCTCTGGTCCATGGACCGGCACCCGTTCGTGACATGCCAGAAACAGAGCTGTGCCAACAAGCTAAGCCACCTCCACAGAATGCAGGCAGCACACACAACCAGGCCCCCTCCAGTCCGTGGAAAAACCTCTATCCATGGAATGGGCCCTGGTGCCCAAAAGGTTGGGGGCCGCTGTTCCAGGCCATCCTGTTCGTGGGTCAATTATTGGGGTTTGAAGGGCCCCTCAGGAAGTGAAACGGGGAGGATGGCCGTCTGCAATTCTGGCAGCTCCACCTGGGAGGAATTGTAAAGAGCTCTGCGGCAGCCTTAAATATTGAAAGTGCTTGTGGGCCTGGGCCGGCTGGGTCTTCCTTTGGTGGGGACAGCATGCAGTCACTTGGTCCAGAAGATGAACTAAGGTAGCCCTGGTGGTTCTGACTGGTGGCTTAAGGTTCTTGCTGCCGAATTGCCTTTCTGGAGGGACAGTTCCAGCTCAGAGCCTAGAAGGGAGGCTGTCCTGTGTCCCTCACTTCCACTGGGGAAGCAAGTCAGGTGTTTCTGCTTTTTTGGGCCATAGAAAGTGGATGCTGATGTGGCAGGAAAGATCGACGAATTCCTCTCTAAGTTGAAAGGCCTGAAAGAAGTGGAGTCAGCTTTCACTTTTGTAAGTTCCCTTGGGGTGCTGAGAGGAGCTTCCGCCTGCAGGCATTGTTAATCCCAGCAAAAGGGTGATTTTGGTGGCCCCTCTTTCCTCCTCCAGATTCTTGACGATCCTTCGGGAAACAGCTTTGTGGAGAACCCTTGTGCCCCACAGAAGGACGATGCCCTAGAGGTCACCCATTACAGGAGGACAGCCCAGCAAGCAGCTCTGCTTGGATTAGAGGTAGCGGGGAGGGCTTGGAAAGGCCTTGCATGTGAGCTCAGTTGCATGCCAAAAGTTTATGGGCCCCCCTGTTTTGTCCCCCCCCTCCCCAGGAAGAGGAGGAGGAGGAGGAGGACCCAGCTGACTCTGCAGAGGATCTGAGGAACGAGGTGAGCGGGCGGTGAAGGGGCTGGCAGTTGGGTGGCTGAGATCCCCTTTGGACCAATCAGGGGGGCTTCTCTTCTACCAGGTCCTGCAGTTCAGCACCAACTGTCCCGAGTGCAATGCTCCGGCCAGCACAAACATGAAGCTGGTGCGTATCCTTTGAGCCTGCGGCGGGCACTGCTCGCCCGCCCTGCTCCTGTGACGGGCGCCCCACTGGGCAGGGCCCTGGCTCCTGGAGGGCAGAAGGAGCTGGCGGGGCTCCTCCAGGGCAATGCGTGGGGCATGGAGCGAGTGAGGCTGAGGAGCCTGCATGGTGGAGTTTCCCTTGACTGCTTCTCCCCAGAGATTCCTCACTTCAAGGAAGTCGTTATCATGGCTACAACCTGCGAGGCCTGTGGGCACAGAACAAACGAGGTTGGTCTTTCCGTCCTGGAAGGCGGCTCCTAAGAGGCTCCTCCCGCCTTGCTGCTTGACATCCTGCCCTTCTTTGCCGCAGGTGAAATCCGGGGGAGGCATCGAACCTTTGGGTACCAAGATGACTCTCCACGTGACGGGCCCTGCAGACATGACAAGGGACGTTCTGAAGGTGACTCCCTTTCCCGTCAGGGCCTTCCTGTAATGGCCACAGCCAGCCTCCCTCTCCCAGGAACAAACGACGCTCTCTTTGTTTGCAGTCAGAAACCTGCGGGGTAGAGATTCCAGAGCTGGAGTTTGAGTTAGGAATGGGTGCTCTGGGGGGAAAATTCACCACTCTGGAAGGGTTGCTGAAGGACATCCAGGCTCTGGTGAGTGGACTTGAGCTTGGGCAGAGCTGCTCCTGCCTTTTGACTTGGGGCATCTGGGGGTGGTGGTGCTGCTGGTCAGAGAGGTGAGGCCTTTGGGAGGTCTGGGAGAGTGGGACTTCAAGGCGTTTCTCTGGCAGGTGGAGAAGAACCCTTTCGGCCTGGGGGACAGCTCTTGCCCTGACAGAGCAGAGAAACTGCGTGTGTTTGGGAGGAAGCTGCAGCAGGTAGGCTGCCTTTGCGTCCCGCCCGTGCTGCCAGGGTCAGCCCCCCTGCTGCAGGCCCATTGCGGGAGGGAGGGTGAGCCTTGCATTTCGCGGGTGAGGTTTTCTGTGGTCAGACAGAGAGCTTTGCCTTTCCTTTTTCTACCAGATTGTAGATGGGCAGATGAAGGCGCATCTTGTTCTGGACGATCCTGCAGGAAACAGTTACCTTCAGGTAAGGCAAATCGGTGCAAATATCATGGGAGGAAGAGGGAAAGGGCCAGCAGGTTTTAAAAGAGGTATTGGGTGTTTGGTTTGAAAGTGCAACGACTTCCTGTTTCCTGGAATGGCTCAGTGAAGGGGACAGCCATAACCAGGTTTATACCTGGCCTCGGGGCTTCCAAGCACCTTCTGTTATGGAATGTCCCTCTGGGCAAGGATGTCTCCCCTTCTCTGGTGAAATTGTTTGGCCTTCATTGTTGAACTGTTGGGTAGTGGCATTCTTCTGGCATTGTTTGGGCACTTTGGCCAGTGTTGGGTTGCGGAAGGCTGACCTTGGTATTTCCAGGGAAGATGCGTGAAGGGGCTGAAGGACACTTTTCATGTTATCTCGTTGTGCATATTTTTAATAATGGTGGAGATGATTCCTAGCATGTTTGATTTTGGCTTTTTATAAACCCCAATCCTGTTCCTAAAAGGAATCCTACCGGATTTGGGCAAAAGACTGCAAACCCCAGGGATTTATTGCATGCATGCAGCTGCCTCATAGGTCTTGTCTTTGCACTTCCAGAATCTCTATGCTCCTGAAGAAGATCCAGAGTTGTGTGTGGAGCGATACGAGCGGCGGTTTGAACAGAACGAGGAGCTGGGCCTGAATGACATGAAAACAGAAGGCTACGAGGCAGAGGTTTCTTCCCCTCCATAGCCAAGCTGGCATGCTGGGGACTGTGTGGAAAGTAATAATAGACTGTCCGGTTTGAAGCTTTTGTCGACCACTTTTCTTTGGCAAAATTGACTCTGCCCGACACATAGTAGGCAGGCTGGCCGGACTCAGCTATTAAAACTGAAGCAGGGACGTTTGTTTCCTTGTCTTAAAGTGGAGCGGAAGGGTTCTGCTGGGAGTCTTGGGTGAAGCGGTGACTTCTGGCTTCCTACTATTTTCCTCTTGAGCCCAGGGGGGGCAACCCTTCTTTCTCTCAAGACTTCGCAAGCTGCCCGTGTACTACTAAGAGCCATGCTGGTAATTGCCTACAATTCCCCTGTAGCCTGCTGGTGTGAGTGATGGATTCAGGGGTTGTAGCAACTGGGAGCCCTACAACACAAGAGGTTGGCAATGTCCTGGCTTGGCCCTGGGCCCATAACAATGTCAATACTGGAATGATAAAAATTATACCTAACCAAGAAAAGCAACCGATCAATAAGCAAAGCCCCCTCTGATGCCAATCTCTAATCCTTCAGAACTCAAGGCCCTGGGGCAAGTATGGGGATTTCACTTGCTTTCTAAGCCCAAGTGAGGTGGTTAGGGCTGGGCAGACCTCTAGCTGGAGAGCATTGTGGGGCTCCCAGAGCGAATCATCCTCCAGGTTGCCTTTCCCCAGCCACTGGGAGGATGTGGGGGAACCCCTCTACTGACTAGCTCATGGCACAAAGGAAAGGAGCGGCTCCATTCAATTTCAAGTCAAGCAACAGGTGTTTGGATCGCTAAAATGCTTCGGACTTCAGGGGCCAACATGATGGGAGGGTTACTGATTCTGGGGGCTTTGCTGCAGGTCTGGCTTGCATTTTTTGCTCCCAGTTTAAGAAGGCGAGGGGCTGTTGGTATTGGCCATAAGGATGGTGTTAGCTTCAGAGCAGGGAAATTGGAACTGGACCCTCTGATTGGAGAGGGGCTAGAAAGCAGGGCCTGGGGAGGGGCAGTCGGAACTGCTTCTTGGGGTCGGCCGGCACTTTGAGAGGCAGACTGAGCTCTGTTGCAGGGGAATATTGCCAACTTACTGGCAGCAACGGGCATAATTAAGCCTGCCCGCCACTCTGGGCAACTATAAATACTATACTATATAAATATGTACTATAAATATAGTATATAAAATCATACATTGCAATGTCCTACCTGCAAGTGAATACTTCAGCTTCAATCATAACAATACAAGAGCGCACAATAGATCCAAACTCAAGGTTAACCGCGCCAGACTTAATGGCAGGGAATACAACTTCAGCCACAGAGTGGTCAATGTCTGGAATCTTTTACCTGACTGGCTTCAAAACCCCCCAAAACCGTAGATGACTATTGACCTCACCCCTTTCCTAAGAGGCCTGTAGGTGCCAACCCTCCCTGTCCTATTGTTTCTTTTTATTTTTCTTATAAGTATCTCGTGTATTCAAAACTATATTTATTCTAATACCTGTCTCTTGTAAGCGATTGACAAATCAAATAAATACTAAAATACTAAAAATACTAAACTTGCAACAATCGAAGAAATTAACATAAAACGAAAGAGCTTCCAGGATGCGGAGGGGGCGCCATGGGCGCCGCCAGGGGGCGCCATTGTGACCCGGAGACGACCACAGAGGGGAGCCTGAGGCTTCGGCTCGACGGCGGCCTTGCTTCCACTTCCGCTTCCTTGTCCCCAGAGAAGATGGCGGCGGCCTCCAGCCTCTCGAAGGCCGAGTACTTGCGGCGGCGCTACCTGGAGGGCAGTGATGCGGAGGCGGGCAAGAAGCGGCGGCGGAAAAAGAGGGCGGCGGGGGGGCGGTGAGTGAACTCGGCCTTGCGAGCCTCCGGTCTTCCTGGGCGTCCCTCGAGGCCGGCGGGCCTGGGATCCCGGTGGGCGAGGAGCCCGGAGGGTCGGTCTCTCTGCGCAGCCCCGGCAGACGGGCCACTTGGCCGCCTCTCTGAAGGGCAGCTGGGTCCCTTTGGAGGGCGCCCCCGGCGGGAGCTCCCCGTGCGCAGGTCGACCGCCCTGCGGGCCTCCCTCGGAGCGTGGCGCGTCGGGGAGCGAGGCTGAGCCGGTGTCGAAGGGGCTCCTTTTCCCGCCCGCAGGATGCGCATCGTGGACGACGATGACGTGAGCTGGAAGAGCAGGCCCGCCGAGGAGCCGGAGGAGGAGGAGGCAGACGAGAGCGACCTGCCCGTGGTGAGTAGCGGGGCGGCCGGAGCCTCGCCTGGCTTTTCCTTGCTGGTGGCCTACAGCGCGGAGGGTTTCGAGGCCTTTTCCGTGGTCAAATGCCAAAGCAAAGCGACCAATCAAGGCAGGAGCCAAGGAGCGGAAACGGTTCGACTGGTTGCCAGATCCAGTCTGCCTCGGACTTCGGGACCAGAGATTTTGCCTTCTCAGCTGGAGCCGATCCTTGGGGAATTGTTGGACTGGTTGTCCCTAAGGAGGATTTTTAGCTGTGCAGGAAAAAACAAAAACAAAACCCTTCTTATCTGTTGTTTCTAGGTGGCTGAATTTATCGATGAACGGCCAGATGAGGTTAAGTGGATGGAAACTTTCCGAGCAAGTAATAAATGGAAGTTACTAGGAGGTGAGCAGTTTGGAGCTTCTCTGAGAGAAGGGTTTCCTTGTGCGTGAGATACTTGAGCTGGATTTACTGCATGCATCCTCTCCCTAAGCCAGACTCTGTGCTCAGGTAGTGCTGGCTGAAAAGGCACTGAAAGTCCTGGAACAGAATGATAAACATGACTGAATGTTTAGTTCTTGTACATCTGAAGAAAGGAAATTATGTGCTTGTAGAATTAATTCGCCACACCCAGCCTTGTATGAGGAATTTAGCACAATGTCTTGTTTGCTTCTCTAATAAAATGCTGTTTGTTGAAAACAGGATTTTTCCTCTGTGGGGTATTTAGAAGACCCAAAAGTGGGAAAGTAGATATTGTCTAAGTTCTACATTTTACTTTCCTTTGAAAAATAAAAACATTAAAAATGAAATGTCATTTCATCCTGGAAATCAGCTTTCTTCAGAAACAAATTTGGCGCCCTCCAGATCTCCAGGGCTTTCCTTGCTCTTTAGGAATTCGACAAGTTGTAATTTCTATATTTTGTGAAACAGCCATACGGAGAGAGAGATTTGTGGATGTTAGGGATGCATTGTGTATTAAGAAGGCTTTATGTTTTCTTTTTTTAAAGACCAGGATGAAGAGCCACAGATATTTGGATGTTCTGCGACAACCACATCTATAAGCAGGTGAGATGTAGGAACATTAATTCTGGCTATATTGCTTGTAATTAAACAAGGAGAACATTTGTAGCTCAGGGTTGACATTTTATTTCTTGGAGAGTTTTACAATATTTTGGAGTAAACCTTTACCACGTTAATTGCATTGATCGCTGATTGGAGACTTCTTCACTTTGTGCAGAAGCAGTTACTTCAGACAGTTTGTGGGTGGAATAAATGGGAGCAGCACTTTTTTAAATACACAACTGCTGAATTTCCACACTATCCAATCCATTGATTCAGTGAAGTTTTCAAAACAAAAATCCACTGGGAATGAGCTTTCTATTTCCAGTGCTTTATTTAATTTATTTTAAAATTATTTAATTGTATTATTTGTACTTGTTTTCAGGATTTCTTTGGAAGGTATTTAGTAGGAGATGCCAAGCAACGTTCATCAGTAGTTGGACTGTTTTCTATTAAGAATTTGGATCTCTGCACTGGGCATGTTTTGAGTTCTCAGAACTCATGGCCCTGTCTACTTTTAATTTTGTGGTTCTAGGGATTTTGGCTTAGGATGAAAAATTTGTGTTGCTTGATGTTATATGCTACTGCCAGAGTGCTGAATAAGCCAGAGAATTCTTGAATCAGAAGAATTTTCCCCCGAAGTTCTTGTTCAGTACCTGGGCAAGGACCAAAAATACATAAAGCTTATCTTGCAACACAATGCTAATTGAAACTCGGTATATTTGTTTGAAACTTAAATTGTTGCTTCTGTTATCTTACTCAGTTCAGAAACCTCCAGAACAAACAAACAAAAGCATTTGTTGGACCAGTCCCTACCTAGGAGGAACCGTCATGCCCAGCTTGATCTGTCCCCTCAAAGGGAGCCTTCAGCAGGAGGCACAAATCGTGTCAAAGGCTCGAGTGGAAGCCAACGTGAATTCTTCTCAGGGGAATGCTCAGCCGGCCAGAAGTATAAGGCGGCTGCGGAGGCTGCTGTGTCTCTGCCTTTCAAGAAAGCATCTCATGCTGAGGGAGACTTGCTGCCACCCAGAAGTGAGTAGCCCTGTGCTAAAGTACCTCCCCTAGTTTTGGGTGTGAGTTGTCCAAACCCCTCAGGGATACCTTGGCAACTATCAGCTGTCCTTGGTGATGCATTCTGAAAACGCCTCTTTTTCTTCATGGATTTTTCAGGCAACCTGCAGCCCCAGCCAACAGCAGCATCAGCAAGGAAGCGGAAGAGACATGATTCGGAATGCAGTTCTGGGTCTTCTCCGACAAGGAGGAGAGCTCAAGCCACCTCAGATTCGGACCTTTCGCCACCACGGGCCACTAGCCAGCCAGGCACACAGCAACCAAATTCTCCTTCTGATCTCTCCCCCCCCAGAAGGAATCGGCACAAATCTTCAGATTCGGACTTATCTCCTCCTCAAAGAGGAGCAGGCCGCAAGTCCAGGAGCCCCTCTAGGGTCCTGCCACGTCATCAGACCATGGAGTCCAACGGGAACAGCCAGAGGGTGAGGCTTTGGCTTCCAGCAAGGACCTGAGATGTGCTGTGGTGCCCAGTTGTGGGGAGGAAGCCTTGCTCCAGCTGAGGCTGCCAGGAGGCTGTTCCGTGAATGATTTATGGGACATGCCTCTCACGCTGATTCCACCTTGTGTGTCCCTCAGATGCTGTCAGGGGGCAAAGCTGGCTTGGTATCAGCTGATCTGTTGAGAAGAGAGCAGCAGGAACGTAAGAAGACTGGCAGGAGCAACAATAGCAAACATCTGGAGGGTGAGAAGCTTCTTTCTTGAGATTCTCTGGGGAATCAAGCGTTGCCATTCAGCTCTGTTTCTACCCTCTTCCCTGCCGCAGTTTTGCTGTGACTGCAAGAATCTGGAATAGTGGAAGGAAAAGAGAGCTCCACCTGGGAGCATCCTTACCTGTGTGGCTGCTTTTGAACGCTCTCATATATCCGTTTCCCCTTCAGATGAATCTCGGCATGCGAAGACAGTTTTCCGGGATGAGATGGGCCGGAAGAGGGACCTGAGGCAGGAGCGGCTGGAGCAGCGCAAGAGAGCAGAGGAGAAATCTGAGCGAGACGAGCAGTACGCCAAGTGGGGAAAGGGGTGAGTTGGCAGCCCTGGGAAAAGGGCCCGGGGGCTTTCACAGCTAGGGTGGGTTTCCGGCAGGAATCTCTAAGGGTTTTTTGACAAGGATCTGCCCCTGAACTGTCTTTGGATGGGAGGCTGAGGTGGAACTTGAGGCTCCCTGTGTGTCAGTATGCTCTCTTGCTAACGTTGAGGCTCACAACTATGTTGTGTAGTGGTATTGAGAGTGGTGGCATTCTGTGTTTCCTGCCACCTCATGACGTGAGCCCTGTGTCTTTTCCAGCCTGGCACAGAGCAGGCAGCAGCAGCAAAACGTGGACGATGCCGTGAAGGAGATGCAGAAGCCGCTGGCGAGGTACATCGATGACCAGGACTTGGATCAGATGCTACGGGAGCAGGAGCGAGAAGGAGACCCCATGGCCAACTTCATGAGGAAGAAGAAGGCAGCAGCTAAGGAGAGGCAAGGCGCCAAAGGTCAGCAGCCTCCTCAGCCTGGCAACTGCGGGGAGAAATGGTCAAAAGGAGCAGCCAGCATAGAAAGGTTGCAGGGAAGAAGGTCTGGCCTTCTGGTGGGAAATCGCCCCCCAATTGGTTGCATTTCACTTTCCAGAGAATTGCCGGTTGACATCCGAGAGAGGCGAATGCAGATAAAGGCATTTGCTAATGTAATCACATTTTTTTGCTTCCTGGTTGGTTTTTGTAGCTTAGTGCACTGATGGTACCTGCCTCTTGCCCAGGCATGTAGTACCATCAGTAAACCATCTCTAATACTTCCCTGTATCTTGGGTCTGTGTTGTTAACGTGCCTGATTTCTTGTAAGGGAAAAAGAAAGGAAGAATGAGCCTCCATGGTTTGTTTGTTTCCTTTTCCTCCAGAAAAGCCAAAATATAATGGGCCAGCACCCCCACTGAACAGGTTTAACATCTGGCCAGGCTATCGCTGGGATGGAGTAGACAGGTAAGTCGTTCTCTCTGACAGAACGAGGATCCCTCAGTTCTGTGCCCCAAAGACCAGTAAGAAGGTTCCAGGCCTCTGCTTGCAGGGTTGACCCATGGCTGCAGGTTTTCTTCTTCTTAAGGTACAGCCTTGCCCTAGCCTCAATCCTAACCCTGGAGGCTGTATATAAACAGGGAGTAAATCCTTCACTCACGGGGCCCTGGTGATGTTATCCAGTTGGGTAATAAAATGTCTGCGAGCAAACCACCAGCTGCACAGAACACCAAAGACTCCACGATGCAACCTCACATTCTTCCTTTTGCCTTTTCTCCAGGAACCTGAGAGGCAGCAGGGTTTCTATGCAGCTTTAGGGGGGCCTCTCTTGATGGGAGTTGCCTTCCCTCCCCCCCACCTAGGGGGTGCTGAGGCTGTCATACAAGCCAATTTCCCCCCCCCCCCCAAAAAACCTGCCTCGTCCCGTCTGGCAGCTGTTACTATTTTTTGCTTCTGCAGGTCCAACGGTTTTGAGAAGAAGCGCTTTGCCAGAATAGCAAGTAAAAAAGCAACCCAGGAACTCGCGTACAAGTGGAGTGTGGAGGACATGTGAGCACCAGGGCCAGGCCGGGACACAAGACATTCAAAGGCCCCTCGGAAGCGGGATGCTTCCTCCTACCAGAGTTCACCTCCTAGAACCTGCAGGAGAGTCTCTGCCCAGCACGGCTTCATAGGAGCCCTGGAATGCGGAGGGTCTTGGAAGGAGCCCCGAGAGCTGTTGGGATGGAGACCCCCCGTCTGTTGGTCCAGCTGGAAGGCAGAACTCGCAGGGCAGTGGAAGAGGCTGTGGCTGGCCGTGCCTCTTGTCCCAGAGGTGTTTGGGGGAGAAAAGATCTACGGCTCTGCGTCTCCCTCACAACACGTTGGGTTGTGGGGCTTTCGCCCTTTCGGTCTCTTGTGAACTTGCAGGGCATCCCTGGAGCGGCAGGGTGTGTGTGTGTGTGTGGGGGGGTCTGTTCCCCTTAAAGGACTTGCTGGCATGGTGGCCGAACCAGAAGAGGCTGATTGGAAAATCTCTTCTTGCTGCTTCTGCGGCGTCATTCCGGAGGCTGCTCTGCGATCCCTGCAAGCGGCAGAGAAGGGCAGAGGGCTTCGTTAGGGAAAGCTGCAGCGGTGGAGCTCCGGGACTCTTCCCAGATGTTCAGTACTTGCTGCCATTGAAGCAGACAGTTTGTAAATAGCAGGTTTCTCTTTTCCTAACTCTGCGCCTGGGTTTGTTTTTGAAACTTGTTACTTCTGAGCCATTGAACGTTGGGGGAGCATTGTCCCTGTGTCCCAAGGCTGTGTATGTGGGGGCGATCTCCCATCCATGGCTGCTGGGAAGGGGAGGGCTGCAGGGCAAGGGGGCTTGTCTCCAGCTGCTGCTGAGGCAGCGGCACCATTTGGGGAATGGGCCAGGAACGTGGGTCCCCTCGGATCAGCCGCAGGACTGGGAGCTTCTGTCCTTGCCTGTCGTGGCCAGCCTGAGCAAGCGAATCAAGAGGCAAATGAGGCAGAGGGGAAAATGGGCAATAATTGGACCAGTTACACGCTATTGCAAACGGCCTTTGGGTATGATTTGTCTGCAGAGCATCAGTGTTTGTGTGTGTGTGTGTGGGGGGGGGGATTTGGGGGGGTCTGGTGCAGCCGGCTTTGCCATTCCTTAATACAGTTTAATTAGGGGTTGGAGAAAAAGTGGCAGGCAGGATGGGAGAGGGCAGCCTTGCGCCTACTTACCTGGGGATTCAAGGGAAGGGCTGGGAAAGTGGGAAGACCCAGAAGGGGGTCCTTGGCCTAGCTCCCCCCCCGCCCCCCTCCACTTCCATCGTTTGGCTGTTTTATAGTTTGGACAGGAAGCTGGACGCTGGTGCTGAAATAAGCTTAAACCGGGTAATAAGCTTACGTGGCACATCGTGCATGTCGAGGACAAGCAATTAAGCCTTGCACATCATAATGAGATTTTTGTTGATGAGCTCCTGGGTGATGTGTTTAGCTAGGATTTAGGGCTTAGCTTTAGGTGTGCTCAGTAGCCCCCCCTCCCCAATCTTCACACACCCCCGGCAGAAACATGCCGGACAGGTTGAAGGAGAGGTGGATGCAGAGTCGGGTCAGGGTTGGTTCCCCCGCCTGCCTGGCTGTGACCAGCTCTCGCCCCGGGGGGGAAGACAACGAGAGGAAGTTGCTGCTCCTCGGATTGGCACCAGGCATTGGAGCCTGGAAGCCATCCGTAAAGGAAAAGCTGGAGGTGAACTGCAATTCTCAGCCTCCCATGTTGCCTGTGCAATGCATCCTGGGAGCTGGAGGATGCCTGGGCAAGGGAGGCAGATGCTCCTGCAGCGCCCATGGCCATAGCCCTGGGGCTGTCCTGGAGGAGGCAGATGGGCCAGTTCCTCTCCCTGGCCTTTGCCCTACACCTGCGGGGCAGGACCCCGGCTTCCCTGCCCTGTCCTGGGTGGCAGGGTCTCCTGTCCCTCCGCTCAGAGGGAGCTGCCAGCTGGGGCTCCCATTAGCCTCCCTGCTGC
Source organism: Hydrophis major (assembly GCA_033807585.1). Lineage (NCBI taxonomy): Eukaryota > Metazoa > Chordata > Lepidosauria > Squamata > Elapidae > Hydrophis > Hydrophis major. Next base: position 41,738,856 of record CM066334.1, on the reverse strand, counting down.
TTTCTGTTCCTTGCTTTAACGGTAGGGTCTCAGGCGGGAGGAATTACTAGGCCCCCTGTAGAACAGCCACATCTGGAGGGAAGGGCTTTAAAAACGCCACGTGGCAAAATGAATCTTTTTGGTTTTCCCTTTGCATCGAATGAGATGATGGGAGTTGTTGCCATTTCGATTTAGACATTTGGATTAAATTGGCAGTGGGCGGATTCAAATTAAGCCTCAGATGCCCGGATGCCCTTTCCGTTAGGAGGTGAAGCACCCTGGGGAAATCCCTCCCCCCTCGTATAAAAGGCAGCTCGGAGTTTGGCACAGGGGACTCCCTCCCCTCTTTTCTGGGCTGCTGGCTAAACATGACTCATCCGGTGGGCCAAGGTTGGTTGGGGGGATGGGGGGGGGGCGGGGGGGGAGCGAGATCTCCGTAACCAGCTCAGTCATGGTCCCAGAGGGCTGCAGTTCATGAAGCGACCATCAGGTGGCAACAGCAAGCCGGAGTCCGGGGCCCAGGTTCCCCTTTAGTTCCTCCAGGTGTTCCCTGGTGCCAGGCGGCAGGTGGTGAGGTTCCCTCCAGCAGGAGAAGGCCTCCCTGCTACACCTGAGGCGGTGCATTGCAAAACCCTTTTCCTCCTGCAAGGCTGACTTTCCTTGCTCCACCTGCTACTACACGGTTTCTCTGCGGAAAACATCCGGTCAGGAGAAAAAAAGGTGGTTTATACTGAACCCGAGTGGCTGCCTTATGCTGGCCATCTTCTCCCTTTTCCTTCCCCCGTTTCTGCCTTTCCCAGCGGTGTCTCTAGCTCCCTCCTCCCACAAGGAATCTTGGAAAGCTTTGGAGAGAATAAAAGTGTTTAGTTAGGCCTGGAACTTAAGATATGTTGTAGCCCCTCCTGTTTCATCTTCCGATGCTGTAAGGGAGCAACAGAGAAGATGCACCAGACAGGAATGAGCAGACCCTCATGAAGAAAGAGTCTTACGTGCAGAGGGGGGGCCCTGCGTGTCCAGCCCGGGGGGGGGGGCGTCCTGCTGCTCCCTGCAATCCTTTTAAACAAAGAGGCTTTAATATTTAGAAGTATCACACTCCCGGTGAATAATGAGAAGAAAAGAAAGGGAAAGAAAGCCCCCAGCTGGCCTCAAGGAGCTGAGGAGAGGGGTGGGGCATTGATGGAGTGCTGCCTTTTCAATTGCAGGCACCTCTGATAATGAAGTGCTAATAACCTGGATGGGAGTTCCTTCTCCTGCCATCTCGTCTCAGGGTTAAAGACATCGCTGGCAAAGGAGGGGGCAGGGGAGAGGAAGATCCACAGAGCTACACCTGAGATGAGAAACAAGGCAAACCAACCCTGCAGGGCCTTTTGCCAGCCTGTCTCCCTGCTTTCAGTCTCTTTCCCAGCTCTGCGTCCCTCTGCATCGCTCCCTCCGCAAGAAGCTTCTGGCCTCTCGGGAGCCAAGGAATAGGAAAGCTTCGGAGGTGGAGAAGGGGCCACCAAAGAAAAGATTTTGCGGCCATCCACGCAGCTCCCCCTCCAGAAACTTCCAACCACCAGAAGGGGAGGCCCATTGCTCCTCCAGCTGGACCCACCCTTTGCGCTGTCTGTCCTTGGGCCATGTGGGTCGCTTCCTAAGTGACCCGGCCGCATTTCATCTGGTTGTTGCAGGGACATTGCCCTCCTTTCCTTTCCAAATTGGCCATTCCCAGCTGGGAGGAAGGATGGGGTTTCTGTGTGGACCGACAATTGTTTGCTCATCCCAAGGGGGCCTTCCCATTTTCTTGTAGTGGGTGATGTCTTTGGGGCTTTCTGTTCCTTCCCTGCCTCCCCACCTTTGTGTGTGTGTGTGTGTGTGTAAATGAATGTGTGTTCTACAAGCAGCCAACATTCTGTGGTGTCACCAACTGGTTTAGCTTCCCTTCATTCCAGGTCATTTCCGAACACTTTTCTCCCACTGCTCACCCTTCTTAGCTCCCTGTCTGTCGGTCTTGGCTCCTGCTCTGTAAAGATTCTCTTCCACGTTTGCCCCGAGACTCTGCTTCTTCCCTCTGAAAGGCTGGTGGCCTCATGGAATCCCTGCCTGCCTCCTTGCTGATGCTCCTGTCAGTCTGTGAGACAGAGAGGGCCTGCCGATGCTTTGTGATGATTTCCTCTTCAATCACACTTTCCACCCTTTACCCTGAACAAGTGTTAAGCTAAATAAATCCCCATTTCGGTTCATTAAGACCTTTTAGCTGTCTACCATCTGGGAAGTGGACTGGTTTGGCTTGCCTTTCTTCCCTCTGCCATTAATTCTGTTCTAGCTCCAAGCAGGCGGGCTGATGACCACCGCCCCCTTCCCCCTGGCTGGCCAGAGAGTGTCCTCTACACCCCACCGCTCCCTTTGCTCCTGCCGGATGCTCTGCAAGGCTGGCTTTCTTTGGTTTGCCCTGCTTAAATTTTTAAGACAAACAGTCATGTAATGCATCGCCTAATGAAACTGTTTAGAGTAATTAATTATGCATCAGCCTTGTTTGCATGCCTGCTGCAGTTCTCTTTGCCTCAGCCGAGGCTCCAATCCGTCAAAGGCTAACTGGGAGATAAATAATGAAATCACAAAGCCGCCAGGGTGGAAACCAACACTCCCTAGGGAAAGGCAAGTAGGGAAGAGGTCACCTTTAGCAGCCGCATCTCGGCTTCCAACCCAGCTTTCTAAAGGGTCTGAACCGTCAGGGGTTTCCCTTCTGGCACCCCCCTTCTCCTTACAGCCCCTCTGGAGAGAGGCTGTTGAAAATGTGGGGATCCTACTGTGGTTCCTGCCCCCCAAGACCCCTGACCTGTAGCCTCCAGAGCAACCTGAGCCCCCACCCCCCAGCTTGGCCCTCCTTGCCTCCACTGCAGCGGTGGGGCCAGGATCAGCCTCCCCCTGCTGTGGGTGGGCAGGAAAGAGGCCACAGTAAAAGGAGCCACCCCCTGCTTAGGTGGGGAGCACCATGACCGGCCTACGTGGCCTGGAAGCACCAGAAAAGCTGCTGCCTCTCCATTTGGGGCAGAAGATCCCACCTGGGCCTCCTGGGTGAATTTTGGGGGTGTAGGGGAATGGTGTGGCCCATTGCTACTTGTGGCGATTTATCATGGTATGTGCACACCAGTCATGCAGGGAAGGTGATGATTTACATTTGGAGAAGGGAGAAATACAGAGGGGGAACCATTGGGCATCGGTTGGGGAAGAGTCCCTTCTTGCCTGGTTGCTGAGGAGCCCCCCTCTCTCAGGGACCCCTCTGGGCCCGGATTCGCTGCTGTTCCCCAAGCAGTAGAGGTCCCCTCTGGCCACGTGCGTGGAAGGTGCCACGGGGTGGCTGTGAGCCACTTCAGGCCTCAGCTGTCACCCTTCCTGCTCGAGGCCCATTCATACACGCGAGGAATGGAATTCAATAAAACTCATTAGCCTAACGCTGGACAGATAAGGCGCGTGCTGAGATTGTGCTGTTTCCGGCACACACAGCTGCTCCGAGGCTCTGCCACAGCCGGATAATGGCTTCAAAGCCAGCACAGGCTGCGTTGATGCATGGACAATGGAAGAGCTGAGACCCAGCAGACGGGGGGATTGGATGAAGGGGCCAGAGGGATGTTCCTCTCCCCCTCCGTGAAGACCTCATCCAGATAAATGGAGCTGGGCTGGCCAGGTGGAGCTGACCAGAACCCACCCTTGGCAGTGGGATGGTTGGCAAGCCCCCTTTCTAAGTCAGCCTGTTTCTTGTCACGAGGCGCTTGTGTGGGAAGATTGATGGGGCTCACTTAAGTTCCTCCGGCGCATTGCCCTGCAGCCAAACAATGACTTGGTCAGGTGTGTCCTGCCACTCTCTGGAACACCCAGCCATCTTGACTGTGAAAGATGGACAGCAAGAAGTTAGCCAAGTGGACGCTTCTCCAGAATGAAATTCATGAAACTTCAGGGAGGCTCTGAAACTCAACCCTGAAATTATTTAGGTCTTCCTCCTCTGGGCTTCCTGCCCTAAGAGAGGCCACTGATTTTGGTCTTGCGTGCCTCCTTGGACTTGCCCCCCAGGTCATCAGGCTTCACAGCCACCATGTTGGAAATTGATCTGTCTTATGGACAACTTTTCATAGCTTTGGATCAAGGCTGACTAAGTTTAACCGGGGGGTGGGGAGAGAGAGAGAGAGAGATGCCTTCACTTCGCAGGGCGCAGAGGCAACTCCTCAAAGGATCATCTGGAAGCCCCTTTGGGCTCTGGATGTTGCGGTGCTTCCGTGGTCACCAGGTTGGAAGGTGGGTTTGGACCAGAGGAGAGTCAGTCTAAGGAGACAGCTGAGGCAGGAAGAGTGGCCCATGTCATACGACTAGTAAATAAACACAAAGCCTCTTGATTTGTGTTATCAAAGTTTATCTTTCCTTTTAACCGCTTTCTAAATTGGTGGCACTGGAGCAAAGAAACCCAATCTGAGCTTCAAGCAGGCCTGTAATAACCTTGGCTAATAAGAATATGATGTGGGGTTAGGCTGAGAAAAAAAACACATTTCTCATTAGCTCTTCGATTAATTACTCTCTGCACTTTCCCAGCGGGACCCCTTCAGAATGGCCTCGCCCTGAGATGTGAAGAGGAGGCTGATCTTCCCTGAATCATTTCCCTCCATGAAGGTTCCATCAGTCCCTTGTCAGCCAGAGGCTCCGGTTCTTTTCCTGCAGCTGTTCTGGCTCTGAATGGAGAAGGGTGGAGGGCCCGCCCACCCCAAAAGGCACCTCCGAGGCTGTCGGCAGAGTTTTTATGGCTTCTCGGTTGGCAGGCAAGGTCTTCCGGGATCAAGGACCAGGCAGGATGGAGGCCACCAGGCTGGTCAGCTTCCAGAACTCTTTGCTGCAAAGCCCGAGGAGCATCTGAGGCGCGTCTAGAAGCTGCTCAAACTTCTGCTCCGTTTAGTGCAACTGCAGCTCTTTGGAGCTTCCTGTGCCATGTCCCCCCCCCCCCCCCCCAAATGGTGATTGCCACCCCAGTTCCATTCAGCAGCTTCATTCTAGACGGGGGATCTCCAGCTGCGGCAAAGGTGAGAGATCTGAGCTGGGCCTCCGTGGGCTTCTTCAACAGGGCTTGTCTGAAGCAGCCATTATGGGCATTTTAGTCCTCTGGATGTTTTCCTCTCTGCTACGAAGCAAGACTGACACCTGGTGGCCAGTGAAGGGAGAGCAACATTTTCCTCCTCTCCTTCAGCCAAGCGGAGAGTCGGAGTGGGCAGCTGGAATCCCTGAATCCCAGACAGGTGGGAGGGACCAGGTTGGGGGTGGAGCAGAAAGTTGGGCCTTTCTTCCACATCTGACCAACTCCTGGTGCTGTGGATGAGAAGTTGCCGGTCAGCTGGAAATGGGCCAGTTCATGGAATTGACTCCTCCAGCCCCTCTGGGGAAGTAAAGACTGCCAGATGTGACCAGATGTGGAAACCAGGCTGAAAAGTCACAATAAATGGATTTGCTGGAACAAAGCGCCACTTGCCTCTGGGGCTGATAGACGGCCATGACTGGGAACTCGCCAGCCCCCTTGAGGAGACAGCAATTGAGGGCCTGAGAATGGCACGAGGGTCATTTTTCGCATCTCAGTGCCTCAATACTTTTTTGTTACAATTCTTTGCCAGTGACTCTGCTTATTGTTTTCTTCCGGGAGTCCCAGCCCTGCATCGCATCTCTCTTTAACCTCTGAGTCTGCCTGCCGCCCCTGTTCTACCTTTCGCTTTGCCTGCAACCCTCCCAGCCTCCAAAGTTGCATGTGTGGTGACCTGTCACCCTTGCAAAGTTGTTGATGTTGATATGTTGGCTGTGCGGTCAAAGGGACGGAGTGGAAGGGAAAAAAGGGGGACTGCAGGGGGTCAAAGAGCTACATGGACTTGGGCGGCCTAAGGGCTTCCTGTGCTGGGTGAAGTTCTTGGGGCCGAGAGCAATCTCTGCCATGGGCAAAGCGGTCACTTTCCAGGTTCACGAACCTTTGGGCATTTGTGCAGCACTGAGGAGCCAGCTGCCCTCTGCCACCGCCTAGTGAAACGGCAGCCTGATCCCTGCGGCCGTTTTTGGAGTGGTTCCTTAGGGGCTAATTTCATGGGGATTTTGCTGCCCTCAGCTGCTTCCCTTTGTGGGGCTGCTTGGGCAGCTTGTCAGAAGCCCACCCTTGCTATATGCAGCAGCCCCATGGAAAGGTAGTTCTGCCACCCTTTGCATCTGCAAGGATGCAAAGAGGCCGGCGGTTGTGTCTCTGGAGCACTTTGGCCTCTTGGCTGCTTTCACCAGCATCACAACGATGCTCCTCCATCCCACCCCCCATCTGCTGCTTTCAGCCTCTGCTTAAGATTTTGGTCCCTTTTGATGTCCTCTGATGGGGTCAGTAGCATCACAGGAGGCTGCAGCGAAAGTCTCTCTGGTTAAATGGATAAATGAGGCTTCCTTGCAGGCATCTCCACTGCTCCCAGTTATCTGTGTGGCCCACAAGCGACTGTGGGCTTGGCAAAAGGAGCAGGGTGAGGGGAGAGGCAGGAATTCTCCACCATGCTGGAGCTGATGTGGGGTCCACAAGCCCACCAGAGTAGGAGGACAGCAAGGATGTGGCTGCTTTTATCGATCTCTTTTTTCAAGAAGCAAAACAGACTCCCAAAGGCTGGCTGGAATGGAGAGGAGTGCCAGGTGAGCCCTTCAGAGCCCCTCAATGCCTGAGAATGGAGAGTCCCTTTGCCTTCTCAGAGGCCTGCTGCAAAGGCAGCCCCAGGAATGCATTTCCCCCCCTTTCCTGGAGAGGCCCAGTGAAGCCCCCCCCCTTGAAGGAAAAGGCCTGGGTGGAGGAGGGGGAGGCAGTTGGCAGCTGGGACACTCCTGCTGGGCTTGGCTGCCTCTACCTCTGTCTGTGGTGCTGAAATCAGGAGCGATGGCTGAGTTTCGGCTTCCACCCTGCTGCTTGGATCAAAGCAGACACTTTAATCTATGTAGCAACAACTCGAGGATTAAAAAGTTGCTGGCAAATCAGAGCCTCAAATTGGTGCGAGAGAGTGCTTGTCAGTTGACAAATCATCTTATAAAGGAAGTGCTGCATGGCCTCGGTTGGCAGGTCGCTTCTCTGCCTCGTTCCAGGCAAGGTTTGCCATCATTTTCCCCAATTGCACCCATTCATAAGCAATTTCATATTGAGCTGCTAAGATCCCCCAGCAGGGAGTCATAGCAGGAGGTGAGCAAATGCTCCTTTCAGCCACCTCCACATCCCTCCGTCTCTTGCAGTTTGTTCCCTCTTGAGCTGAAGCCCCAGTGATAGGCCTTCCAATCAGCGCTCGCCAGCTCTTTGGTTGTCTGGGGTTCTTTTTTTGGGGGGGGGGGAGAGAGAGTTGCTTTTTTTTTTTTTGGCTGTTTGCAATACATTCCCTCTCTTCTTGGTTTGCAAAGGAAAGACTTGTAACCCATTATGTTCCTGGGTGTTCCCTGGGTGTGTTTGGGAAGGAATACGCTGTGAAGGCCTAGCAAGAGAACGCCAGTCCTCCCAACAACTGAGTCCATTGTGTCAAGATCAGTGGGCATCCAAGATGATGAAAAGGGTTGGCAGAACCCATGGTTACTCCCTCAATGGCTGCCTGACAAGTCCATTGTTGGTCCTGGCCACAGAATGGCTCCATGGGGCCAGCTGGTGGAGGAACAGCTTCTTAGGAGAAATGGGGACCCCAGAAGCTCAAGGCAGACGACTGTCCTGTCACTTTCCATTTTGTCCCCAAAACAAGTGGCCTTTAGTTGAGTGGTACTAACAGCCATCCAGTAACTGCATTCACATGCAATATTGGTTAAGAATGTGTGAATGCAGCTGCAGGACTTGGGAAAAAAAAACTTGGTTCAGTTTAATCCTTTGAATTTGGCCCATTTAGTTAGTTTTCAGTTTAGTGAGTGGGGTGAACTCAAAAAACTGGTTGAGCTTCCATGGCTGAGAGGAATCCTGGAGTTGCCAAGGCCTCCCAATTTTTCTTCCATTTTTCTTCCTTTTTTTCAGCATTTAAGTAGCAAGAGGAAACATGTTTTTAACGCCAGAACATTTGGTTTTTAACTATCTCTATATACTAATGAATATATTTTATAATTGCTGTTTTAAGCATGGCAATTTAATTGCACAGTTCTGTATAACTTTGCAAACTGCCTGGCAGGATATAAACATTTGAGTTAAATAAGTAGGATGTCCTCACAAAGCATTCGGCTCAAGCCTCCAAGGAGCCACAGCACAGAGGGATCCGTCTAGCTGGGCTGCGCAGAAGCAGCGAGGTTTGACACGCTGCCGTGCTTGGCTTCTCCAGGGAAGGCCTGCTGGGAAGAAGGTCTGCCTGAGAGCTGCTTCTAGTTAAGGCCGCCTGAGGAGATCCGGAGAGGGGTGTTTGTTCAGTTGCAATACTGGCCCAGCCCCCTTCATTGACAGCCCGAAGCTATTTGGAAACAGTGGCTGAAGGTCACTCCCGGCTAGTCCTGAGGCTCCGTGCTTGACCTGCTGCCCTCCACAGGCTGACTCCAAAGCTCTTCTTCTCCCACCAAAGGCCCTGGCTTTTATTTACCAAGAAGATGTTTATTTTCCAAATGGGGTCATTCCTAATTCATTGGCAAAGAACTCTTTCTCATCCCCGTGTGGCTGGGAAGCAAAACTGCCCAGGTTTTGGTGGTGCTGAGTTTGTTGGACTCTGTGCACACTCACTAGTGTATGCGAGGCTGACATTTTATGATTGCACCATCTGGCTTTTAAAAAATAATTAGCATGCAGCCAGGTAATTGCTGATGGGCCGCTTGCTTCTTGGCTGTGGATTTACACAGATTCTAATGTGGAAAGCATGTCTTGTTGGTCATCAGGAGAAAGGAGGAAAGGCGGAATCCCAAATGGGCAGAGTGGGACGGGGCCTAAGGGGTGCAGCTTCTCCATCTCCACTGAGGCTCCCCCTCAGTGCCCCCACCCCCCAATCTAGCACTTCCAACCACATCCCCTTGTCTCTCGCAGGCCTCCGCCTGGGCATGGAGGCTCTGAAGAGGAACTCTGCCTTTCCACTTGGTGAAGTCGGCAGCCCCGAAGACAAAGCAAAGAGCAAAACCGGGGGGAGGGGGGGAGAGGGACCCAGGTTCATATGCTTCCCAGCCCAGGGTGAGGATGGATGACCCTTGTGCTCCTGCTGCCCCTCCGGACAATTCATAGGAAGGTTCCATTGAAGGGGATGGGTGAGTTGGCTGGAAGCAGAGCTCTTCATGAGCAGCTTCTTCTCTGAAAATGGCCGCCTTGTTTCCAAAGAGGTTGAGCCTTTTTCTCTCTGCCGTTCCTCCTGCTGACCTCCCTGTTTGGGGCAGAATCCCCACTGCCCGCCCAGCAGCAGCCGCGTTTTTGGGAGGGGTGGAGGGGAGAGGAGCGAAAGGCCTGGACTCCCCTGCTGCCCCCTCCCGGCAGCAGTATCCGGCTCCTGTCTCTTTCACAGGCCAGGGGCTGCATGCCTTCTGACCCAGAGCTCCTCCGGTGGGGCTGGCCTCTGACTGCCTTACGGTCAGTGCAAACTCCACGGCTGGTGGCTTATTTCCACAAATGGCTTCTGCTCTGAAGCCGTTCTCCCCAAACCTCCAGTTGCCATGGAAACCAGTGCTGGGGTGGCAGTTCCACAGTCCAACTCTGGGTGGAAGCCACAGGGTTGGGCAGGCTGGGCAAGGGTGCAGGCCGGTCTCCAAGGACCTACATATTGGCTGGAAGAGCAGCAGGAGGCCGGAGGGCCATGCCCCAGCCGAGGGGAGGGCTGGCTTCAGCTGTTCTCCGCTGGGGAGCCACGGAGGTCCTTCCTGGGACGGAGTCAAGCAGCCCCACTGAGGAGACATACAGGCCTCCAGAACAAGCGAGCCTCACCCGGGAAACGCCCCCTGCGGCTGGGCTCTGAAGCCTTGGGCTCCATGGGTGGCAGTCAGGACCCTTCCCCCAAAGAGTTTAGCCCAGGATCCTTCCTCAGTACAGGAACACCCCCCCCCCCGAGGTTTGCATTTCATTCCTGTGCGTCTTCCTGCTGCATCACCTCCTGTTCTTGGCACTGTCTGCCCTCCTCGGTACCCAAGTGCCAAGCAGGGTGATGAATTATTCCACTATCTGTCTGTTTGGAAGCAAACGCACATCATAAATACCTCTGACAAGTTATTATTCTCCCTTATCAGACTGTGGGCTCATCAGCGGAGCTGCCTCACCACTGCTTCTGCAGCCAAGCCAGAGGCGTTCCAAGACGCCAGGTAGGCGAGGGGATGTAGGGTGAAGTGGGGTGTTAGAACAAGAGCTCCTGAACACCTGTGAGGGCAGGGGGAGGGGGGAGAGGCACCTGGACTGTGTGAAACGGACAGAGTCCTAGGACCGGCCCAGAAGAAACTTGCTGCCATCAGCCCGAAGACATCAGTGGCCGATCTTTAGAAGCTTCAAGTAACACATGGTTGGAAAGGGGTTTTTGCTCAGCAGCCAACAACCCCTCATTCAACTCTGCCCTGTTGGCCTTATTCCTTTTGTCTGGAGTCATCCCTGGGTCATTCAGGGTCTTTGGATGGTTGATGGGCTCCACCTTTGCTTATGACAGAATTGTCTCTTCTCTTTAGTGGAGAACATCCTTGATTCATAGCTCAGCTACCTTCTCACTGGGCACCCCATGAAGACAAGGACAACGACCCAAGGGAGACCAGGATTGACCCAAGGGAGACCAGGATTCCTCACTTCCACCGTCACCCCTGGACCACCTTGCAAAGCCTGGAGAAACTCCTGCCAGGGGAGGGTGGACCGAGGCCAGCCTCATCTCTGTTGGGGGTCCAGGCTACGCAGAGCCTCTCATCTTCCCCACTGGCAGATTAGACAAGATGGGAGGCTTGGATAAAGATTGGTGCAGGGATCAGTGAGCAAAGAGTTCTGCCCCCTCCCTGTAATGACATCCTGGATTCTGAAATGAAGCTCAGTGGGGGGCCAATTTTGCACCGAGTCCAGACAAACCGCTTTGCACCCGGCCAGCTTCAGCAGCTCTTGCCCTTTGGGGAAGGCAGCCGGGGTGCCAGGCAAGCCCAGCATCCCCTGCCCCACCAGGCTTGGCTGGTAATGCCCAGTCCTTGCCTCAAATCTACTGATCTGCTTCCTGCTCTTGCAGGACCCCTGCCCAGCCCTCCGTACAAAGCATTTCGGTTTCTGCTCTGTTAAATGGGGGACCTCTGCTCTGCTCCAAAAGACGGATTTGGGGGGTGGGGTGTAGAGGGTTTTGTGCAACAAATGCAAACGGATGTTCTGGGTCTCTGTTCTGGTGGGATCTTCTGTCTCCCAGCAGGAAGCACGAGGGTCTTTCTGCAGACCGAGGATTTTGCTGGGGCTTCTCACCTTCACGAGAGGACAATCAGCCTCTCTGCCCGGGAGAGGGTCTCCATGCTGTCGCACGTGGCATTGAAAAGCTGGAGAAAACCTCCGTCCTTTGGTTTCCCCAAGCCCACAGAGAGGGCCTGTAACTTGGCCCCATCAGCTGCTGGAAGCAAAGGAGTTGAGTGCTGGGAGAAGCAGAGGGAGGGGAACGGCAAACGGCCTGACTACTGGGACGCAGTCTTGCTCTTAGGGGTGAACAAAGTGGGCTTAGAGATGATCCAACGCAGGGGGAGGTGCGAAGTGTGCGGTTCCTGAGCGTCTGGCAGGGATGGTTGAAAATCATGTGGGGGAAGCAGGTGACTCTTGGGGTGGGAGTGTGGGAAGAGCATCTCCCTGGCCAGCTGTGGCCAAAGCAGGTGCCCACCGCCGTCCTGCTCAGGTTGTGCCTGAGAATTGGGAAGAAATGAAGAGCATTTCTGTAAAGCACTGGCTGGTATGTGTGTGTGTGTGGGGGGGGCAGGGGAAGGCAGCCACCACTGGCTCTTCTAACTGCCCAGCCTGGAGCCTTCGAGGAGACCCAGAGGGGCTGAACATTCAGGCAACAGCCAAGCTGACCCACAATCGCTGTCCTGTCGGGCAGAGGCGGGTTAGAGGCCGAGAAGCCCCCTCACTGCCAGCGAATGTTAGGCTGGGAGAGGCCTGTGCAGCCTCAGCCCAGCTTCTGAAGGCAGCCAGCAGAGGTGGACCTGCAGACAGTCACAGGATTTCGGTGGCCGGCTGGTCACGCTGGGCTTGGAAAAGAGACCTCATCCTTTCTCATGCTCTCTCTTGCTGCAGAAGCTGCGGCAGCCACAAAGGCAACAGCTGGCCTTGTGGCCATCACAGCATTGCAACCATCACACAAGTCCGAATCGCAGAAAGTGGGGAGGGGGATCCTGGAGGAAGGGGAGAGGCCAGGTCACGGCGCTTCCTGGCCCAAATCCTCCAGCATTTCAAAGGCTCCGATTGATTTGAAGAAATTTACAGGCGGACTTTTGTGGCAGATAAAACAGTTTGCTTATTTCACACTTGTGTAGCCACCTGCTACGTATGTTTGTTTGGTTTCAAATTCTTTAATTAAAATCAACATAAAACAGATTGAAAACATCCCAAGAAGAGAACCGCTTGATTTGCTGGAGGATATTGCTGAAGACATGCCAAAGTGGTTAAGGAAAAAGCCACTGCTGTCATCTGTGGCAGTGTCTGCTGAGTGGGCTTTATGGCTGCTGAAGCACCCCCAACTCACCCTGGGGATCTGTGCTGCATTGGCAGGCACTGAGAAAGCCTCGCCTGGGTCCCAGCCTGGCCTCCCTGCTCACGGGGGTGGGAGGGGCGCTTCCTCCTCCTCCTCCTCCAGCCCCACCCTGGCTGGCATGTGGCATCCTTGCCTAGCACTCCGTTAGGATGCTGGACTTGGGAGAGCAACACAGGAGCCAGCCAAGCAGGGAGCAAGCCCTTCACACCTTGTGATGTGTACTGCTGTTCACAGGGGGGTGTTCTTACTGTGCATTTCCTTGTGAGTTCATGGGATATATTTAGGCAAAGGGGATTTCCTCCCTCCCTCCCTCCCTCCAACATGACTCCTCCTGGGACAATTCAGCCAGGGCTTTGGCCTCCGGCCCATGTGCGGATAGCCTGCCATGCTCTGTTCATGGCAGGGGCGGCCTGCCCTCTTCCCTCGTATCCAGAAGCTGGTGGGCCCTTCCTCCTTGCCTGCCCCTCCTGCTCCGAGCCAGTTCCTTGGAGCTGGTTCCTGGGAGTTTTCCAGTCGGTCCCTGCTCCTGCACTGGGTGCTTGGCTGCTTTTGTGGAACTGATTAGACGCCCCCTCAACAGACATCAAAGCTCCAATTAACATGGCCGCTTGCAACCCTCTTGCAGAACTCTGATAAGAATAGAATTTTCACTTGGAAAATGGATTTTTATTTAGTTGTCTGTCCATTTCAGTAAATGACCTGGGTGGTACAGTGGCAGAGGTACTCTGGGGACAATTAGGGGCCTCATTGGGAGTTAGTTATCTGAAGGAAACAGGCCCACAAAGCTCTTTGGCTGTCTAAAGTCCTGGTAGGAGGGGAAACTAAATGAAAAACAGCCTCTTTTCACCCCCACTGGAATCTGAACCAGGAGCCCCATTTTCCTCCCGCAGGCTCTTCCTGGGCAGTTTCTCTGCAGGGTTTCTCTTCCTTGAAACCTTTTGGTCCATGTCTGGGGACTGAAGGAGAGAGAAGCAAAGACTTGGAAATGGCCACCTGTCTGTTTCTGGAGAGACCCCTGAGACACCCCAGAAGCTTCCACTGGGGAATGCCCTAAAAACACACGGCAAGACGGGCCCCTCGCTGGGCGGAAGCTGTGCATGAAGGAGTGGGAGGAGGCGGGAAGAGGTGCAGGCCAGGAGGCTTCCATGCACAACTGGGCTTCCACACCAGCAAATGAAATCCAGCCGCCTCCTGGTTTCTTGGGGTCGGCAAGGCTCCCTTTCCAACATTCGAGCAGGGAGCAGGCCAGATTCTGGAGGGAAGAGATCTTGGGCTGCGGGTGAAGTGAGTCTCCTGCTCTGCGAAACATGGTGTTCTTGGCAAGGGACCTGGCGACCTGGCAGGCTCTGAGCCCCTCTGGTGCCCTTCTGCCAGGGGGGCTCTCAACCACAGCCCTCTGCCAACAGCAGCTCCTCCTAACAAGCTTGGGGGGGGGGCATCAGCCTCGGGAGAAGCTTTGGGTCGCCTCAACCCATCTGTTTAGGGGAAAATCCCAGAGGTGATGAAGTAGCAACAGGTTCAGCCCAAACCGTTTTGAACACCCAGGACAAAATCAGTCCACCTTGGGCAAGATAGACCGCAATCCGCAAATGCCCAGGCTGGTGTGCCACACAACCATCCCCACAGCAAACAAAGCCCTGTCAGTCAAAGCTTTTGCCAGGGTGCAATGCTGGTTGCCCCGATGGGCAGAAGCGAGGGGGCAACTGCACTGGCTGCCCTCTTGCGGGAGGAAAAGGGTCTGAGTGCCACTCAGCGTGAGGGGAGAGACCCCATGGCCTGACCGAAGCGGCTCTGTGGCGGCAGAGAGCTGGGCAGGGCTGGCTGCTCCACTCAGAGGCCGGCTGCAACAGCAATAAGGAACGCGCAGAGCTGCAAGTTAATATGGAGCCGGACAAGTGTTTTAATAATGGGAAAGGTTAGAAAAATCCCTCTCCAGGCTTCAGCACAACCTCTCGCCAGCTGTTTGGGAGACCCAAAGTACCATGACTGCCTATTGATTCAATTATTCTCTACAATGTAATTCTCTGCATTTATGTGGTAGCAACAGACAGAGTTGAAAGACGTACAAAAATAAATGATCTGAAAGAAGTTAACATGGCTGATGAGCAGTGCTGAATAAGAGGACTCTGCCGTTTGGTTTTTCAATTGTATAATCCACAGCGTGCAAAACAATGTCCTAACTTTCTCCAGGGAGCCTGGAGAAGACCTGGATGAATTGATCACTATGGAAATTGATTGAATTCATGGAATTCACATCCTTGGTCTAATTGATGCTTCTCATAATTTCCTCCAGGTTAGGAGTGTTCAAGGGAATTGCATGGATTCCAACAAATGGAGAGGGAGAGGCAGACGGGGCAACCTTCTGGAATTGGGCTGCTGAAAGCTGCCTTGGTGCAGGCAAGGGGTTGGTGCCCGGCCATGGTGCCTGGCCTCTGGGCTTCTCCACCCAAAGAAACAGACCTCCGGGAGGGGAAGAATGGTTGCCGGGTGGAATGGTCTCCTTGCTGTGAGCAAAAATGGATGGCAGGGACTTTTGGCCTGGGGAGGGCTGGAGGGGCTGCCTCAGCGATAGGCTGGTCTTCCTGCATGACTGAGATTCATCTTTATTTATAGAGGGGCAAGATTTACACGGCTGCCCGTCTTGTGACACGCAGCTCTGGGCGGCTCCCCTGTTGGGCACGAACTGGATGCTTTTGGCCCCAAACAGGGTTGCCAGAAGGCAGATTTGGGCTCCTCCAGAAGGGATCCCTCCCTTGAGAGATCATGGGCCCAACTTCAGGCTGCTGTAAGTCTACAAGAGACCCCCATCAGCCGCTGTGTGCCCCTGATTCAACGAAGCCCACAAATCCTGGCTTTGCTCAATCCATGGGGTTGAGAGCCCTCAGGGCTGCCCTAGATGCGATCTGAGGTGATCTTGGCTAAGACAACAGGCTAGCCCAGGTGTCCAAAGGCAAGAGCCAGCCTGCCCCCTATGCGCCCACCTTCTCTAACTCCCTTCTGCCAGTGACATGTTGGGGGGCTGCCCTGTACCCGAGTAACAGCACCCCCTTCTTGCAAATGCAGCATCTGCCCATGTGCAGAGGAAGCAGATGGAAAATATGGGCAGAAGCAAACATTCCCATTTGAGGAAGGGGTTTCCCCGCTGTTTGCTGCCCCTTGACTGTTGAGGCACATTTGTCACGCTGTCAAAAGATGGCAGTGCAGCATTGCTCAGTGCCCGGGAAACAGAGGTGGGTTGGAAGGGTGGCAAGAAGAAGGGTGGCCTTTCTTGGCTCCACTGGGAAAACAAGGGGGGCCCTGGGAGCCTCTCCCTGGGCACGTACTGCACCCTCTCTTTTGACACAGGGGGCTGTGCAGCACAAGCGACTCGGGCTGGCTCAGTCTATTGGAAGGGCTTTGGCCAACCCTATCAAGCAGCCAGGAGTTTAGCCCCCTCCTTCAAGAATGGGGGGTGGGGGGCAGCTTAGGCTTTCTCCTGTTGGGTGAGGGCCTGTCTCGCAGCTCCTTTGTGGAAATCCCCTGCTGGGATGAGGAAGCCAGAAGCAGCCAGATGAACCTGCACCAAGTCCTGAGAGCGGCCCTCCCTGCCTCCCCTGCCGCTTCCTTGGCTTTGGGGCCTTGTCTGCTCAGCTGCTGACTCTCCTCCCAGCAGAGAAGACGCCCTTTCGCCTCGTGAGAGAGAAAGACCCACCTTGGAGAGACCAGGAACCCAGGGCCCCCTTCCAAAGTGGAGGAGCTTCAAGAGCTGTGAATCTCCAACCCACGTTGGCCAACCGCCTCTTAGCTGAGTGGAGGGGGATTAGTGTGTGTGGATCAGCTGACTTGAGTCAACTAACTCCAAGGGGGCTGTGTTTGGTTCAGGTAGACCCAGCCCTGTGCAGGATCAACCCCCTCCCCCCATTACTCATGCTCTAGAGAAACTGGCCTCCGGTCAGCTGCCCCACGTTGCCTCCGAGGGGAAGGCTGCTGCAGAAGGAAGGTGAACGGACTCGCTGCCAGGGCCTGGCACCTGAAAATATCCCTCCCCAAATACTGACTGGCTGCTGGGAGCCAGCCTGGGCGGGGGGGATGGGACCAGAAGCAGGTCAGCCCTTTCCTGGAAAAAAATAGATGGTCTTCAGGGATTGGGGGGTTTCACCCAGTTAGGGAGCCTGGCAAAACACCCAGGGTGCAGATGGGGCTGGACTGAGGGCTGAACTGGGTGTGGAGCAGAAAAAGGAAAGGATAAACAACCTGCTAACCAAAAGCAGTAAGACTGGGCTGTGTAAAATGGGTGCTGGGGTTTCTTTTTTTTTGGCGGGGGGAGAGGGGGCTCCATGAAATAAGAAGCCAATTGCTTTGATCTTGCAAGCCGCCCAGAGTCCCTTGAGTGAGATGAACACCATCCTGCAGCCCCTTGGCCTCCGAGACATGGTTATGCACGATGGGGCAGCTGTTTCCCAGCGACTGGAGGCTGGAGCTGCGCTGTTCCACCCTCTTGGCACCTGAAGCAATCCAGGTAGAAGATAATTTGAACCAGTGTTTGCCTGAGAATGTCTCCCACCCGAGGCATGACATCTTTTTGGCAGGCTTGTCAGAGAGAAAATCCACGGTGCTCCGAACTGCAGAAGGGCTGCTTGTGATGGGCATTGCCCACGAACCCGCCTCCCCCGGTCTCTTCGCCTAGCAACAGGCAGACAATTGGGAGCTGTCTGCCTTCTCGATGGTCTTCGCCTGCTGAATATACTAATTGGCTCATCTGAGCAAGAGAGAGACAAATCGCTCGGTAGCTTTCGCTCAGTGCACAGGTAAGTGAATTCCTCGCTCAGGTTACTTGTTTCATGGAGAAAAGGTCACCGGACAGCACTTTCATGAAAGTGGGGGGGCTCCATGAAATAAGGCGAGGCTTGCACTGCAGAAACCAAAAGCTCTGGTCTTCTGGGGATGACCTGGGGCTCCCTCTTCCTCTCCTGCCCAGGATGGTGGCACCTCCTTGGGCCACAGCCAGGGAGGCGGGGAGCATCATGGTTGCCCTGGCAATGGTGCTCCTGGAGGAGGAGCTGCTGGTGCCCAGTTGTCCTTGGCTGTGCTCCAGGCAGAAGGATGGACGGCAGGTGTAGACCAGAATGATACGTTGCCATTGCTTTGCTCCCCGCACCTCCCCGTTGCTCTCACTTGTTAGGCTATGTGAGCGGCTCTAGCTGTGCCTGACAGACTCCCAGAGTTGTTGAGCTGGAAGCTGGTGATTAAGTACCCCATAATAATAATGGTGCTTGGATTTTCATGGTCCTGTTGGGAAGAGCCAAAGCAGCAGGGACTGTAGTCCATGCCAGGCTGCTGGTGGAGTGCCTGGCCTCCTCGCTGGGGTGTAAGTGCCCTGCTTGCTGCAGGTGGTTTCCACAAGCGGGCAGGCCGGGGCCAAAAAGCTGCAGCGACACACCTTCCTGCAGATGGGCAGCTCAAAAACAACAGCTGCTTCCCTTAGAGGAGGAAGCTGCAAAATACCTGAAAGCGGGAATTGGCAGAATCCCAGGTTTTATCCAGATGACAGAGATTTACTTGTGTAGAAGCATCAGGAGCCGCCCTTTTGCCCCAAACAGAGTTAACCGCATGGAGCAGAATAGACCGTAGCCGGGGGTCAAATGGGCTAAAACCCTCCAGGCCCCCATGAGGACACCGGATGCCCAGGGCCACCTCGAGCCTCAGTGGCCAAGAAGTGCAAAGCATTCCCTCCAGTCTGAACAAACATTTTTTATAATTTTAAAATGTTTTTAATATTTGTTAATGACAATGATTTTGGATACTTCTTGTTTTAGTTTTATTGTATACCACGCAGAGATACCCACTTGTGAGGTTGTCAGCTCTATCAATAAAATAAAATAAAATAAAATATGTGGACTCATTTGCACACAAAGCCGAAGTGGCCATTTTGCTGGGCTCCTTTCCTGGCCAGGAGAAGCTCACGGGGCAGGCCTTGGCCTCAGGGGTCTGTGCAGGATGCAGAATCGGTGGGGCTGCATCATGACCAGGAAGGAGGCCTTTTGGGCTTGGTAAATCCAGGCTGCCGGTGCCCACCAAGCCCTCATCCGAAAGGGGATGAGAAAGGCAGGGGCTGCGCCCCAGGGGAGCACCAAGAAGTTGCTTATCTTCTGCACCTCCCATTTGGGTGACTGCATTCAGAGCAAGCAGAGGAGACACCTCCTCCTGGATCCGATTCGCTCTATCTTCAGCAAACACGACCCAGGCATGTGCCGTTTCTGCCGGCATTTCTGAGAGCAGACAGGAGGGTTGTGATTGAGCTTTGCTTCCCTTGTTTTCAACACTCGGTGCAAAGGGAAATGACCCTAAATGAGGCTTGTGGAAAAGTCCTGCCATCGGGGCGAACAGAGGGTGGCTGTGGTGGATGCAGCTCCAGGCTGCCGAGAGTTTCTTGATGCTCCATGAAAGAGAGAACAAGGGAATCCCCTCCAAAGGGGCTGCTCCTCTCTTCCACCCCCCCTGCCTGGAGGGCGGAGGGCATCCCCAACAGGCAGGCCTGCAGAAACCCAGAGTGTTCTTAGGAGCCTTCTTGCCCCTTCTGATCTCAGCGGTTAGTTAGAACTGAAGCAGCTGCCGCTTCAGACTTCAGCAGACTCTCATTACTTCCCTCTCAGGACTTGTGTTGCCTACCAAGAAGGAGCAGAAAACTCTGCCTCTGCGAGATCAATGCAGCCTCAGGCCTTTTGAGGGCGCTGAGCAGCCCACCCATCGCCCCCTAGCCAAACGCAGCTCCGGAAGGCCTGGGTTTGGCTCACATCTCTTCGGTCCACGTTACTTTCAGCACCCTGGACAGCACAGGCACCCAAAGGGCAGGGAATCAAAGCCCTCCCCCCTCCCCGCTACAGCCCAAGCTGGCTCAGTCTACTTGCTCATCGCCCTTTGCCTACCAGAGCAGTGGGTGGCCAGGGCTGGGGGCCTGGCAAAGAAAGGAGGGGTCGGGGGGGGGCTGACCTGTTCATGGCCACTCCTTGACCCAGGCATCTTTTCCTGGTGGCTTTGGAAGGCAAGATAGAATTATTTCCATTATAAAGCTGTACGGGGGTGTCAGAGGTGGAGAAAGAGGCTAGGCGGTGGACTGAGCCCCTGGCCTTCTTTCTTCAAAGGTTTAGAGTTAGACAGAGTTCTATAGGGTGGTCATGGGAGGGGGGGAGATTCCTAAGCCTCTTGGGCTGTTACCCAGGCAGCAAGGTGGTCATTTGCCCTTATGCGCTACAACGGGGTCTTGACCACAATAGGCTGTAGGCAAAAGTGGCCACCGTCAAGCATGATAACTTGCACTCAGCTATCTTTTAACTAGGGATTTCCAGTTTTCAAAGATATACTACTGCTGAAAGTGGAGGCTTTATTTAACTACAAAGGCGCCTCTCCTGTGCATCTTCTGAGGGGACTGTCTACTCAGCAGTGCCTGACTCTACAGGTGGGACAGTGGGAAAACCAGTGAGCCCCACGGAACGGCTGTGGGAACAGATTCAATAAGGGAGCCCCAAAATTATATCATTCCCAAGCAATATAATAAGCCCACAAATACTCCCATTTATCTCCTGGAGTTTTTTTCCCTGAGAGCTGCAATCTTGCATCTTCTACAGTGATGGATTAGTGAGAGGGAGACTTGGTCGGGGAATAAAAGTCCACAATGTGTAGTTTTTGACGTGTTATTATTCAGTTTTATCTTGAGCTGTGCCATCCCAGCCCATTACTCATATCCATGGGGGAAAGGAAGGGCTCTCAACAGCCTTCACCCCTCTTCAGAGCAGACAATGGGGGGGTCTGATCCTGGGGTGGGGCTCCCCTCGGTTACTCCTGTATTCTGGGAGGGCTCCTCTCCTCTTGGGACCTCCCATAAACATGGTAGCTGCTGGGAAGGAGCTGGCTTTCGTAGGCAGACCTTCCCCAGCTTTGCTTTTCCTTGAAGTCCAGGCAGGGGGTCAACCCCCAAACAAGGACAGACCGAAGCCACCTTTCATTCGGGAGCTTTTCCTGCCCTTCCTCCAAGCAGCCATGAATGAAGTGGGAGATCAGGCTATTTGGCGTCTTCCTGAGCATCTTTTCAGGATCGCCAACCCACCTCCTGGGTTGATGCTTGGTGGCCAATTCTGCATTGCAGCTGAGCACAGGACAAAGGGTCCGTTTGGAGCCACAAGAAGCAGCTACGCAGGGCATGGGGGCCACTGGGGGCAATAGTGCCCAGGATCCTTACCACCATTTGCCTCTTTGCCTGGAAAGATGTGGCTTTTTCGGAAAACCCAGGAGGCTGAAAGAGGCCCCCACTTCACAGGATGGAGCAAGTGGGCCGTTGGACTGTAGGGCCAGAAGGAGCCTCGCTGGGGTGCTGTTCAGGCGGTTCTGCCCTTTGGCTGGGACTGGGTGCCTCGATACTTTCCAAGCGAGAGGAGCAGAAAACTCAAATGCTAGATCCCAACTGGCAACCGCAGAAAAGCGAGAAGTTCAGGCTGGAGGTGCAGAAGACGACCAAGAGAAGCGAGGTTGCCTTATTCACATCCAAGGGTTTCCCTGTTTGCTTTCAGGCAGTAGAAATGGGCTTTCATGGAAGGGTGGAAAAGGCCAGAGGGCTCTGTGGTTAGGCAGGGGGTCCTCAACTTACAGCCATTCATTTTATAGCTATTCAAAATTACAAGGGCCCTGGGAAAAAGGGAGCTACGACTGTTGCAGCATTCCCCCAGGGGCCCCACCCTTTCCTTCTCTTTCCCCCTACAAACCTCTTCCCTTTCTCTGCCTTCTGTCCATGAAAGGCATCCAGGGCCCCCGAAGGGCGGCTCAGTTTTGTTCACGTGCCTTTGGGGGGCTTCTGCCGAGAAGCTTTGGAAAGGCCAGTTCTCTGTGCCCTCCTGAAGGGCTGCCTGGCATCCCAGGGACCCCCAGAGCCCACAGACAGCCGCCCTCCAGGCCATGCTGAGGCTCCCCCAGGGCCTGCCTGCCTGCCTGTCTGCAGGACCCCCTTGCCCCCCCTCCTTCCCCTCTTCCAGCTGCTCCTGCTAAACTTTACATGATGGCTGCAATTAGCCCAACAACAAAGCCTCTGTTTGACTACCCCTGTCCAAATTTGCTTAGCTGCAGCTGGAATTGATGCCGGGCAAATGGCTTTGTGTTTATCCTCCACACTAATGAAGAGCTAACGAATGCGGCTGCCCATTAATAATGGGAGAAGTGATGGTGTTTGCAGGACATGCTTCCTCCCTGGGGCCGTTTCCTTCTCTCTGCTCCTAGAGAGAAACCAACCGCCTGAATTCCTTTTATGGGCACAAAGACCATTTCATTTCTCTGGCAGAAACCTTCCTGCAGGGATGCCTCCTGCAAGAGTGAACTTTTCAGCCACAAATTGTGGGTCCAAATTATGGAACATTTAATTATGCGGCCAAATTAGCCAAGCTGTAGGGTTCCCCCCCTCTAAGAATGCTCTTTATGGGAAGGAATTAAGCATGTGTGTCTCAAGTGGGCCTGGCCTGGTCAGGTCCTCTCAGGCAACAGGGAAGGACATGGATGGTGGGTCTAAGAGCTCTTTGGCCCCCTGCTGCCGGCTGGGCCCTGAAGAATGGCATTCCCAGTGCAGCTGGTCATTTGGGTTATTGCTTGCTTGAGTCCAGCCAGATTAAGTGCAGAACATGGCAGCACCTCTGCTGGTCAGGACATTTGCTACTCCAGCCTAAATAGCTTCCCACATTTTCCTATTTTTAATTGGTTTCTACTTTTCTGTTTTCAGAAGTTATGGGGACCTTGAGAATATCAGAAGAGAATGTGGGGCTGGATCAGGCCCAGAAGCACACGCAGCCCTGGGGCTCTGCGGTGGATCAGATGTGTTTGGGAGCTCCTAGGCCCGCATAGGGTGTTGCTGCCTTCCCTGTTGTGTTGCCCTTGAAGGGCTGATGCCCATCACCTGGTTTTCTGGGTGTCCTGGCACTGCCCTGCTTTTCTAGACTTCGCCAGTGCCCACGAGGAGGATTGCAAGGTCAATGGGAAAATCAGGACTGTTTCTAGGGAACCTCTAGAAGAAGCCTGCTCCTTTCCCAGGCTCTGCTCGCTGTGGTGGGTGAAGGCGAGGGGGGGGGGGGCGGGGCGGGTTGTCTCTACCTTGTCAGTTTTGTTTCCAGCGATGGGTTGCAGAACTGCCAGAAGCTGCTAAGATTTCTAATTAAGATGGAAGAAAACAACACAGGCTATTTCCAAACTGTTCCTGCTGCAGTTTAATTTGATTTCCTTCTTTTTGTCTCAGGGCTGTTTAATTTCTAGATTAGCCAACATGGCCTCTGAGCACTGCAGGTCTCCTCCAGCCAGGCTCTGGCCTTCGCTGCAAGGGGGAGGAGGCAGGCTGGGCCAGGAAGCCTTCTCAGAAGAGCCAAACCCAAATCTGGCCCCGAATCTTAATGAAGAGGCCCAGCCGGTGGATTACAATTATTCTGGGAGCGGGGTGGGGGCCAGCCGAGCTGCTCAGGTGGAGGACCATCCTTCTCATCCTTTGGAGATGGTTGCTGGCAGGACTGCAGCTGTCCCAGTGAACGAGAAATTGGGATCCACGTTTATGGAATTCTTAGACTGACATCCTAACTTCTAAGACAATCTTCCCAAATGATTGAATTGCTTTACGACATTTGTTTCTTTTTATTCGTTAATTTGTTAGATTTTGGGGCTGCCTTTCCTCTAGGAACCCCAGGCGGTCCAACCATTCGAGGGTGTCCTTCAAGAACCCCAAGCATTGTCCTACGCCTGAAGAGCCCCAGCCAGGGTCCCAATGGTTGTGTGGTGGTCCCTCCTCTTAGTCAGTGGCTGATATAACACCTAAAGCTACTTAAGCCACCCCCATCCCAAAGGGAGGCAGCCCTGGGGGCTCCAGCTCCTGTTTGGAGGAGGAGGAGGACTGGATGGGACACGGCTTCTTTTATCAGGACAATGTTGGGGTGCAGGCTGGGCCAAGACCCATTGGCTTCCCTCCCAGGGTTGGCCTTCTTCAGTCTTGAACTGCTAAGGGAAGAGGCTTAGGGCCCCACCCTGGGGAAACACCACAGGCGTGAAGTGCTAGGGGGGTGGGAGGAGGGTCACTTCTGCCCATCACAAACAGGACGGGGGGGGGGAACCTGGCCTGGCCACCTGCCTCCAAGGGTGCCCGCAGAAGTGGGGCAGTGGGGCTCTTCTGTTGGCTTGTTGCCTTCCCACCTCTCCACTTCCCAGTCAGAGAGCAAAAGAGAGAGAGAGAGAGGGGTGGGGGGTGGGGGGGTGTATGTGGGTGATCCTGCTTCTCCGTCCCACCTGGAAGGAGGGAGTCACATTGATGGATCTTCCTCCTCATCAGGATTTGCTGGCAGGGACAGGAAGCCCACCTGCCCGGCCATTTGGGGCTCCTGAGGGGGGCATTCAGGAGGGGCAGGGGAGGGTCAAGACCAGATGCAACTTTAGCGCCAACTCTGGAGAGTGATGAGGGCAGAGGCACCAGCTGCCAGCCAGATCATGGGAGCTCAGAGCCCATCTGGGCAAAACCGCCTGGAGGATCTCCTAAAGTCCTTGCAGTTTTCTTAGCAGAGGAGATTCCCTTTGCCTTCTTCTCCCAGGACATTCTTCAGTCTCCTGGGGGTTTCCCTGCACCACCTCATCTCCGTTCTCCCCAGGATTAAATCTGCAGAGCTTCCTTGAGATCAGCCCCCTGATTGAAAGCCTCCCCCCCCCCACTCTGGCCTGGCCCTCAGCTAGCCTGCGCCTGTGCTCTGAAAAGGCCACACTGGCTAACGGCAAGATTCCAGGCTGCTGCCCCATATTCCAGAGCCAGGATTATGGGAACTGCTTCCAGGAGGAAGGTGCACTGTACTTCTGGGCTGGAGCAGCCAAGGGTTTTGCAAATCCAGCCCTGGAGTAGCCGACTCCAGAGCCCTCTGCTTCTCTCCCCATCTATCTCTCTATGATATCAGGCCTCCTACAACTGTGTTCCTTCCTCCTTTTAATTAAGTGCTAAATATAGATCTTAATTAAGGTGCTGATGAATTTAATTTAGAGCAGCGGTGTTGCTTTAATGCACAGAGCCTCTCGCCTTGTTTGGGTAATGTTGAATACCAGCTAAACGTGCACTTTCTGCGTTGCCCCCGTAAATAATTCCCTTGCAAATCCTCTACGATACATCGCCGACACTAATCTGTTTCCTCCTACAGAATATTCATGACTGCCAATCGGCCTCCAAGCAGTTGCTGGGTTGCCCCATCAGAAGGAGTGAAGGAGCTGAGCTCTTGGGGCTGACGTGGCTGGGGGG
Source organism: Hydrophis major (assembly GCA_033807585.1). Lineage (NCBI taxonomy): Eukaryota > Metazoa > Chordata > Lepidosauria > Squamata > Elapidae > Hydrophis > Hydrophis major. Next base: position 41,713,986 of record CM066334.1, on the reverse strand, counting down.
GCGGGGGGGGCGAAGGACTTGGGGGGGGGAGGGCTGCTGTGAGGGCAGGGTCCCCTTGCTGGGCAGGGGAGAGAGGCGGGAGAGGCTGCTGAGTCGGCCCTGCATGTCCAGCTGGACCCTCACATTTGCCAGAGGCTCTGGGGACCCAGTGCTGGGACGTTGGTCTGAGCCATGAAGTGGCTGATGAAGCTCTATCCTCCCCCTCCATTTAGCCTCCTCCCTTCCTGGCCTCGGCCCAGGCTTCAGCATTGTGAGGCTAAAGCGGGATCCGAGCACCTCTCTGAACCCGAAGCCCCTCCCTCACTAGAGCCATTTTGGTCCTGGCTGGCAGAGTCAGGCCTCATTGTCCCCAATATCTGAGCTAAATTAGAGCTGAATTGCAGTGCAGGCAGACGGGTGGAGAAGCCGGGTCAGTGGTCCGGCTGGGACCAGCTGGGCAGGCAGGAGAAAGGCAGCTGCCTGTTGGATAAACCCCCTGTCGACCCCCCTGACCCCCTTTTCCAGGCAGAACGAATGAAGTAGAGGCCGGCTGGCCTTGGTCTTCAGATGCTGCCTTCCAGGGTTCAACTATTAGCACCCCTAAACCAGGAAAAAGTGGGGGGGGGGTTTGTCCCCAAAGGCTCCACTTTCCCCAGATGTGGCTGGACACTGAAAGAATTGGGGGTAGCAGCTTTTCCTCCTGCAGAAAGTTGGCTCTGCTTCCCCCTTTCTGGGAAGGTGGCTCTTGGGGGGGTCTTTGCAATGGGGCACAGCCTTTGGGGCTGTTGCCCCTCCCCTCAGTTACTGCCCCCGTCCCTTCCTTCCTGCTCTCTCGGTGGCCATTTGGGCAGCCCACCCCGGCTAACTTGGCACGGCTGCCTCCTGCTTCATCCTGCCTGGGTTACAGGGAGGCCAGACCTGAAACGAAACCGCCTCCAGGGACTTAGTGCGTGTGTGTGTGTGTGTTTTAAAGGATGTTGTGGGATTTATTTTTTGAGTTCCTAAAAGCAACAGATAAAGTCTATCTGTCAGTCTATCAGCGTTTGCAAAATGCCTTTTGCTCAGTCCCTGCAACCACTAACCCAGATCAAGGGCTGCTGGGATGAGCTCTGAATGCAGCGCTGTGTCCCTGACACGTTTGTGGGTGGTTTCCTTTCTTCTCTGCTTCCTCTCATCTTCAGTGGAGACCCTGCCTCCTCTGACAGCGCCTCCCAATCCCAGTCCAGGCCCCATGGCAGGCAGTGGGGGGAGGAGGAGGAGGAGGAAGCCACCAACTGCCCTGCCAGGCGCCAGGCGCTTCCAAGTGCCCAGAAGCCACCAATAAGAGGTGCTTGGATTTGGTCTCTGTGGCAGTAATCAGCTGTGGCCAGGAAATCAGCAAAGACATTTGTGGCCCCTGATAATTTAACATTTGCAAAGATTCACTTCTGTTGTTTCGATGGTTGTCTCATTTAGGGCTTTGAGATCATTTTAGCTTTCAGGACCTGAAATAGCCTGTTGCATTTGTTAAGCCTGGTTTCCCCAACCAGGGTTAGGGAGACAAGCAAAACAGAATGTGCAGCGTTAGTCAGATAGGCACACAGATAAATGAGTGAGCTAAGCTTGTATGTTTATTAACATACAGTAAAAATAACAGATACGCTTGTGCTATCAAAAATATAGTTTATTCCATTATGAGTTCATAGCATAGTTAAAATAACAGTCCAATAGTCATGTATCATTTAGTCAGTCCATTCAGGGATATTCAGTTAGCAAAGTCCGTTTAGAATATCCTATGTCAGTTCACTTACAAGTCAGTCCTTTGTTTTCTCTCCCGTTCGAGCAATGCAGTCTTGAGTCCTTGCAGTAATCAGGGATCATCAAAGCCAGAGAGAGAGCAAGCTGCAGCCTTGCTTCTTTTAAAGTGCTTTCACAACCACTCCCTTAATTACTATCCCACAGTTAAAGTTGCAGACACTTTAACATACAAACTATGATTACATATTATTATTTACCTAAACCAGTTAGGGTAAAACAATGTTATCCCTAACATTCTCCCCTTTTAGGTTAAATAATAATTATAACTATTTACATCTTTAAATCATAGTAGTTACAACTTTCTTTAAACTTGATTACTCCTTGAGCTTTTGTAAATTGGTCTGCAATGTTTTCTTCCGTCATGCAGTATTCCAATTTAATTAGCCCATTCTTTACAGATTCTCTAACATTTAAGTATCTTAAATCAGTATGTTTTGATCTAGTTTTTACAGCAATACTAGTAGCTAACTTTATAGCTGCTTGGTTATCCTCGTACACAATAATGGAATCTTTTACAGTTATACTCATGTCTAATAATAACTGTTTGTACAAAATTAAGTCAGTGCATAATAATGACAGACATGAAAATTCCGCTTCCATCGTGGACAAGCTGATATGCTGTTGTCTGATTGACCTCCACCCTATTAGTGTTTTACCAAATAATATAGCCATCCCAGATGTTGATTTTCTTGTGTTTATATCAGTTGCAAAACTTGCATCTGCATAGGCACTAAGACTCAAATCACCCTTTGGTTCTATATACAATGCATGGTTCATTGTTCCTTTAAGATATCTTAAAATTCTCTTTAATGATTGCCAATGACATTGATGTGGATCCGAATTAAAACGAGCCAGCTGATTTACACTATAAGCTATATCTGGCCTAGACCAATTGCTTATATATGATAAGCTGCCAATCAAAGATTGATATGTGGACTTATCAAATTTGGGACTTTGATCATCAGTTTGGCAAACTTGCTGACTCATTGGAGTCTTTGCCGGTTTACAAAGTTTCATTTTAAACGTTTTAATTAATTGGCAAATTTTATCTTCTTGAGATATCTTTAAACCATTTTTTGTTTTGTTAATTGTCAATCCTAGATACTTTTTAATTTCACCTAAATGCTTTAATTTTATCTTTTTGGCTAATAATGATATAATTTCATTAGCTTCATTATTAGTCTTAGTTATCAAAGCAATATCATCTGTAAATAATAACAATAATGACACCGTTCCATTATTTTCTCTTTTAAACACACATGGATCTGCTAAACCAGATTTAAAACCTATATTGTTTAATTCTTTCACAATATATTGGTTCCACTCAAACCCAGATTGTTTCAACCCGTAAAGACTCTTTTTGAGTTTCCAACAATCATTGCTATTTACTTTATTGTCTTTTATACCTACTGGTTTTCTTAAATATATAGTGTGCTGCAATGGTGCATGCAGATAGGCAGTTTCTACATCTAAATGGTTAATGACATAGTTTTTCTTAGCTGCCCACACTAATGCTGCTCTTAAAAATGTTGCTTTACGGCTTGGTGCGAAAACTTCATCGTAATCAGATGCAGTTTGATTAAATCCTTGAGCTACTAACCTAGCTTTATGGATAACAGTCCCATCATTTCCAGTTTTTACTTTAAATATCCATTTGCACCCAATGGATTTTTCTCCTGGAGGTAATTTAGTATCTTCATAAACTTTCATTACCTTTAATGAATTTAGTTCTTTTTCCATTGCCTTTTGCCAATTCTCCTGATCCTTAGCAGGTTACATCCTAAGTTCATCTACACTAGTTGGAACTTTAGTTACTTGGCAAACTATACTTGCTTGATACCTATCAGGTGGTCTAGTTATACGTGTAGTACGTCTAGGTATTACAGGACTTACAGGTGGACTTTCATTTATTAACTCTTCTTGATTATCTAACTCTTCCTGATCAACTGTTTCCTCTTGTTCTGGTCCTATTTGTTCTTCATGGACTTCTTCTTTAATTGTACTCTTCTTATAACTAGTCTGATCTTTCTGCCTTTTGTAGGGTTCAATAATTACTTCATTATTTAAATCTTGCTCTAATCTATTCCATTCTACATGTTCTAGGAATTTTGCACTATCACTGGTGTAAACTCTAGATGTACCTGGTTCCCAGAATCTATAAGATCTATGATTAGATGTATATCCTACAAAATATAATCTTTTAGCTCTATGCTGTCCTTTGTGTCTAAGTTGTGTAGGGATATGCACCCATGCTGGTGCTCCAAATGTGTGCATGTAACTTAAATCAGGTTTTGTACCATGCCACAGTGTGAATGGTAATTCACCTGTTGTTGAATTAACAACATTATTTAATATATGATTACCACACATTATTGCTTCTCCCCACAAATTGTCAGGTAATCCTGAATCAGACATCATAGTTCGTGCCATTGATTGTAATGTTTGGCCTCTTCTCTCTATAAAGGCATTATGTTGTGGCCTATATGGTGCAGACTTTTTATGTTGAATACCTAACATTCTTAGTCTGTTCTGGAATTTATTATTTGTAAATTCTGTACCATTATCTGTTATAAGAGTTACTAATTTCTTTTTAGTTTTCCTTTCAGCAAATTTAATCCAATTAAAGAGATTTTGATACGTTTCAGTTTTGCTCTTCATTAAATAGCAAAACCCATATCTAGAATAATGGTCCATTATGCTTAATATGTAACGAGCTCCTCCTACACTTGGTTTTTTAGGACCTATTAAATCTGCAAATACTACTTCTAAAGGCTCTTTGGTAGTAAATCCATCAACTCTATTAGCCGGTGTGACCCTGCTCTTACTTTGATTACAGATATTACATTGCAAATACTTATTACAAGATTTCAAACTTATTCCCTTAGATAATTCAACAGTTTTCTTAAGCATTTTAAAATTTAAATGCCCTAGCCTTCGATGTAACAAGTGAATACATTCATCATGGGGTTTCTTATTTTCATAAACCGTGTTAGCCACCTTTAAACCATCATCATTTAACACATATAATTCACCTCTTAAAGATGCAGTAATTTTCTTATCTTCTTTCTCAATTATGCAGTTATCTCCTTTAAAAGTAACTACATATCCTAGTTTAACCAAAATTCTAACTGAAATTAAATTAAACTTAAGTTGTGGTACATATAACATTTTTACATTCTCTTTTATAAAAGAACAATATGCTATACCTTGACCTTTAGCTTTCAGTTTCCAGCCATTGGCTAACGATATCTGCTGTGTACTCTTGGACATTTTAATAAAATTTTTGTTATCATTTGTTATACATTTGGATGCTCCACTGTCAACCACCCATAAATTATTTTTTACAGCTTTGTTACTATACATAGCTAACTCAAAATTTTTATTTATCTTTTGATGACTTTTAGTATTCTGGCCAGCGTTCTGGCGCTTTGCCTTTTTACAAAATCTTGCCAAATGTCCTCTTCCTCCACAATTAAAACACTTTTTAATTGCGTATGCAGTAGGAGTTTCATTATCTTCTTTTTGAGGTTGCTGCCTCCTTAACTCATCTCTTTCAAGCCTTCTTCTGGCCTCTTCAATCAATCTGCCAGTTAAAGTTAGGCTTTCCTTTGGCAAAATTTCAAGGGAAGTTATGTAGTTGTCATAACTTTCATCAAGAGAAGATAGAATTATGTAGACTTGGTGTAGTTCAGAGAAAATAAGCTCTTTCTCGTGCAGTTCTTGAAAAATGCTTTGCATAGTTTTCAAATGACTCAGCATATCACCATTTGTTTGGAGATGCATCCTGAAAAGCTTCCGTATTAGATTTATGTGAGCACCAACATTATCTCGAACATAAATCCTCTTCAGCTTCTGCCAACACCCAACAGCCGTTTTCTCTCCGTGGATATAAACAAGCTGGTGATCAGTTAAGGTTAAAGCAATAATGCAAATAGCGCGTTCATTTTTATGCATAAATTCTTCTATCTTTAATTTATCTTCCTTATCCTCTGGATCCCATTCTTCTACGTTTGGTGGATTTTCAATTATGTTCCACAAACCTTCTCTTCGTAGAAGCAGACTACATTTCATAGACCATGATACATAGTTTGTTCCATCCAACTTGGATATAAGGGACAAACTTTGTAGATTGACTTGTGCCATGTTTTCTTATATGGATATAAAACTATAATTAATAAAACACAGCTGTCTGTTTACTGTAATGTATAACAACACAAACTCTCACTTTTAACATAAATCTGTTTTATCCTAGTTAAACTGACTTTGCAGCCTCTGGGCCCATAACCAATGTTAAGCCTGGTTTCCCCAACCAGGGTTAGGGAGACAAGCAAAACAGAATGTGCAGCGTTAGTCAGATAGGCACACAGATAAATGAGTGAGCTAAGCTTGTATGTTTATTAACATACAGTAAAAATAACAGATACACTTGTGCTATCAAAAGTATAGTTTATTCCATTATGAGTTCATGGCATAGTCAAAATAACAGTCCAATAGTCATGTATCATTTAATCAGTCCATTCAGGGATATTCAGTTAGCAAAGTCCGTTTAGAATATCCTATGTCAGTTCACTTACAAGTCAGTCCTTTGTTTTCTCTCCCATTCGAGCAATGCAGTCTTGAGTCCTTGCAGTAATCAGGGATCATCAAAGCCAGAGAGAGAGCAAGCTGCAGCCTTGCTTCTTTTAAAGTGCTTTCACAACCACTCCCTTAATTACTATCCCACAGTTAAAGTTGCAGACACTTTAACATACAAACTATGATTACATATTATTATTTACCTAAACCAGTTAGGGTAAAACAATGTTATCCCTAACAGCATTCAATATTTTTTTGGCCTGTCATTTGAAATTTCCATGCTGATTTTGATTGTGCTTTTTTATTATATTTTAATCAGCTTCACACTGCTGTGTTTCCTAGAGAATTTACTTTAGGGGGTGACTAATATATATAAATAATAAAATAAATTAGCCTTCTGTCTGTTCCTGGGCAGAAGAACTAATTGCTGCCATTCTAGGCCTGTTTACTCAAAAGTACATCCTTCCGGATTCTGTTAGTATGCACAGAACTGAACACTTCTTCTGTGCTTCAGTGTTAATGGCTTTATACGTTTACAGTTGGTATTTATAACTTTTTGTCTAAACATTATAAATAGCTTAAAAGGTAGACCTTAGGCACCCAATAAAATATTTTCAGAAATCACACAGACCAGCAGTGTATACACAAGACCAGTTGGAAAAAATGTCATCCTCACATAGAGTTTCATGTGTTGTCACATTTTTGCATTCTCAACATTGACAGATGCCTTTCTTTGCAAACCACAGATTGAACCAAGGTAACCTTGTTTTAATCTGGGGTGCAGATTAAAGGGAGGAGAAAGATGAGGCCCATTGAACATTTTGCTCAAGTCATCCAAACTGGAATGAACGAGCAACATGGCTGTCTAGATTTTAAGTCCTCTGCTCATTCCACACTTCGCTCCTTCGACTGAAAGTTGCTCAGTTTATATGCCTTAAATCAAGCATAAGCATGTTGTAAACAAAAGTACTGGATTGATTTGCATCCATGGCTGATCAGATTTCACCTGCATGGAAGCATCCTTACAATCTGTTGCCACTCCTAACCCAAGAGCTTGGAAGCGCACTCTGTTTCTTCCCTGGGAGTCCCACTGCCTGTGTTTCAAGGGGGGGAGATGCTGGGTGGTGCTGGCTGTGGGCTCAGGCTGGCCTGGCTGTTGCTCTCGCATTGAAGGCTGCTGGAGGTTCAATCATTCTTGAAACGGTTGCAGTCTATCTGCTCTTTGGATCCGTGGCCAGGGACATTATTTCTCCACTCCAGGCTGCAGCTGGAGGCCCCCCGATGAATCCAGCCACGGCTTCAGGGTAGTGGACGACTGCATGAAATTTCTCTGCCTCTCCAACACACCCAGGTTTCTTTTCAACCTTAACAACATGTGTCACCACATTTCACAATGAATTTAGCTGTCATTCATGTTTCATTAGGGTAAGTGCCTTAAAAACAGATTAGAGACTCAGCTAATTTACTCATTAGTAAAAGGAAATTAGCCATTTGAGATCTACTCTAATAAAATTAGCTGGGTGACAAATGCTTTGTTGCTGTGTTTATTAGATTACCATGCCTGCTGCATTTTAAAGGCATCACTAAGCCTTCGGCAGCCATTGCCATCTCCCCCTTTTGATATCTGCTTCTGGATTTCCCTTTGCCGAACAGGAGAATTGTCCAGAAGGACATCGCTGAAAACTCTGTTGAGCGAGAAAGAGCGGCTGGGCTTGTACAACTTCGCTCCCCAGGCAACCTTGAGGTCTGGTGCCTGCTTTGCTCCTGCTGTGAGTTGAATCAGGGATGGGTCCTGCAGCCAGGAACTTAATTGACCCCTCTTGGACACCCTTAAGTGCAGCAAGATTCCTGCTGCCATCCTGTTGCCCATCTGGCAGAAGCTGCAATTGGGCTGTGATTGCAACTGAGTCAGAACACCAGATGTGGTCAGATGTGGAGGGCATCAAAGGTCTCTGGAGATGCCTGGCTTTGTCCCAGGTTGGCACTGTTGGAAGACCAGCGAGCGCCGGGCAAGGCATTGGCTCCCATAGCGGCCTCGGAGCCCTTCTCCCCTCCTGGTCTGCGAGCAGAGGAGAAGGAAGATCTTCCACGTGCCTGGAGTCATGCCGTGAACCTGCCAGGTCCAAACACAGTTTGCAAGAAAAGCTTTCCTGTTGGGCTACAGCCAGGAAGCTGTAGCTGCTCCTGCTTCAGGGACCCGGACCAGAGAGCCTCACCTGGTTCTGGCAGCCCCAACCTCTTGCAAGCACTTCCACAGCCATGGCTCAGCCAATTCTGGTTCCTTTGTGGGGAGGGGTCTTCTGCACCCCCCTCTGAGAGAAAACCAGGTATTGCCCAACCAGACATTCTTCTCCAGGAGATGAATAGAAAAATAGGGCAGTTTTAAAAGAATCTTGCAGTTTGGTGCTAATGGGACTCATTTAGGTGGGGATTACTTTCCTTGGGCCCAGTCCGTGGAACAAGCAGATTTCACGAGAGAGAGAGAGAGAGAGAGAGAGAGAGAGAGAAGTGACCAGGCAGGACCTTTGGAGGACTCTGTTGCTCTAGGCTCAGCTTGGGGGGCGTGGAGGTGGCAAGGACCCGGTCTGTTTCCTGCAGGTCTTTTTCAGGTGTGGGGGCTCAAGAGGAGGGGTTCCATTCAGACTATAACGTCGTAATTAATGCTATCTGATGGATCAGCAGTTTTCATTTGGGCAGCAAAATTAGCCTGCTCAAATCTAGTGGGAGATGCTCTTCCGTATTTTTGTTTCCCCTCACAGTGGATTCTGGGCTCCTGACTTATCAGAAGAAGAGCCGTGAACCTCGCAAAAGGCATGCTGAGCAAAAGGGGAGCAGGTGGAGTGGAGGGGGGCACTGGTACAGACGACTAGCTTTGATGCTGGGGGGGCCACAGAACTCATATTTGGAGTTGAATCCAATGCTCAGCCCTGCGGAGGGTAACGGTGCTGGCTGGGAGGGGCATTTTGGTGCCTGTTTGGCCGCCTTGAGCTGGTTCGCCAGGGAGAGTGTCAGCTCCATTTCCTGGCTCCATTTTGTCCGGGAACAAATCACCATCTTGGATAGCAGCTGATGTGTTTATCCCAGGGGATATGACTCTGAATATTAGGATGTCAAAACCAGGCACATTTGCAATACGTTACTGTCAAAGAGGAAATAAAAAGGGAGTTTGGCTTATTTAATTTAGTGCAAGAGTCTGCTCAAGGAAGAGCCAAAAAAGAAGAAGAAAAGGAATGAAAGAGTAGAAAACAAGAGAGGCAGCTGATCCTGAGGCCTTTCCTGGGTGAGTTGCAAGCCAAAGAGACAGCTGGGGATTCCTGGGGCTCCTTCTTCCCCCTGCCCACAATGCTTGGACCATGTGTGGGACTTGCCTGCTGGGGCTGGGGGGTGGCAGTCCAAGCACCGCCTGTGGCTGAGAGGGGAGACCTTCGCCTCCCTGCGAGGGCTCCAGAAGCCCCTCCTTCATCCAGAAGGCCGGCCTAGACTGGGTTTATCCCAGGGAGGGGATCACCTGCTGGGGGACATGGGGGTGGGAAGGTCCCTGGAAGGGGAAGGCTTGGCAGCTTCTTGGAATGCATCTTGGCTCCTGCTGGAGGAGGAAATCAGGGGGTCTTTGGGGTGGGGGGAGAGAGAGGGGCCTGCTTCTCCATCCAGTCCTGCAAAGATCCACCAAGCTCTTCAGGCCAAAGAAAACGGCCTTCCTTCTAGGACCTTCGGTTGCAAACCTCTTGCTGAAGATGAGACCAGATTCTGCATGGGTGGATTCCAAGGATCTGCTGGCGTTGGACACAGAGATCTGCTTCTCCCACCCGGGCAGGCCTCTGCTGAGGTGCGAAGGACGCCCCTGCTGTTGAAGCCCTGCTGCCAGCCCCGGTTGAGAGAAGGAAGGGAAAAAACCCATTAGGTGGCCCTGCTGGGATGATTGGCAGCAAAGGCAACCACACCACCCTCCCCCCTCCACCATCCAGTGGCCTTCCAGCCTCCCTGGGGCCCTCGGGCTCCTGGGGGGCTGGGTGCGGATTCCTGATGGGCAGCAAAAGCCTTGGGCCCTGGGCCCCAATTTGGCCTGGGCAGCTCAAAGGCTGGTGGGTCAAGATCCCCTGTGTCTACTTCTAGGGCGGCTCCAGAGCTTTTCCTGGGATTTGTGCAGTTGCTGCTGGGAAGAGGAGGGGGGCTGGGTGGGTGGAGGAGACCCTTCTACCCCCTCCCCCCCAAGAGAGAAGGCCCTGCTGGCTCCTGAAGCAGCCGGTCCCCTTGCCCAGGAGACGGGAGGAGGGGCAGCCCTGCTTCCCTGCCCTTCTCCACCCCCCCTCCTTTGCTCCGGGTCTTTGGGGGGGTTAATAGATTTTGACATGTCTCACTGAAATATAACTAAATATTTGGATGGAATTATTGGATAAATGAGAGCTGACTGGTGTCGGAGATACTCATTTGCCAAATGTGGGGTGAACATTCATTTAGAATGAAGGAAAGGAAAAGTTAAGTCTATCATCCGCTCAGCCCAAACAAAGGACCCTCTCTCCAACCTGGGGGTGGGGGGCGAGCAGGGGGCCTGCCTCCTCCACCCCCCCCCCCACCTCCACGGGCCTCTTCATGCTTTGCTTGGAAAGGAGGCTTCCCATCCGTTAATTGCTGAGCCTGGGATTCTGTTTTACATTTGCAATCACTGCCAAACCAGCATTTGCAACACACACACACACAGACACACACACACACACACAGACAGACAGACAGGGGCAGGGAAATTCCCTGTGGACTAATTCCTCAGCTGAGCTCCACTGACTCAGAAGTAGCAGATCCCAAAGCATTTCAGTCGGGGCTGCATCAGGGTTTCTGCTCTCGGCCCCATTCGCTCTAAAGGTCCCCCCATAATATCGCCTGGTATTATTACACTGGCCGAGAATGGAGTGGGATGGGATGGAATAGAAAACTGAGTGGGAAGGGACCCTGGAGGTCTGCTCAGGCAGGAGACCCTAGACCATTTCAGACATCTCTTCTTGAAAATTTCCATTGTTGGAGCATCTACAACTTCTGGGGGCAAGTTGTTCCACTGGTTAATTGCCTTCACTGTCAGGAAATTCCTCCTTAATTAGTTCCAGATTGCTTCTCTCCTTGATGAGTCTCCACCCGTTGCTTCTTCTTTGGAGAATAGATCGACTCCCTCTTTGGGGCAACCCCTGAGATATTATTGGAAGACTGCTATCCTGCCCCCCAGTCCTTCTTTTGGCTAGACCAGGGGTGTAAAACTCAAGGCTCGGGGGCAGGATCCAGCCCATGGAGTGCTTAGTTCTGGCCCGCGGTGCCACCCTGGAAATTGCAAAGGACCATCCTGTGGTGCCTCTACCAGTGAAAACAACGCTCGGGAGGGCTGTGCAGGCCCTCCTAGGCCCTGTTTTTGGCCGTGACTGTCTCCCGAAGCCCTCTGCCAGTGAAAACAGAGCTCCGTTTTCACTGACAGAGGGCTGCAGGAGGCTGTCGCAGCCGAAAACAAAGATTGGGAGCCTATTTTTGCTAGCCGAGCACTCGGGTCACCACAGTCGCCCTTGATATGAGTGACATCAAGTTGGCCACGCCTACCCTGGTCACGCCCACCTCAGCCCACAAGATCAAACACAACCTTAACACGGCCCTCAATTGAATCGCATTTGACACCCCTGGTCTCGACTAACCAAACGCAAATCCTGCAACCGCTCTTTCTATGTTTTGGCCCCCAGTCCCCTCACCCTCTCAGTTGCTCTTCTCTGCATGCTACATTTTGAAAAAACGTGCATGGAGGTCAATCATACGAGGGGCAGCGCAAACTTACCGATAAGTGTTAGGCCAAGTCTAAGGATAGAATATTGAGACATACTGGTTGCATTCCGTGAGGAATAAATAAGAGGCCTCCATTAAGTTAAAGGGCTGCCTTGAGGGAGCTGGGAAGGGTGTGAACACACACAATTAATACATAGGAAAGTCCTGGAAATCCATTTTTGACCGTATTGCAGTTTGCCTCCGGGGTTTCCAGGACTGAAATGTAATTTTTTCCACTTCCTCTGCAATATGGATTGTTCGGCTATAATGTCTCTACCCGCTGCACTCTTCCCATGCTCCATTATCCCTTCCCAGCATCCCTTCCTGTCTATGGGATGTTCTTGGAAGTGGTGCTGCTTTGGGGCCCAACCCTGGTGACCATCTGGACGGCAACCCCCCCCTACAGAAGCCCCCCCCCCAATCCAGGCCTGCCTTTATGGCCCCTCCCCTGACATAAAAGCAGGCTGCGGGAAAGGCACAAAAACCTGCATTGCAGATGAGAGGCAGGGAAATTAATACGGCAACTGTAATAGTTCTAATGAGCAGCTGTGCATGGGCTAATCAGCCCCCAGCCCCCCTCCCGCTCCTCCTCTCCAGCTTCTGCAGCACTTGGAACTTCTCTCTCCAGGCTCCAGCACTCCAACTGGGGCTAGCAAGTGAGGAAGGGGCCTCCTCCGTCCCGCTGGCTCAGGCACGGCTGCATTGGCCTGGCTAAAGGGCGCCAGGCACGGGAGGAACTGGATGCAGATGCCCGACTGAGAAAGGGGGGCTGCCCATGGTAGAGACCCCAACCTCGATCCAGCAAGCGGAGCAGGGGTGGAGTGCACCAGTCAGCTTCTTGCTGGGTTTGGCCTGGCCAGGCAAGGAGCTGGGTAAACCCTGACTTCGGGTGGTGGTGGGGGGAAGCGACCTTCCCAGGCTCTGGTCCTGCAACCTACCTCTGGGAAGGGAGGTCAGGCAGGAGGGGGGCTTCCGCACTTGCCTTCTGCCCTGCTGACCTCAGAGGTTTGGAGAAGAGACTCTGGCCTAAAAACAGCTTTCTGGGAACACAGTGGAAATCACTTTCTCAATGACCATGGCAGAGGGAGTGACGTGCCCTTCTTGAGCTAAACAAAATCAAAGTCAAATCTTTTAAAAATACATGAGCAACACATCCTTTTGGCGTTTCATTATGGAAATGCAGCCGGCCAGCGGTGCTCAAATTAGTCCTTGTATGCAAAAAGGACTTGATTTTGCTTCTTCTTTTGGCCAGAGACAGCTGTGCAGGGGGATTTTTCTCCTTCCTCCCTGTCTCTTCTCTTTTTAACGCCTCATCTGAATCAAAATCTGAATCTTGGATGACAAGAGGAAGAACTTACAGGAAGGAGGACAGGCCAGAAGGACCTCGGAGAGGCTGCAACCCCTCTGCAGTCCCATCATGGCTTTCTGGCTGCAATCGTTGAGCCTTGGAGTCCTTCCTGAGGGACTCACTGCCACAAGAAGTGCTGGCAGCCACTAGACTAGAGGGCTGGGCTGGCTTTCAAACAGGGAGGCAGCGCTTTGCTTTGGCCCCCTCACACACTGGGGTTTGACCAGATGAGCCTTGCCCGCTCATCTCCCCCCTCCTGCCACTGGCCATCCGGCAGTCGTGTTGCCCAGCTGCTTCCAAGGTCGATCTTTTTCGACTTGTGCCAGCTGCGCGCTCCCAGCGGTTCCATACAGAGGTGCCCACAGACTGCAGCCTTTGGCCACTGACCCCCAGGGGACGTCTGAGAAGAGGACCTCCTCTGTCTGCCATCTAGGTTCCCATTCACTGGACAATTGGTCCACCAAACCCCAGCTGGGCACAGAGGGAAAATGCTGGAGATGCGGTTAGGATTGACCAGTGAAATGGTGATTTTTGCTTCTTCTTTTAAGCAAGTGTAAGACCGGCATTCAGCCAGTTTCCTCTTCCAGTCCAAATGTGGAGAACAAGGGCAAAAGAAGGCTACCTGGGCAAGAGGTGAGGCCGCCTCTGCTGGCTCTGGGTGTGATTTAATGCATGCCCGTCCTTTGCTCTGAGCCGCCTTTGGAGGCGCTAAAACACAATCCAGGTGCTACCTGGAGTTTGGGCTACCACTTTAAAAAGTGCGTTCTTAAACTGTAGTTGAGGGAAACAAGCCATGAAGTTGGTGCTCCCACCTTGTCCCCAGTGGCAAGAATCCACCCCTGTTTCTGGGACTTTTTAATGCTTCCTGCTGCATCAAAGAGATCTGGAGAGCTGCTGTGGTTTGTCCCTTTACACCATTTGTAAAGCTGCCCATCTCAGTTGCAACGTCGTACCTGAGAAATCATCCGAATGTAGCTTCCTAAATCCCATGTTAACTGCAGCATCTCTTGCTAACCGCTTCTCTCTTTTCCTTTGTCCTTGGGTCTAATGAGTGACTTCCACACGATGTGTACGATGTGAGTGTTATACACAGGTTATTAATCTTCCACCGGAGTAATTACATCAGCTCCAAATTCCTCGTGGCTGGTTCCTCACATGGTCTCTTCTTATCCAGTTAGCCATTTCAGAACTACATTAAGACTTCCAAAATCAATTTTCAGCTGATTTTGTGCTGCAAAAAATTGCCATGGCTGGATCTGTGCTGCTAATTGAACACAAGCAATTGATGTTTTAGCAGTAATTAGAGGTGGTAATTATTACCAAATCTCTCTCTCCCCCCAACTAAGTGTTGCTCTGGACCTGTCAAAATGACATGCAAGCCAAATCAATCTTAATAACGCTGATATTCCGAAGCTGCTCCTTGCAACCTTCCTCCCAAAGGCCAGCAAGGAGCTGGCTCTGGGCTGGGGTCCAGGACCCGTGGCCCACCGTAGGACATGTGGGGCCTTGGCCTTTCTGAGCTCAGGAGCCATTAAGGGGGCAGAATCAAACACCAGAAGGTAGGGAATGTGTGTGAGACAAGGATCCAAGTGCTTCAAGAAATAACCATGTGGACGCACAGGTGCCTACGCACCCTGCCTGCCCTGAAGCACCTTGGCCTTGCCCAAGTGGCCTGGTGCATGCAAACCATCCCAGCCTTGCAGGGTACCCCTGGAAGAAGCCCCAGCTCCCCTGCCCTTGTTCCCATGGAAATGGAGGGGAGGATGCATTGGGGGGGGGAGAGAGGCTGGCTCCCTGGGGTCGGACACAAAGGAAATAAAGAAGCAGACCAGAGCCAGCCCACCTCCAGAAATCCTTCTCGGCTACACAAAAGAGAGCCGGGCTGTTTTCCTGCCCCCCCCCCCCCCACCTCTCTTCCCCCACTTGCCTTTCTTCAGGGAGAAATGGAAATGTAATCAGATCAGTTTGGAAAGTGCAAAGAGAAAATCAGTTTTAATAAAGCCAAAAGGAAATGCAAAGCAGCTGTTTGAGATGGAAATTGTGTTAAATAGACACCTCTTTAGGAAGGAGACCCAGGGATGTTTATCAAGGAGGTGCAGAGGTGCCGGCCTGTTCCTTTTCATTGGTCTTGCCCAAAGGGCGGACGGTGGACGGGAGGAGGGGAGTGCGAGCTGAGCAGGGGCCGGGCCTTCTGGGGGGGTGCACCTTCCAGCCAGGCCTTAATTTAATTCTTGTGCAGAGCCCCGGGCCCTTTTATTTACGGTGGGCTCGCTCCTGAGGAAAGCTCTGGCTCAGGCTGGTCTCGAGGCAGCCCCTATGGCTCGCCCACCCTTGCCACTTTCTGGGCCTGGAGGGGGGAGAATAGCTTTCTGCAAGGCCCTCACATGCCTTTCTTGGGCAGGGGGCTTTTTCCTTAACCAGAAATCTGGGGCAGTCTTGGGGGTCTCCCCACTTCCATTCCCTGGACAAAGAACCTTGTCTGTGTTTGGGAACAGCTCTCTGCTGAGATGCTAGTTGATAAGCCCTTAACCAGCTGGGTTTGTAAGGTGGAGAAAATGTGTCTGTTTTTCAAATGCCTGGCTTGGCGGGTAATTGTAACTCTTCCTTTTCCAGGAATGAGATTTTGCAAAACGAAAAGAGAGCCTCCCTTCCCTGTTCAACCCTCAGAAAGTCCTTTGATGGAAGGAGGAAAAAGGCTGAGATGGAGGCCACGGGGCTTCCTCCCCCAGGCAGCACGCAGGGTGCATGGCTAACATTTCTAGGGAGCATCCGAGGCTCAGGGATGTGTGTGTGTGTGTGTGTGTGTATGTGCGCTGAACATTTGGGGTTGTGTTAGGCCTCTGCAACAACTTTTGGGCAGGTTTTCTAGCTCTCCTCCCTGGTAACAAGGAAAGACCCAGAGGTTGGGTGTCTTTGGGGTTCAGATGGGCTTCCCCAGTTTGGGGCACAGGTGCTTCTCCTGGCTTCGATGCTAGTTTTGGCTTGCTGTTTCTGCTAAAACCCTCTTAGGAAGAGGATCGCTCTGGTTAGCTTGGCTTGAGCAGGCAGGCTGTGGATACCTTTTCTGCGGAGACCCAGCCCACCCGCCAGCCTACTTCCTGGACGGGCTGGCTGAGAGTGAGGGGCTGCTGGAGGCTCCTGCCGAAGCCTCATCACAGCAGATCTTTTGGCTGTTCCTCCCGTTGGGACTTGGAGTTTGTCAGGAAGGTAGACGTGCCTCTCTTCGTCTGAGGCAGCTGAACCAGGGACAGCCATTGCCGACGGGGGCAAGGGCGTCTGAAAACAAGGATCCTGCCCTCCTTGTTCATTTGGCAGGTGTCTGGCTGGGGCAGCACAAATCCATCATCCTGAGCCTGGTCAGTTCATGTTGAGAAACTGCCAGCAAGAACAGCCATTTGAAGCAGGTTGGGTGGGAGGCGGTGAAGGTCAGCTTCCAGTTCCTTCCTTCTCAGGGACCATCACCAACCCGTTCAAGAAGGGGAGATCCTTCCCCAGAGTCACAGCTCAGGTGACCTGCATGAGTCAGCAGTGGGGTCCTACCTGTTCCACTGCTCAGAACTAACTCCATTTGTCGTTCTTGGTTCTTTGGGCCTGACGAAAAATATACCGAATCATAAGCTAACCGAGGGCTGGATTTGCATGGCACATCCCACATCTCCGTGAAGCAGAGTTAACTCTAGCCAAGCTTAGCAAAGTGAGAACCAAATCTCTGATTTGGAGAAGTTGTTCCAAGGTAGAATTTTGCAAAGGTTCCCCAAATGTGATTCATCCTGCCATCTTGATCATAGCAGCAAAGGCCTCTATCCAGGGTTTCTGGGTGAACTGAACCCCACTTGCAGAAGTTGTGCTTGGTTGCAACACTGCAGGGCCTTGTTTCCAGACTTCCTCTACTTGTTGAGGAGAAGGGAGGTGCGGGATGGCTCCATTGTCCAGGAAATGATGCTAATTTTCTTTTGAAGCCCATCCTGTGATGATGTGGACAAGCCATGGGTGAAGGGAGACCTCTCCCTTCCTCCCCCTTCATCCGGCCCCACACCGGCTTTAATTAGTTGTCAAATTTAGTGTTGGTGGCAAGAGGTCCTGATGTGTCAATGCTGCAAAAACTCCATTTCATCTCCAACTTGACATTAAATAGTCTCAAGGACAAGAAGCCGGCAAATAGAAGACATAATGAGATAAAGCAAAGTTTCTCTCACAGCAAATTTGATCACAAATGGGCTCTGAGATTGCTTCTTTGATATAAATGAAACATAATTCATCTTCCCCTGCCTTGGATGGTCTTTAAGTCCTTCTCTAAAATGACAAGGGCCAGGGTGGCAAGAGAGAACAGGCACTCAGAGGCCTCTGCCTGCTCCTCTTGCATGGCATCAAAGATGGAGGAGGCACCAGGAAGCCAACAGTGCTGTTGCTTTTGTCCCAGAACTTCAGCTCCAGCCGGAGGCCTACGAAGCTTCACAAGGATGCAGTTGTGCCTTGAATAGCTGCCAAGAGTTGCAGTGACCATGTGAAACTTCCAGGGCCGGAAGGAATCACAGCTGCTGCCCTTGTGTGCTTTCTGAAGGACTTGAGTTGGCCAGAGGGAAGACAAAGCATGAGCGGTGGCTTTCTTACGTTCTTCAGCCACACTGAGGACACGAGAAGAATCTCAGGGCAGGATAAGACCAGGACTTCTCGAATCGGTTCCTGTGTTCCGTAGCACCTTCGGCTCCCAGTCCTCCCCCACTGAACCCCTCCCCCCACAACTGGAATTGAAATATGGCAACCAGGAGTGAGAGGGAATTTTGTACGGATCTCAGAGGGTTTCCGCTTGTGACTTAGCCCTTCTTGGAATGGCTGAATCCCCATTTAAGATAAGTGGAACTGTTGTCCCTGAGACTCCCTGGCACTGAAGGACAAAGTTTAGCTCTGTAAATGCCCTGAATCTTTGCCCCTTAATTTCAGCGATGGTCCTGAGTTCTAGCAATGTGTGGGAAGTCAGAAAAGTCCCGTCCCCCCCCCCCGGTCCGTGTTTTCCACATCCTGGTGACTTGGTCTCTTTCTGAGTTTGTCCTTAATGTCCAGCATCTCTCCAGGAATGGACACATCCCTGACCTCCAGCTTTGATGCTTCTTCCAGGCTAGTGGAACTGGCAGCCTAAATGGCCGGTGGGGGATCTGGCCAGAGCAGCTTCGGTGGGCTTTGCTGGAAGGCCCCCAGGTGGGGGCAGGGTCCTCTTTCTCTGCCAGGGGCCCCTTTGAGAGCCTGGGAAAGCTACAAACTACTTCTCAGAAATACACATTGAAATGTGATACATGAAATTCACAGGTCTAGATTGTATTACAAAGGAAACCAATTAGGTTCAAATACAAGGTTACAAATATTAAAAATAACACACATATAACACAGTAATGTAAGTGCTTATTTATTCATCCATTAAACCAATAAAGACAATACTCCCTTTTTAAGGGATGATCATTTTAGATAATGCAATTTATTGAAGTTAACCAACATTTTTGGAATCCAGAGGCCATAAATTATTTGGCTGTCTACCTGTGTTACTGAATGAAAAACCAAGTTTCAGTTGGAGGTCAGTGACAACCCAGCGGTCAATACTGTTCCCGGCCAAGTTTATACCCGCCCCCTAAAACCTCCCTGGTGTCCCAAGGCATCTGTGGAGCCCGGGTTAAGACCCGCCCCCCGCCAAAGTCTGTGCCCCACTGGGCTGACTTAATCAAGGGAGCCCCTCCCCAGCTGGGTCTCGGCCGATGCACCTGGGCTTCCAGGCAACCTGCCCGCCAGCTGCTCCTCCTGGTCTGGAGCCCCCAGGAGGAGGCCTGAGACTGGGTGCCCTGACACGGTAATGGTAATGGATTCATTTGGCAACTGCTTCCTGAACTTCTGATTATCTTTGTCATCCAAATTAATGTAATGCCATGTTACGTCTCCCTCCCCCTCCCTCCTGCTTGGCCTCCCCCTCCCCATTCCTCTTTCTCATTAAGGCCTCTTGCAAAGGGGTGACAGCCTCCTAATGGCCAGCATGTTATGGGAATGACAATAATCCTTCATAATCGCTTGACCTTTTCAAAGAGCTCTTTGCGTCTGGTGGAGACGGGCCCGGCTCCTGGTTCCAGGGCAGGCAGTGGGTACCCTCCTGGCAGGCAGAAGCACCGGGGGGAGGGCACTGCCACCCCTTGGACGGCTGTTGGCAGATGCCCAGATGCCAATCAAGGCAGGGAGGAAGGGTTTCAAGGCACAAACCTCTCTGCAAGGCCCATCCGATGATTTTTCTACTGAAGGAGGGCAGGGAGAGGATGGCATTTTGGAAAAAGTGGGGTGAGGGCAGAATTTGGTGTGTGTGTGTGACAGAGAGAGAGAAGGGGTGGGGGACACATTTATGGTTTAATAAAAAGTACAGAATATCAAACATAACTCCAAATTATGTGAGGACATCAAAAGCGAAGTTAATGTGCATTTTAAAAGCAATTAACCACGAATCACTTGGTGAGAGACAGCCGTCACTGCCATCTTCTAGATGCTGGGGTGGGCAAATGCAGCCCCTCGAGAATTGGCATGAGGAGGGTCTTGTTCTGCCCCTGGCAGTGGGGCTGGCATCCCCCACAGGCCCCCTTCCACTGCCCCCAGCAGCAGGAGGGTCAGGGCGGAGGGGACTTGGCCTAAGCTGGAGGGCTTGAAACTTTGTGCCACCACTACCTGGAGGGCAGCTGGCTAGAAGGTTTTTGCCTGAACCACCCCATTTTGGCTCCTGATTTTCATTTCACTTCATTTCAAAGTGATGCCTCGTCGCAGGAGAGCAGGGCGAGCCTCCATGAAGGCTGAGCTGCAGAAACACCCCCAGCACAATGCCCACCTTACTTGCCCCAATCTCTTTCGTGGGCAGGCAGGGGCCGGCCAGGACAGCCCTCTGGCCCCACCTCTCAGTTAGGGCCATGGCCAGATTAATCTTGCAGGGAGCTCAAAAACTCCAAGATGGTTCCAGCCAAGCGGGTGGACCGCCTCTCCCCTCTCCTCCTCCCTTCGTCTTCCATGCTCCTGAAATAAAACACCCCCCCAAAAGACCACACACTCAGACTCTTCTGTTTGCCCAGGCAATTTAAATGGCCAGTATTATCTGCAGGCAGGGAAGTTACATCTCTCAGTTGCGTTATTGATTTCCTCCTCCTGAGAGTTTTCGTAATATGCTTGTTTTTCTGTGGACTTTCTTGTTTGCTTAACCCAGGAAGCCTGCCCCAGTATCCCTTTTAAGAGAAAGTGGTAAATTGTTTGTAAATTTTAACATAAAAACCACAATGTATTAATTAGCTGACTCCACTTCAAAGCTCAGTGTGATGTAAGCTGTCCAGATAAATTAATTGAAGATGAGAACTACATCTTAATAAACCAACAGCAGAGAATGGAGGTGCAACTAGACAGGTAATCCCACAACTCCACCCAAAGCCGGATTCCACCCGTGAATGGATTCCTGATGACCTCTTGAGGGTGTCTGCAGGGCATGGTGTTAAGTCCAGGGGACAACTGTAGCATGGTAGATCCATAGCTGCCCCAGAAGAGGATCGGTCGGGTAAAAGCAGGCAGAGCTTCCTCTGTGCTGTCATGGTTGCCATCTTGCTTTCTGAGTCCACCCTGAGCAAATCCTGCCCCTCCTGTCTTGGCTGCTTTTGGCCGTACGGCATTTTCTGGTCTTCTCCCCTGGCTTCTCCCTGGAGGTTGCTTGCCCTTCTGGTGGGGGAGGGAAAGGAGGCCAAGAGGAGGGGACAGGGGGCCTTTCAGTTGGGACAGTCAGAGAGAATGGTGGGAAGGGAGCAGCCCCTCGACAGCCCCGAGGACAGGCAAGCTGCTCGGCCTCCCCCCATCCAGCGCTTCCTCTCCGCCTGCATGGCGAGGCCAGCATCAGTGCTCCTCTTAAAGGGATCTTGGGAAAAATAGGAGTGGTTCCACAAATAACATGAATGGAGGATGTGGCTCTCTGTATCTCCAGGGAAAGATCCCGACACAGGCAGGTCATACATGGAAGTTGTGCAATGAGGTCCAGACTCAAAGAAGCTAAAAAGTGAAGGCCAGCAATGAAGAGTCCTTTGCAAGGAGGCCAGGGGGCTGCCAGTCACCCCATCCCACCCCCAGTTGCGCTGCCAATGGGTGAAGGCAAGAAGCTTGGTCCCCCTTTGGCAGACTTAGACCAGTAGGCCCTGCTGCCCCCCTCCCCCTCATTCCTACCCTGGCAGGGGCTGCCCCTCCCAGGAAGACATGGCCAAGAGCTGCTGAGGGTGGGGGCTGGGGGCAGAAGACTCAGCTGCCAGAGGGGCCAACACTGCTCAGAGCGCAGGAGGTGGGCTGGGTGGAGCAGAAAACAAGCACACCTTGGAATGGATGTAACACTCGGTGCGTTTTCCTAATTAGTAAGACAGGCTTGATTTATTACTTAATTAACAAAGACACATGTGTGATGAGATGGCTGGGTTTATGAGAGGGATGATTGACAGGCTGATTGACTCTGGCTGGGAAGAAGGTTTAAATAGTATTTTGAAATAAAAGTTTATTTCAAAACTTCTTGCTCTTTCTTTTCATTTTAAGCACCTGGTCAAAAGCAAACACCTGCCTTCCAAAGGGGTGTGTGTCTAGGTTCAGATTGCAATGCTTCCCACTTCTGGGATTTTGGTAGAAAACTTCCCACTAGGACCCTCAGAGACCACCCATCAAGACTGAAGGACAAGATAGCATCAAATGACGCCAGGAGAACAGGTGTGGCCACCCCTAAAAAACCAGACACCAACACCAGTTGTACTTTGGCTCCCAGTCGGTCCTTCTTGGAGCAGATCTAGCTGCAGCCCATTTCCATTGACTGGTCACGAATCAGGTTGACCACTGATCTAAGCCCTGCACGTTGGTCCAGTAAAACCACAAGCAGGAAGCGCATTGCTCCAAATGTGGGAAGCTCAGTGCCCACAGAACCCCCCCCTTTCTAGCCGTCTTTTTGCCCTCTCGTGTCTTCTCACAGAGGAGCCGGGTGGAGCTGGGCTGGCTGGCAACAGCAGCTTTTGTTGAAAATCCCCATTTCTGTGTGTGAGATGCCAACGTGGTTTCTGTAACAAAGGGAACAGTTGTGTGTCTTGCTTGCAGCTTGATGTCTCTGCTGGTGCAGTTTGTTCCCTGCCTGGAGGCCCTGCAGACAGAGGAGGCCAGAATGGGTCGGTTGGCCAGCTGTTGGGCCTGGGATTACTTAACATCCTTTCCCTTTACTAGTCTGAAATTTCTGTTCTTTTTCCTGCCCTGCCTATGGAGACCCTACATTAGCTGTTCATTGAAGCACAATCTCCCCATCCTGTAACCTCTAAGCAAACGAAGCTACATTGTCCACCTTGCATTGGAATGAAACCATGGCGGGAGAGTCCACAGCAGCTGCTTGAGGAAGAAACCATCTCCAAAGCTCTCCAGGTGCTCGCTGGATCTTACCATGTTTGCAATGGGGAAAGACAACCTGGAAGCAGAAGCCAAGCGCAGGGCTAGCAGGAAGAAGGCAAATTGCCAGGGGGCCTGGAACTCTTCCCAGGTTTTCCTAGGTGGCTCCCGAGGTGGCTCCAAGCTGCCTGCCAGGTCTTTGATTCCAACTAAGCCTGAGAACCCCTGCGCAGAATTGGGCTCAAAGGGCTGCCATGTTTCTCAGACTCTGCCTGCGCTGTCCAGTTACAACGTTTAGCCTCTGGATCCAGTGCATCATTTGCTTCAGTTAAACAGTTCTCTCCCCTTGTGTTCCTTTCATGCAAATGCTAGCAAATGCTGGGGATACGATTAGTTAGAGGGATTAGAGGCAGTCCTGGACTAAAACCACCCATTTAGCAAACATTCAAAGTCACAATGGCAGTGAAAAATGGACCTAAGGCCAGTCCACGTATTTATGGCTATTGCAGCATTTCCCATGGTCATATGATCAAAATTTGGGTGCTTGGCCATTGACATGGTTGGAAGTCTGGCATTTTGGCATTTGACTGGTGCCCAGGCAGTGGCTGACGGGGTCTGGAGATGTGGCTTCTCCTAGAACCAGCTCAGGAGGCCTTGAACCTCAGGATCCTGGAGAGGGATGGGTTGGCTCCTTGGGGGTTCCATGCCAGGCTCCAGTTGAGGGATGGCTACTCTGCCTCAGCCAGTGAGAGACTTGCCCAAGAATCAACTTTGCAGGCAACCGTGGCCTGTCCTCTCCCTGCTGATGGGCCTGAGAGGAAGGTTTCCCACTGGGCAGCCAGTCCAACGCTCCCACTTCAAAGGATGTGTCAGGAGGGAGGAGCAGGAAGGGACAATTGGAATACCCATCATGACCTGGGATTCCTTGACCTTCTAACCAACCTGCAGGTGTTTAGAAGGGGAATCTTCTTTCCTTGCTGCGGGTGTTGTAAGTGTGAAGCTCCCCAAACCTCTAGGGCAGCGGCCTCCAACCTTGGCAACTTTAAGCCTGGTGGGCTTCAGCGAAGCTGGCTGGGGAATTCTGGGAGTTGAAGTCCGCCAGGCTTAAAGTTGCCAAGGTTGGAGACCGCTGCCCTAGGGCTCCTCAAAGCAGGCACTGCTGCCTCTTTTCATTCCTTTCCCTCTCACCCACCCTGGCTGCAGCAGTGCCTGCCAACTCCCCCCAACTCGCTGGGGCAGATGCCTTCCCCCCATGGTTTTAATAGAACCCCTGTATCCCTCTCCTGTTGGAAAAGGTCCCCCTTCGGCACTTTCCACAAAGAATACATCAGAGGAAGCCTGCTCTCCTTTGCCATTCCCTTCTCTTAATAAAAAGAGTGGCTTGGTGCGTGGCTTCGGTGGCAGCAGGAATTCGCGACCGTTCGTGATTCCTGCTGCGCTTGCCGCCGAGGTACCCCCGATCCAAATGGGTCAGGGGGATATGGCTGCCCTGTAGGGACAGCCAAAGAGAGAGGGGAGCCGGACAGGGGGTTGGGGGTGTCGCAGACCCCCTCCTCATCTGGAAAAACCCCTTTTTCCCAAGGTGGTGGAGTGGCGGTCAGCAATGGCCGCCATGAAGAAGCCTGCAACCGGGTAAGATTGTGATGGAGGAAGCAAGAAAAGTGAAAGTGCTGTCTGAGCCGGGTCAATCAACATCTTTTAAATTCACTGGAACTGAGCTGTCTGAATTGCTGGAGGATACATTGTATCCCTAAGAAGATTGAAAGCAGCGGAGAAGCTGTTAAAGGGAACTTTTTTTTCTTCACTCTCCCACCCCATGGAAGCAGCAGATGAAGATTTGAAATTTGTTTGGGCACTGAAGGTGAATTATTCTGAAAGTTGAAGTTAAGGGACAAAAGAGTTCTTGGACATTGGACTTAAAAATTTAAGAAATTGGAAAACCCTTATTAGAGGTATGGATTTCTGATCATTTAAAAATTGATGTTGCAAGTGAGAAGGGAGAGGAAAAAAATTGGAGCAGAAGTGGAAAAAGGAGGAGATTGCCTAGAATCTCAAAGAAAGATATATGGTAATTGGACCTCTTTGATTAAACTGTAACCCCAGAAAGAAAAATAGAAGAAGGAAGAAAAGTATTAATCGTTGGAACTTCTTTTGAACTATTTTTGATTAAAAATACTTGGGTGGTTGTTTTGGGAAAAGTTTCTCTTTTTAGGATGGCATCGCTTGTGGATGAATTAAAGACTGAATATCAAAAATATAAAAAGGAAGAACAAGATGGAAAAGATGCTTTGGGCACTTTATTTCAATTTTTAGAAATAGCGTTATGTACTTATGAAAAGTTGACTACGCAGCAGAATGACTGGGACAAAGAAGAAGAGGAACAAGAAGCCATCTTTGATGAACAATGGGTTTTTTCCGGGGAGGAGGAGAAAGAGGATAAGAAAAAGGGGATTTTAAGGTTTGAAAAAACAACCAAAAAAGAGAAAAATGAGAGGAAAGGTGGATGCAAGGTTAGAAAGCAAAGGAAAGGGAGTAAGAAAAGGGAGGAGGAGAGACAAAGGGGTAAAAAGGGCAAGGAGAAGAATAAGCAAGAGAGAAAGGGGGGGGAGGAGAAGTCTCAATGGTGGGAAGCAAGATCTAAAGAAAAAAAGTTTATTTAGAGACAATGGGTGAATCTAATTAAGGATAAAAGGGGGATTCTGGAAGGCACATAAGATTTTTTTTTATATGTGTATTTAGAGTATAAAATTTATTGTGTAATTTTAGAATCTACTAAACAGAATCTCAAGATAAATTAAGTGTTATATGAAGTACTTTTAAGTTAGGGTAATGAGTTAAAGGCGTCACTCCAATTAGTGTATAGGAGAAGTATAGTAAAAGAAAAAAGATGAATGGATAGTTGGAAATAGAACAGACAAAGAATGTTATTGACAATGGTAATAAGATATGGAAGGATATATAAAGGTTTTGTTATGTTTTTTTGGGTTTTGTATGTTGATAAAAGGCAATAAAATTTTAATTAACAAGAAATAAGTTGGATGAAAAGGAGAAGTTGGGATCATTATGTTCTATTGGTTTTCTTCTTTAATTATTACTATTTTTTTTAAGAAAAGAATTTATAAGCTGTTATGCCTTGATTGTTTGTGCACTGTTTTTGTAAAATTAATAAAATTGGTTTATAAAAAAAAAGAAAATGATAATAAGATATGGAAGGATATATAAAGTGAATACGATGTTTGAATTTGTGTCTGTGAGAAGAGTTTCAACCCGGGATCAGGCAGCCTTCAGAAAAGATGTTTTAATTGTTGTTGTTTTTCTATGTTCTGTGTTTTGTATGTTTATGAAAGGCAATAAAATTTTAATAAGCAAGAAATATAATTTGGATAAAAGGAGAAGTCTGGATAAGATATGAAATTAAATAGATAATGTAAATATTGATATTACAATTTGAAATTATTTTGTATGTTCTATTGGCTCTCTTCTTTAATTATTATTATTATTTTTTTTTAGAAAAGATTTTTCAAGTTGTTATGCCTGGATTGTGTATTGTTTTTGTATAATTAATAAAATTTGTTATAAAAAAAAATAAAAATAAAAAGAGTGGCTTTATTTGTCCCTGGTGAGGGCAGCTTCTCCTCAGCACATTTGGGCTGGGACTCAAGGCAGAGCATGAACCCCTCCAGCCCCTCTCTGTCTTCAGCTATTGAGGCTCTGTGGGGGGACCCTGGTGACCAAGGCCAGCCCCCTGCCCCCCCCCCCAAGAACACTAAGAAGGGGGCAAGGCTCCTGCAGCACTCACCCTCTGGGCCATTCTGGGCTGGGGGGAAAAGAGCTTGAATAATGTGTGGTTCAAGGCCCCCCTGCCTGCTGAACAGCACTTCTTATGCAAAATCAAGTAATGCGCCCACTACTTGGTGCCAAATTTGAAAAGAGCTTTCCCCCACCCACTGCCTTACACAGGTTTTGCAGGCCTTCCCAGTAAACCCAGTTAGGCACTGTTCCCCCCCTGCTGGGGCTACAGGTTGGGAGCCCCCGGAATGGAAGTCTTTGGGGCCCTTTCAGGAAGCGGATCTGCCAGAAGGAGATGCTCCCCAGCTGTGCCGGGCAGAGCCTGGTGGCAGACAGCTGGTTCTTGCCTTCAGCCTGGAGGGACTCTTGAGCCGCTTGAGTTGGCAGTGCCTGTTGGAACAGGGGTCAACAGGCCCAACAGGCAAGAGAAGAAGAGGAGGTTTACATGCATTGGCCTGGCACAATCCGTGGGCTGTTACCAGCCAGGAATTGGAGCCCAAATGGAGTAGCCCTTATTTCAAAGAGGGCTGAATGGATTTCTGAAAATGGTGGTGATCGAGGGGTCTTTGCCTTGGTGGGAGGCCATCTGCTTGGAGAGCGGTGGGCTTCCTTGGGCAGTTGGTTGGCCACGTAAGAACAAGACAAGGTGGGTCAGGGGTCTGGCCCAGCAGGACTCGGCTTCTCTTCTTCAGTTTTAAGTTAAGCACGAATATCCAGTTCTGTTGTTGGTCTGAGCTCCGAACTTGGCAATTTGATTGCAAATGTTTCATCCCCATTCAAGGAGGCATCTTCAGTGTGCTTTGGATTGTGCTGGTCTGGGTGACCACTGGCCCTGAAATACCTTTCAGTTCACCTTCCCTGCTGAACTGGGCAATTCAAGAGAGCCAAACTCACAGGAAAATTTCCCCGGGGAAGGTGTGCAAAACGTCTCAATATTGAAATGTCTTTCTATCCTCTGTGCAGGGCTAAAGTGTAAGTTTGGCCTCTGCCTCGAAAGAGGCAGGTGGGATGCAGCTGGCAGCAAAGGTCCCATCGCACCTTCAAGTCTAAGGAATGAACACAGCTCTCTTCAGCTCCAGCCTGCCTCACACTGGCCAGAGAGCGGCTGGCTCTCCTTCCCCAGAGTCACATGGAGGTGTGAGCATGTGTGTGTGTCATGCACCTGTGCGATCCTCTGACCAGTAGAGCAGCTTCAGGTTGGGCAAGTGGGAGGTGAAGATTCAGGCTACCCTCCCCAATCCTTCAAGGCTGCTCATGTCACTGAGGACAAGCTTGGAAACTGGGATCAGTTTCCAAGCTTGTCCTGGAAGAACTCAGCGACATGATCTCTTCCAAGGACAAGCTTGGGAACTGATCCCATTGGAATCTTCCAGCGATCCTCTGGAGCCAGGCAGCAGCAACTGGGCAACTTACCTGAGAACAGAAAAGAGGAGCACTTTAGCCGCCTAGGAGTTTGATCACCAGCTTCCCTTGGTTCAAACCCCAAACTTCTTTGTTACAGCTTGCTGGCTTCCCTTGAAGGATGCACGCAAAGGCTGCCTCCGGACTTCGCTCTTGAGTTGGTGCCCCTTTGCTTCAGGGCTGGTGGGCCTTTCCTTGGGGGAAGGCCAGCCCTCATTCCAGTCGCATCAGGATGGGCAAATGGCATCCTTGTTGGCAGCTCACAGGTATTCTGTGCGCTGCAGCCAAGGGGAGCCCCATGCCCCATGGTTCTCCGCAAGGAGTGCCAGGTCCTTTCCAGGATGGAGAAAGAGCTCCTGGGGTGAAGGTTACCAAGTTCCTGCTTGCTCCTTTTCCGAAGAGTTGATCCTATTTTCTCCTTGGGCTCAATGATGGCTTGCGATATATATGGCCCTCTCGCTTTGTTACCTGATTGCACAAAAGCAGATAACTCCATTAAGTGTGATGTGAGCAGATTTGCCAAGTGAGCTTTATCTCTGGGGCAGCTGGTATCCAAATTACGCAGAACCAATAAAACTGCCGAAGGAGAGAGGCTTGCGGGGGATGGAGGAACTGTGTACAAGTCGCTTCTTTATCTATTTCTTCTCTTTACCCTATTCTTCCTTTTCTCTTTCTCTTTCTTTTCTGCACCTTCCACTCTTTTATTCTTCTTCTAGCTTTCTTTTCACTTGAATTAGTTTCACTGTTGTAATTGTTATCTTTAATGAAAAGATTATAGAACAAAAAGTTTGGTGGACAAATGGCCAGCTGGGGTTGGGAGGGGTCCCCGGCTCCACTTCGCTCTTCTGCCTGGCTCCTGGTCTCCACTGATGCTGGCCACGTTGGTTGGGCAGTGGGCTGGCTTTCTTGGCCTCCGCCTTGTTTCTCCTTCTCTCTCCACAGAGCATTTTAGACTCTGCCTGTTTGGCCTTCGCTAAGGAGACCTACCGGGTGGTTGCAGGGGTCCAACAGAGGAGGCTGCCCCTAGCAGAAGGCTGGGTGGTGGGAGGTGGCAGGATGGGCACAACCACAGCCAGAGGAGAGAAAGGCTGGTCTCCAGAGCCCCTTTGCCCCTCTCTGCCAGCCCTGGGAGGAACAAGCAACCCCCCCGTCAGAACAGCCCCCCCTTTCTTTCATGGGAATAGAACATGGAGGGAATGGCTGGTGAAAGGGGGCAGTATGCCCTGCTCAAATTGATCAGGCTGGGTGGACTGATCCAGGCTTCCTGGGATCTCTGATAGGGATGATCTACTGGGGGGGAGGGATCCTTCCAGGGGCTGCAGGGGTGTCTCCTGCAGCTGGTAGGAACCCAGGAGCAGCCCTTCCAGGCATGAGCTGCTATCTAAGGGAAGAGGGCACATCTGGGTTACCATATGGTGCTGTTAGGTTAGATAACATTTGGTGAATTGATATTACGCTAGAATTTTATTGTTGTTTGCTTGTGTGTACTAAGCTCAAGTGCTACATAAAAAGACTGCTGTGACTTGTGGCTGCCCCAGCAACCATGGGAGCCCCTTGGTGGGAGGATGAAAGGACCCCCCTCACCCTAGGAGTGAACAGCTGCCCCCTGGGATTCCCACCTCTGCCTTCCTGGGTGGGCTCTTAACAGCAGGTGCCACCAGTGTGTGTGTGTGTGTGGGGGGGGGGACTGAGGTCATTAGGGGACACTGCCTGCAGATCCCTGGCCAGGACTGGTGGAAGCCATCCAAGCAGAGCAGGCTTTGAACAGGGCTCGGTCCCTCCGGCCCATTCCCTCCACTCCTTCCTCTGCCTCCTCCTCCTGCTTCTTTGCAAGCTGCTAAAATGATGCCAGACGGCAATGCATATTTAACTGCTATTTACATTCAACAATGTCTCTCTGTGGTTCTGTTTTCTTTCCCAAACATTGTAATTCCTCCAGGCATCTGGCTGGTGTGACTTGGAAGCATGCTGGAGAGAACAGCTGAGGTGAAGTTGGATGCATCTGGCACTTTGCCACAGCTGGCTCCCAGGCCCTTTTGAGCCCCTGCTAGGCTGTGCATCATGGGCCTCCTGGTCTCTAAGGGACGTACTTCCTTCCTCTGTATACTTGTTGGGAAATGGGCTTCTTGCTGTTCCCAGGTCCACCACTGACTCATTTCTGGTAAATTATGGAGGATTTACCAGACATTTCAAATGGAAGCTCCTTAGAGGAGATCAGGGCATAGGATGCTCAGTTAGGATTCAGAAAAGCCATGAATGATGAGCCAAGGTCACCCCAATATCATGTTACTACTTGACGGGCTGCTACACGAGAGAGGCCATTGTGGCATGAAGCCCCTGGGTTCAGGCCAAGAGGACAGAAAGGAACTTGTACTTATGACAAGCTGTCATCTTGGGCTCCAGGCAATCCATGAGTAGGTGGCTTTTTGGCAGCTGTCAACTTGGTGTCTTTACTTCTGGTGGCCACATGCAGGACAGCTTGGTAGCTATATCTGGACTCTTTAGCTGGGACCTCCCAGAGCCCTGTTTTTTTCCATGTAGGAGCCGTGGTGGCACAGTGGTTAGAATGCAGTATTGCAGGCTAACTCTGCCCACAGCCTGGAATTCAAGGAGTTCGAGGGGTTGCCCTGCCCTTTCCAAGCTCAGGGTCTGTAACCCCATCTGCACTAATCCTGGAGTCCTGACTTCTCAGCCTCCCCGGCAGGTGCTTGCTTGCCATTGTTATTCCAAACACAGAGGCACAGTAATTACCCCTAATTACTGGTAGGCTTTGGTCCAGTGACTATCTATACTTAAGGCCCCCAATGAAATTTCCACGAAGGAATACAAGACCTGCTTCATTAGCAGGCCTGGGCATTTAGCAGGCGTTGCTCATTAGAAGAACCCCTTCTCCTCATGAAGGGACTGTTTTGGGCTCTGCCCATGAGGCTGTGCTGAAGGGGTGGCTCTTGGGCATGGAAAGCCCTGAAGTAGGACCAGCAACAGAGAGTCCAGGGAGGGAAGGAGCAAAAGGTCTAAGGAGAGAAGGTGGTTCTCACCTGAAGCAGCAAGAACCATTGGGGATGCTTTGAACATCAACTCTCCTCATGGAGCTTGTCCTGCTGCTGCCAGGAGGCCTCTGCCCCATTGCAGAGTTCAAGGCTGGGGTTGCTTAGCACTAATGTGCCCGACCTGATTCACCAGGAGAGCTTCTGGGCTGGGAGTGGCCAGAGAGGGTGGGGAGTCGCATCTCCACTGACACACCTACTTTTTCATGACCAATTTGGACTTCACTTGTAGCTGCCCTGAGCTTGGGATCAGGCCTCTTGTGCTGATGTCACCTACTTATCCCAACGATGTCATTCTGCACCAATGGGCCGGAAGGTTTGTGCAAGGCCATTAGAACGCACATCAAGTGTCTTTCCAGCTCCCTTCAATCTCTCGCATGCAGGGCAGTTTGGTGCGAAACCCTGGAGCAGGTGGAGCTCTACGTTCCCTCCCCAGGCCCTCCCCTTCCTAGCCTGTAAGGTTGGTGTCAGCTTGAGTTGCCGCCCTCCTCCAGGGAAAAGGTTGGCAGGACACTGAAGAAAGGCCTGATGTCAACACAGTACGGCATTTTCTAAATTTCTGGTGGAACCCCCTTCTCACATTTGTGGAGGAACTCTCTGCAGAAGAGAGGGGAACTTCATGGAGAAATGACTGAATTCCCTCTGAGGGTGCAGGGATCTCCCTCCCCCCAAGGAGACTCCTTCATTAGGCGGTTTTTGCACGACAAGGGCGACCCTGATTCCCTCCCCTGACCAATTGTCCTGGATCCATTGGGTTGTGGCCCTGTCACTGGCAATCCAGGAACAACCAGTGGCTGAAGACATTTTCTAAGGGACTTGTCCTTGGGCCAAGTTTGATTCCAGTCTGAGCCTGGGTGCTGTCTTGGCTGCTCCGACTCTTTCTTGGAATTTCCACCTGACTCCAGAGGGAGCCAAACCATTAATATTGCTCCTCTTATTTCTTTAATATAAAGCAAGCCAGGAAGATGTTGGTGTCACACATCTATAAATGCCGTTCAGTGCAGGATGTTGCATTTCTTCATGCTACACGGAGATTTCCTGGCTTCCTTTCAATGAGCAAAGGTCTGAGGAAAGGAAGGTACAAGTTCCTCTCCTTTCTCTTCCAGGTGCTTTGGAGCAAACATCATGGCAGCAGTGGGGAGGGGGCTCTCTGCCACCATCCAGAGGGAGAAAATTTCCTTGGTAGCTGCTTCTCCCAACGTCCAGGGGGTGGACCACAGAGGAAGGTTGGGTCAGGGCGGGAGGAGGAGCACATCACCAGGGGATAAAACCAGCTTCCAGAGATATCACAGAGGGTCAGCCTGTCAGAGGAGGAAGTAAATACTGAAAGATATATTTATAAAGTATTTATTTAAGGAAAGCGGAAAGGGTACTTGTAGGTTTGTGGGTTTGTGTGTGTGTGTGGTGTGGAGAAAAGCTTAGACACTATTGGAACCCTTCTTAAAGAATGGCACCCCATCCTCTGATTTCCCGTGGCTGCCTTTGGCAATATGTGGTGAGTCTGATGGAGATAAGTAGAGACAGATACTATATACTCTGGGTGTGTGTGTGAGAGAGAGAGGGAGGGAGGGAGAGAGCAGTGAGGCATAAACCCCAGAGTAATTTCTTCTTTCCTGTGCTTTATCTCAGTTTTCCATTGAAAAAAAGGAGTGCAAAACTGGCATTAATGTTGTTGGGTCATCACTCATCAGAGCATTGTGCTCTCTAGATAGGGTAACTTTAATCCACTGATTTTATCAAGATTCGCCTTGTAGGTGTTGCTTAAAAAATTATATGTATTTTTGCAGTCTCTTTTCTGCCTGAATTGGAGGCTTTTAAGAAAACATTCTTTTTCCCTTGTCTGCTGCTCAGTGATTGCTACGCTGCACATGTCTGTACTTCCCATTCTCCTTTGGTGACATCTCTTTGTAAGTCAGTTTTCAAAGAGGAGAAACTCCCTCCGCCACCAGCCTCCCCTTTTGAAGGTTGGTATGAAACTTTAATTATAGTGGTACTATCTAACAAAGGGAAGAAAGGAAGGGATCATTCCACCTTGGGGAAAAACTGGAAACAAAATGTTCTTGTAAAATACTGGGTTGGTGAAATTCCTGTAAATACTACAATACAGGCTGGTGGGCTCAAGGAGTGCCAAGGTGCCCTGGGCAAAGGGACTGACCAGGAAGGGCCATTTCCCTCTGGCACTTCCTGTCTCCCTTCTTCTCAGAAGAGGTGGACCAGGGGACAGGCTGGCACCCCCAGAAAAGCACTTCACGGGGTCCCCCTTTTGGTCTGTCCAGAATGAGAAGAAGGGCTAAAGAGGCCACCTTCACATTTGAGGTGGTCACATCTCTGGACAGCAACTTCTGACAACTGGAAGGCCACTTGGTTGGACTAGAAGACTTCAAGGTCCCTTCCAGCCCCATGGCTCCATTCTGTGGTTGGGCCAGGGCTGGATGTGGGATCCAGATGCCCACACAGTCTTGGACGGGTCACGGCTCCTCAGCTTCAGCAGGCATCATGAGCTGCGCTAAAGATAAGAATTTATTTGTATACAAACAAAGCCATCCTAAGCAGAAAGGAGAAAGCAGCGGGATCTCTCCCCCCACGCCAGCTTTGTGCCCTCCCTGGCTTTGTTGTTTGGGCTGCAGTAGCCCCTCCCTGGCCGCAGAGCAGGAGAGAGAGAGTTGTAGCAATTGGATGACACGTCTGGCATCTCATGCCCCAGAGAGGGAGGAAAATAATTGCAGGCTGGCTGGTGGTGTGGCATTTCTCACTCAGAGAGACCCAGGGTGTTGGCTCGTTGGATCCTGGAATGCACAAAGAATTCCAGAAGCCTTGGAAGATGAGCTGCAGCAGAGGTTTAAGCCATGAGAAAAGGAACCCCGAAAAATGGGGCTGAGAAGAAGCACGCCGCTCGCAAATTCCTTCCTGAGAGACACAGTCGATGATGTTCTTAATACTGCTTATTTTTTTTTAAACCAGAGGTTGCATCAATGAAATCTCATATGGATGCCAAAAATATGCACAATAAAATAAAGTATGATTTAGAAATGTGGGCCAAAGTCAACCCAGAATGACCATGGGAAGCAGCATCTGGGCTATTTCAATTGAGGAGGTGGGCTTTGGTAGTTCTGAATGGTCTCTAAGGAACCAAGAGAGCAGTTGACCAAGGCAGGATTCACTCTTGACAGCTTAAGCTCCTCATGGCAAGAGCAACTTGACCAGAAGTTTTTAGGAAGGGTGAGGCAGACAAGCCAGCAGTCAAGGTTGGATCGGGAATAGCTTCATTTTAGGAGATAATGTGACTCAGTTTAGTCACATGGATCTCAGGTTGCTTTCTGAGACTATGCATCCTCTAATGGAATGGCCGTGGAGAGAAGTCCATTGACTTAGATGCTTCCATGCAGATGCATTTCTCCAAGATATGAAGCTGCTCAGCAACCTCTTCAAGTTTCTCCAGCGTCCTCTCTCTTGGGATCAGTGGTCTCCAGGTACACGACTGTCATGATTTTGATCTTGAAAGTCCCTTGGCTGAAGCCTTCCTGCCCCAGTGCTCCTTGTCCCGGTGGGGAGCTTAGCCCAGAAAGGACCATGCAGCCTCGTAGCTGGATTCTGGATGCTTCCTACAGAGTTCCGATGATCCCCTTTTGATGCTGGCATTCAGTCAGGCTTCCGTGATCAGCTTGGTCTCTTCCTCAGAGCCATGGGTGGGAGACCCCCCCCGGAACTCCCAAAATTCAGTCCTTCCTTGCCCCCCTCACCTCACGGGAGTGTGTGTGCTGTGCTCCACGGACCATCTCCTTCCCTGCCTTCTCTTCTCTTCACACAATACAACACACACACAGAAACACAGAGAATTGTTTGAGGGGAGTGGAGACTAGGAGCAGGTGAGTTTCTACTGTGAATGTTTACCTGAAAAGAAAAGTAATAATGCAGCTGCAATATGGAAGACTTGGCTTGGGATGAGAGAGCAAAAAAGAATGAAGAAGGCAAGATTTTGATGGCTGCGCTTCTTCTGAGATGGGGAAGAATATTTATTCAGAATGGTCTTCCTTTGTGGCAGAGGCAGGCCTGAACTTCCCAGGGCAAGACTGGGCTCTGGGCTCTCCCAGCACCTCCAAACCAAAGGCATTCAGGTGTTTCATGCAGCAGGAAGAATAAACCTACATTCTCTTTGTCTTCCCTGCCCAATTTTCCACGGAGCTGCAAAAATTGCACCTCCTTGCTAACCTTGGGCTGCTTCTACTTTTATGACATCCACTGCAGATGATTCAAATAGTCAACAACAGAAAAAGTCCAACCAGCAAACCCCCTGAATATACAATATGGACCCAATCAATGTTAGTTAAAAGAACACCAGAAACCTATAGGAACTAAACTTCACCATTAGTATCACAAGAACTAAACTGCTGCTACTTCAGAAGAACTTAAAGTGGCTGGAAGAGCAGAAAAGACTAGGATGTTCTTTCCACGTTGTCTGGTGGGGAGCAAATCACTTGTCCTGCCCTTCGGCAATTGTCTCCTGAATTTCATATTGAGGGGCTGCCTTGTGGAAAGTTCTAATCCTCCCTCAGACGAAGCCAGGAAGTCTCCAAAGGACACATCTTAGCTTGCTCCCCTCCTTCAGAAGATTGAGGTTGGGCCTGGAGTGGTTGACCTTCTACCCTCCCAGCCTGGAGATTGGTGACAAGAAAAGGCTGTGTTTTCAACCACGGCAGATTTGAGCCTTGCACGAAAACCTTCCCGGTTTTGGAATTTGATAACGAGGATTTATCAACTCTTTGAGCTCATAACCTTGCAGGGACTGCGCCCCTTCCTGAACCGGAGGAGGGTCTACCTCAAAGTTGACAGAGGAGGCCCCAGTGCAGACATTCAGAAGCCACCTCCAGTCTCCACCTGATGCTCAGGGCAACACTCAGCCAGAATTGTGACTTGGTAATCACCATAGAAACGTCACTTTGTTTCCAAGAATGGGGATTAAAAAAAGAGAACAAAGGCGAAAGATAAAGTGTTCCTTGTGCTGCCAATGAATGGGGAGGCCAGGCGATCGGTTTCCTTGGCCCCCATTCCCTTCTCTGTTGCTCCCCCCATTCCTCTTTCTGAGCTGATCTGGTCTTACTCTGCTTGCCTGACCCACAGCAGAGAAACAAAGGAGCCCCCTCAGATTCCGGGCTTGCCTGGAGAAGCTCCGTGCCACAGCAGCAATGCTGGGACCAAGGACCAGGAAGGCTCCAGCCCTGTGATTTGCCGCATCCTTTGAAGTCCTCCTCCTGTGTCCATTGGCCCCTGTGTGTTCATTGGCCAATTCAAGAGGGCAGCTGATGAATGGGAAGGGCTTCTGAGGAGAGCTAAGAGGCTTAGTGAGCGGGCAGGAATGTTCAGCTGGAGGCAGGAAGACAAGGAAGCAGCCCACCAAGGAAGCCACCTCGGCTCAGAAGCCCCAACGTCATTGTTTCAAACGGGGCCTCTTTCCAAGAGAGCCTGTGTAGGATTTCAGCCCGTAGGAGATACGCTGGCAGGTTTCTGTACATATTACCTTTTTTCAAAGGTGTTACAAAAAAGGAGAATTCATGCTATTTGCAATGGTGAGTGTTTTGAACAGCAGAGAAAATGCATATGACTAGGTACCTGCTGAACACCTTGCTTAAGGCCAGCTGCAAAATATTATGTCTCTGCGTGTCTGGGGTAGAATATTGTACCTGTCCTTCTTTTGAAGCTGACATTCCT
Source organism: Hydrophis major (assembly GCA_033807585.1). Classification (NCBI taxonomy): domain Eukaryota; kingdom Metazoa; phylum Chordata; class Lepidosauria; order Squamata; family Elapidae; genus Hydrophis; species Hydrophis major. Next base: position 41,677,161 of record CM066334.1, on the reverse strand, counting down.
TTATCTTAGCAAATGCCCTGGGAAAAACAGATAATGCAGCTTCGGTGATAATGATGAAAGGAGATGGAGAATAAGGCTATCAATAATCAGTAGTCACAGTGGTTGTATTTTATCTTCCGGTAATAGAGTCAATAGACCTCTCAAAGCAAACGGATGGGAATGTGTGTGCATGACGATGTTGTTACTGCACACTCACAACCTGCCAGTGGGTTTTTCAAGCATCCAATTCCATCAGATCCTCTCGTGTATCTTCTTGGCATCTTCTGAATGTGGACTTGGTGGTCCTACCCCTCCAAGCAGAGAAACACCAGGTTCAAAGCAGCGCCTTCCAGAGGCATTTTGTGGTGCAGGGCATCTTCTGTTTGGGAAATGGAGCTGAGCAAGAGATGCCCAGGCTCCAGATTGACCAACTTGGAGGGGCAGCATGGAGACCTGGAGCCAAGGCCGGGCTGGGGGCTCATGCTGCCATCCTCCCATCTGCTGGTTTCTAATTAGCAGAAGCTCCTTGTGCCATTGGCTTAATTGGCCGGCTTGACTTGGCTCTCTGAGGATGTCCTTGGCTGGCCCTTCCATGGGATTCAGGCCTTCGTCCTTCTGCAAAGGCTGCCATATGGGGCCATGATGACGAATGGGTTCAAGGCGCTGTGTCTGTGCTGTCCTCCTGCTGCTGCTCTGGTTGTCTTGCTCCAAAGCATGAAATCTGATGATTACTTCCACAGATCACCAGCATCTGTAAGGTTGTGGTGGAGAAGGCAGCAGAGGTAGGGCTGGTAGAGACTAACAGATAGATGCCTGTTCCTCTCGTGCCAGGTGCTTGGGAAGAGGCCCGGGGTCCAGAAGGGATCCTTTTGACCAGAGGAAATCCACTTCTTTGGCAACCTGGGCCTCATCTGGCACCAGGCGGTGGAGGAATCACCTTTCCACTTGATGCAGTCATCCTTATGATCTTCACTTTGACCGTGGACTTGAAAGGGCTGCTATTTACAAACAGGCAGCTGGTGGGTTATGCTTCCCACATGGGCTTGGATGGTAGCTGGAGAGAAAAATTTAGGGACTCCTGTTATCTTGGTTTCCCTCCCAATCTGTGAAGCAACATTTCCCAATATCCCTTTGGCACCTCCGATGGTACCTCCAACTGTTAAGAGGGGCTGCGAAAGAGGAACAACTGGCCATGCCTGGCTGTGTCCTGAACAATTGGCAATTATGCCTCGTTTTTAGGAGTTTATGAGCTAAGGTCTCCCTGGGTCAAGCGTTGGCCACATCACTAACTGGCTTATGGAGTTAATCATTAATGCGGGTGGGTTGGAGGGAGTGATAAGTCTTGACCATCGGTGGGTTTTGGCATTGAGGGCCCCCTGGACCAGTCTGAGACCAGCCTGGCTGCCTGTCTTGGCTGCCTCCCTGCCCGGCTGTCGGCCTGTCCCCCGAGATCAAAGGCGCTTGGCCACAGCAGGCTGGTGGGTGGTGAGCAGACTGCGGCTGTTCTTTGATGGATGGGTTGAGCCCCTCTTGTGTCTTCCAGCCACAACCCACGCCAGACTGAGGCCCGGCCGGTTTTCTCAAGGACTTGTTTATCTTGCTCCATTCAGGGGTTTGTGGAAAGATCACAATCAGGAGGGGGGCTTTGAACAGGGCTCTGAAAGCACCCCCTGCCTTTAAAGGGGCAACCGGAGGCTTAACTTTCCAGGGGATGCAGCAGAAAGCAGGGGTGGGCAGGGAGCCCCGAAGGAATGCCAGGCCAGGTTCAGCCTCGGAGAGCAGAAGTGCCATTGGCCAGGGGCCTTCGGGTGGCTCTGGTGCCATGTCTGGCTCCCTCTGGACTCCTTGAGCTGCTCAGGGGTCTTGTTGCCATGCGATTAGCTGCCCCTTGCATCCGGGCAGACTTTCCCTGATCAAAGGCAACCGTTGTGCTTCCAATGTACATTGTACAGTTGCCACCTGGCCGTGCAGGCAGAGGGATGGGAATGCGGAGCTGGGAGTTATAATGCGAGTTGGGGGGAAATGGAGAGCGTCCTTCTCTGATTGCCCTCCTGCCTCCCCAGCTCAGCCCCTGCCTCCCTCCAAGTCTCTCCGCATTATCTCCCCATCAATTGTTTATGAAAGCCAGCGCTGCTTTCTCAAGGTGAGGCGGATGATCCGGAAGGCAAATATATAAATCTAAGCAGCTCTCAGAGCCCAGAGAAACAGGATGGGGGGAGCCTTTCTGTGCCCCTCCCAGATTGGAGAGGCCTGGCAATCTCCTCTTGGTGTCTCTCTCCTGCCTGATGTACTTTGATGGGAGCTTGCATTAACTGGGCTGGCCGGTAAGTCTATTTACAGCAGACGATGCCTTCGGTGTGTTTGTGTGAGATGCTGCAGCCCGAGATTAGTTAAATTGGAAATAAATTGGTTGTTAAATAAAAAACCTCTCCAGATGTGACAGTGATGAATGAGGGAGGCAAAGGGGAGGGGGGGGAGGGGGGGCGATCCTTCTGCTACTGCAAAATCCTGGCTCCACTCGCAGGAGAGCCAGCAAAATGTCCTCTGTCCCCCCTGGAGGTGGAGAGGAGGGGCTGGGAATGGGGGGCCCTGGTGGTCTGAGGGACTGAGACTGCCCCCCCATGTCACCCAGCATCCTGGTCCCAACTCGACCCATGTGGGGGCAGCGCCTGCCTTCTGCCATTTTCCCTCTGGATGAGCCAAGGAGTAGAGCCAAGTTATTCCCTGCTCCGTCCAGACCTGTTCCTGAAGATCTTCCTGGCTGGATGTTGATTCCTGGGTGGTTCCCTCTGGTTCTCTCCGTGTGAAGAAGCTTCCCAGGAGGGGTTCCTGCCCTTCAGCAGCTCCTCCATGCTCACCCAGCCTCTCAGTTGAACTCCACGGACCATTGAGGATGAGGACAAGAGGAAGGTCCTGTCTCAGGAGCCCTGAGGCCAAAGTCTCAGCTGGGGGCTCTGGACTCCCTTCAGCCAGAATCCCAGCAGGCTTAAGCAACTCTGGGAAGATGGAGGTTCAGCTCTTTCCGCTTTCTTGTGCAGCGAAGCTCCCTGAAGCCTTGCGGGGGAAGGGAGAGGCCCTTCTCTGATTGCCCTCAGGAAGGGGCCTTGTGGGGCAGGACCCCCAGATTCTGGATCCTGTTTCCCTGTCACCATCAATGGGGCAGAATCCCTTCTCCTGTTAAAATCATCTCTAGATGGGCTCTTCGGTCGCTTTTATTTTTATTAAAATCATTTTCTCCCTGTTATTTTTCCTGCCCCGCATAAAGTGCTGGAAAGCACAGGGGAGGAAAAGGAAGTTTCCTTCTGGAAAAGCCAGAGATGATGGAAGCCCCAGTTCTGAGTCTTCTGTGCCGCCACCACAAGACGGGAGGTTTTGAACTCCACACTGGCCAGCCAGAGGCGACTGGGCTCCCGAAGTCACCCAAGACCCTCCTGGTGCCCACAGTCCCAGTTAGAGACCCTCTCCCTCCCCCCTCTCTGCCATGGCTCCTCTTCCCTCCCTGGGCTTATTTATATAATATCCTGTAATTATATCAGAATAACTGGCTCCCACTAATTAGAGGGTGATTATGTTTCATAGCAACAAAATGAATACTTCCCAATTAACTCTTTGAGTTTATAATATGGAAGGCAAAAACCTTGTTTTCCCTCTTGTATTTTTTAAAGAGAATTAAATCACTTTAACAAAGCCCTCATTGTCTTGCATGTAAACAAAATCATTAATTGGTTAATGTTTACTAGGCAAGTTAAATAGCTCTCCCCAGAATAGGGTGGCTGGGCTGTCCTGCCAGCTGAATTACTAGAGAATATGCTCCCGTTTTCTTTTGGAGTGCTCAGAATAATACAAGGCGGCCCTCTAACTCTTCACGCCCCGTCTGTAAAACGGCCCTAAAAAAAGACGGAGCAGGAATGCATTGGGGAGCCTGATGGGCGCCAACTTGTCAGGACCAGCACAGCCGTTACTCCCAGCTCCATTTGTTGTGCTGGGGCCATTTTCTGAAAGGTTGCCATGTCTCCGGGCTGACCATGTCCAGGTCACTTTTCCAGGGTCTTGTGGTTCAAGCGCCTGGGCTGGCAGGGTGTGCACTGACCAGGATGTAGCTGGCCAAAGGCTGGATCAGGGACTGTCACCTTCGTCTCCTGGACAGCAGGCATTAGCAGACGCCCTGAGTCATCATCCTTAGAGCTTAAAGCCTTTTTCTTTCTCTTGATGTTTATATTCAGCCCAACAGCAAAGGCTCCCTTAGTAGCTTACAGGAGCACAGAAAGAAAAGAAAGAAAGAGAAGTATACTCAAAGACTAATTGCTGATATTAGAGGTTTGTGTGAATTCAAATATTTGTAGACGTTCATTCCATTTCTCAACCGGAGTCATGATGGAATTGTACTCAGTGATTTCATCGAGTGGGAGGAGCCATGAGCACCTCCAAGGAAAAGAAGTTGAGAGGCTGATGTTCAAGAAAAGCCCCCTGACCCGTGGCAATTACAACCAGCCCACCAGCACAGGTGCGTATCACTATCTCGCAACCTATATAACCATTCCTGTCCCTACCCAAGGAATGCCTGTCAGGATCCAGTGAAGGGGGTCAGTTATAAACCAGCTTCCTGGAACTGAGATGCCAGATGCAGTGGTGAATGAAAGCGATCCTTTCATGCTCACCTTTGCCTAGAAAGGGGCCTAATGATGATCAGTCTGGAGCCTGGAGGGAGTTCAGCCATGCCCAGGGGGTCTGAGCACTGGAGAAGGCTCTGAGCCCCTTGAGTCGGCCTCCATTCCGAAGACCAGAACGATGGAACAAAACCTCTTTGATCCATGGTAGGGATGGAGTGAACGATAAACCCACCAACCTTTGCTTGGCAAGTCTTAGATTTAGACTCTCTCCAGGTTGGGGAGCAAGTTTTATCCCTCAAAGTAATCTTTTCTCCTCCTCCTCCTTCTCTTTATGCCTTGCTTAAAGGAAAGGACTCCAACAGTTCTTGGTGGCTGCGAGCTTTTCAGGAGCTCTTATTAAATGCTTCATCCCATTCTGACAGGAACTTCAGGGCTCACTTAGAATTGGGAAGGTGAAACACCGGTTGAAAAGCAGAACTTGGTTCATTAAATTAGAACAGGTGGTGTGGATGGGGTAGTTTGTCTTCAGTGAAAGGGTCACCACTTGTTTTGGGGCCGCTATATATATATAAAACCCTATAAAAGCAACGGTCATTTAAAAATCTTTCTCCCTCCCTCCCTCTCCCCCCTCTCTCTCACATAACTAATACTCCTTCCTCTTATTTTACTCCCAACAACAACCCTGTGAGGTGGCTTGGGCTGAGAGAGAGAGAGGGACTGGCTCAAAATCACTCAACCTGCCAATCAAGGTGGACTTGCCTGCTTCCCGAGCCTGCGGCATCTGCAGGGAGTGGGTTGAAAAACCAAGATGATGGCAACATTATGTGACTGAGCCCTTTTATTGCTCATGATCCAGGCACATAAAGTCTAAACAAAACAAAAGATAAACTGGTCACAGTCCATGAAATTATGGACTGTCCTCATTGTCTCAGCTTTCTGGAGCAATCTCCCCCAGAAGGCCTTTTTAGTACTGCTAAACAGCTTTTTGAAAAACACTCTTTTACTCTCGTCTGCAGAGTGGGGTTTCTCCCATGTAGGTGATGATGGTAGAGTTAAATTGATACAAAAACCCAGCCAGAATTGATGAACAACAATAATTTATTCTCATTCCATTTTGCTCAGAATCTTAAGACAACTCTTACTCGAACAAATCTCTCTCTTTGTCCTTTTAAAACTCCCTTTGTTTCAGCTGTTTTAATAGTGTACAGTAGATTTTATGGGAATGTTCTTTCTTCCTTCACTCAGAATTGATCGAGAAGCAGCAATTTCTTCAACTAAATACTGGAAGGAAAAGCTGTAGACCTCCCTGCCATTAAGAGAAAGGGGGTGAGTGGGGGTGGGGGACAGAAGTCAGAAAGGGGCTTTGGGCCCCAGGAGAGGCAAGATCTGGACTCTGCTGCAGCCCAGTTTCTCGGGACTTAACATCCCAATTCCTGCTTACCAAGACCAGACCTTGGACAGCTCATTTTGCTGTCCTTAGTCCTGATCTAAAAGACTCATTGAGCGCAATCCATTTCTGGATGCCATGGAAGGTATTCATTGCTTCAGACACCTGTTGAATGAGCTCACAGGCTGTATATATGTTGAGAAATCTGCGCAGTCATTGATGCTGAAATGATGCCACTGATTCCTCTTTCTAGAGCTGCAGAGGCTTCTGGTCTCTCAGCCTCCCTCCAGAGGCCCAACTTTCATTAAAACATTGGCCATCAACCACTCCTTTTATTTTGGGTCCCAGGACCACAGGATGAGGTTGATCCACAGGCACATTAAAGAGAAACATGGCACAAAACTGCAGTTCTCTAAACACTTATAGAGTGAATCATTTCCCCGGCATCATTGATTTGGGCCTTTGAGGAGCAGGTGGGAGATTCGAGAGGAGAGGGGAGGAGGAGGAGGAGGCCCTTGGCTCTGGGAGCACAGGGAGCAGAGGCTGCTAATCCACAAGTGCAAGGTAGGGCACTGGCCAGCAATATGGCCTGCTCTGCCTGGCATCTCCAGCTTTCCCTTAACTAAGTGGAATCCCCAGAAGAAGGTCACCAAAAGAGAGAGAGGGAGGGATCTTAGATGGCGACAGCTATAGCTTGCGGCCCCTGGCTAGAAGTTCAAGCCCCAAACATCTGAAAGGAAGGGGCTACCTGCCCTCTATTGTATGGGTTGCTGGACACAAAGGGTCATCTTCTACCGTCTGCAAAGAAGATTTGAGATGAAGACATGCCTTCTTAACTTTGGCCCCTAAATCCATCAAAGACCCATTTTGCTTCCTGAAAGGAAAGACGAAACACTTCCCAACCCAAAAAAAGGTTCCTTGGCCACGTTTGGTGTTGAGGAGCACTGGAGAGGCAGGGCCCAGGTGGGCACGCATGTCCTCCAGGCATCACCCCAAAAGGAAGGGATGACAGGCAGGCAGGGCAAGTGGCAAGGATGGGTTACGGCCTGAATGATCACCCTTCCTGGGAAAGTGGCCTGCCTGGGACAGTGTAGGAGGCTGAGCTGTAGAAATGCTCAGCCCCAATATGGACAATATTTTTGGCCAGGGAAGAGATTAGCTCTTGGGGAGCCCCAGAAGGGCAGCGATGGGCCCCGCTGAGTCTGTCTGCATCTCAGGGCAGAGGGACAACTGCCGGAAGCCCACGACTGGGCTGTGTGTTCAGCAGCCACACTGCAGGCATCAATCCTTTTCATGTGGAAAGGACAGGGACTGTTCCTTGTTGATAACACAGCTGCTATTATTGTACAATACAACAAAACTGACAATAGGCACAACAAACATTCTTCCAATACACGAGATGTTTGCTTTATTTTTGCAGTTTACCCTGAAATGCAGCCAAGAGATGGTGCTTGCTGGCTCTCCTTTTTCAGACTCTTTGTCCACAAAAGCACCCGGCACTTCTTACCACCTCCCAGGATGGCCAGGGGATGATTGCAAAATGCCTGTGGATTGTTACAAGGGGTGGTCCTCCCTTGTGCTCCTGTGGTCCAGGTGGCCTCCTGCCACCCAGAGCCTTTGCGGGCTGCCTCCCTCCTTCCCCGGGGAACAGCCTGCCCATCTCATGGCAGACACACTGCTAGGGCTGAGTGATGGGAGGGCCTGGCCTCTGCTGGACCCTGGGGGACACTGCCCAGGCTGAAGAGCAAAGGGGCACACAGGCATATTGCTGGCCAGTGTTTCCCCTTAGCTAGAGGCGCACTAGTAAAATGACGGAGAGAGAAATCGGGGTGTGGATGAATAAGATACAGAAAGCAATCCTGCTGGCCAACTGGTTACATGAGAAGTTCCAGGGTGGAATGACAAGTGGGGGTGTGGGTGTCCCACCTCCATGAGCAAAAGCTGCAAGTTGGCTCTAGCAAGAGGGAAACATGGCCTAAAGATGAGCATTGCGAAAAGGATCAAGACTTTGAGTAAATTTAGCCTTGGCTCCTGTCTCTATTGGAGAAATGGAGCCGCTGCCTCTTGGGCCAGGAGGAGGAAGGGAATGGTGGTGACTGCTTGCTAAGAATGGGACCTCTGGCAGCCGTGTGTGTGTGTGGGGGTCCTACCCAGGCTGAGATTCGCTCTTGCCATTCTCTACCATCAATGCCCCAGAAAGACTGGGGTGGGGCTTAGCTTGGTGGCAAGCCATCCCTCCAATGAGAAGGTGAAGAGCAGAACTTCCCTCCCCCCATAGTTCCAGGAGGGCATCGGCTGACCAGCTGCCTTGGGGGCCTGGGAGTCACCCTCCCCTCGCCTGGTTTGCAGATGACAAATGGAAATCCTGACGGAGTCAGGCCTGATTGCATATCTCTGGTTCCCAGGGCACTCCAGATTCACAGCCTGGCCACGTTGCCACGGAGCTCTCATCGATCATGCTTAAGCAGGCTCCCGTTATTGGCTGTGGCCCCTCTGGCAATCAAGCATTTAGTGGGATAAATAGATATACTCCCAGTGACATGCAGACTGGGGGAAAAGACGAGGAAGGCAGCCGGGAGGGAGCGGGGGGGGGGGGGGCAGGGGGCACCAGAAACACTGCCCAAAAGGAGCAAGGGCAACAGGGCCGGTTCTCCTTCAGCAAGGCCTGGGGGCCGTTCTCTTTCCCTGGCCTGGCTCATTCCCAGCTCAGCACCCTCTGGGGGAGCCTCTTGAGCTCTGGAAGGCTGGAGCCAGCCAGCCCACCAGCAGTTTGAGCCACCCCCGGGCCTTGCCAGGTGGGGAAGTCAGAGCAGGGCCTGCTCCAGACAGCCACCAAGGCAGGTTTTTCACCTGGGGGTGGGTGTCATGGAATAGCGCAGTTTGAGTGCTGCGATTCTCAAATGTTTTCATGATTTGGTTCAGCTGAGCGTTTCTGCTGCTCCACTGGGGCTCCACCAGCTCCAGCCCCAGAGAATGGGGCCATTGGGCCTCGCCTTGGAAAGGGAAAGTGGGCAAAGGGGAGACTGGGGATTGGCCCTCCATGGCCCTTGTATAGGCCTGTGGAGAGGGCAGGTGCCTCACCCATAGCAGGTGGGCTAATTTCCTCCTGCAAGCCTGGGCAGCCTTTGGGGATGGGGATGAGAGGAGGTGGGTTATCACTGGCAGACCTTTTGTTGAGGGAGGGAGGTTTCCTCTCAAAGCCTCATTTGGGGGCTCCGAGTGCCTCCAGCGCCTGTCCTGGAAACGCCAGAGCCTGAGTGGTCAATTGAAAAAGGCGCCTGCCACAGCTAACATGACAGGCGATGTGCATAACTGCCTGTAATCTTCCTCAGACATCCAATTGTTCCAATCCGACTCCATTGAGTAGAAAGAGGCTGCGATTGTCCAGAGATCCATCTGTCACCAGCATTACAAATGGAGGCTGACACGCCGCTCAGGCACGGAGCATCTTGCTTATTAAAGCACATCTTTTGTTGTCTTTGGCAAAGGCTCAGGAAGGTGTGCAAGAAATGATTATGGATGTTTGGGGAGAAGTGGGGGGGGGGCTGGGGAGCCTCCCCAAACCATCCTGACAGGGCTCAGATCCCCTTGAACTTGATGGTACGGGAGAAAAAGAGGGCTGGTCTCACGAGGGTCTTAGGAGCAGAAAGGGGGGCATGGGGGGGGCTGGCATCCCCCTTCAGAGGCCACCTGTCAACCCTGCAAGGCTGGTACCACAAACAATCCCAGAATTCTACTTTATCGCTTTGGCTCCAACAGCAAAACTTGAAGGCATCTCTTTCCTTCCCACTTATACATAAGAGAGTCAAGGCAGGCGAATCTTGAGTTTCTTTCTCATGCGTTCTCATATTCCTGGGCTAAACTGATGTAACAGTTGCTGCATATGTTTTTTCAAGACTGACTTACACTCTTCCACCCCCCCCCCCCATAAAAAGGCCAATAGAAGGAATCCAGACAATGGAAGGGAAGGAGAGGGGAGGGAAAAGACTGATTAGGACCCGACAAGGATCAAGGCATCTCAGGTTCCATATCTGGTTTCCTTCTGAAGTTGCATCTTTCTGTGGAGGCACCTACTACCAATTTGCCACTGGCTATGAGAAGAACTAGAAGCTGGAATAATTCATCCATGGGGAATTGCAGGAGCACACTTGGGTCTAGCAGTAGGTAGGATTTTTAAAAAAGAATTCTCCTTTTTCTCTGTTACTTAAAATGATTCTGTCTTTCTCTGTCCCTTAGATATAATTCTGAAATTCAAAGTTACTTCAAAAGGATTTAACTTCTCTCTCCTCAGCCCTGCCTACCTCCATCCCAGATCTTTTGCAAATCTAAATGCCCATGGTTTATCCTTCCAGTATATTTCTAGGTAATCCATTTTTTTTTGAGAGACCAAAGGGGAAAAAAGAAAGAAAATGAATAAACGCTACATCCTTTTCTCTGCTCTTTCATCTCAGGGAAACTGCTGGGGGCTGGGAGTCCTGAAGACGACACAGTCTCCTTTTTGCAAAGCAGGGTTGGTGGTTGGTGCCCCATCCTGCAAAGAAGAGAAGTCACTTCAGCTGGCTGAGTAGCCTGGCCAGAAGGCCTCTCGAGGGCTTGGACAGACGAGTAATAAGTTCTCCAACACACTTCCTGCTTCTCCAAACCAGACCAGGCTGCTCCACTGAATGAGGTTTGATGGCCACATCCTTCCATCCAAGGGTCTTGCCATTACAGTGGTTGGCCCCTGTCCCTGCTTGCCACTCCAGACTCCAGCCAGATGGAGCCAAGTCTTGGTCATTCAACTAGTGAGAAGGTGAGGTCTCAGCACAGACACATCCCCCATCCTTGGGAATCACCAGAATGTCTGGCCAGCATCCCGTTCTCAAGATCATGCTATGCACCAAGAGGGTACCAGGAAGGTGATCCAGTTGGGTTCTACATGGCACAGACTGGACTTGGGGAGGATGCCAAGTTCTACCCATGGAAGCTGCTGCTGGTTGATGATCAGTGGTGTAGAAATCCAATTGATTCATCCTGGCACCCTCTGTGCACTAACAGGCTGCTGGGAAAGAGATTTCCAGGAACATGTGTGGGACTTTCCATTTAATTAGGGTCAAGTGAATTAGGCCACCCCAGAAGTCAGTGTGGAATTTATTAAGTGACCTCTGAGCAAGCATGAAAGAGCAATTGCTTGTGATTAAGTTTACCTCACAACTTATTAAATGGCGTGAACCACCTGGCTTGCAAGAGAAGTTTTTAATTTGTTTATTCACCCATAAGGGATGCATTCAAGGAATGTTTTCAAGACCAAAGGTTGAAAGCATATTTTGATATGCCATGTTCAACAATAAAAATTCAAACATTGACATGTAAGACACCCTCGTTTTCTTGCAAAGAATGAAGACATTATTAGTGTTGCAAAAGCAAGCTGGGATTCTAAAATTATTTCAGAATCCCAAATTAACCCCCTCCAGATATTCTGGGAAAAAAGCCCCACCCCATATGTTGACAGAATTTGAGCCTAACTTTGGATGAACGAAGTAGAAGTGCCTCTCAAATCACATCTGGATGGGAGCTGTAACTGCAGAAGAGCCCAAAGACCTTTTCTTCCCAAAGAACTCTGAGGTGCCCCCCGACAGTGACTTCTGTTAGCTTCAAGAGGGGGAGGGAAGAGCCCCCACCTTGGACTGAAGTTCTGTTTTACTTCTCATCCAATGGCCATGTCTAGCAAGCACTGCTGGTTTCTTGTTTGGTCATCAACATGGTTTGAATTCAAGCTAGTTTCCCTGACTAATTTCCTTTGAGGTTTATTTGTTCTGTGTCTTCAATTTGCTTGCATCCCTTGTCACATCCCATCAGCCAGGGCCTGCAGCCCAAGACTCACAACCCACAGCGGCCCTTGTAAGTCTGTCCATGCAGTACTAATGCAGGAGGAGCCTTGATCCCTCCCCCTAGAAGCACCCCATGAGCATACGTGAGCATGGAGGCAGCTCCAGGCAGCCTGGCACGGCCACTTTCCTCTGGGCTGGGGATGCTGGATAGCTCCCCTGGACTGGAGGGAGGCTGGGGTCCTGAGTTATTAAAACAGAGTCCCCTCGACCAACAACCCTGCACAGAATTAACCCCTTGGTGAGCAAAGTAACCCTAAATGCTTTTAACAGGTCACACCAAGAAAAGAAGGGAGGCACTAGCAGGGCAACATCCGTATTTTAACATAAATCTTTTGAGGGCAAAATTAATGTTGGCGCCTCCTCTGGGCTTCTTGCCTATTCGTCTCTTGTCCTTGCCTCTCAAAAATGAGTTTCTGCAAACATGATATTATTCATTAGGCATCTAAGAAAGGGATAAATAAGTGTCTCTTCCCATCTAGGATCTTCCGTTCTTCATTTAGCCAAAGATGCTGTTTATTTCTCTGGAGGACAAGGAGCTAATCAGATCTTGTAATGCAGACAGGTAAGCAAGGCTCGCTGGGGGCAGGAAAAAGAAGACAGGGGAAAGCAGGGTGGAGTGCCGGGACGGAGCCCAGTGACCCTGAAGGTGGCCTGGCCCATGAGGGTCAAAGGACTCATGGAGGACAATTAAAACGGAGCACCCCACACTTCCCTACAGGTTGGCATCAGCCAGCTGAGGGCGAGGGAAGTCCATGGGAGGGTTGCAGGGTTGTGGAACTGATCCAGCCACACCAGGAAGCAGGCCCTGATTTGGGATGTGGGGTGGGATGCTACATGGGTCAATGCAGGCTCACTGGGGCACCCTTTGAAGGGACAAATGGCTACTTTGGTGGCTTGGGTGATTCTAGAACTTCTGGAATCTTTCTGGAGCTGATCCAAAGGAAAATTTTGCTTCTGTCTGAGGCCATATAAGTGGTAAACTCATCTATGAGGCAACCATGTTGGCACTTTGATATCAAAACAGGGTCTTTCATGAATTCTTCCTGTTTCTAGTCTACCCACTTTCAAATTATTAGCCTGAAAAACTGGGTGACCCGTTTTGGAGGTACACTGGCCACAGCTTCTGCCTGCTAGTGTGTTGGTTGCTACACCCAGGTGTCATGATGGTGAAAGGGCTGGAGTTGGATCTACTCAGGGCAGAGAGCATCCTCTGCCACAGATACCGATGGCTGGGTCTGGACCAGCCCTTCTTTCTCAGCCCAACCTGAGGGGCAACACCTGGGCACCGTTGGGAAAAGGGTGAAATAGAAATCTTAACCATAAAGAAAGGCATACCTGACACAGGAGCTCATCTTCACCCATAGGGCTGACAAAATACCTCCTGTTCCTTTGGAGATATGAAGTTGGAATTGGTAGCACACAATGAATTTTGTAATATTCTGTAATTTTCCATCCTGAAAGTAAAAGCTTGTACGACCTTAAAAGCAAGTGAAATTATGCATTCCACACGTCAAGCTGATAGAAAACTGCTTCAGAATGGTTAAACAATACACAGCCTCTAGATTCTATTTTATTCTGTTCTGTTCTGTTCTGTTCTGTTCTGTTCTATTCTATTCTGTTCTCTGTTCTGCTCTGTTCTATTCTTTGAATATCTATATCTATATCTACATATATAGCTATACCTTCATCATAATAAAAAAGAACTAGGGGAAGCACATGAAACAACCGGCAACATATTCAAAGGATAAAATTCACAAAGGAAGAAGAAAACAGCAAGACATTGTCCTTCCTGGATATCCTCATCAGCAGAGGCAAATTAGAAATTCAAGTCTATTGGAAAACAACCCACTCTCAGCAAGTGTTCCATTACGAAAGGGACAGTCCAACCTCGCACAAGAGGAGCTGGGTAAGAACATTATTCAGATGACCCGAAGTCAAGAGGTAACTGGACTTTTGGGTTTTTCTTTGAAGACGTTTCATTTCTCATCCAAGAAGCTTCTCCAGCCCTGACTGGATGATGTGGAAATCAGAGCTGAAGAAGCTTCTTGGATGAGAAGCAAAACATCTTCAAAGAAAAACCAGAAAGTCCAGTTACCTCTTGAAAAAGCACCTTTGGGGCAACCATGACCTGGAGGACTGAACATCTCCATAGACATTATTCAGATGAGCACAAACACATCACAGCTACCCAGAACACCAGAAAAGAGAAACTGAAACAGCCTCTATAATACCTCCCAACAAAATGGATATCCACGCAACTTTTTCAAAAAGTGCCTGGCCACTTAAAGCATGTGCAGACATTAGAGACTTTAATATTGTGCCTGGTTACCTGGTAAATAAGTGGGCCTTACTTCTGAGTAAACATGCATGATGCTTCTTGAAAAAGCACTCATCCAGCTATATAAAAACACAAAGGTGAAATTGGAACTCCCTCCCTCCCCCTCTGGACTGCCTTTTGGCTCAGGGACAGAGACAGTCATAGCCTGGTGAAGGAGCCACAGGGCCAGGATTGTCAATTCTCACAGAGTATAAAGTGCAATTAGAGCATCAAGGCTGTGACCTTGTCAAGCGGGGAGGCTGGATTTACAGTGCCAAAGGGACCGAGGAGCAGCTCCAACATTGTGCAAAGGTTCACACCAGAGTATAGGTCACCTACTTTGTGCAAATTAAAGGAGACCCCTAAGATCAGGATTGTCATGGTGAGCTGGATTTATGATGGTAAATGTAAAAAAAATCTCTAATAAGGGAAAGGGGTGAAGAGGGGGTGCTAAATCACACCAAAGTGCTGGAGTGGAGATCTGGAGAAACCAAGGCCCGGGCTTGAGCGGCGATGAGCCAATGAAGAACATTCTGGAGGCTGGGGAGAAATTGTTAGAAACAGAAATGACAGCACATTCTCTGCTTAAACATGGCTTACATGAGTCAAGATTGTGACTGTGTCACAAGGGGCTTTGGATAGATTGTGGTGCCACTTCTCCTTGGATGTTACACCTGGGCCAGAATATTGGCTTGTGGGTTGCCTTATTGTGAGCCACTTCAGTACATCCTGGTCCCAGTTTTTATGTTCTTGCTGCTCTCTTTGGTATCAAGCCAGCACTCCAAAGATAAGAAATTTTGCAACTTCTGTAACATCTGCTGGGTCCCCAGAGCAAGGGAAATGAGACCTCGTCCTGGAAGAACTTTTTGTGTCAAATATGGCCGGTGTCTGAGCCCATCTCTTGAGCATGGCTGCTTCCTGATGCTTCCTGGCTCTGTTATATCTGAAGCCCTTTAATCTCTGACAGGTAAATTCAGGGTGTGGCGATTGGGTGACAGATACTAAATCTCACTCGTCCAATGAGCCAAGCAAGAGAAAAGAGGGCAGGTTTATTTGAAATTCCTTTCAGTTGAACGTTGGCAATCTTTCCCTTTAGGGATGTATTGCAGTGATGACAAGATGATTAAGCATGTAAATAAGAATGACTCACCCGCTTAGTTTTCATTATATCTGGCTAGAAGCTTCTGCTAGGTCCTTCAGACGTGCATTCCAACCCAGGAGCCAACCTCTAGGTACAGCCCGGGCATCCATGGGGTGATAAAAAAGGTGAAGGCGGCCCAATTGAGCTCCAACCCTTTTTTAACATGTGCACAGAAATGGGCAGGTTTCCATCAAGTGATCCTGACTACCCCAGTTGGTTTTCTAATCCTCTCCCTGCCCTTGTGGACAATTCCCCTGCACCCTGGAGCAGACACAGTGCTGGGCCCCTCTCCTGGGCCTCTTATCCCACATGCAACCCCAAACAAGACTCTGGGGTCGAGGGGCAGGTGGGGAGGGCAGAAGAGGGTGCCAAGTGACCTTCGTTCTGGATCCTGCAGTGCTCCATGCCAGCACCTGTTTCTCGAAGGACTTGCACAGCTGTGAAGGTGGCCAGTCCCTTTCCAGGGATTGAAGCCTACGGCAGTTGCTGAAGTTTACTTTTATTCCTGTGGGTGATTCCGAGGCTTCTCTTTTTCTCATGTGCAAGGAATGTTTGTTAAGTTCTGAGCATGGGTGCAAGGATGGAGACGAGCCAGTGAAACAGTGAACTTCAAACTCTTTATTTACATGTGAAAACAGCTCAGCTCGATGGCCACGATGGGCCCCTTTATATAGGCAACTCTTAACTTATTTAACCAATGAAAACACAGGGAACGCTAGCTCCATAACCAATGGGAGAGGCTTGTTAATAGCCAATCAGATTCTCCTGAACGGACCAATCTGATGTTGGCCAATCAGAAGTGCAGGGCCAGAACCCTGCACTTTACTTCAAGCTCTTAATGATCTTTATTAAGCATTTATTGATTCACAACACCCCTTCCCCCCGGGTTCCGTTGAAGGGGTGCGGTCACGTAGTCTTTGAGGTAGGCAGGTTGTTTTGATTGTCTAATAGATTTCCGTTGTCTTCCCGGTATTTGGCTACAGTCTTGTTGGGGTAGGACGTTATCTGGTGAAAAGAATGCCTCCTGTTCCGCATTCGAATTTTCGTCGTCGCTACTGCTTTCAGCATCTCTTTGAGGCGAGGCCACCCCCATTCCAGGTCCATCATGTGCTGCCTCTGAGCGGTCATTACTACCGCTTAAACTTTCTGCCGCTTCGAAGTCAGCTTCCTCGCTATCTCCTCCCCCCTCAGTTTGGAAATCAGGGGGCTCAGAGATCCCCGATTGTAGCCTTGAACGCAGCTGATCAATATGGCATTTCCAAATTCTATTGTCACGACATTTTACACGGTACGATCTAGGGCCAGTTACTTGTACTATAGTTGCCACAATGGATTGCCCGAAAAGTTCCTAGCGAAAACCAAATTGCCTACCTGGAAATTGCGACATTTCCCGCTAGAACCGTGTGGCTTTTCAGGTTCATATGCTGGATGTAGGCGGTCGAGGTGGGAGCGGAGCTTCCGTCCCATTAATAACTCGGCGGGAGTTTTATTGGTGACGCTGTGCAGAGTGATATGCTGTAAAAAGAGTATCCGGTTAATCTTGTCTTCTATATCACCATAGTCCATCTTATGCAAGGTTTTCTTGACGAATTGTACCATGCGCTTGGCCCTTCCGTTGGCCGCAGGATGCTCTGGCGAAGTCAGCGCATGTCGGATACCGCAGTCCGCCAGGTACTGTTCGAAGGACAGTGCGGTAAATTGAGGCTCATTGTCGGATACCAGAACGTCTGGTAATCCATGTGTCGTAAAGAGTCTGTCCAGTTTCCTGATGACTGCTTCGGTTGTTGTATTCCTCCTTTCATGGATTTCAAGCCAGTTCGAGTAGGCATCCACCGTCAGTAAGAATGTGTGTCCCTTAGTAGGACCCGCAAAGTCCAGATGAATGCGGGACCATGGTCCCCTCGGCTTTTCCCATTCAGTTGGGGTTGCTTTCGGCGGGGCGTTGCTTACTTCCTGGCATTTGTGACAGGCTTTTACCCATGTCTCTATCTGCTTGTCAATACCCGGCCACCACGTGTAGCTTCGTGCGAGGGCTTTCATACGCACAATGCCAGGGTGGCCATCGTGCAAGGTCCTGGTCACAACCGCTCTGGGACAACAACTCTATCACCCCAGATAATGCAGACCTTTTGAGAAAATAGTTTCATTTGCCGATTTTTGAATGGGGCATAGTTGTCAGATATTTGGTCTAATGGCCATCCCCGCTTCACCCAACTGAGGACTCGTGCTAAAATGGGGTCGCGTTTCGTTTCCATTGTGATATCTCGAGCCATTAATGGCGGCATTTGAAGTGTTTCGATCTGCAGCGTTGTGACCGTCAGAGTGGGGTCATCAATAGTCTCTGGAAGAGGTGCATGGCTCAATGCGTCGGCGTGGGGAATGGCCTTCCCTGGGCGATAGTTTGTTGTAGTTTGTAATTGTATGCTGCCAAAAATTCTGACCAGCGGGTCATTCTGGGAGATAATATATACGGTGTTGGCCTATCTCCTGCTATTATTCCCAGCAAAGGTTTGTGGTCAGTCACTATGGTAAATGCTCGGCCATACACATATTCATTAAATCTCTTAACCGCGGATACTATAGCAAGGGCCTCCTTGTCAATTTGACTGTAGTTGCGTTCTGTTTTTGATAACGTCTTTGAGAAATAAGCAACAGGGGCTTCATTACCATTTGGCAAAACGTGGCTTAAAATGGCGCCCACCCCAAATGGGGATGCATCACACGTGATCGTTAAAGGCAAAGTCTCGTTATTCTGCATCAGGACAGCATCAGAAGTCAATAAATCGAAACGCCTGTTCTTCTCTATGTCCCCATACCCAGGTTGCTTTTTTGTCCAATAAACGATGTAGGGGCTCAGCTACGGTTGCTTTGTGAGGCAGGAAAACGTTATAAAAATTGATAAGGCCCAGAAAAGCCTGGAGGTCGGCCTTGTTCCGGGGTTTTGGGGCATTCTTGATCGCCCTGAGTTTGTTATCGGTGGGGTGAATGCCTTGACTATCAATTAAATATCCCAAAAATTCTACGCGGTCCGTACATAAATAACACTTGTTCTTTTTAACTTTGAGACCGGAGTCTTTAAATCTCTGGAGAACCAACCTCAGGCATTCCTTTAGTATTTTCTGGGTTGGGGTTGCGATTAACACATCATCAAAATATGGAACAACACCTTTTATCCCTTGTAATAGCCTCTCCATTAAGCTTTGAAAGATTCACGGGGCTACGCTCACTCTGAACTGGAGTCGGTTACATTTAAACGCACCTCTGTGCGTAACGATTATTTGGGCTTCTGCCGTTTTTTGTCAACAGGCAGTTGTTGGTATGCCTGGGCTAAGTCTAGTTTTGCGAAGACTTTTCCGCCCTCCAGGGAATGGAGTAGGTGTTGCACCACCGGTACCGGGTAAGCGTTTTGTTGAAGGGCGTGGTTCAGGGTGGCTCGGTAGTCCCCACAAATTCTTATTGATCCATCCGGCTTGATGGGTGTTACAATTGGGGTTTCCCAGGGAGAGTGATCGGTTGGTTCTAGCACTCCCTGAGCTATTAATTTATCAAGCTGCTCGTCAATCTTTGGTTTAAGGGCCAAGGGAACTCGACGAGGCTTAAGGTGGATGGGAGCTATTTCAGGATTGAGGTTAAATGATATCGGGGGGCCCTTGTACTCGCCTAATTTTTCTGCGAAGACGTCCTGGAATTCGTGGACGAGGTCTTCTTCCCAATCGCTGCTGTAGGTTTGGTGAATGCCGGCTACTTCAATTCCAAGTGGAGTGAACCATTGGAGGCCTAACAAACTAGGCCAATCCTTGTCGATTACAGTCAGGGGTAGAAATGCTGTACGGTTCTTAAACGATACCTGTACTCGGCTGGATCCAACAACCGGGATTCGATTTCCTTGATAGTCCTTAAGTATGAGCCTTTGGAAATGGAAGTCTTGCCTACGGATAGTGGGGATGAGCTGCTTGAGGGTCTTCCAGGAAACCATCGAGAGGGACAATCCTGAATCAACTTCCATCAGGCAGGGCTGGTTTTCGATGGCCACTTTCACTTGGATCTTTTTGGCATCCAGAGATGAGGCTTGACCGATCGTGATCGTTTGGTGAGCCTCTTCTTGCTTCGTTGGGTGGTTTAGGGTTTTGTTTCTGTAGGAGTGGTTGTTCCATTGGTGGTTCACGGGTTCTCGCTTCACGGGACGACTTCCCATCGGTTGGTGGTAGTTAGCCCCCCTTGAGGGCTGGCTGGGTCCTGGTTTGCTTCTACAGACCTGACCTATATGGCCTCTTTTCCCGCACACATGGCAGAGCGCATCGAGGAATTTGCATTCAGACCGGGGGTGGCATGCTCCACACCCAGTGCATTGGTATTGTGATTTCTGGCATTGGTCCCGTTCGGACTGAAGTCGATGGACCTCTTCCTCATTGCTTTCTGATGACGAGTCGAGGTCCTTGTGGTGGGCCATTTCTAGCTGTCCCTCTGACTGAGGTGAAATGTCGCAGGCTCGTTGGTGAACCAGTGCGTGTGTGCAGCGTATTTGGGCAGCTGACTTCCTGGTTGCTTCTGCTGCAGTAGCTTCAGCTATGGCGTCTTTAAGGGTAATGTCGCCTTTTGCCATTAATTTACTCTGAGTGCCTGGTGCATCTAATCCCAGAATGATTCGGTCTCTTAGAGCTTCTTCTAAGTCAGTAAACTCGCATAGGCCTCCCAGATTCTGGAGATCCGCGATGAAATCAGCAACGCTTTCGCCCTTCCGCTGACTTCTCTGATAGAATTCATGCCTTCTCACGAGCGTTGGCACGGTCGGTGCATAGTGAGCCCTTAGCAGTGGTTCGAGGACGTCCCAGTCCATAGACTTTACTTCTGCCGGTTTTGCTAGTGCCTTGGCCATCTTGAATATGGTTGGCCCGCAATGAGTTAGGAATACCGCTCGTTTCTTTCCAGTAGTGGCATCCTTTAAATTGTTGGTTTCCAGAAACATCTGGAAGCGATCCATATATGAGTCCCAGTCTTCTTGTGCCGGGTCGAATGGAGCGGGTGGTATGACGCTGCCGGACATGGTTCCGCCGTTGGTGCGTTCAGCCACGTGCTCGGTTATGGTTCTTCGTCGTTCAGCAAGCTCTGATGTCTCCACATCCCACCTTCATCGCCAGTGTTAAGTTCTGAGCATGGATGCAAGGATGGAGACGAGCCAGTGAAACAGTGAACTTCAACTCTTTATTTACATGTGAAAACAGCTCAGCTCGATGGCCACGATGGGCCCCTTTATATAGGCAACTCTTAACTTATTTAATCAATGAAAACACAGGGAGCTCTAGCTCCATAACCAATGGGAGAGGCTCGTTAATAGCCAATCAGATTCTCCTGAATGGACCAATCTGATGTTGCTATTATCGGCCAATCAGAAGTGCAGGGACAGAACCCTGCACTTTGCTTCAAGTTCTTAATAATCTTTATTAAGAATGTATTGATTCACAACAATGTTCAAGTGGAAAAACCTCTTCAAGAAGACTGAATCAGACCAATCAGCATTTTCCCAAGGTTTAAGTTCCCTTTCTCTCCTCTGTGGGTCCAATTTTACCAATCCATTTCACCGCCACTCAAGTGGTCTGGCAGCCTTCTAGAAATGCAGCAGCTTGTTTTGGAAAGAGGTGGAGGCACTCATGACTGTTAAGGCAAATCTAACTTCCAGGGCCACAACGTGGTAGATGCACACAGTGTGTGTGTGTGCCACAAAGGCTGTTTCTGCTCTGCAGATCTTTGCTCTTTGCCGTCACCTTTGCTTTCAAATAGCAATCACCTTCTCTTCCTTTAAAGCACAACAAAGGAAGACCTTGGCAAGGAAATGAAATATATGATTTATGGTAGCCTTATGTATCAAGTGGCAAAGTTAATATCATGGTGACTTTTTCTGCTTGTGAGTTC
Source organism: Hydrophis major (assembly GCA_033807585.1). Lineage (NCBI taxonomy): Eukaryota > Metazoa > Chordata > Lepidosauria > Squamata > Elapidae > Hydrophis > Hydrophis major. Next base: position 41,655,947 of record CM066334.1, on the reverse strand, counting down.
AAAGCTAAAGTAGAAAATGAAGCTGTTAGCAGAGCACGGACTGCAGCCCCTTTAAGTAGGGCGGCCCAAAACTTACACCTCTGTGCATAACTCTGGTTGTCTCCCCTAGGACTGAGGCTAATCCCTACCACTCGCAGCAACTACTTAGGTGCAGTGAGAGGAGAAGTGCAATAGTGCCCAGACACTATTAGGTAGTGCTAAGGAAAAAGTTGGCATTCACACTTGGGTGAAATCCAGAGACCACAGAGTTCAACCTCTTCTCAAACGTAGCTTATTTTTATTGTATTTTGCCCCATTCTGGAAAATGTACCTACTTTATTATTTTTTTAAGAAAAAGGGAACTAATTAATTGGAGGAGTGACACATTTATTCCTAATGATACATAATTGCTCTCATGCTGTGTTTCTCCACTGGGATTGCAGCCCTGAGAAACCGTGACTCTGCTGAAGGCTTAGTGAGGAAGAGAAAGCGGACAGGAGGAGAAGCTGGAGCTGTCCCAGGAACCCACCTGTGCTGTGGTGCTCCAGGTGTTCTACTGAACCTCAGTAGCTCTTGGAGCAGGGTTGGTGGTGGTTGCGCTGCCCAGCGGCCATCTTCGGCTGCAGAGCCCGGCTTGTCTCCTGCTTTCTCTCAGGCGAGGGATCCGATTCCTCTCCTCAGCCCAGCTCTTCTGGGGTTGCCTGGACCAGAAGGAGGATTAAGACTTCCCAGGCCATCAAACCTCAACTGCCTGCTCTGTCTGGAGGGCTTCTTGCTTTGGTCTTCATGGCCTACAGGAATCTTCCGGATCTTGCATCGGCTTTTAGCCTTGGAATGACATTTGCTGAAGGCTGACTTTCCCTGCAGTCGGGTCTCTTTTCTCCAAGCCCCCAAGATCAACGGGGGCAAATCTGGCAAATTCACACTGCCCCATTTTAACCTCGAAGGTGGGAGGAACCTAGCTTGAAGGGTTGAGGTACTGGAGGAAATTGAGATGAGTAAACTGGGGGTAACTTAAGATCCCCGGAGCGTGCTGAGCACATTAGCTCTTTCAAAGGATTTTCTTGTCTGCCTTCCTTGACTGAACTCTGCCTAAACCTAAGCTAGAAAACTTAGTGAAAAACCTAGGAACATAAATTATATTTCAGCAACCGTACAGGACTATTTTAAACAATAAGTGAGGTCCATCAGATACAATCTCTGTGCTTGGAAAATGGCAGAGCAAAAGCAGGAAGGAAAACTACCCCGAGTCATTTGGAAGCAGGCAGTTTTTCTTTCTGAGAAGACGGGAGCTTTGCCAGGAAGCATTTTGACCTGGAAGACGGGCAACATCTCATATTTGAGTGTGAATCCCAAATAGTAAAAATCACCCTAGAGTTTTCTAGAAGTTTAATTTTCTCCAATTTCTGATGGAAGAAAAGCAAAGCATTCTTTAACAACTGAACTTATTTTTCTTAATAGGTTTAATGATAAAGGATGGGTTTGAAAAGGGCCTCCTTGGCACAGAACAGGCTTCATCTGCTGGGTCAGTTTCAGAAGAGATAAGAGAGGAGGGGGAAGAATCTGAGACTGCCAAACTGTCTTAGCTGGGAGAGGCAGGCCTGGATCCAGAAGATGTCATCTTCATAGATCCCTGGAGGTTTCCAAGAACTTGTCTGAAATGGTATAGGGTTTCTGGCTTGAGCTGGGGGGATTGGACTAGAAGACCTCCAAGGTCCCTTCCAACTCTGTGTTTTAGCCAAGCAGGGGCAGGGATTCGACTGCTGCTTTGCTGGTGAGATACCCTCAGCCACTTTGAAAGAGACCCCAACCGAGGTCATGGATTCCAGCGGCTGTGCGTAATTCGGGATGCAACGATTGCCGGTCCTCCAGAAGAAGCAGCCTTGACTGGTACATGGGGGACATGCAGTCTGTTTGAAGGACGGGAGGCTGGATTTCCTTAGCTAACCTGGCCCAGTGCAGAGGTGAAGGGCCGCCTCCCCGGGGCTGGACTTTCTTGCGGGGGTGGGGGTGGGTTGCTATTTCTACAGTCCCGGATTCCTGAGCTCTTGCCCAGAGGAGGAGGAGGAGGAGGAGGAACAAACAACCTCTGTTCAACAGAGAGCGCTTCTTTGGGCAGGCTGGACGGTCAACCCAGGGCTTGTGAAAGCGTTTGCGGACCTGAGAATGAACAGCCGGGGACCTCAAGGGGGCCCTCAGATGGAAACTCTTCCCCGGGAGAAAGCAGTTGTCAAGCAATCCTATGAAGTGGGAAAGGACAACCCTTGGTTGTGTGTAGAATAATCTCTTTGGGGGCAAAATGCCCCCCCCCGCTTCCTCCTCCTGTGTTTCTCAACCAACAGCACGGCTGCCCCTCTGCTTTCAAAGCTCAGATCTGTGTGAGGCCCCCAGAGATGCCTCGAACCAAACTCAGCCCACCAATCACCAAGACGGGCATTTTGTTCCTCGGCATCACCACCACAATTGTACATGCCCGGCAGAGCTCCCCTGGGCCTGGGCGCCTGAGCGGGAGACCCTCCACTCCACCAGAGGGCCAGGGGATTGTAAGGAGCCTGGTTCCCCGCCTGCGCAACCCCTCCTGGGATCCCAGGAGTGCCAAGGGCAGGAGGTGGCGCAGAGCCCAGGACCTTCCCCTTGGCAGCTTCCACTGGGGTGGCTGGAATAATTAGAAGGACTTAAATGGCCGGCTAAGAAAGGGGCTGTGAAGGGGGGGGGGCAGGCTGAGGTCTTTGGCTCAGTGTTTGTCATCCTTTAGAGGCAGAGCAAGTCCTGAGGAGGAGGAGCCCACCCCCAGGGAGGAAGTCGGTGCTAAGGCCGGGTGGGAATTAATTCTGCACACCCAGTGCATTTGCAAGGCTGCACGGTTGTGTGATTGAGGGCGGGGGGGGGGGGGCAGCAGAAAAAGAGGAAAGGAGCAAAAGGACCCCCAACTCCACCCGGGGCTGTAATCAGCGTCCTCCAGCTTGGAGGCTTTCTGGAAGAGGATCAGCAGAAGTGGGTATAAATCAGCCTCTTCCAATTCTCCTCTACAAATTGTCATGATAAAATTCTCCAGATGGCCTTGAAATCCTTGTGCAGCCACTGCTGGCATCCTTGGCTCCGTTCGGCTTCCCATAGAAATGAAAAATGGGACAGAGGGGCTGAAATGCATGGATGCTCCCTATGGCGTTGCAGGCAGGAGCACTTCGTATTTTACGGCAGGGGACTCTGAACAAGAAACAGCAGTTAGCATCTGACCATAGTGGATGGACGGCATCAGTGCAGTTTATTGCACATTATCCTTTGAAGAGCAAGTGGAGATCGGGCTGCGTGGGGGAAAAAACCCTCTAAAAATGACCTCTAGACTGCCATGTATAACAAAGCAGCAAGCACATAAAGAACAGGTTCCGTCATAGCTTCAGAAAGCTTCTAACGCTGAAAAAATCAATGAAGTCGTATGCAATTAATACGCACAGAAAAAAACACACCCTGAAACGTTAAAAGGACGAGAAGCTGCTGAAAAAGAAAACCAGATTACATTCACCCATTGCGGGAGTGCAAAAAATATTAGGGATTCCTTTGAACTCTGACCGTGTACAAATGGGAGGCTATTCCCGAGAATTGGCTTTAATGGTTGATAGCCATATTGGTTCTCTCTCTCCATCTCCCTCTTCCTCCTTCCCTCCCTCCCTCCCTCCTTCCTTCCCTCCCCCCTCTCTCTCCATCTCTCTCTCTCCCTCCCCCTCTCTCTCCATCTCTCTCTCCCCCTCTCCCTCTCTCCCTCCCCCTCTCTCTCCCTCCTTCCTTCCCTCCCCCCTCTCTCTCCATCTCTCTCTCTCCCTCCCTCTCTCTCCCTCTCCCTCCCTCCCTCTCTCTGTCTCTCCCTCCCTCCCTCTCCCCCTCTCCTTCTCTCTCTCTCCCTCCTTCCTTCCCTCCCTCCCTCCCTCTCCCCCCTCTCTCCCTCCCTCCTTCCTTCCCTCCCTCCCTCCCTCTCTCTCTCTCCCTCCTTCCTTCCCTCTCTCCCTCTCTCTCTTTCCCTCCTTCCTTCCCTCCCTCCCTCTCTCCCTCTCTCTCTCTCTCTCTCCATCTCTCTCTCTCCCCCTCCCTCTCTCGGTCCCTCCCTCCCTCTCCTTCTCCCTCTCTCCCTCCTTCCCTCTCCCCCCTCTCCCTCCTTCCTTCCCTCTCTCCCTCCCTCCCTCTCTCTCCCTCTCCCTCTCTCTCTCCATCTCTCTCCCTCCCTCCCTCTCTCTGTCCCTCCCTCCTTCCCTCCCTCTTTCCCTCTCCCCCCTCTCTCCCTCCTTCCTTCCCTCCCTCCCTCTCCCCCTCCCTCTCTCTCTCTCCCTCCTTCCTTCCCTCTCTCCCTCTCTCTCTCTCTCTCTCCATCTCTCTCTCTCTCCCCCTCCCTCTCTCGGTCCCTCCCTCCCTCTCCTTCTCCCTCTCTCCCTCCTTCCCTCTCCCCCCTCTCCCTCCTTCCTTCCCTCTCTCCCTCCCTCCCTCTCTCTCCCTCTCCCTCTCTCTCTCCATCTCTCTCCCTCCCTCCCTCTCTCTGTCCCTCCCTCCTTCCCTCCCTCTTTCCCTCTCCCCCCTCTCTCCCTCCTTCCTTCCCTCCCTCCCTCTCCCCCTCCCTCTCTCTCTCTCCCTCCTTCCTTCCCTCTCTCCCTCTCCCTCCCTCTCTCTCCATCTCTCTCTCTCTCCCTCCCTCCCTCTCTTGGTCCCTCCCTCCCTCCCTCTCCCCTCTCTCTCTCCCCCCTCCCTCTCTCTCTCCCTCTCCATCTCTCCCTCCTTCCCTCCCTCCCTCCCCCCCTCTCTCCCTCTCTCTCTCTCCCTCTCCCTCTCCCTCTCCATCTCTCTCTCCCCCTCCCTCCCTCTCTCTCCCTCTCTCTCCCTGCATCTTTCTCTCTCTCTCCCTCCCTCCCTCCCTCCCTCTCTCGGTCCCTCCCTCCTTCCCTCCCTCCTCCCTCTCTCTGTGTGTAGAAGGTTCCTGAAACAGATGATAGGACCATAGCAGGGAAGGGGAAGGAGGCTGGGGGCTGGACTGCTTGGGACTTGGAAGGCCAAAGGCAGTCCTGGGGCTGATCCTGGGGGGGGGGGGCAGGGGCAGAGGCAGAGGCAGAGCTTGCCTACACTCGCAATTCCTGTCCACGGCTGCAACAGCCAGAACTTCTGTCTGTGTTTTGGCCCCAGGCAATAAGCTTGCTATGGCAACGGCTTCTGCTGTCCTAACAGCTGCCTGTGGTCTGCTCAGTGTTGTGTCAGGCGGGGTAGATGCTCAAATCAGCTCTCAGATAACAGCATCCCACTTCAGGGACAAAGAAGCCCCCCCCCTCCCCATGCCTTTGCAAATAATGGTGACAGAAGGTCCTTGCAGGTTTCCTGCCAGCTGTAAGCCAGGAACACATCGGACAATCCTCCAGCGTTCTGCAGGCCCTGCAATATGGCTGCAGCTCAGACACACAAACAGTATTTTCTTATTCTGTCCCTGCAGGTATTCTTTGTCTACGCCCCCTGCAAAAATCCCAAGGAAATGTTTGCACTGAAAATCACCAGGAAAGAGAGCAGTGTTTTGTCCTGTTTAGGATTCTCCCTGGGGGAGGAGGACCCAAGAATTGCCCCTGTTCACTTCCTTCAGCTATTCCAGGAGCCTCGCAATCAAGATTCTTGCCTTAGAACAGGGTCTCCAACCTTGGCTCCTGGAAGCCTGGCGGACTTCAACTCCCAGAGTTCCACAGCCAGCAAAGCTGGCTGTGGAATTCTGGGAGTTGAAGTCCGCCAGGCTTCCAGGAGCCAAGGTTGGAGACCCCTGCCTTAGAATAAGATCAGGTACTTGGGGATATACTTGACAGCAAGATGCAGTACACAAAAAGAGAATAATTATATCAAACTTAAACAGCAGATAGCGCTAGATTTGGCGAAATGGGAAAATTTACAATTGTCATTAATAGGGAGAATATCAACAATCAAGATGAATATATTACCCAGAATTTTATATTTGTTTCAAACTATTCCAGTTAGGCTTGGAAAAGATTACTTTGAAGATTTAAATAAAATTGTGTTGAAATATATATGGCAAGGTAAGAAAGTGAGAATAAAGTTAAAACTTTTGCAAGATGCTAGAATAAGAGGAGGATTTGGTTTGCCTAATTGGGAGCTGTATTACCAAGCTACAAATTTGATCTGGGTTAAGGAATGGATAACATTACGAAATACTAGATTGTTGACATTAGAAGGACGTGATCTGTTGTTGGGGTGGCATGCTTTTCTATGGTATAAAGGAACTAAAACACTAAACATTTTTTATAAAGTTTGGGATCTATTCTATCAATGGTTAGACAATAAAGTATAGTAATGAAATACGTAGACTTTTAGAAAATACTAAATATATAAAGATGTATTCTTTTCTTATTTTATCTACAAAATGATTTTAGGATAGATTTGGGATGATAATATGAATTGCCAAAAAACAAATTAAGTAAAATATGATTATTTCCTAAAGCATGAATGAATAAAAGTATAGTCAAATGATTGATTAATAATGATACCAATGTATTTAATATTGGATTGAAAATACGAGATCATATACAATGTAATTGTAATTGAAGACTACGAAATGGAAGCACAAAACAATTTGTAAACCAACCGGCACACTGTAGGTACATATATGGAAGATGGCCTGATGTTTTTATGTTTTATTTGTGTATGTTTGTTTTAAAAACCAATAAAAAATTATATATATATATAAAAAGACTGCTTAATTCTTGCCTGAGAAATTGGGAAGAAACTCACTACTTTACTATGAATCATCTAATTCAGGACCCTGCAGCCCCATTTCTTCTCTGAGGATTGGTAAGGCTGGGAAAGAGGTGCTCTGAAGAATCTTCCTTCCTTCCTTCCTCCCTCCCTCCCTCCCTCCCTCCCTCCCTCCCTCCCTCCTTTTCTTTTTAAAAGACATTTTAAATACAATAAAAAGTAAGGAAAAGGTAGTAAAATACAAATAGGTAAAAAAGAGATCTAGGGTTTTCTAAATCTACAGTTTTCCAAAGAATCATTACTTACCTATAAATTTAAAAAGCTAAGAATCACTATTAAGGCTTAGGGCCTTTTGCCCGTAAATAAAATTGATTGATTGATTGATACTATTAGGCTTTAAACATATACATTAGGAACCCTTGTCAACATAACATAAATCACTGACTGAAATTATATGCTATAATAAATTGAATCAGTAGTGAGAATGTATTCATCTTGGATTATCCCAAGAAGTTAGAATACTGTAGGGACTCTATACGTAGAAAACATTTTTTTTAAAAGATTTTGGATGAGGGTTCAAGGATGATTTACAATTAGAGGAGCATCCTACTTCAAATTTACTTTTAAGACCAGATGCTATTCCAGCCATGGAAGGAATCAAGCAGCATTTCCCAGGAAGAAATGTGTAATCTCCTGTTGGGGTTACCATATAGAAAACTACTTTAGCATACTTGGGAATTTATGATTTAATAATAATGTCACTAAAATATTGCAGGTTGGATTGGGAATTCAACTTTTAAAATTTATTTCATTCTCATACAAATCGTTTTCCAAAATTGTTGAGCATTACATTTCCAGTACTTTTTAGAAAAGGAATTGTCCATTTTAGTAATAGAAACTGAACCCATATACTAAGGATAAATTGTTTTGTTCCAATTTTTCCAATACTTGAGTAAATGGGCTGTTCTCATTGTTGCGTCTGAGGAGAGGGTCCCACCTGAGCCCAGGCTCTTCTTCTTGACCTCCTGAGTCACCTGAAGGTGGCGTTGCCTTCTCTCCTATATGGGATGGTGCAGAAAAGCATCTCCTGCCATCCATGCCACCCACCCACCTTTGTGATGGTTTTAGGCACCCAGGTGGGGCTTTGAGCAAATAAGCTGCTTTTGTGAGGATGGCTGTTGGCTTAGAAGGCTTAGCATGGCCACTTAAGAAGCCCAATCAATTGAGGTGAAAATTGAAACCAGGAGTTGTACTGACTCAAAGGAGGCTTTAGGTGCCTGGGAGGGGCTCCTGGAGATTGCTGGTGGGAAAAGCAGGAGGGACCTCCACTGGTTGGCTCCCAGGGCCTTGTGGCATATTGAGCTATGACTCACCTTTGTGGTCAGCTTGGGCACTTCTGGGAGAACCACACAGATGTCCTCCCTTTTTAGACCCCATTGCTCTCTGAAAGTGGGGTAGGCCTAAGACTTGGTGCAAGGGTGCATCTGCAGAAATGCTTACAGATCCATAGAAAGTATGTCCTGCAGTCTACCAGCTCCTCTCCTGTTTCCTACTGGCTCTTTGAAATTAAGAATCAATTCAATTATTCAGGTCCCAAAACAACATCATAAAAACAACATCAATTTGCACCAAAAGGCACTGCATTAATGTGCTGAAATAATGATGTACATTTGCAACATAAACTTACAATCAATCTTGTTTTTTTAGCACAGCAGAACAGCAGGCAGGAGAAGCACCATTGATAGTCTTGTTTGAGGTAGCTTGAGGCAGAGGTGGGGATGTTATTTCTGGGAACCTGAAAATGAAGGGGCCTTACAGAAATGTGGGCTTCTCCCATGTTCTGCACCACCTGGCAAAACCTCCTTGGAAGGTAGTTTCTTCTGAGTTGCTCTTGTTGTCTCCCCAGAGGGAGAGGAGGCGGCCCTGGAGGGATGTCATCCAGGGCCTCTGGCCTGAAGGCAGCAGGAGGAAAGGGGGAAAGCTGCAGTGAGCCGAGAGCTCCCCGCTTGATTCCAGAGAATCAGAGCAACCGCCCTGGCAAGTCCCCCGTCTTGGCCACCCTGCCTGACCCTAGGAAGACCTCAGCTGGACTTGAAAGGAATGCAGGGCACAGTGCTGGCTGGCTGGGAACTGCCCTGGCTTTCCATCCATGGAACATACAGGGTCCATCCAAGCATAAAAAGAATCCCACAGTGCCTGAAGGCAGCCCAGTTATTTCTTGTTGCTCCAGGAGCTTTATTTTTGCCTTGACTGACAGCAGCAATTCCCCAGGGGCTTCCTCACCACCTGCCATTCAGACTTTTGAATGGACACCCCAGGAATTGGTGGGGCATCCCACGTGTGGAGTGACACGCAGGCCCAGAGGGGCTGGGTTCCCAATAACCCTCCTTCTTCTCTGACATGCCTGCTTTATTTCCACTTTGCTCCTGGAAAGGGTGGAAATGAATCCAGTGGGACAGGTAGATGCCTGTCCATTACATCCCCAACCATCACCACCCAGAGAGGAGGCCCCCCCAGGAGTAGAAAGAGGGGAAGGAGCACCCCTCTGGGGGTGAAAACTCCGAAGCCGAGGGCTTCTCTCAGGAAAGCAGAGCTGCTGGCAAGAGGGGGCTCGGTTCAGTCCAGGATCCTTCCAAGAGATCCGTCAAACACGATGCAGCTTCTCTCTCTCCTGCCTAAGAGCGTCATTGATCTTCCAACATGTCCCATCACATCTTACAAGAGGCCCCAGCCAGGGCTTCATAAATATTGAATGGGAATATATTTACACACCCATCTTTGGTTTATAAATAGCAGAGATGAACGCTCCTCCTCCCCAGGAGTCATCTTGGCAGATAAATTCCAGTCCGTTGGGTTTGACTAAAGTCAACCGGAATGGAGGCAGCTTTCTGGGCTCTGAGCCCAGCCTGGCTCTATGAGGGGCAGGCCAAGCAGGCAGATGCAGGAGCTAACAGGTACCCAGGCAAAGGAGAGGCTCGAATCAGAGAGTTTGGAGAAATTGTTGCCAGCCTTTCTCTGCCATGTGGATTCCCCGCTGGCTGAAATAACCATGGAGTCCAAAGAGGCTCCAGCAGAAGCCTGCTGGAGAGCCAAGGCAGGAGCCCAGGCAAAGAGCAACATCGGAAGCCTCGGCCTGGCTGAATGTGCCCTGTTTTGTACAAGAGCAGCAGAAAACAAGATCACGGTAGTGCAATTCCTACGGCTCCTGATACTCAGGAAAGACCCAACGTCTCCAGGGCAGCTCAGAGTCTTCTGAGAAGGTCCCCAAGGCATCAAGGCCCCAGGGCTGGAAGCTCTCGGACTGCTTCTCTCGAAGCCTTCCTTCCGGATCCCCCACTGGGATTTAGCTGAAGCTTTACTTAAAACAACCATGGATCCTGCAATGTCTTCTTCAACCCAAGGAGTCCTTTGTTGGGACTTGCCTCAAGAGATGCTCCTGTTGAAATATGTCCTGCTCTGTCAAAGCTTCCAGGGTAATAAATTGGACAGTCTTCAAAGTGTCACACAAAATTTTAGCACTGGTTAAAAGTCTCCTGTAAAGCTTTGGCTGTGAGAGGAGTGGATTGGGTTGTCTGGCAATTCATCACAGTCCTGTAACATTTCATTCTGACAGGCTTAGCTGGTTCTCCTGGGCAGAAGATCCTGCAAAGGGAATCGGGGACTTGAAGGAGGAAGGTGGAGGGAAATCTTCTGGATTTAAGTTATGCAAGGGAGCTCCTTTGGATGCCTGAAAATTTAATTTCAGTGGTTCCTGACCCAACTTCTTCCAGATGGGTGCCTAGCTGGTCCTGACACAGTTGTCCTTGTATGCCTAGATTAAAAGACTCAGCAAGTACAAAAGTGGTGTGAAGGCTAATTATATTCCTAAAAGCCCCCAAGAATCAGAGACAAATTCAATACTTTTTAAAAAATTATGCAATTAAAGTCACTGCTGCCAAAGAAACTCAGAAGCATCATTAATGTTTTAGCAGGGAACATGTGTATCAGAGAATGAAAGCAAGCAAGCCAAAGATGAGGGAAAGGAATTGCAGAGAAGAACAAGAGGACAACCAGCAAAAACATGGACAGGTGCTCTTGTTTTCTGCCTGCCATTCAGTTGCATGTTCTCCAAACCTCCAGGTACTCTGCACATGCTCAAGCATCGGCTTGCAACATCAAATGTTTCAAGTTGAATTTTAACTCATCTTATTCTATTTTGTTAATCTCCACAAAACACTTAAAATTATCTGTTCTTTATTCCAAAGAGGTAGGGCTTGGCCAACAGTGAGTGACTTAGTCTCACTTGTGATAGATTTGTGGTCTGAAGTTTCTAAGAGTTTCCAGTGCAGATTCAGGAACCTCCCCCTCCAGCTGGCAGATTCCTTAAAGAGGGAGCTTTCGTTTAAAAGGACATTACAGCCCAGCCCTGCTTGAGCGAAATTACCAGTTTTAAGTGCTTTTCCAAAAATGTTTATGGAAGTGATGAGAATATGAACTTGGGTGGATGGGCCCAGGGAGGCCGGGGAATGCATAGCCTGCCCTGGGTGAAAGCAATTGAGAAGCCCGTGTCTTGTTGGGCCAGAGTTGGAGATTGGCACTCACCCTCCCGAGGCTGTCTCCTGATTCAGGTGGCAGGGGGTGGCCCAGTCTGCTGGTGATACCACACCTGTCCTTTGATGGGGACTGCAGGAGGAGAAGGCTGAGAAGTAGACCACCTCTGTATTCCATACCCAACCCACCAGTCCCATCACAGCTTCAAGCAGGCAGCTTTCTGGGATTAGCAGGTTGTCCTCCCACTCATTTTGAGGTGGTCACTCTGCCCTCCTGGGCAGTTCCATTCTGAAGGTTTCTGTGCACCCAGCTGAGGCCGTGGTGATGGGACCCTCTTTTGCCCAGTCGGCTCCCATGGCCCTCGGTCCTTTGGCTGCCAGTGGGCAAGAGGCCAGGGGCTCTGGATGGCATCTCCCCCCCCCAGTTCAGGCAGGGCCAAATGGGAAGAAAGGATGGCTCCTCCACACCCCTCTTGACCGACCTGGTAGCCCACCTGAGGAGCTTTGGAGATGGAGGGGCCTTCATGAGGCTCCCCTGGTCAACAAAGCTGGCAGGTGCTGGGCCAGGCAAGGCCTGCGGAAGGGATTAGGCCTCCTTGTCCTAACTTGGCATGAGCACGCTGGCCATGAACTGTCTGTGCTCCCCCCACCATGACCCCTCCTTCAGGGAGAAAGGGGGGGGTGTCAGTGAGCAGCTGGGTCCTTTGGCATCCGAGAGGCAGTTCAGCTTCCCTTTGTCTTATTTACTGATGGGGCGGGAGGAGGGGGAAATGCCACTTTTGCAAAATTTCCCATGAAATATTTAATTTGGTCTCCTCCGCTGTTCCACATGAGGTGCGTTTTCCAAGAGACGGGGCCACGATTAAGCATACAGTCAGCCTGTGACAATTTGCTGATCCAGTCATTCCACCCTCTGTTATACGGCCTTCGACGCCGAGAGAGGAGCAATGTTAACGAAGAGCCATCGATCCCAGCATTGCCTTTCTTTTTAATGGCAACATGCGCAAGCAGAGAATGCAGGGACCTTCAATTATCTTCAAAGCCACCGAAAGGAAAGAAATCCGTCTTAGATGCAGTAAATAAACTCTCCCAACTCTGGACTGAAGCAGGCAGAGAGGAACACGAGGGAGTAACAACCGTTTGCTGCTTTTCAGAAATTTGATTGAAATTCGCTGGTTTTTATATCGCTGGGTGGGAGGGTGTGTTGCAAAACCGCTTTCAGGAATCCGCTGAGGACGGGATGGAGGAGATTATAAATTCAGTTGCCAGAATGGAGAAAACGGTGAAAACAGTTGATCAAAACGCTTCCTTTGTGTGGAGCTGTGAGACAAACAATCCAAGCTTGATCAGTGCTCCCAAACTGGGACCCATGAAAGTGTGCAGACCAACAACAGTTGCCAAATGTTTGCTTTTGTATGACAAGTTATGCTAATCTGGAAGAACGAGATGAAAGTTTGAGGACAGAGGAGCCTGCAATGTTGCCATTAACACAATAAATGCTCTGAAATATGCACTCTTCAGGAGCTGCAGTCCGGACACAGGCCAGCCTGCTCAGCCCACCCTGAAATCGGAGTAAACTCCAGGGACGCAGAGTTTAAAGATTTAAAAAGGTGCTAAATTCTCTTTCAGAGTTTGGATAACAGGCCCCCAATCTCCTCCCACTTTACTAGAACAGTAGATGGAAAATTCATTCTTACATCTTCCTCTTCTTAATTTCTAATTTCCTGTTTGCATAAGGTGAAAAAAACCCAAGTCCTTTTTCGCAGCAAGGCAGCAATCATAGGGATTGGAGGATCTCTGGACAGTCTTTAGTTTATTTCCTGATGTTACTGAGAGATCTGATGGCACCAGTTTAACCAGAACAAATTGCTGGAGTGCTCAGGATTAGTTAAGGGAGCACTGAAGCTCTGCCTGGTCCGCCTCTCCTGTTCCCGCCTCCCTCCCTCCTCTCCCCCTACCCACAGAATACAGAGACATATAACTGGGGAAGGCTTCCTGCTTATGTCACCCCTCCCCCCAAGGTCCCAGGACATCTTGGTTGCTGAACTGGTGCTAAAGTAGGATAATAATGTCCCCCCCCCTTCTTCAAATGGGCCAACGTTTCTTTTTTGCATGCAGCATTGGTAAGTTCCCCCTCCCTCCTCTTCTTAGCCAGCTCATGGTGGCCACAGTTCCCTAACTCCTGCTTGCCATGAGGTCAACCTAGGCAAGCCACAAGCAAGGGGCTCCTTTGGACCTGGCTCACAAGGAGGCCGGCTAGAGTCCAGGTGCAAAGGGCAGCAGAGAACCCTTGCAAGGGAGACCTTGGACCCTCCAGGCCCAGCCTGGCTTCGGAGCTATTTCATCTTGCTGAAGCCATGAACTGGATGGGTGGCCTTAAATGTTCACTTTTCTGAGAGATGGCGGCGCGTATAGACGCAGCGGCTTATGGCTCTCCCGTTCGGTGCTCTTTTCGGTGCTTTTTTCCGCTGTTTGTATACGTCTTCTGGACTATCGGCTCTACGAGCCAACTCTATACACGATCAGATATTATAGACATTGGAATTCAATGCCAGATGTCTGTTTCGAGTGACTTTCATCGCGTCCATAACATCCCCGATGAGATAGCGAGACCAGCGGGCTCTCCGTGGATTGTTGTCGGGGCCAGGAGGCGGCGAAGACGGAGGAGGGAGAGGAAGCAGAAGCGAGGCTGTAGGTCTGGCGTTATGCTTAGGCTGAGGAAACATCCATTCAAGCCACCTCTTCCGAGTCTGTATCTCGCCAACGCCAGATCCCTGGCACATAAAACGGATTATTTACAGCTACAGCTCGCCGGTAACCGCTATGTTCGAGACTGCTGCGTCATGGTAATTACTGAAACATGGCTACATTCTGGGATACCTGACGCTAGCATGCAGCTGGCAGGCCGTACTTTTTTACGCTGGGACAGAACGAAGGACTGTGGTAAGAGCAGAGGAGGGGGGCTCTGCATCTACGTACATGAGAACTGGTGTAATAATGGGACAGTTATAGATAATCATTGTTCCCCGGATCTTGAGTACATGTCTGTAAGATGTCGGCCTTTTTTTCTACCGAGAGAGCTAACTGTTGTGATCGTTACGGCGGTGTATATCCCGCCCGACGCAAACACAGATAAGGCACTCTCTCTCCTGCTGAATACCATAAACGAACAGCAGCAGGCTTACCCTGATGGTGTTCATATTATTGCAGGAGACTTTAATAAGGCCAATCTGAAAACTGTACTCCCGAAGTTTTACCAGTATGTTAAGTGTGCCACGAGGGGAGAAAATACTCTGGATCATGTTTATACCAACATTAAACATGCATACAGAGCCATACCCCTCCCCCACCTTGGGTATTCAGATCATCTCTCCCTCCTGTTATCCCCAGCTTATACCCCCCTCAGACGCAGTAGCAGGCCCATTACGAAGACTGTAACGATTTGGCCTGAGGATGCACTTAGTAGACTTCAAGACTGCTTTGAACAGACAGACTGGAAGATGTTCCAACATCAAGAGTTGGAAATGCATACAAGTACGGTGCTGGACTATATCAAGTTCTGCATCGGAAATGTGACTGTAGACAGAAACATCCGGGTCTTCCCAAATCAGAAACCCTGGATGACTACTCAAGTCCGTGGACTTCTTAAAGCCCGTGACGTAGCCTTCAGGTCAGGCGATAGAGCTTTGTATACAGTCGCCCGAGCTGACCTGAGGAGGGGGATTAAGAAAGCCAAGATGGATCACAGGAGGAGTATTGAGTCCCACTTGTCTAGCCATAACACACGGGAGGTGTGGAAGGGCATACATGACATCACTAATTATAGGGGTTGTCACGGAACAACAGAACATCTGAGTGCAGCGCTAGCAGAGGAGCTGAATAACTTCTTTGCTCGCTTTGAAGTTTCACAACAGCGTACAGCTGCACCAGCCCTACTCCCTCCTCCAATTACATTCAGTTCTGCTACCCCACCCAGTATTTTTTCTGTGACGGAGGATGACGTCAGACGGGTGTTCCGAGCAGCGAACCCCAGAAAGGCAGCTGGCCCAGATGGAGTCCCTGGCAAGGTGCTTAGGGCATGTGCCCCCCAGCTTGCCTCCATCTTCAGAGATATTTTCAACCTCTCCCTGGCCCAGGCAGTTATACCATCCTGTCTGAAATCTGCCATAATCATCCCTGTGCCGAAGAAATCTCCCATCTCCAGCCTCAATGATTACCGCCCAGTGGCGCTTACTCCTGTAATCATGAAATGTTTTGAGAGGCTGGTGCTCCGGCACATCATGAATCATCTCCCCTTGGATTTTGATCCTTATCAGTTCGCTTACCGCACTAATCGGTCTACGGAGGATGCCATAGCCATAGCTCTGCACGCTACGCTGAACCATCTGGAGCAACGGCAGAGCTATGTCCGGATGCTTTTCGTGGACTACAGCTCTGCCTTTAATACAATCATCCCAGGAATTTTAATCAAAAAACTGGATACATTGGGTTTGCCCCCCCTTACTTGTGCCTGGATAAAGAACTTCCTGAGTGATCGGCCCCAGATTGTGAGGCTTGGTCCCCACCTTTCTTCCACACGTACGCTGAGCACTGGCTCCCCACAGGGCTGTGTGCTGAGCCCACTCCTGTACTGCCTCTATACCCACGACTGTAGTCCACACCATGATAGCAACCTCATTGTGAAGTTTGCTGATGACACCACGGTGGTTGGACTCATTTCGAGGGGAGATGAGGCAGCTTATAGGAAGGAGGTCCTGATGTTGGCTGCTTGGTGTTCGGACAATAATTTAGCTCTGAACACCAAGAAAACTAAGGAACTCATTGTGGACTTTAGGAGGCACAACACTGACCTGGCTCCCCTTTACATTAATGGAGAGCAGGTGGAGAGGGTCCATACTTTCCGGTTTTTGGGTGTTACTATTGTTGATAAGATCTCCTGGACGGAAAACACCACGGCAGTTATTAAGAAGGCTCAGCAGAGACTCCACTTCCTGCGAGTGCTCAGGAAGCACAATCTGGCCTCCAGCCTGCTGATTACCTTCTATCGTGCGTCCATTGAAAGCCTGTTGACATACTGCATTACAGTGTGGTATGGTCATTGTACTATGGCAGACAGGGAGAGACTACAGAGGATAGTCAAAACAGCTCAGAAGATCATTGGCTGCCCTCTTTCCTCCCTGTCAGACATCTATTCCTCACGCTGTCTTAGTAGAGCTGTGAACATCATAAAAGACAGTTTCCATCCTGGTAACGGACTGTTTGACCTGTTGCCCTCGGGGAGGCGCTATAGGTGCATCAGGTCAAGGACAAATCGTCTTCAAAACAGTTTTTTTCCCAAAGCTATAACTACCCTGAACTTACATATGCACTGACTTTAAGTCCTGTCAAACATATTGTAAATAATACTTTGGGACAATTGGGAAATTTTTGTGCAATATATCATGACTATTACTGTGCTGGCTGACAAGTGCAATAACTCCTACTGTGAATAGGCACAAATTAAGTGCAATAAGCTGGTAATTTTACTCATTTTATTCTTCTTTGTTGTTTTAGATATTTTTAGATATTCTTATGCACATTCTCTTTTTAACATGTATGGTTGTACTGAACGACGAGTCGCTTAATCTCACTGTGTATGCGTATGATGCAAGTTGTACACGTGGATAGTGACAATAAAGGTATTCGTATTCGTATTCTCCCTGTAACAAGGGCTCCAGGCTGGGGAAGCTGGGAGTCAGTGGTGGCTGCGATCTGTTCCAAATAAAGGGGAGCACAGGAGGAGATGCAAACCCAGCTTGCAGGGAGCCCCTAGGAAGGCCTGGCCTGGCCTCTGGGCCTCCTCTATCCCCCCCCAAAAGGATGAGGACAATGTTTCTGCAGGAAGCAGCAGGTTTCCTGGGGAAGGAAAGCTGCAGCAGGCAGGCGAGACCTCCACGAGCCAAGGAAAATGAGCCCAAGAGCCCTGCCTGGTCTTTGGGCATATTCGCTTTTCTCGTCTGCCCCCCCTGCCCATCAGGAGGAAAGAGACAAGAAGGGTGAGGCACAGATTCGGGCAGGGGTGTGGAAAACCATTGGGCACAGCACGGTCCGGCTGTGGGGCAGGGACGAGGGCCTGCTGGGAGGACATTTCTGCAGCTCCTGAGCCTTGCAAACTGCACCGCAGATGCCAGGTAAGGCCAGGAAAACCTGCAACCCTTCCACCTCTCACAGTTGCCGTGGTAACTCCAACACGCTTGCTGGAGAAGGGGCTAATTTCACCCAGCACCTTCTGTTTTGAGAGAAGCTGGTAGCATGGAGAAGACACAAACTCACAGGATAATTAAAATATGTACCATCTAATGGATGACAACAATTGGAACTTTAATTAGTCAGCCCCGATATGATTTCCTTGCTGTTTTGTTTTGCACCGAACTGGAAATGAATTGAGGAGCCATCCTGGGGAAGAGGAGCAGGCAGGGCGGAGAGGGGCAGTGGGGCAAGACATTCATTTAGGCAGCACAAAACAGTGGTGCTGCAATAATAATTAAATTAATTATAAAAATAATTCCTCCCCCCAGTTTGATTTGACAGCTAATGAATGGTTCTGGGGATACTTTCAGCTCAAAGCTCAGCAGCTAGTTTTATAATGAGATCCTGGAACTGTTAAACAGCCAGTGTGTGTGTGTGTGTGTGTGTGTGTGTGTGTGAGAGAGAGAGAGAGAGAGAGAGAGAGAGATGGACAGACCTTGAATTGCACCATGTGGTTCAGAGCAGGATTCAAACTAAGGACTCTGGAGTTCTGGAGCTGAAATTTCAGATCCTAAGCCCAGGCTGAGAGTCATTGTGGCATCGTGATTAAAGCACCAGGCTAAAAACCAGGAGACAGTGAGTTCTAATTCTGCCATAGGTGAGAGGTAACCAGGTGACCTTGGGCCAGTCACTCTCTCTCAGCCCTCGGAAGCAGGTAATGGCAAATCACTTTCAAAAATCCAAATCCTTCCTTTCCCCCAAACAGTGCTCAGAGAGCTCAGCTCCAGAATCCCCAGCTTCTCATTCTCAGTGGCCTTTAAGAGAATAACAGAGTTGGAAGGGACCTTCTAGATCATCTAGTCCAACCCCCCCCCCCGCGCCCAAGCAGAAGACCCTGCTCCATTTCTGACAGATGGCAGTCCAATCTCCTCTTGAAAGTCTCCAGCGATGAAGCCCCCCGAGGGCAGCTTCTGCTCCATGGGTGGATTGCTGTCACTGTCGGGAAATGTCTCCTGATTTGCAGGTTGAATCTCTCCTTGTTCAGTTCCTTTGTCTGCCCTCCCTCAGTTTCCTCAGTTCCTGCCCATTGGGAGATGAATGTTGCCTGGGAGGAAAGACTCCCCAAGAGAGGCTTGGCACTTGCAAACCTTGGGGCGCAACAGGCATCGGCCTCTCTGCGGGGAGGGGGGCGGGCCGGGCGGCTGCGGTGTCTCTTGACCGGCCTCTCCGAAGGAGCCCACGCAACGCGGAGCTGTCCAGCAGGAGCGCTTCCTGAAAGGGCAGCCCGGCTGGGGTTCCCTCGGAGGCGATGGAGAGCCTTTCCTGCGCATGCGCTGGGTGCGGCCCCTCAACCAGTCGCAAAACGGCGAGACTTCAGTGCCGTCCAGCCGATACAACCTGCCTCGTCTACGAGACACCCTGAACATTCTCAGCGAATGTGGAGATCAAGGGAGGCGCTGCAAACTAGATGAGTCTGAGCTGTCTGGTTGCTGACAGACCCATGCCGGCTCCTTGTCATCTGGACATTTTTAAAGGCCTTGCAGACAAGATGCTTAACATCCTTGTTTGACCCTAACTGGCATAAATATTAAGTTTGACACCGTGCAGATTCCCCGTCCCTCCTTCCTGCTGCTTTCAGATAGCGGGGCTGTGCTTGCTTTTCTCCCAATTTCCATTTCCTCTCCAGTTCTCCAGTGAGAAGCGCCAGAATCTTTTCAACTGGCTTCTTTAACAGCCCGCAATGCAATTTGTCTGGCACTGAAGCTTGAATGTCTCTAAAACGGCAAGGAAGTCGGGCGTGGCTCTCACTTTGCCATTTCCAAGTTCCATTCCTTCTTCCCTTGCAACAGGAAGGGTCTTCTGAGAGAAGACAGACACACCCAAGGGGCCAAGCAGGGCCATCTTCTCTTGCTCCCCACTTCCCGTTCCCGCAGAGCAGACCTCCGTTATATAACCGTCCTCACTCGAGTCCCCCAGATTCTTATTCCTTTTTGAATTCCTCATTCCAGCCCCTTCTTGTCCTCTCTGTGGATTCAAGCCAAACTTCTCGGCTCCTTCTCGTGGGCGATCAGAGCTGGCTTCCATTCTCTCTAGATCTCCCCTTCCCTCTTCAGCTTGTCAGTCAGCCTGCAACCCATCCAAGGTTTCAAGCCAGTTCATACTTGCCAGCCAACGCTCTGGTGCTCGGCACTGCTGCCTTTGAATGGAGACCTGTCCACACAGGTGTGCTTGTGCCCAGCAGTCAGCCCAGGGAAGCCAGGCAGGCACAAAGCATTCATGTTCCATCAGCAGAGCCAGGATGGCCTTCAAGCAACAGACTTCGCCTTTTGCTGACAGTTTCTACAACTGAGCATTTCAAGCTTTCTTGAAGAAATCTCATTCCTTCAGCTTGAGTCCTCATCACTTTTGCTGTGTCTCCCCTTCCCATCTGGTATATGTTTCGCCCAGAAGCTCTAAGCCAGGATCTCCTTCAAATGCAAGGTTGAACTTTGCCTCTTTTGGCAGCAGCAGGACTCCCCATTTCCTGGATTTTGAGCAATCTCTTTCAGGTCACTCAGCATGGATCTGGGCAGCCCCCCCCTCCACTTCCCCTCTCTGCCCTTTTATCTTGGCATCCCATCTTCATTTAATGGGAAAAATTGTGGCTGAAATCTTTGATAATTTCCAGAGGCATTGTTCCCAAATTGCATCTGATTGCTTTGCTGGAGGCTCTGTCTCTGTTCTCAGAATCCCCCCCCCCCCATGTGTGTAACAATAAAGGTTGCTTGTCATCATGCAAAGTATTAAAACCTCCACAAAGTGGGTTTTAAAAAAAAAGTTTTTTTTAAAAAGCCAGACGTTTATGGTGTCTGTACTTTCCTTGCTTCCTTCTTTCTTGTTTTTCCAAAGAGACCCTGACATGCGTGATTCTTTAAATCATGGGGCTTGAATGATGTGACACCCATTAAATTTGAAATTGAAGCCTGGCTTAGCAAGCCCTTCACTTAACACATGAGACGCAGAGGAGTTTGGTGCATTGTCATCAAAGTGGCATATGTGTGCTTGTGTTTGTGACAAGTCAGCGGCCAGCCACATTTTGGGGGTGACTAGACACAGATCCACAGACCTGAGTTAGCTCAGTGGGATTGTAAGGAGGGAGAGTAGCTGAGCCAACTCTCTTTGCTAACTTTGAGCTCTGCTTACCTAGGAATGGAAGATCCTTTTCCTTCTCTTAGGAGGAGTAATGGAAGCGTCAAGAGACCAAGTCTCCAAGCTCCCCAGACCAAGAAGAGATCCTGGAGAGAAAAGGTTGAGCTGTGGCAGAGCTAGCTTGGCAACCCAGGTGCCCCCAGAACTAAAAAGCACCAGACAGCTGTAATTGCTGTGGACAATGGACTGCAGCATGGTGGTTTCCATCCAGAGCACAGTTGGCTGCAAAAACTAAAACTGATAAGCAGCTGAGAGTCACAAGGACTTTAGGGCTGTTGGCTGAGCCTGGAAGAAAATGAGCGGAAGTGTCTGAAGACACAGAGGAGGAAGAGGGCCAGATGATCCTAAGGGTTGGCTAGGGTGGAAGGGGAGGGAAGATAAAAAGGGAAAAAATCCAAAGGATCGTCTGCCAAAAATTAGCCCAGTAAAAAAAAAAAGGGGGGGGGGTGTAGAACTAGGAGTTAGGGATTGAGGGTCACATATATTTGGAATGCTTCTACAGTCAGTGTATATCATTCTGTGCTCAGATTTGCTTCCTTTGAATGTTTTAGGAATAAACACACACACACACACACACACAAATGCATGCAGAGAGAGGGGGGAGAGAGAAGATTCCTTTGGTACTTTTATTTCTGACTGTGTTGGATATCATCAGGAAATGGGAAAAACCCACAAGAGAGAGCAAACAAGAAGCAAGACTGAAGCTGGGGAAAGAGTGAAATGACTTGTCTACTCTGATAAAGCTTGGCTGATATCCAAAGTGCATATTTCTGTCTTTGTTTCTAAATAAACTAAGAGAAAAATTGGAAAACTGTCTGCCTCCTGTCAGATCCTGAACACACGTCTATCACGTTGGTAGTACTAGCAAAAGGAAGAAAAGGAACACAGGGCTATTTCCCTTTCCTACCTTACAAAATGCAGCCAGTCGCTCTCATCTAAACGTGATAGCTGGAGGCAGATTATATTAGCCCTAAACTTTGGCCACCCAAGGAATGTTGACATCACCTGCACCAGTCTTCTCCAGCCAGGTGACCTCTGAAGGTGTTGGGAATCCAGTGTTTGGAGTTCCCAGCCAATCGTTGTCCATGGAGATTTAAAATTCTTGGACGTAGCCATGCCACCAGGACTGGAGAATGCCAGGATGATTTAAAACCGTGACTAGGATTTATTACTTTTTATTTGTATTTTTCAATTGCTTTCAGTTATGTTTTAGCTTTCCTTAACTAAACAGGCTCAGGTGGAAACTTGACAGGTCCCTGTCACAAATACTTTATCTGCATTGATGGAAGGGCTGAAATCCATGGCCAAAATGGCCCCTTTCAATGACCCCATGAACAGCTCCTGCCTTCAGTTGAAAGAGCCTCTCCAGCTCCACCTCGCTAAGACCACACCTAGAGTACTGCACCCAGCTTTGGTCATCATAATATAAAAAATATATTGAGACTCTAGAAAGAATGCAGAGAAAAGCAACAAAGATGATAAGGGACTGGAGACTAAAATGAACAAAGAACAGTTGCAGGATTTGGGTATGGCTAGTCTAGTGAAAAGAAGGACTAGGGATGACGTGATTGCTATCTTCCAATATTGGGGGGCTGCTACAAAGAAGAGGGAGACCAGCTTATTCTCCAAAGCCCCAGAAGGCAGGACAAGAAGCAATGGAGGGAAACCCATCAAGGAGAGAGGCAACCTGGAACTAAGGAGAAACTGCTTAACAGGGAGAGCAGTTAACCAATGGCATAACTTTTATTTTATTTATTTTATTTTATTTTATTTTATTTTATTTTATTTTATTTTATTTTATTTTATTTTATTTTATTTTATTTTATTTTATTTTATTTTATTTTATTTTATTTTATTTTATTTTATTTTATTTTATTTTATTTTATTTTATTTTATTTTATTTTATTTTATTTTATTTTATTTTATTTTATTTATTATAAGCTAACAGGTATAAGTATAAACATAGTTATGAATACATGAAATGGATACATATAAGAAAAATAAAAAGAAACAATAGGACAGGGACGGTAGGCACATTGGTGCGCTTATGCACGCCCCCTACAGACCTCTTAGGAATGAGGTGAGGTCCATAGTAGACAGTCTAAGGTTAAAGTTTTTGGGGTTTGGGGAAGAAATCACAGAGTCAGGTAGAGGATTCCAGACACTGACCACTCTGCGGCTGAAGTCGTATTTCCTGCCATCAAGTTTGGTGCAGTTTACTTTGAGTTTGTATCTATTGTTTGCTCTTGTGTTGTTATGGTTGAAGCTGAAGTATTCACTGACAGGTAGGACATTGCAATGTATGATTTTATATACCATACTTAGATCGGACCGAAGGTGGCGTAGTTCTAACTTTTCTAGGTCTAGAATTTCGAGTCTGGTGGCATAAAGTCTTCTGCAATGAGTAGAGGAGTGGAGAACTCTTCTTGTGAAATAGGAAGGAAGCAGTGTAGAGGATCATTTGCATCACGCTTGAGCAGAAACAAGGAGGGGTCTTACCTGGGAGGGTGATGATCCTAAAACACAAAGCAGGCGGCTGAGCTCCAAATTAATAAATCAACCTAATATTCAAATGCAGAGATTCCCTGGCTTAATAACCTGTGAGAGGCTTTCTTTGGAGAATGCCAGGAGCTGGTCTGTGATTTTAGCAGCACATGCAGGGTCCAGGTTTCAGCGGGCCTGTCAGTTCCACACACCCCTACTCCCCAGCTGCAAGGAGGGCTCCTCCCAAGCTGGCTTCTGGCTCCTCCCCTGGAAAATGCCTGCTGGGAGGGACTGGCTCTCTCCTCCTGTCCAGCCGGGGGGGGGGGGGGGGCAAGCCTCCTTCGCTCCCCATCCCTCGGCCTGTTAGGGAGGAAAGGAAAGGCAGCATGTTTCACAAGCTCCGGAGTGCCAGTGTTCACGAGCCCCAATGTGGCGTGTGACTGCACCTCCTGTGCATAGGAGCCTCAGGAAAACCAGTGGGCTCCACAGGAGGGGATGCTTCGGATCTGCAAACATATTTTTAAATGAAAAAATCCCTGCTGGCAGCTGCTGAAATGCATTGACTTGTTGGAAATTATCAAGATTTGGATACAAATATAATCGAGCGAAGGCCATCGCTTAGGTGCCTTCGCCCGTCTGCCGAGAGCAGGCATTGATCTGAGTTGATATGCATCGATTCCAAGACAAGTGACATGCTTTGGAAATTAACTTCCAGTAATTCCAGGGAGGGCAGGGAAGGCATGCAGGGGGCTGCCTGCTCCTGCTTTGTTAAATGTGTCTTGTGTGTTTGAAATGTAAAAGTAAACCCAAGCAAAACAGCTCACGGGGAGTGGGAAGGCATCGATTTCAGGAGAGGATGATGGCTTCTGCTAAAAGCTTCTGGCTCGGTTCATGGGCACCATTGGCTGGGCCCATTGACTGGGCCCAGCCGTCTTCTCCCACCATTGCAAATACTCAAACTGGGTGCCCGGATTTTACTGCTATAGGTTAATTATGTGTCAGAAACAGCTCACAGTTCTACGTTGAAGAAAAATTAACGAAGAGAGGGGGAGCTTGGGGAGTTATTCCAGGACATCTTGCCAACCCTGGCTGGCCTTGAGAAGATAAACAGGGCTGGGTGGCCAGCACTTGAATGAGACTCCAGCAGGAAAAGTAGACGAGGCTGGAAAACCTCCCAATATCCCAGAATAAGCAGCAGCAGACCTCTTCCTTGCGGTTGCCAAGGAAATAAAATATCAGGAAAGTCTTACTAGGATAGTTAGAACTTGGAAGGAGGGAGGGAGGGAGGGAGGGAGGGAGGGAGGGATGGTTCTGGGGCGGTTGTGCTTTGAGGGAGTTTCTTCTTGCTGGCCCTGCCCTCGTTCTCTGGGCAGAGCCCCATTTGACTTCCTGCTCCCATCTTTGCAACATCTGCAGTGGGGTGGGGCATCTCTAGGGCTCCATCTAGCTTCACCCTCTGGCAGCAAAAACCAGAAATGCCAGGAAAGGCTGCTGCGTCGATGTTTTCTATAATACTCTTGAATCAGAAAGTTGATTTTTCAAGTGTCCAGAAAAATCTCAGCTCTTCTCCCCCAATTGCTCCGCTGATTTTTTCTTTCAGGCTTCTTTGCAGCTGCTTCAGACTGAGCATAATCCCAGCCAATCAGGCACCACAGAATGGGCGATTTTAGTCACCGTGTGGTACAACTAATTTGATGAGGCTTCAAGACAATGTCATTGCAGGGTGGGGGGAAGTTGGGGTTGGAAGCTGCGTTTTTCCAAACAGCGTTCCTGATGTGCCTTTTTGGGCTGGGGCTTTTCTCGGGGCAGCGAAGCCAAACCTTCACCTGCATCCAGCACATTTTGTTGCACAGTGGGATGGAGAAGCACGTTTTGCGGATGGGGCCAGTACCAGAGAGGCTCTTTTCGGAGGTTGCACCTGCTCGTCCTCTACCAAGAGCAGGCACTGCTCCACAGCCAGAAGAAGGCAGGGAGGGGAGCACGTAGCAGGAATGCCTGGGGGTTTGCACAACCGAGCACAGGTGTGCAAAAGGTAGAGAAGAAGCTGCTACTTTCACGGGGTGAGAAGTAAGTGCAGGGAGATTCAGGAATGAGGACAAGAGGGTTGTCCTCTGCAAACACATGATTACATGACATTGCTACCAGATGGGATGATCACCACTGCCCAAGAAAATTCAGGGAGGTCCCAGCTGCCAGTGGTAGTCAGTCTTGGATCCACATCCTGGCTTCTGGACAGAGACAGCCGACCTGAAATACCAGACCCGATGTATGAGCTCCCCGCATGCATTGGGCTGCCACTCTGTGATCCAGAAGGCTGGACCTTGCTTGACCCAGGGGACAGGATGCTCTTTGTAGTATATATTCTTAAGGTGCAAAGGGAGTGTAGGCGAAATTCCTTCACATGTCTCGGAATTCTAGAGGTTAAATGAGGCAGAGAGTTCCATTACCCATCATGTTGTCTTTAGGCTTCACACAATCTCTCTCTTTCTTGATGGGGAAAGCAACTGGTCCTGTGGACTTGGAGTCCATACACCCTGCCTTTCCCCAAACTCATGACCTTGGTGAGCAATGTGGAGGGCCACAGCTTCCCCAAATGTGTTGTGGACCCACTCTCAGGCACAACTGGGTCAGCACACAAGCCTGGAAGAAGAAAGAAATTCAACAAATAAACAATAAATTCAATAAATTCACACAGGCAGAACTCAAGCCAGAACAGAGGCCTCCTTTCCAGCCATTTTGCATCCTGCCAAACTTTTTCTGCCCTCCTTGTCCCTTGCGTGGGCTTCCAGAGCCCAGCCCCATTTCCACGACATTTCTGAGGCTGTCTGCCCTCTTTGACGGTCCTTGAAATTTCTCTTCTCCAGGGTCAAGTCCCCAGCGCCTGCTTGGAAAGTAATTGTGAAATTATTATGGTTGGTGATTTTAATTTAAATTGGATGGAGAAATGTTGTACTACGGCTGACTCATTTGCTATGGATTTTCACTTAACCAAATTGATTAGTCAACCAACTAGACTTTACTTGAAAGTTGTAATCATTCATTATTAGATCTAATTTTCATGTCTCCCTCGGACTATGATGCAAAATTAAGGCAGGAAAGAAGAAAGGGGGCGAGAGGCTCTTTGAAGGGGCACCCAAGGGACAAGCGAGGTTTCTGCCCTTGAGTGGCTGCTCTGGCTTTGGCTTGGGGTTTGTGGAGTCCCAAATGCCAGCTCTCCCAATATTTTGGACTCAACTCTGGAAACAGTTCTGCTGAGAATCCATTTTGGACAAATTTGGATGAAGATGGAACTGACTCCCTGGGGATTAAATCTTCCTTCTGATTCTGATGCTGGGGGGACACCTCCATTCCCCCCTCCTGTAGACACTGCAGATGAGAGCCAGCTAGGCTCTGGTAGCCAAAGACCCGAAGGAATCTGGCGAGCCCTTTACAGACCAGCCAATTGTTTTAAAAGGCAAAAGTGGGGAAGGTGCAACCAAACACTTAAATTTCTCCTCTTGATCCCAGAAGCAACTGCAAAGCCAGCAGAAAACCAGATGCCTGTCTCCCTGTGGGCTGACTAAAGTCGATGGACAGCTCAGTCTCTTCTTGGAACTGTCTGTGGGGGCTGCCCCCTGCTTCTCCAGGACTGTCCTGCTGCCCATTTTGGAACCCAGTTTTGGACTGAAAAGCCAGAAAAAGTTTGTTTTAGCATCCTGCAATCTTGGTCTAAAAGGGACACGGTGGCTCAAGGGCTAAGACGCTGAGCTTGTCGATCAGAAAGGTCAGCAGTTGGTGGTTCAAATCCCTAGCGCTGCGTAACAGAGTGAGCCCCCGTTCCTTGTCCCAGATTCTGCCAACCGAGCAGTTCGAAAGCAGGTAAAAAATGCAAGTAGAAAAACAGGGACCCCTTTGGTGGGAAGGGAAGAGCGTTCTGTGCTCCTTCGAAGGTGTTTAGTCCTGCCGGCTACACGACCGCGGAGACGTCTTTGGACAGCGCTGGCTCTTCTTCAGCTTTGTAAGGGAGATGAGCAGCGCCCCCTAGAGTTGGGAACAATGAGCACAGAGGTGCAAGGAGGGGAACCTTTGCTTTTACCTTTAATCACAGCCCTCATCCGCCTGGCAGCTTTGCTGAAACGAGTGACCATAATTAGCAACCTGGTGGTATTAAATAAATGTTAACCAGCAAGCATGGAGGGAGGAGTAAATCTTTCCCTCAGCCTGGCTTAAAGGTGCCATTTGTCTGCCACTCTCCTTTTTCCCCTGGCCCAGTCCCTGTCTTAATTTGATTTAAATGTAGCTTTCTTCCATTTATCTTAATTTGCTAAGAAATTGGGTTTGTGCTTAAATTAATTCCTCTGTGTCAATCATTCCTCTCTCACGGTAGGTTTGCCTTCTGTTTTCCACATCAGAGCAAGGTGAGTATTTCACTCCCCTCCCTTTTCCTCCCTTCTCATTCCAGCACCAAAGTGCATAAATGAACAATGAAGGCCACTGTCAGTTACAAGACCCACCACTCATTTCTGAAAGCAAGGAATGAGAGAAAGAGGGAAGGAAGGAAGGGGAAGAGAAAGAAAGAAAGAATCCCTCTGCTTACCAACATCTCATTGTTTGGTCATTGCTAAACTGACCCAAAGGCCATAAAACTGGCCTGGTGATTAACCCAATTGTCCTCGTCAACCATTCAGAAGTCTGCTTATGGCCCCCTTGGTTTGGCAGCAGTTGTTCTTACAGATGCAACCTTTTTCCCAAAATGCAAACTGCCTCTCTTTCCCTTCACACTTCCATATCCTTCTTATAAATCCTGGCCCCCCAAATGCCACCAACATTGCCGGACAGCTTAACACAATCAAAGGGGACAAATTTATATTTTGTTTCCTCTCTCTGCACTGGCCATTCCGTTCCATCTCAGGAATGGGCTCTGGGGAGTCCTGTCTGGCACACTCTAATTGCCCTGCTTGGGAGTGGGGGAAGGTGGAGGGTTAAGCCAGGGAAGAAGGAAGAGCTCCCGCCTTCCAGGAGGTGAGTGGAACTGAGACCCAGAGGGGCTGCTCTTTGGTGGCAACAGTGGTCTTTTGGAGCAGCCTCCTAGAGGACATCAGGCTGGTCTTCCAAAGCAACGCAAATGGAGTCCTTCTGGAGGCTGACTGGGGAATTATTCTCAGCTGGGTTTGCAAATATCCATTTTATGTTATTTAATTGATAGAACATTTTAATTATGTGCTTTTAGTGTGCACTGCATTGTACTTTATCTCTGGGAACAGCTGAGAGTCCTTTCCGATTGCAGAGTCTATAAATGGGATCAATAAAAAATGAATACATATGCATGAATATTGGAAGGAAAAAAACCAGAGGAAGTGCCCCATCTTCCTTGGAAGTCGGGTGGCTGCAGAATTGATCAAGATCAGGATGCAATTAGAAAAGAAAGAGGGAGACAAGATCATAGTGGGAGGATAGCCAATGAATTACAAATTGCTCATTGAAAGACTAAAGGAGGCATGAGAGAATCCTCGCCCTCTGACCCCATAAACACCCAAATGCCCCTGTCCAGGCAATGAATGGACTGTGTGGCAGCACAGCATTTGCACCCTCAGGCCTCCTGCATTGTTACCCAAAAATGTTGGTGCCTGGGGAGAGTCCTGCCTCGCTCCTCACGAGGGGAGCGCAAGATGGTTTCAGATGCAGCCTCAACATCTCAGTGGCGATTCTTGCCTCCTTCACCCCTTCTCTGTGAGCCTCCCCTGGGCAGCCTGCTGGTCTCTTGGGCAAGGTAGGTCTTGGGGCTGAAGCAGCTTCAGGCAATTATCCTGATACTCTTCAAACAGAAAAGTCAGATTCCATCCAGTCCTTTGACCCAAAAAACAAGGCAAAACCTGAGTGGAAGCTTTCATTCCCAATAGAAAATGAATAAATTTGATAAAGCTACGATTAAAAAATGAATGCAACCCATTCATCTCTCCAGCAGTCAGGAAAGTGGGTTTATCTTCATCTGACTAAAGAGAAAATGTTTTGAATTGGGACTGGACTCCAGGAAAGGCCTCTACATCTCACCGAAGAACAACATTTTCTCACAGGAACGGAGAGCCACTAATGGAGAAGCCGCATTATTTTCATTTCTGCCGGACTGAATTTTTCTTTCTAAAAAACAGAAGAACTGAGTGATGTAAAGAGCAAAATAAGAGGAACAATAGGAAAGGAATCTTTTCTTTCCCCCTCAAAAAATTTGGCTCTATTTTTATTAAGCTCTTTAAGAAAAATACTCTTGCTCTGCTCCTCCTTTTCTTTTGGAGCCTATCGACCCCCCCCCCCACCTGGCTGGGGTTCAGCCCCTGATTTCAACCTCCCCGAGTGGACCTGAAGCTGAGCTGGATGGCTGATGGGCCCTGAAAGGATCCTGGCTTGCTTTTACCTGCTGGATATGCTAAAACAGGTGCTGTCCAGGAGAAAGTGGCTGGCGGGGTGGGTGGATGGGGGGAAATGGGGGAAGGCTGTGGATATTCAGAGAGAGGAGATCTCCCTTCCTTCCTTCCTTCCTTCCTTCCTTCCTTCCTTCCTTCCTTCCTTCCTTCCTTCCTTCCTTCCTTCCTTCCTTCCTGACCCCCTTATTTCTCCAAGCATCAAAGGCTTAGCCTTCTTCTGTTCCAATGCTCCTCAATGCTGAAGCGCAAGAGGGTTGCTTCTCTTTGACATCTGGCTGGTTTCAGTGAGGACCAAGTGGTTAGAAGAGGGGAGTGTAGCCTCCAGCAAAGGGGGGGCACCCCCGACAGGCCTTCCTGGGACCCGGTGCTGGTGAGGTCTTGCTTAGCTTGGCTTGACTTTGCCTGCATGGGTCTCTCATGGCTGTGGGGCTCAAAGCAAGACTGGAACGGGACATCCTTCCAGCCTGCAATCTGCTTCTCTCTCCAACACGAGGATGGGTGCCAGAAACCCTGGAAAGCGAGAGAGCGGAAATGCACACCAGGAAGAATTCTCTCCCTCCCACCCCCTGGATTTTGTCTGCAAATATCCTAGGCTCTACTTTTCTAATTGGATGCTTCTGCAGGGATTCCACTGGCACTGGCCTTCAGCGTTAGGCTCTGAAACCTGACTCAGCAATAGTTTTAAAGACAACAAAATCAAAATCTTCTCTTTTTAAGTGTTTCTCACTGTCTTTTTTCTGGTGAAATAATAGATGAAATCAAAATGGTAACTGCCATTCTTTGAAGTGGAGAGATTGTTACATTAAATGTGTGACAGAAACTCAGATCTGTGCAACATCTTTGCTCCAGCCAAAAAGCTACAGCGTAGATGGGAAACAAGCCAGATTTCCTCTGCCCCCCCCCCCCCCCCCCCCGCCCAGGCCAGCCAGTTCTCCAGGCCTCTCTGAATGAGTGGTCTCGCCCCCTAAAGGCGGCTACTCTTCTGGCTGGTTCAGAGGCTCTTCCATGACCTGAGGGAAAAGCCGCACACTCTCTCTCTGCCAAAACACACCCTGAGTCCGTGTTGTGGCCAATACCTGAACTGGGTCTCCAGGAAGGCCTTGGCTGGAGGAGCCACCATCCTCTGGGAAAGCTATAAGAAGCCCTATTGGGTTCCACTGCAAGACCTGCTTACCTCCACCCCCCAAGAAAGAGGCTGCTGCCGCCTCCCTCTGAAATGTGCTTCATGTCGCATAACTAGACTGCAAAACGATGCAAAATGTCTTCATTCTCAGGTCAAACGATTCTTCTGTGACAACGTTACCCAGGATGCACAACGGCCCTTCCTCCACTCTCTTCATGGGTCTGTGAACCCCAGAGGGCAAGGCTGAGGGACAGGAGGCTCAGGGCAGGAATGACTCCCATCATCCCCAGCTGAGCTCTCTGTCCCACTGGTTCTTCTCATGGTTACTTCCCGGCAGCAGATAAGCTGCTCCAGTCGCTGGGGGGCTCCAGGCACCCTTCTTGGGCCAGAAGAGGTGAGCATGGCACTGGCTGGGCTCTTCCACCCAAGGAGTCCTGGAGAAGCATTTGCAAGACTTGCCGGCCTATTTTATTGCCGGACAAGTTCAAGGGGAGAGCTGGCTGCCTGTGGGAGAAGGACTGAGAGCCTGCCCCCCTTTCTCATTCGCCCACACTAACAGGCAGGTCTCAGGCAGAGTCACAGCCAGGCGCTTGCTTGGCTGGGGGAGGTTGGAAGAGGCCTGATGAACGCCCGTTGCTGGACGGAGGACATAATCAGCCCTCGGATAGCGAAGGAACGTCCTTGGTGAGCCACAGAGGGGGACAATTACTTGGAAGCAAAGCATTGCAAATCCCCCCACGCTCGCTGGAGGAAAAAGGACCCCCCCGGAAAGGATTCTGAGTTGCTTGGCATGCAGAGGCATTCTTGTGCTGATGGGGGGGAGAGAAACTGGCAATTTCCCAGCCTGATTGACAGCCTGTCTAGCACCAATAAAGATATTGTTGGCTTTTTGCCCTTCTTTCTTTTTTCATAGAAACCTCTCTTTTTATTTTCCACTACAGAAGAAATGAGGCTTGGAATGCTTTGCCCTCTTTGGGTCCTTCGCCTCAGCTGGAATAGCGCCCCCCCAAGGAGAGGCAGCTGCGGAAGCCGGGCTGGGCAGGAGCATTGGGGGAGGGGGGATGTGCTGCCCCTGCAAAGGGGCAGCCTAGATGGGGAGATCTTGGCCAGAGCAACTGGCCCATCGGCATTCTGGGTTCAGCTCCTGGGCTGGGCAACAGGGAGACCCTCCCCAGTCTCCTGTTGCCTTTTTTCCTTCCCAGGAGCTCCAGGGCCCCCAGTGCTCCTGTTCCGGGGCAGACGGGAGGGAGGGGCAAGTCCTCTGTGCCAAGGAACTCCAGACCTCGCCCTGAGGGCAGGGGGGGCGGGGGGGAGCAAAAGAGAGCTGGCATTGCACAATACAAACATCTTTTCCGCAGTTCATTAAAATCAACTGGGTTTTTGAAGCACAGCAGGACACTTGTGTGAATAAATACGGCAATTTCAGAGAGTGAAGCATTTCTCCATCTCTGTTCTCTCTTCTCTCTGCCCCCCCCCAATAATTTTAGCTGATGAGTTTAATTAGGGAAGGCATCAGAAAGGCAAAACTGGCAGGGCGGGGTTGTGGGGTGGGAGGAAACTTCTTGGCTTGCTTCATGTTTCACAAATAGTCTCATCAAGTGGAGAAGAAAAGGGGACAAAGAGGAAGCTGCAGGGAAGAGGCAAAACAGGATCAGAGCTTCAAGGATTTCCTTCTCCAGGGGGGCTCCTGCCTCTTGGCTCCCTGGCTCTCCATGGCTGACTCAGGGTCCTGATTCTGGATGCTAATATTGGTCTGTTTGTTTGTTTAGTAGGGTGACACTGGGCGGCTTGCAAGGCACATGATTCTCTCATTCAGAAGAAATCAGAAAATATTGCCCTCACTCCCCAAAAGGCTTTGTGCCACTTGTAGTAAAAAAAAAACCCAAAACAAAAAACAAAGGAAAAAAGTGTAGGGTATTATTATTATTATTATTATTATTATTATTATTATTATTATTATTATTATTATTATTATTATTATCTCAACAACAGTCACAGGGGTCTGTTAGCTTGTGTTGGCCTTCATTTGCTTTGACTTCTTCCCAAGAATCTGGGAAGTTGCGATATATCCCTGTCATGAAAATATATTCAGCC
Source organism: Hydrophis major (assembly GCA_033807585.1). NCBI lineage: Eukaryota > Metazoa > Chordata > Lepidosauria > Squamata > Elapidae > Hydrophis > Hydrophis major. The sequence continues at coordinate 41,623,197 of CM066334.1, read as the reverse complement.
TGTGGATCCAAGCGGTGCAGTTTTCACAGTTGACCGATGGGAATGTTGTCAGTGCCCAGATTTTCTAAGTGCCATCCAAGATTTTTTGGGGTATGGCATCCAGTGATGACGGTGATGTTTAAATTTATTATCCTGAGGCTGCTCCATACCCCTTAACTGACTGGTTCAAATATTAAGGAAGGAGAAAAAAACTGATGCCAAAGCAGCAAACCCTTGGAAACGCAGCCCTCCCCACCCGGCCAAAACACGGAGCGGCTGGAAGATGTGTTTTAGGGCCTGTTTTGACTCTTTTGAAATAATTCCCAAGAAATGTCTGGTAATTGCTGGGACTGCCTGTTGACCAAAACTGAAATTTGAGCCAAATTCTCAATTCTGTTTAAATTCATCCCCCCCCCCCAGTATTATTTCTTGTGTGTGTGTGTGTGTGTGTATGTCTATCTTTCCCAATTTCTGTATTAATTCACATCCTTCTTTCAATGTTTAGTTTGCACATAAAATGGCACCCTTTTCTGGTGCGTTTCCCTGAATGTGTGGCTTTGAGCGCATCCGTAATGGAAGGGGACAGGTGTCGCAAGCCTTTCCCCTCCTCTCTCTGTTTCTGCCTTCTGTGCATGCACTTCCCTTAAGCAACACACCCACCTTTAGTGCATTCGGTCGTTCAAAGGCTGAGAACGGCTGAGCCTCGTGTTCTCCTCCTCCCATGGCCAGCTGCCCCAGGGATGGTGCTGCTGTGGGACTGGTTTGTGGAGACTGCCCTCCCCCACCCCGTCCCTGCTCAGGCATGCAGCTCTGTAACCCTCTAACACCATTCCCCTCCCCCCAGCTTAGTTATCCCCAAGAGCTGCCCTTGGGGCCATTCTGGATAGTTGCTGTAAGAGGCTGACTGGCCGGTGTGCCCACTGATTGAAGGTCACTCATCTCAGCTCCACAGAAATAACCTTTTCCCTTTTCCGCAGCGTAGCAGAGGGCACCCTGGCCGCCTTTTGGCCTGCTGTCCCTCCGTGCATTATGTGCTCTCTGCCTTATGAAACGTCCTTCATCCCCTCCCCTGGTGAATGGGGGAGGGGGAGGTAATGCATCAGAGAGGTGAACTTTAGCAGAATGGCAGCATAATGCTGAGAATAATGGTTATTCAATCGTTCAAATATCTTAACAGCTCAGATAATGCCCTCCGAAAAATTCCTCTCTTAAGTGCACTTCATCACACCCGGCTGACCTACTTGCCGGCTCTCTAAAGCAACACCATTATTCCAACAAGTGGCCTTCGCAGCGATTCCCAGGCCTGAGTGACACCTCGGGGTCTGGTGTCCGGGGGTGGGGTGGGGAGCTTCATGAGGCCATTTGGAAAAGTCACTCCAGAGGGGCCCACCTGGAAGGAGGCCTCACCCTGGGACCCCAAGAAGCAGGCTGGCAGTGGGCTCCCTCCCAAGCCTCCTTTCCCAGAGCCCACCCACCCTGGTCCGGATCAACCCATAAGTGACGGGGAAGGGGTGGGCATTGTAGGGCTGCTGGATGAGACACCCTTCGTCCAGCCAGCTCTCCCCAGGTTCTTGTTTTCCTTATCTCTGATAAAAAGTTGAAAAGTGTCCCCCCTCCCAAAGCAGGAATCCCTTCCCTCCTGGGGGGTGGGGGTGGAGAGCGAATGGAATCATCCAGGCAAGGATGAAGCTACTTGGAGGGCAGGACAGCTGCTGCCCTCAGAGCCCAATGACCGGCCTTCCCCCCTCCCTGGCCATTGAGTCTGGGGGCTGCTGTGTTGGCTGAAGAGCTCTTGCCCTGCTCGGGGCAGTGGGTTGAGACTGGACTGGGGAGGGGAGGCCACACTGCAGATCTCCTCAGCCCGCCTTCCTTAGGTTACCTCCATGGTCTCCCAGATGGTTGTGTTTGGCCTTTGATTTCCACATTGGCTTTTATGTTAGAACACACCTTGTTTTAACAAGCTGATCTTTGGGCCCCAAAGCGTTGCCTCTGCTCAAGGCCTGAGGACCCCTTCCCTTCGGTTCAGGCTACGCCAGACTCTGGTGCCCCCTGAGAGACTGCAGCTAGGAGGCGCCTTGGGCCAGATCCAGCCTTGGGGTGCGGTTCTGCTTTCCAACCCACTGGAGACGGGGGAGGAGGGTGTCGCTGTGCCTTAGAAGGCAGGAGGCCAAAGCGCTTGGGCTCCTCCCTGCCTCCCCCGAGGCTCTTCCACTGGTTTTTTGGGGGGCGAAGCCAGCCACCCCTTGCAGGTCTCTGCAGCTGGAGTGATAGAGACATTCCGGCCAATAAGCTCCTGATAAATCTTGCTTTCCTCTGTCATTTTCTTTGCATACAGAAATTGGATTTGGCATTAATTAATCTGATTTTGCTCCACTCTCTTTAATTGGTGGAGATGGCCTTTCTTTGCCGAGCAAGCAGGGAAGGCCTTGGGAGGATTGTCACAATCAGGAACATTTTGCACATCCTCCTTTCCCCCTTTGAGTCACCCAGAGAGGGAGTTGTTATCAATTAGGCCCATTTGCATGTAAATGAAGTTTGTCATCTCAGTTTGGCCAAATGCGCAGAAATACGGACAGAGTGGATTTGACCTTTCCTGCGTTTTCCCTTTTGGGCCCCACCTCATTGGAAAAAGAGGGGGCAGATTTAATTCAGGAATGAAAACACCAATTTTACACAGGCCCTGTTGGACCAAAGGACCTTGAGATGTTGTGTTGTTATGGCAAAACAAAGGTCCTTCTTTGATGCCCCTTCCTCACCCAGGTGGCTACGTTAGTCAGGAGAGACTGCGATAGCTGTTCTTGGGAATCAATGCTCTCTTTTCACTTGCCGGGGAAGGATCACCGGCTCGTGTGTATGTGCTTGTGTGTGTTTTTCACACTAATCTTCATGGGGCTGCATTCCCTTTGGGCTTATTCATGCAATCACAGTTCAGAAGCATGGCTACCCTGAGACCATCCATCTCTGGGCCTGGTGGAACATGAACTGCGTACAGTTAAGTCACGATGGGTCAGAGTCAGCTTAAAGGCAGCTTTCCAAATGCAATTTGTATGTGTGATGGATTAGTACACCTCCCTCCAGTAGGTCTTTGCAAGAGTCCGCTGGGACCGAGTTAAATGGCATAAACAAGTGAGAAGGCCCCGCCAGGCACTGTAAGTTGGGCGTAGAAAAGCAGCTGATCAAATAGAGAATTTGGAGAGAGACCAGGAAAAGGTTCGGCCTGGCACAGAGACAACATTCAGCAGGAAAAGGATTCCGGGATCTCCCCTGATGCATCTTGGGGGTTGTGGATTCCAAAGGGAGATCACTGCCACCAGGTGAGCATCCAGTCCACAACAGAAGGGTGTGCGCCTGTGTGTTTGTGTCACGTCCCTTTGTGAATAAGGTCTTCCCAGGGCACACCCTCTTTCTTCAACTGTCTCTGCGTCCCGAGCAATCAGGTGCCCCAGGAGGGCCTGGCTGCATTCTGGGGAAGGGGAGCAGCCCCCAGTTTCTCTAGAAAAAGAACATCTAAGCAAGCAGGAGAAGAGGGGGATTCCAAGCAATCAGTAGCATGGGGTGGGGGGTGGGAGCTGTTTCCTGACCCTGGATTGCTGCTGCAGCAGGAGCCTCCTGCGGAGGCCTGCAACTGTTGCTTGAGCCACAGGAGCGGAGCATCCAAGGATGAATTCTGAGGAAGGGTCGTGCAGCCAGTCATCCCCTTCCTGCTGAGGGAGGAGGTCCAGATGGGGTAGCTGCGGATTGTTCAGAGTGGTGGCCAGCTCAGAGGATTTGATGCCTTCCTAGCACTTCATCCGTCCAGCCCCCACTCCGATTCGTCAGACCTAACTTCCGGGATCACGAAAGCACACCCTGGCTTGGACCAGGGTTATGGCGGTGCAGCTCTGCGCTTCACCAACTCTCCCTGCCAGGAGGTGGTGGCAAGAAATGCAGCCGCTGAGTCAGCAGGGAGGGAGAGGCCCCTGCAGCAAATCTTGGTTAGCAGCAGGAGGTTTAAAACAGGGCAAGACGGAGCCTTACAGAAGTGGGGGGGTGGGGGGGTGGAGGGGGTGATGGGGGGGGGGCAGAACATGCCTTTCGGCTGCAACAGCAGCAGCAGCAGCAGCCACAGGGGCAGCTGATGTGTTTCACATGCCAATTCACTTCTTTTGGGGGAGACCTAGTCTCGACTCCAGGCTGCCTGGACACACCCCTCTGCTTTCACAGATGGAATTTGCCTTACCTGCCTCCTCTTCCTCCTCCCACCCCCACTGAGAGGAAATAACTGGCTGAAAGTTGCTTGGCTGAGTTTGTGCCTAAAGCAGGACTAGAACTCACAGCTACCTAGTTCCTTATCCAGGGCTTCAACCACTCGCCCCAGCCCAAGCCAGCCATCCTTCACCCCTTCCTCTGCAGAGGCCAGAGGGCCACATCAGGCTCTTCTCTGGGAGACGGAACCCAGCCCAGATTCTGGGGAATCACTACTTGTGGCTCTCCAGCCTTTCTCCTGCCCTTATTGTAGTTTTTGGGCGGGTTGCTTAATCTCTTCTGAATTGCTCTGCCGGGCAGTTTATGATTTCATAACTGAGTAGTTTTAATAAACGAAACGCAGAAGGGGCTGCCATGGCCCACAGCTTCTCTCTGGCTGTAGAGCTGCCATGTCCCCAGGAGGCTCCGTTCAACCTACCTGCGAGTCAATCTGTTCAGCCCGAGGCTGGGAGGCGTCTTGGCTGCCACTGTTTGCTCAACTCGGCTTTTTTAGACAAATACGTTCAGTTGAGCTGAGCAAACATCAAGCATGGAGTTGGAGCATTTTAAACAATCGCAGGTCACCCCCAAGACAAGCATCGCAGAGCCAGAAATGAACATCCCACCCAATCGAGGCAGTTGCTCACGGCAACCGGGCATCCTCAGCATCAGCGGCGAACATCAATGCTCTTGCAGGAGTCCACGAAAAGTGGCTCTCCATGAAAAAGGGGGCTGGAGGCTGTGGCAACTGGCAAGGGCAAGAGGGCCACTCCTCTCGGATTTAAATCCCAGGACGCCGTAGCCTGGGCACACAGGTAACTGTGGGGTGTGTGTGTGTGTGTGTGTGTGTGCTTGTCTCTGCCAGATGGAAGATGGCAAAGAAAACGGGGCTTAGAAGCTTCTCGCATCGCACGAGGCATAATGAATAAATCCATGACTTCCCCCTGATCAGAGATGCAGAGGTATTGATTTCACCATCTTTCTTGACTCTGCGCACTACCCAAGTAGCCTGCAGGCAGTGTTGCAAAGCAAGGGCCCTGGAGGTATTTTGTCAGGGAATAAATGCGCCTGCGTCTGAGTGGGCAGGAAACTCTTGTGAGATCTTAGCCGTCCTTAGCGTGTCTTTTTCCTATCTCCTCTTTCCGATCAGCCGCTCTGCAGCTTTCGCCCTGGCTCTCTCGCCAGAACTCCTGGGGCTGCCCAGGGTCCCTAATGATGTGTCTCACTGTTCTGCCCAGCGCTTGGACCTCAGCTGGGCTCCTAAGGTTTGCGGCAACCCTGTTGGCTAGCATCGGTTGCATCTTGGCCTGGAATCTGCGGGCTCTTGGCCCAGTGGCAAACAAGGCCCTTTGTGTGCTGCTGATAGCCTTCCCTTTTGTGTGATGACTCAATAACAAGCGGGAAGTGGCTGCTGTTGGCCAGGGTCTCATTTCAAGGGTTCTGTTGTGCTGCCGCAGGGCCGCTAAGCCCTGATCCTAAAAGCCTGGTTAAAGGGTGACCTCGGTTCAACTGATCTCATTTTGGAATAAGAATTTCCTTCCTTCCTCCCTCCCTCCCTCCTACTTTCTTCCTTCCTTCCTGCTTAAAGAGGGGTGTGAAGTGGTATATAAGTCTATTACTATCTTCCTTCCTTCCTTCCTTCCTTCCTTCCTTCCTTCCTTCCTTCCTTCCTTCCTTCCTTCCTTCCTTCCTTCCTTCCTTCCTTCCTTCTTCCTTCCTTCCTGCTTAAAGAGGGCTGTGAAGCAGTATATAAGTCTATTGCTAACTTCCTTCCTTCCTTCCTTCTTCCTTCCTTCCTGCTTAAAGAGGGCTGTGAAGCAGTATATAAGTCTATTGCTAACTTCCTTCCTTCCTTCCTTCCTTCCTTCTTCCTTCCTTCCTGCTTAAAGAGGGCTGTGAAGCAGTATATGTCTATTGCTAACTTCCTTCTTTCCTTCCTTCCTTCCTTCCTTCCTTCCTTCCTTCCTTCCTTCCTTCCTTCCTTCCTTCCTTCTTCCTTCCTTCCTGCTTAAAGAGGGCTGTGAAGCAGTATATAAGTCTATTGCTAACTTCCTTCCTTCCTTCCTTCCTTCCTTCCTTCCTTCCTTCCTTCCTTCCTTCCTTCCTTCCTTCCTTCCTTCCTTCCTTCTTCCTTCCTTCCTGCTTAAAGAGGGCTGTGAAGCGGTATATAAGTCTATTCCTTCCTTCCTTCCTTCCTTCCTTCCTTCCTTCCTTCCTTCCTTCCTTCCTTCCTTCCTTCCTTCCTTCCTTCCTTCCTTCCCTCCTCCCTCCCTCCCTCTCTCCCTCCCTTCCTGCTTAAAGAAGGCTGTGAAGCAGTATATAAGTCTATTGCTAACTTCCTTCCTTCCTTCCTTCCTTCCTGCCTGCCTGCCTGCCTGCTTAAAGAGGGTTGTGAAGCAGTATATAAGTCTATTGCTAACTTCCTTCCTTCTTTCCTTCCTGCCTGCCTGCCTGCAGGCATTATTAGGAATATCCCCCCCCCCCAACCTTAGAGTGCTGCCTGGCTTCATACAGCGTAAAGATCATTAGAGCCTTTGTAAGCAGGGATGACTGACAAGGTGAGTGGATTAATATTAGACGGCCCTGTCAACAGTGCTGAAAAGCTGGGATTGATTTTATAGGCAGCTGAGTGGGAGCCACATTCAGAGCCTGTGGGGGGCTACACTGGAGTAAATCAATACGTTAGCAAGTCCCTCTGGGAACCATCAACTTCAATGTTTTTTATGACAATGGCTGCATATATAATAGTCTCTTGCTTTCTGCATACTCTCCTTCCCTCCCTCCTGCCTTGAGATTGGAAATTATGGAAAGTCGAGAGCAACACCCGCCCCCCCCTTGTCTTCTGGAGGGGCCAGAGCGCTTGGCTTTGGGAGGCCTTTTCTCTGGGCCCTCCTGGTGTTGACAGTCACTTCTTGGGGCCCTCCCGAGATCCCTTTCACACATCCCTGAACACCCCCTGACGCAAAAGCGACCACTGGACCTGCAGAGATGCTGAGGGATCTGGGACTTGCACCCCAGGAGGACAGTTGAGGCTGGAGCTTGTTTGGGACCCAGAATCAGTCCTGAAGGTCTGCCCAGCTGCCCTTTCAGCCCCAGACCTTGCTTGGGGGAGGGGCAGTTTCCCTGCTCTTGCTTTATGCCTCCAGAAACCCCCTTCTGCCCAGGGGGGGCTCTGGAGGCTTTTCTTGAGCGGAAGTTTGCAGAGGTGGAGGCACCATCCATGAGTGCTTTCGGAGCCTCCTGTCCTTCCCCAAGCAACATGATGGCTCTCTTGGAATTGGTGCACCCCCAGCAGCTCCAGCTGCCTTCTACACGGCTGAGCAAGCAGGCCCCCTGAGGTTCCCCAGCCCCCCTGACAAGCATTCCCCAATCCTCACCTCTCCTCGCTTCCCGTGTCTTCTACTAAGAGCAGCAATTGGGAGAGGGCAGCCTGTCATGTTCTTGGCCTCTGTGGGGAAAACCTCACCTGTGGGGCGGCACAAATACAAAAAAGATGAAGTCACCTTCCCAACGATCGGGTTAGGGCCGTGATGGCGAACCTATGGGACGCGTGCTGCAACTTTGGGCCAGTCTCTCTCTCTCTCTCAGCTCAACCCACCTCACAGAGTTGTTGTTGTTGTTGGGAGAATAGGAGGAGGAAGGTGTGCTGGATAAGTGCCACCTTGAGTTATTTGTAAACATAATAAAGGCAGGATAGAAATTGAACCAATCAATTGACCATTCTGTGGCAGAGGGGAGTGGACGGCTTGGCATGCAGGAGCACCGTGCAGAGGAACCCTTTGTTTTTGGGGTCAAGGATTGGCCAGGCTTTGCCAAGGCAAGCAAGGTGGGAGGGGGAGGAAGGGCCCAGGGCCCCTTGGCAACCAGGGAGGGCTAAGCTTGGCTGTGGGACAGTTCTGTGTCCAGAAAACTGGGTTCATTGCACAAAAGTGCCACACAAACACCAGGGCTCAGAGTAAAACAACTCACACAAACAATGTCCATCACACATCTGTTTCATTTGTGGAATGGTGCCGTTGTCCAGGTGTCATCCTTGGTCCCCCTTCTCCCCAGGTTCCCACAATTCCAGACTCAGAGCATGGTGTGTGTGTGTATGTTGATACCTGTACAATCAGCACAGGGCACCCCCAAGGCTGTGTGCTATCTCCACTTCTCTTCTCCCTATATACCAATGACTGCATCTCAAACGATCCATCTGTTAAAATATTGAAGTTTGCTGATGACACAACAGTGATTGGTCTCATTTGAGACAATGATGAATCTGCATACAGACAGAAGGTTATACAACTTGCCTTGTGGTGTAACCAGAACAATCTGGAACTGAACACACTCAAAACTGTAGAAATGGTGGTAGACTTTAGAAGAAACCCTCCTATACTACCACCTCTTACAATAATAGATAACACAGTATCAACAGTAGAGACCTTCAAATTTCTAGGTTCTACTATATCACAAGACCTAAAATGGACAAAACCTAACATCAAAAACATCAAAAAAGCACAACAAAGAATGTTCTTTCTGCACCAACTCAGAAAGCTCAAACTGCCCAAGGAGCTGCTTATCCAGTTCTACAGAGGAATTATTGAGTCTATCATTTGCACCTCCATAACTGTCTGGTTCGGTTCTGCAACCCAACAGGACAGACCCAGACTTCAGAGGATAATTAGGACTGCAGAAAAAACAATTACTACCCACCTGCCTTCAATTGAAGACCTGTATACTGCACAAATCAAAAAGAGGGCTGTGAAAATATTTACAGACCCCTCACATCCCGGACATAAACTGTGCCAACTCCTTCCCTCAAAATGATGCTATAGAGCACTGCACACCAGAACAACTAGACATAAGAATAGTTTTTTTTCCCAAAAGCCACCACTCTGCTAAACAAATAATTCCCTCAACACTGTTCAACTATTTACAAAGTGTACACTACTATTACTGTTAATCTTCTCATCACTCCTTATCACCCATCCCCTCCCACTTGACTGTTTCCTTGTATGATTTGATTGTTGATTGTACCCTATGACTATCATTAAGTGTTGATTCTTGATTCTTAACAAATGTACCTTTTCTTTATGTGTACTGATAGTATTTATACCAAGACAAATTCCTTGTGTGTCCAATCACGCTTGGCCAATAAAGTATTCTATTCTATTCTATTCTATTCTATTCTATTCTATTCTATTCTATTCTATTCTATTCTATTCTATTCTATTCTATATTCCATTATTCTATCCTATCCTATTATGTTCTATTCCCTATTCTATTCTATTCTATATCCTTGATCACCCAATGGCAGCTTCTTCCCACTTGCTGTGGCTTCATGCAGCCTCTCAAACTCACTCAGCTGACACCTCAAGCCAACCAACACAGTAGCCTCATTATGGCTGTGTATCTGGTGAGTATTGTAGTGCCTTCAGTCAGCAAACTATGGGTAAGCAGTGTATAAATCCAGGGAGTAACATGCTGGCTAATTCACTGTCTGCAGATGGGCTGAGTGGACACAAACATTGAAACCTGTTGAAAAGCAACCCAAACCTCCCTATCCTTTTGACTGAGCCCAGAGATGTCTGGAAATTAATCCCAAATACTTTGAACTAAAAAATGATCGGTGTCTTTTTTAAAAAAGAGATTCAATAAGAATGAATCACCTTTGTGAATCACTGTCATACTTGAGTGGATTTATTACATGCGCACATGTGCTCCCACAGACACAGACACACAAATGCCTTTTCATCATTCACTGAGTAGATTAAATTAAAATAGCAGATTATTTGTTTTTAGTATTGATCAGATGCTTATCAAGGTAATTATCCAGGTATCATACCATTATTTAAAAGGGAAATAATAGAATAACAGATCAAAAACGTCCTGTTGTAAGAACTCATGCACCATAATTACAGATAGAAGAGCCAACGTGATAAAAATATCTGGGTTGGACTGACAAAGAAAACAATAGAAATCAAATAACTTCAAGGGATTATAACCACCCTCTACAGTTGTAAGCAACCAACTGGCAGAATCATTTAAAAACAAAACAAAACAATTGAGCATTTCCTGTTTTGGAACTCAGCCAGCTGACAGCGCTTCAAATTTAGGTGGTGGGTTGGGTGGGAGCCCACCATGAAATCCTGTCAGGTCTGACAATCCCCCCAACAGTTCTCCCTTGGTGGAAGCTGCTCTGGGTATAAGACGCCCCTTAAAAATGTTGGGGATCCCTTTGCCTTTCCCCGAGTAGGCTTGCCAGAGGGGTTTATCTGCCCCCCTTCCTTTCTGAGTCTGGCTGGGGCTCCAGGACCCTGGAGAGTTCCCGCCACAGCCCGGCTTCCCTCCCACGGGGGCAGCAGTGGCTGACAGCGGCGGCCTTGGTGAGCCTGAAGGTCCCCCGAGTGTGAGCTGCCTCTGCTTCTTTCTCACTCTGGGTGCACTCCGGGGGACGGTGTGGGCTGGGGCTGCAGTTCCCGTGGATGGACGGGCCACCCCGCCTGGCAGCTCTCGCTGTCCGCTGAGCCCCTAAGCAAGCGCCTCCTCCTCCTCCTCCTCCTCCTCCTGCCAGCCCAGAGAAGGACCTTCAAGGTAGGGGGTGAAAGAGCAAGGGAAAGTCCTGGGCCTCCTTGAACCGTTTGCTGCATTTACTTTATTTCCAATCCAATCAGCTAAAACATTTCTTTGATTTCTAAAAACAAGCACCATCCTGCAATGCCTTTTGGAATCGCTGCCGCCCTCCATTTTGCCGGCAACCTTTCCTGGGCTCCGTTTGATTTCCATTTTATCTCCACTGCTGAAATCCCTCCCTACTTCATTCTCTCTCTTCCCCCCTCCCCATCTAATGCTCTTCACTTTCAAATGCTAATAATCTCCAGCAGTAAAAAGCTTAGAAGTGGTTCTAGATTGTTTGATCTTTGGTCTGTGATCTACTTTCATCTTTTTGGCTTTCAAATGTAACTTTAGATTTACTTTAACCTGTTAACATGCTTGGTATTCAGACATGCAACTCCAGACAGGGGCAGACTCGAAGAGGAATTGCAGAAGGGGGGCTTCTCGAAAATTGGAGCCCTTGGCTGCCGGGGAGGGGCAAGAATGGGGAGGGGGCTTCTCTTGAGCCAGAGGCGAGCCCCTCTCTGCTTAGGGGGGGCAAGGAATGGCTGGCAGGGCAGTCTGGGGGCAGGGAGGGAGGGAGGATGATGATGACATCGATGATGCAAATCCTCCTCAAGATCCTTGTAAGGACAACAAAATGCAAAGTCATTAAAGCAGCAACTAAAAAGAGCTAAACAGCCTTTTGGGGGGAATCCACCAGGCTGGAACTTCCTGCCCTGCCAGATGTTCCCTTGGGCCACAGCAGAGCCCCCCCCCATGGCCTTCATGATTTAAGTGTTCTGGCTGGTACGTGGATGTGGGGAGGGGCAGGAGAGCTGGGCCCTGGGAAGTCAGAGCAGAGGCACCCCTGGCACTGCCCTTGTTTCCAGGGTCCCAGGAAGATGGCAAAAAGACGTCTTGTGTTTCCAGGGTCCCAGGAAGATGGCAAAAAGACATCTTGGGTAGCCTGGGCAGAGGGCAGCCCCTCCCTTTGTCCTGCAGAGGGAATCCTGAGAGGTGTGTGAGTGTCTATGTGTATGTGATTCTAAGCAAGAATAGTCATTTCTGGTCTCCTGCTGGACTTCAGTGGGACCTCCTGAGGCTCCAGTGACTGACCTCTTGTGGCCTCTGCTGTTGGAAGGAGATTCTGCAGCTGAGCTGCTACTGAACTAATTCCCCCTCTCCTCTTTCCTCCCCTCTCTTTTGCCTGAGGTCTGTTTGCTCTGAGGAGCAGCTGAGACACCCCCAGGGAACGGCCTAGTCCAGTTAGGAGAAGCCTTGGCCTGCCATCTTCAAAAGGACCAAATGGAGATTGGAGCCTGGCAGCCGCAACTGCCTGCCTCACCCTGTTAAAAGCTGGCTCCCTCCTCCTCCTCCTCCTGGGGACGAGCACTTTCCTTGGCTCAGGGATCAGCTGTGCAATAGGGAGGTTGAGGACAGGTCCTTAGCGGAGCTGGCTGCCTTGAAGCTCTTCTGAAGCCTCCTCAGAGCAGCCACCCCAGAGGACAGTGGTCCCTGCCTCAGCTGCCCTGGAAGAGGAGACAGGAAGGGACACCTGGTACAGGGGCCCAGGGAGAGGCCACCAGAGATACCTGCAGAGGCATCCATGCAACGGACCAAGCTGGTTTGAGACCCCAAATGCAAAGACTCTTCTGAGACAAGGCAAATTATTGTAAAGCGATGTATTTTTTAAAAAGGAAACTCGAGATAGTCCAGATTTCTGCAAAATGCCGAATATATGCAAATATGCATACAGTGTCTGGTGATGATACCTTGTGGATGATAAAGGCGTGCAGAAAGATGGAATTGGGGCTCCCCTGTACCTGAGAAGGAATGAGAGGGGTGCCCTCTGTCTTGGCTTCAGACCTCCTTTCTTGCAGAAGCATCTCAGACAAGGCAGTTGGAACGGGACGCCCCATAAAGCCATTGCGTCCCATTCAGGGGCTGCCATAGGATCAGTTGGGAGAGGAGGACCTTCTTCATCAGTGCCCAGGAAGCTGAATGTGCTCCTGCCTTGCCAGCTCAACACACACACACACACACACACACACACACACACACACACACGCAAGCCCACCACTTCCTGTGCTGCATATCTGCACACTCACACCTTGCTCTGTCTAGAGACAAATTGAATCTACTCCCCTTCCAGGCAGAAAACATGTGTTTTAATTTTTAAATCCAGATGGCCCAAAGACAAGATACTTTTCCTTATTTATTCTTTTATGAAGCACTAATTGGAAAGGAAGAGTAAATACGTAAAACATACACAAGCAAACACTCTCCACCAGACGGGGCTCTTACATGTTAATTGGGTACTTAAGAGATCCTCCAAGATTCCATATCAAATAAGGCCAAATTCCACAATAGATATCTGGGCTTTAATAGCCTACCAGAAAGAATGGGGCTCACAGAGCATCCCCTGTGCCTGCTGGCCTTTGTGCTGCATTATTTCTCAAATGGCTTTGTTGGATCCATGTAATCAGCAGGGATTCTGTGCCTTTCCGCATCCTTCAAAGGCCTTTTGAGGGTGCCTTACAGGAGAATGTGGAGAAGCATGGTGGAGCAGCCAGTGCATGAGAGCAGAAGGGGAAGGGGTTCCCAAACGCTGCAAGTGGTCGCCTAAGCAGGTCTAGATGAAGGAGGAGGCAGCATCAGGAAGACATGGAAGCTTCTTTGGGCAATGTTGATGGCAGTGTCCAGAGACTCCACCAAGAATGGAGGTCTTCCCAAATCTGTTGGATAGGCTGAAGGAGGCTTGTGGAGTCCTTCCCGAGATGTTTGGCGCTTTCAGGATGCTGCATCCATACCTGGGAAAGATGCCTAAGGGAAGAAAGAGAACCACCCAAGAGCAGCATTGGGCTGAAGGTTCCTATCTTCGCCTTTCTGGCCACAACTTGATTGGATGCATTCAGGAAACCAGGCCTGGGACTAGAAAGCAATGGATGCACTTGGCATGAACATGGCGTCAATTTGCCGGAAGAAGCACAGGAGTGTCTACACTAACTTTGGAAGTTATTTGGAAGGATGTGATAGGTGTTTGTTTTCTGAGGAGAGGTGAAGAGGCTCCCCTGGTCACAAGTGAGAGAAGGAGCACCAGGCTTGACCCCCACCTCTACCCTCCTGGCAAGACAGGTTGCCCAGATAACTTGCCTCCTCTCTTCCGTATTCCGCTTCCCTCAAGGTGCCAGGCACCTAAGAGGAGCTAATTAACCTTGAGGTTTAAGGAAGAGGAGGGTGTTTTGTTTGTTTGTTTGGCTCGAGTTAAAGATTACTGTAAAATTTTAATTAAGTTATGCAAATTGGTTCCCCTCTTAGGGATGATAATATAGTGCTGGTGCTTCTGTGTCTCTGTGTCGGCACATGCTCACCCATCTAGACAAGCCCACACAGCCTTGAAGACACAAGATGACCTGAAGGCCCAGGCAGGGCAGCCAGATACGATTGGCACAGACAATGAGCTTGAAAACGCTCCGCAGGCCAGTTTGAGGAGGTAATGGAACAGTAGGACAACCTCCCAATAAAGGTGGGTTAGTCACATATGTTTTAATCTCTGCTCTGGCATGGAGCAAGGGGTTGACTGGATGCCCACGGTGGCCTCAGATAGACTGCTTGACTAACAGCCTGCATCCGCCAGGCCCCATGGTTAGGAAGCCATGCCTGGACCTGACTTGTTTGGCCTTCGTCTTGAGATGGTCATTTGTCCTACTGGCTGGAGTCCTCTAAAGTTCAGGAGGGCCTCCTTGCTGTCTCCAAGTGGCTCCTCTCACACCCTCCCCTTTGTTGTCCTGCCTCGTTCCTGGCAGTGGCTCCTGTGGAAGCTGCTAGACAGAAAGGAGCCCCTTACGGTGGCCTTGACGAACCTTTAATCCTTGTGGGCTGTGGGGGCCAGAAGGGAAAGAGAATAAGGGCCCTTTTTGTAAGTAAACCCTCCAGGCTCCAAGGCAGGCAGAGTCTGGGGCTGCTCAGAGCCATCCGGGGTCCATTCCTCCTAGTATTGTCCCCGAGATCCCTGATGGGTCTTGTGAAGAGAAGAGGCCATGACAAGGTCCCCCACCAGAGACCTGCCCAAGGCTTTCTGGAGAGGAAGGGGTCAGGCCTTCTGTCGGAACATTTCTTCCAAAAACGAGGGAGGGGGCTTCTCAGATTCCTCTTTCTCTCCCCTCCCCGCCAGGGCTGCTCTCTGGTGAGGATGGACTTTCTGGGCCAGTCTAATATCTAAGCTCAGCTCAGCATTTGGGCTGCATCCTGCCAAGTTCTGAGCTCGTCTCAGGCCTGTGAAAAGCGCCATCTAGGCAAGGGCTCCTCCCTCCCTCCTCTGGTCTTGAGGAGGAGGGGGTCCCTCCGAGGCTGGACACAAGTCCTGGGGCTGGACGGATGCAGCGAGGGGAGCGGGGGTGGGGGACGACAGCTGCGCTTCCTTTCCTCCCTGGCTGCAGGAGAGCGCATAGATTCGCTCTGGGTCTCCCGTGGGCTGCAACTTTAAAAAAGGAAAAACGGAAGAACTTATTTTATTTCCACACAAAACCATCCACTTTAAATACCCTTTTTATTACATTATCTGCGTAGTAACACGAATAATAGATCTTGTTGACAGTTGTAATGAGGCTGGAGAATATAAGGTTCCAATAAAGTTAATTGTTGCCTTTAATATTCTCATACATTTATACATGGTAAATCTTTAAAGGAAAAATGCCACGCTCCTTTTTCTCCCATTAAAGATTCAGGAGCAGCCCAATTGGGGCCTGGTGTGGAAGACGCAGCTGGGCTGGTCAGCCAATCAAGGCCTGGCCTCTTGCCTTCTTCCCTGGAGTTTGCCAGCACAACTTCAGCCCAAGACCCCCCACCCCTACCCCAGAGCCAGAGAGGGTGGGAGCTTCGGATGCCAGGCAGGGAGCTGCGCCTGGGGAGGGCCAGGCCTCTCCGGGGCTCACCTGGATGGGGGTGGGGGGGGCTTTGGAAGAGTCCTTCAGGAAGGGGAATCGCTTCTTTGCAAAACTCCTTTTGCTACAGAATCTCTTTCTTTCCCGTCTATTGATTTTTGCCTCCTCTCCTCTCCCCAAGATTGCTCAGCTTCAGAGCTGGGAATTCCTCTGCGAGGGAGGCAAAGCCGGGAGGGAGAGTCGGGTTCGGCTGCCTGGTTCAGCCGGGAGACTGGAGGGAGCTGCTGCGGTCAGAGGCACACAGGTGAGTTTCTTCTGCACAGCTGGGGGCAGGGGTGGTCGCATGGAGCCTGGTGCTGGTGAAGGGCCCCTGGGCAGGGGGCAGCGGGAGTGGAAGGGGGGCTGTGGAAGGCAAAGAATGGAGTCCCCCACCTGGTCCAGGGCAAGGGTTTTGTCAGTCCCCAGGATGCCAGAGCAAGCCTCCTGCTCCTTCGCTTCTTATTTAGCTGCCCCGTGTCGTCCCTGGCCCTGCTGCATCTGTAGCCCTGAGC
Source organism: Hydrophis major (assembly GCA_033807585.1). Taxonomy (NCBI): domain Eukaryota; kingdom Metazoa; phylum Chordata; class Lepidosauria; order Squamata; family Elapidae; genus Hydrophis; species Hydrophis major. The sequence goes on along the minus strand of CM066334.1, from coordinate 41,606,981 downwards.
TAATTTATGTGCACAGCCCCTGACTGGCTCCACCTGGATTTATAACAGCGGATTGGGTAATTAAGTGTGCTTTAGGCAGACAAACAGTTTTTACACACTGCAATTGCCAATTCCCTATTAATAATGCAAGAGGGATTATGGCCCTCTGGACAGCCTCCTCCTCCTCCTCCTCCTCCTCCTCCCAGAATTAAAGTCCTTTCTTGGGTGTACAGACTTCCTGAAGACAGTTTCTATGGCTGCTCTTTACAGGCAGGTAAAGTGCAATTGTGGCTCTGATTACGGCAATGGCAAATACACAACTGTCAGCTGTAGGCTGCTGTCCTGCTCCCTGGCTGAGCCCAGAGGCTTTCCTCCAAAAGCAGTGGCACTTTTTAAAAGCAGGCTTCTGTGGGGCTTGGTCCAGCACAATCTGTCTCGGTCGGGGAAAAGCTTCAGAAGCCTCTGAAGGCAGGTCAAAGCTCTAATGGAAATGCCCCCCCTGAGTCTGGCCTCCTTCCTTTGGTCAGGATGCTGCGTTCCTTGTCCAATTTACATTTGCAAAGCTGGAGAGCAGGCACTGCTGTTACAATGACGAGAGGAAGGAAACCCCGAGGCTCTGGGCTTGGAGCTGTATGTCTTGTGGGTTGAGACGGAGATCCCACCTGGGGTTCCAGCTGGTCTCTGTGGCCCAGAAGCCCCTTTCTCCAGGGAGAGGAGAAGCCACGAAGAGCTTCCATCTTCAGCTGGTGGTCTTCCTCCACCGCTGACAATCAGTGCCAGGACGCAGACAGGAGGCCTAAGGAAAGGCATCGCGTAGCACAAACCTCTGAATGTTTAGTTCAATCTCAAATGATGAGACTCAGCGATTAGAGCATAATTCCATGTGCATCCAATCAAAAGTAAATAGCATTGCTTTAATTCCATCCAAACAAATGAACTTAGAATTGTCTTAATTTTTTTTTAATGCATGCACACAAACTGTCCATGTGTGAATGAGGGAAACTAGAATTAAATAAACTATTTCTGATTTTAGGAACGTTACCCTATCTTTCTGGCCTCTTCCCTTCTCCCCCACTTTTGCTTTGTAAGAAAAATATTTATATGTTTTATTATACATATAATATAAACAAAGACTCAGTATAAAACTGTCAGAGAAAGTTCCAATCTATTACTTACGCATTTCACCCAGATTCAGATTTCAGCCCGGACTCCTGGCGGTGACTTGAGTCTCCTTCTTTCTAATGAGCTTCGATAGAAGAGGCAACCAGGCTAATTCAACCATGTGTCTGAGCCTGGCTTTACTATATAAAGCACCAGGGTCGCATTCTGGGGAGATCGTCTTTTTACCAAAGGTGCCATAATAATAATGAAGAAGAAGCAATTTGTTTCAGCAAACTGCCTACAGTAATGAAGCTTAATTATAACCGTGTTATTAATACTGCTGCTTAAGGTAATTCGCTTCTGAGCAGGGTGCAGAACAGTAAACTATAATTTAAGCAAGAATCGAGGCCTAATTTAAATCAATGAATCTACTATGGAGAAAGGCTGAGGGAATGATGGTTATCTTGCAAACATACCTCTCCTTGTGCAACCTGTGAGCTGCAGGTGAGGACTGGGGCTGAGGCCTTCCCTGTTGGTCCAACTCAGCTCTTTCTGAACTCAGACGGAGACAATGTGTTAAATCGAGGGGCTCTGGATGCCCCTCTGGCCCCCTGACAAGGGGAAGGATGGATTTACTGAAGACATGGATGTCCCTGAGAACATTTGAGAATAGACAAATTTAATGAATGTAATGAAAATAGACAAATCATGGAATAATGATAAACAGCAACACAACCAAGTTGCCACTTAATGGCTGCCTCATTGCATCTGTCAACATATCCAACTGTAGGACTGGGCATCGGAGGCAAGAGGACCTGGAAGAGAGAAAGTCAGCCCAGCTAGTTGCTCAGGAATCCCTGGCAGGAGCCATTTGCTCTGAGAAACTTCTGGTGCTGGAGAAGTGGGGGTAGCCCTTTGAGCTGGGGTATCCTCTCTCCTATCTTCACGGAGACCTGCTGGGTGGCCTTGTGGTCCCCACTGACTTTGGGACAGGGTGTTCTCCCATCAGCCTGGATTGGCACTCAGGTTTCCACAAATCAGCCTCCAACAACAAAAGCTGGGCTGATGGAGAAACATTTTTCTGCTCTGCTTCACCCTGAGGAAACAGCTGAACCGAAAAACGTGGGTCTCCCCACCCCCCGCAATCCCTGCCCAGCTTTATGCAAAATAAAGAGCAGAAGTGGAAACTGATTGGACCGATGCCCAGTTCTGTGGACAGCAGCAAGAAGGATGGTGTTGGGAATGGCAGAGACACCTCCCAGCTCTTCCTGTCACGGCTTTTCCATTTTCCAGGAACTCTCCTTGGTCCTGAATCAAGGAAGTAGAAAATTCCATAGGAACTCAAAGAAATCAAAGCCAGTAAGCTACAGCATAACAGTTCAACCCAATGGGCTATTGCAAAAGAGGAGGCACTTTCTGAATTTTAATTTCACAAAACACGTGGGAATTGATTCCAAAGGAAGGTACAAATAGAGGAGTCCAACAAGACACACACAGCATATTGCCAGTGAATTTTAATCTCACAACTCCTTGTGCTTGGCCCAAGGTCTAATTTTCCTGGATGGCAGCAAGGTCTTATGTAGCTCTTCCATGTCTCCCCTCCTCTTTCTGTATCCTAAATAGAAACAGCCCAAGGAGTGCTGGGAAACGGCTCTAGCCCTGAATTATTTTTGCTTACAGCTTTTTCAATGTTCTCTTTGAAGTGTAGTGGTCAGCTACACAACCGCAACTGCTGGGTTTTTGGTGTTCTCTGAACTTTTTTGTTTTTGGAATGCAAACTGGGTCAGTCATCGGGACCAGAGCTTTTGTCTTCTGAGCATTTGGACTCATGCTGCAGCCAATCCTCAGGGAACGTCAGAATGCATTGGTTGTTTTCCCTTCAGACATTTTGTTGCCAAGTTAGGTAACATCATCAGTGTAGCTGTAGTGCAACTGAGTTGTTTGATGGAGAAGATGAGTTGGGCAGCAAGAGTTGAGGGAAAACATTTTCCCAGTAGCTTTACCAGGCCTGTCTCTCCTCCTGATCTCAGCCCACTCCCTGTTTTCCCATCCCTCTTTTTCCCTCACCCCTTTGCTGCCTGTCCTCCACCTTTTCCTGCATTCTTCTGCCTCTGATGACTCAAAAGATGATGTCAAATTATATTTATCCTTCGCTGGTAATAACATTTCTTCACTTCAGAAGGAAATGCAGAGAAAAGGCAACTCTGCAGCTATCCTTTCATCTCTCCTGTTGAGAGCAGGCTGTCAAGTCTCTTCTCCTTGAATCCAAGCACGCAGAATTCATTCACCCTTGCAGGTTTCTTGGGTAGCTCAGCCGAAGGGGTGGTGGAGCCCTCAGCCTTTTGCTGTTGCCAGCAGTTGCTCACTAAAACCTGGGAGAAAGGCTGTAGAAGCTCAAGAAACACACACACACACACACACCACACACACAGGGGGGTTTGTTATGCAAAAGTTAGTGCAGTGAGATAGAAGAGAGTTTCACCATGCAAATTCCATTTGACTGAAGTTTCCTGCAGACTGCTTCATTCCGCATTATCTGTGTTCCAAGGAGCTGTCCAATCCTGAGGAACGGTGGTGATAAAGTCATTTGCAGCCTCCCACTGAGACTTTGCTGCACACCAGAGTCATACAAAGCAACAAAGACACTCAATACCCCCCCACCCCACCCCATTCAAAGGCAACCTTGAATCCAACCCTGGAACAAAGCGCAAAGAAAAGGGAGCCTGAGTCCCACTTCTGGATGTGCCCTTGGAAGTCCTCCCGAAGAACGCTCCCCTGGCTCCTCATTTAGCATGTCGGTGGTCGGAGCGGGTGGGCTGGAGCTTGGACAGCCATACAGTGGATGGGAAAAAGCTCACCCAGCTTCCAGCTTCCCACCATTCTCAGCCAGGGCTTGATGTTGAAACAGTGGCTCTTCAATAAAAAGTCAGTATCCCCTGGACTGACTGTGGGAGCTTGGATTACTGCTGAGTTGCATCCCTTATTGTAGAAATGAGGAGACCAAGAAAGGACTGTGGCGGTCTAACTTCCCTCATCTGAGGTGCAGCTGCAGGTGCAGCTCTAAAATCCCCATCCCTATTTTTTCTGGCAGCTGCTGCCAGGTTTGGGGGGGGGGGCGTGCAGGAACCCTCCCCCACCCCATTAGGTCCCACAAGTGCCTTTTGTGGAAGGACATGGGAAGTTCTGCAGAAGGAGAAGCTGGAGGTGAGGTATCTGTGCTGTTCCTCGGAATGCAGCTTGCTCCGCCTGTCATGCTTTTTTTTCATTCATTCAGCTCCCATCTGGGGGCAGGAACACGCTTGGCAGATGCCAGGTGGCTGCAGAGCGACCTCCGCCTGGACAATTGGGATGAAACTGCAAGGATACAACTGAACTGAGAAAAGTGGAAAGAGGTTCCTGAAGTGCCCATATCACCTTCGGAAACACCTGCAATTCCCTTGGTTCCTGTCACTCTCCTCAGTGTGCTTAAAGATGTTGCTCACTCAACCCTCACCTCTGGCACTGCTCTGCAAAGCAGCTTGGAGTTCAACAGGCCAAGTTCCTCTGCTTCACATAAACCCCAGCTTCTGATATAATGGGGCACCCTTACCTTTTAGGAAGTGGGGGGGGGCAAAAGCTTCTGCTGGACCAGTGCCAGCTCCCCTCTCTCCATTGTGCTCATGTAAGGGTCATCACCTGCTTGGAAATAGGTTTCTCTACCAACCATCTGAGCAACTAGTCTTCTTCTGTGTCTTCACCACTGACATGAAGGCTAGCTTCAAATTCAAATTCAGGCACAAAAGATGATATGCACATGTGAATTTGGCACCTTAGAGATTTATTTATTTTATTCCACTGACTCAATCACCTCTGGTGTCTTACATTTGATAATGCTCAGCCAATGAATTTTGGAGCTGGCATTAGAAATAAGACCCCCACCTAAGGAAGCTGCGTTCTTTGACTGCATCCAACGAAGGCTTCCAATGGGACCCTTCGGGCTGCTGGTCAGCCTTTTGTTTCCCTCCAGCAAAGCTGCCGCAGTGGTCATCACGAAACCTCTGTCTCTATGGACGTTCCTTTCCTTGGTCACTGCCATATTTATTCAGAATACTATTTGCTGAGAAAAAGATGAATAATTCTGTCAGGGTGTGTGCGCAAACACTTGCTTTCTCTCCCGTTTCCCCTCTCCGGTACACGAAGGCACCCAATCAAAATCTGCTGCAGAAAAAAAAAATTCTTGAGAAGGTTTAAAAATAAATAATAAATTGGATCTGGCTGCTTCTCAGCCTCCCACCCAGCCCATGTCTCTCACTGCCAGCAGGAGAAAGTGAAGCAATTAACCTATTGCCGCAATTAAGTTATTGCACACCAAAACAGGAGTGTGTGGAACTGCTGCTGCAGGGAAGGACAACTTCCAAGGGATGCCCTGGACAGACTCTGCTTCCAGCTTGGTTTCCTGGAGGCAGACACCTCCCGATGCCACCAGGTGGGTGGTCCTCTCCCTCTCCCTCTCCCTCCCCGGAGGAGGAAAGCCTTCTGGATCAGCTGCATGCCAGGAGGGATGGCCTCAATGCCATCCAGGTAGAAATGTTGGGGCTGCCGTTTCACAATTCAGCCCTGCATGATCCTCCCACAACCTTTGATGTTGTTATGTCTGGGCCCATAACCAGTGTTAAGCCTGGGTTCTCCAACCAGGGTTAAGGAGACAAGCTAAACAGAATGTGCAGCGTTAGTCAGATAGGCATATAGATAAATGAGTGAGCTAAGCTTGTATGTTAGTTAACATACAGTAAAAATAACAGATACGCTTGTGTTATCAAAAATATAGTTTATTCCATTTAGAGTTTATAGCATAGTCAAAATAACAGTCCATTAGTCATGTATCATTTTAATCAGTCCATTCAAGGATATTCAGTTAGCAAAGTCCGTGTAGAATATCCAATGTCAGTTCACTTACAAATAAATCAATAGTCCTTTCTCTCTCCCATTCGAGTAAGGAAAAACGCAGTCTTCATCCAGTAATTAGGGATCATCAAGTCAGAGAGAGCAAGCTGACGTTCCTTGCTTCTTTTATGGTGCTTTCACAACCACTCCCTTAATTACATTCCTATATTTAAAGTTGCAGACACTTTAACTTATAAACTATGATAACATATTTATTATTTTACCTAAACCAGTTAGGGTAAACAATGTTATACCTAACAGATGTGCTGCCCGCTGTCTCAGCCAGCTCCTGCTTGGGAAAGCAGTTTGTGTTATGCCCACATCAGGGAGGAAATCAAGCAGCCAAACAGTTAACAAAGAGCATGAAGAAAGGTGTAGGGTTTAGGGGCTTGTTAGTTAATGCTAGTTAATCAGGGCATTGTGTGTGGGCCCTGGCATCCCTTGCTGGCTACATCTATCATTCACTGTCTTGCCTTACAAAATGGCCATTATCAGCTCCAAGTGGCATGAAACTCTACTCTCTCCAAGACAGGAGAGCTCCAAACCATGGATGGAAGGTGTGATGGATGGCTAGGAGTTGCAGGAAGCAGCTGTTTACTGGAACCAGCAGTGGACAAACCTTAGCATCTCCATCATCTGCAAGACAGATGTTCCTTGAATAAGTGGGAGGCAGCATGGGGCCTCTCGCTGACAAAATGGAAGCCTGGGATGATGTTGGGTGGCCCGTCCATCTGTGTTCAACGCATCTCAAGGAAAGAGCGTGGAGGACAGCAACGAAAGGACCAGGAGAGTGAGCACACCCAGCTCAGGTGAGTGGTCTTGTGGGACAGCAGGGAGGATGGAAATAAGAACTTAGCAAGATTTGCTCAGGCCTCACTTTCTACATACTTTTATCCATATTGTGTTTTTCTGTTGATGCTCATTTAAGTGCAGAACTCTACTCATTATGCCAATCTGTGATTAAAATGTTTGTAGAATTTATGCCTTTAGCAGATTCAGGGATATGTGGTGTTTCTTCCCTCTTTCTGCAGTAAAATACAGTTAGCTTGTTAGAATAACAATTAGAGGCTTGGCTCCTCTTGGATATCAAAGCTGATATGTCACATTTCATATATATGAAATTGGGCGGGCAGGAAGAAGAGGAGCCTGAACTGATGTCAAAATCAAGGGTGGCTTTGGGCATCTGGCTGCTTGGCCCCTCAGCCTTTCTGGAAAATTTTCCAGCGGTCGAAGCAAGGAATAGCCTGCCTCCCTCACTGTCAGATCAAGGTGGCCTCTTCTCAAAGCCAGGGCGGCTCCCTGGGTGCTTTGCTGGCTTGAGGGGCTCTGCAAGGAATTGAGCACAAGGCTGGATTCCCTTCCAGCACGGCCTCTTGACGGGCGGCTTTTGCCTGCTCTCCCGGAAGAGGCAGCTATGAGGGACGTTTGGGGTCAATCTCCCCGCAAGAGAGGGGGACCGAGGGGGCCGGAGCAGACCCCAAGAAGGAAGCCTGCCTCTCCTTTGTCAGTTGGCAGCCCTGGCACCACCTCTGCCTAGGAGATTTTTTGCAGGAATTTCTGAGCAGCGGAAGGAATGTTTTGCCTGATGCTTTTCAATTAGCACCTGCTCAAACTACTGGGTGATGACTCTATTGAACAACAAGGAGAGATGCAGGCTTATTTGGGGTTAAGTGTTAATTGGCTGTAATTAGGCAGAGAATAAATTTTTGAGGAGAGGCAGGCTCTGGAGAGTGACCGCCGGAGGGCAGGATTCAGGGGCTTCCCCTTCTTGCCGGCGTAAATTCTGTCTCCAAGCGACTCTCTGCCTCAGGAAGGAGCTGGGGAGGGAGAGGGAGGAAGCAGCCATGTGGGAATGTTATGAAGGGGGTGGGGAGCTGCAAAGCCCCCTGCCCTGGAGACCCCCGAGGAGGAGGAGGAGGAAGAGCTAAAGGGCAGCACACGTCAAAATGGATCGGCTTGGACTGTGGGGAGAAGAGAGGAAGTGAAGGAACCCTGCGGATACTCAGGAGCCCCCCCTTCCTTGCACTGCTGCCAAACGCCTCCCCGATTGTGGGGGACTGAGAGGAGTTTCTTCACTGTGCCTGGACTTGGAGGTGGGGCAGAATGTGGCTGAGGGCTGGGCCTCTTCTAGAGTGGGAGGAGACTTGGCCAGCAGCCTGTCAGGACCCCCACCAGCCCCCTTCACTTCAGGGGGAGGAAATGCGTCCCAGCAAACTTCTGAAAAGTGACAGGCTTTGATCCAAATTGGCCGAGGAGGCTCGATCAGCGTTGATTGGCACTTGCCTCCCCCTCTCTCCCACACAAAGAGGCAGCCATGCCATCCTGGCTGGAGGCTCTTGTTCTCCAAAGAGGGGAAATGCTTTGCAGCTCCTCCTTTCTAATTCTCCTCCCTTGCAAACCGTTTTTGTTGCTGTTTTCCTGAGATGAGCCTGAGAGAAAAGCATTCCTGTAATAACAGGTGGCTCTTTCTGTAATGAACAGCAGAAAGTGGGCCTGGATGGTCCAGAATCAAGACAGGGGCTCCGCAGGAAGTGAGGGTCGCCTCTCCAGCCCTGCAGAGGGGCTAGGGTGGCAACTAATAAAGCTTGTGGGAAGAGGAAGGGCCTGGTTGCCAGGGCCTGGGTTGGCAAATCCCTGGCAGGGGACCACAAAGGCCTTGAACACGGCCCTGCAATTGTTTTCCTGCCAAAGCTGTCTCAGCCCCCTCCCAAGCCCCCATCCCCCAAGGATGACTCTTTTCTTCTTTCAATTGATTGACGAGGTTCACATACCCCACTAAGCCGTCTTGTGGCTTGTTTGGTTCTCGTTTTACTTGTTGTGTGAACCTGGCCCTTATGCTTTGTGAACCATGTGGTTCTTTCGGCTTAGCTTGTAATGGGACTCCGGCCTGTTCTGTTGTGTTAAAAACAACAAGCAAACAAAGATAAAGTGCTTTTAAAGCCCAGAGCCCAGTGCAAGGTGCCAACCCAGAGAGCATCCTTTCCATGCTTGGCCCCAGAAGATTCTCCCTCTTTGGTAGCTGGAAAAGTGGGAGGGACCCTTATTTCAGCAGGATTAGCCAGAAAAGGGCCCGATGCAGGATCCCTTCAACTGTCAGGTACTGATTGACTAGGAAGAGCAAATTAGGTGCCCAAAGATCTGCAGATGTTTAGGCCTTCTGCACCACCAAGGCAGCATTGACTTTTTAAGGAGGTGCTTCTCAATCTTTTCTCCCTGCATCTTCTTATTTCTCTCAGGTGCACCTGTAGAGACCATCCTCCTTGTAAAGGGACAGTCCTATAATTGACACAAGCAAAAACTTATCCGGTGGCTTTGTGAATCCAAAGGATGCTTTGGATGGGATTGTTCTCCATGTCTTCAGCTACCAGTTTTCCTTTCCCCTCTTCGCTATCTAGCACGTGCTTCAAAACTTCCAGGAGATGGCATCGGAGGCTTGGCTTGGTCAGCCCAGACCCCCAGGTTGCTCTGCCTCCTCTGCCAGGCATCCCATTCTGGGCTTTGAGGTCATGCCTTCCAGCTCTTTGGGCCACCGGCTCCTTCTTCGTTCAGCGCCTTTCGTCCCCGTGAAGGTAGCCTGGTGACCCTCTCAGCAGAAGAGGGACGAGAAAGCAATGGGCCAAATCTCTCTCCCCCCCCCCGAATGAAATCGATAGGAAAGACCTGGGGGGTCATCTAATTGGATACTGCTCAGCAAGAGACCATTACAATAAAAAACTCGATCACAGCATTTCAGCCGGCCTGTGAAATCATAAATCACACATGGAGCTCAGCTCAGCTCCCTCTTCATCTGATGCTTCATTGATTGGAGGCTCCGGCTCCCCCCTGGTGAAAAGGCCAGCAGGCTCCGTGCAGAGGAGAGGGGAGGAGAGGACTCCCAAGAAGGGTTAGTCTTTAAGGAATACAAGTCCTTCTTGCTCGATTGTCCAAGGTGTCCCAAGAATTGCATTTCTTGACACATCGGTTGTGAGGCTCAATGCACTTGAGGGGGGGGGGGGGGGGCTCTTTATGCCATGGCTTCTCCATAGGCACAGGTTGACTGTGGGGTTGAGGAAATTAAATGTTTCTCCTGGTTAATCGTGAAGCTTCCTCCATTGATCAAGGAGGACCTTAAAGTGCTTTCTCGATTTTTGCACCTTGTTGAGCACTTTTACTACCTGGTGGAGTATCCTGCGCCATTGCTAAACATCTTCATGGAAATGGAGCTCAGTATCTTCCTGGAAAGAAAGGGGATTGATTTAGGAAGGGAAACGGATGCTCTGGGGTGCCAACCAGCTAATGTTGTGGACTCTGCCTTTCAGATTAACTCAGGGAAGGAAAAACAGCAGAGAGGAAGAGCGGAGCAGAAGAAATGCTAATAAACCCACCGATGGGCTCGTTAATGGAATCTTTCCTCCTTTCGCTCATTGCCCAGTGTTGGTCTCGGAATAACTAAATGGCAGGATCCTGCAGTGGATGAAAGGAAGGAAGCTTTTAGGATTCGGATTTGATGATGGGGTTTGGGTTTGTTTTGTTTTGTTTTGTTTTGGTGTTTGCTGGCGATTATGCTCCTATTTTCATCTTGGCCTCAGAGTGGAGGGGGACAATTATAGAAAAAGATATTATGCTGCCATTTTGTAATATGCTTTATAGCTTAGTCCCCGGCTAAGGTTAAGATAAGACATGCACTGAGCTTGGAAGACGGGGAGGAACTCAACCAAGATGAGAAAGGAGTTGAGTTTGTGAGGTTAAAAGTCTCATTTCACATTTTCACGGGGACCCCGTCATCCTTGGAGCAAAACACACACGTGTGCATTTTCTGGCAGCTTCTGCTCATCTGGTACCCCACATTGGTCTCACCCCCCCTTCCCTGAAGTCATAAATATTTAAAGCCAGAGCATAGCCTTATTTCACCAAAGTAGTGAAAACCCCACATCAAAACCAATGCCTTCTTTCTTCCTGCAAACTTCTGACTCTCTCACTTTAATTGGCAGAGGAGTGGCGTTTTATCAGTCAGGCTGCCTGATGAATCCAGCTCTTCTGGAGATCAAAAATATATTTCTGATACTGATACACACACACACACACGCACCAATTCTTCTCTGACTGCCCCACTACCTTGAAAAATATGCTGTCCTGGAACTGGAACTGGAAAGACTCCCGTGTTTTAAATACACTGAAGGACATGAAAGCCGTTTGCAAAACCCACTGACTGGGGAGCCCTATGAAATTTCAGTGTTCATGTAGGAGTAAAGAGAAGATCAATTCCTGGAAGTTAATTTGGGACATGGAAGGAGAGTTTTAGGAAGACAAGATCTAGACTTCTAAAACTTTTACGCATTTTGAAGTTAATCTTGAGAGTAGGAGGGGTGGGAATGGTGCTGGGAAGAAAAGAAAGCCACGTCCTACTAAGAAAGCCCATGTAGGTGCTTTAGAGCACAACCTCAGTGCATACCTATTGAAAAGTTCTACTTCCATATTCTGGAAGGACCAAGTTGGTCAATTGTTTTGTTTCCGTGATTTTAGGTAGATGCCAAGTCCTGATGTTTATGAAGTCCCAAGATCCAGCTGGACATTTTTTCACCTATCCCACCTTAGACTAGTTTTAACTCATTGTGGAGAGACCCAATTCTGGCTCTTTCTAGTTGACTGATCCTCCAGTTCTTAGCTTTGAAAACTGTGCAGAGGTATCTCCAGAAAGCAAGCCCTGGAATGGTTGGATTCAGCCTGCAAGTTTGGTATTTAACTTTGGTTTGCGTAGACTGTCTGTTGGCATCTGGCTGGGTTTGGATGTGAGACACCTGGACTTAGAATCTATGTTGGGAATTTTAACAAAGTCTGGATATAATACACTAAAAAGGGGAACAGGACATTTGTGGTGTACAAGGCCATTTCATAAACCATCATACATACCACACATGAACTTTTTTTTTTTTTTTTGCAAAACTAGTTATGGGAACATATAAATAATATCTAGCATGAAATTGGTTAGAATAAGTGAATCTGAAAACCAGATTGTGTCCATCTGTGACACATTAAAAACAAAATGCTTCTGGCTAGGATTCACTGCAGATGGCCAAACAATCACTGGCTTCTTTTTTTAAGGCCAAAGAGGCAACTTTTACAGATTGTAGCAACTGATATCTAGGAATAAACCTGGGTGGGAAGGTGGAGGTCATACCAAAATGTTGAATGGTATGTTGAGCCTTTAAGGCCAATGAAGCTATAAGTGAATGTTATGAGCTGGAACCAGGAAATCACCTGGCACTCTGCTCTATGCTGACAGCTCATTTTTTGTTTTAAAATACTTTTTGCTCGAGTAAGAATATTGGAACTTAACTTTCCTTCTTCTCCACTTCTTTGGCCTTTGCCTCCACCAAAGTCTTTATACCGGAAGGATTCAGCCGAGGGTAGACTTCTGCCTTGGCAGTCTCGGCCCCCACCAGCCTGGATCTCTCCTGCGAATGGGCACTGAGGAAGATGCAGCCTTCTATGCCAGGGCCCTCCCTTGGGATGAGAGCCTGGCAGTTGGCATTAACACTCCCAGGCCAGAATGAATACCTCTAGAATTGAACAGGGAAGTAACCCATAAGCCAAGGACCAAATTCGTCCATCCCCATTTATCTGGGGCAGGATCTGTTTCTCCTGGAAGAACCCCGCTCCTTTTTCAGCTCTTAAAAAGACGCAGTTGGTCTCTCTTGGAGGACCCTCCCTGTACCCAGGCATGGAGGTGCTTTTAGCAGCAAAATTCTCTACACAGATCTCCCCTCTTTGCTCTCACTGATGCCCTGAAGAGGGAGAGTTGGGGCCATTGGCTCTTGAGGCCAGATGAAGGCCCTCCAAGTGTTCCCTCCTTCTAGAAAGAAACCGATGCGGTGGGGGCCAGTTGCAGGAACAATGGCCTCTCTCTCTGCCAGGAGGGTTTCAACCTTCCGCTCAGCTGTTTTGGCAGCTGAACCTTCCAGGCAAGGCTGTGAGATGCCTGTTGTTGAAGGAGGGCCTGAAACTGGTCGGGTGAAATTGGGACTTCTCTTGGGGCCCTGACTGGTTGGAAGCTGCTGCACGGAAAGGGGTTGCTTGGACATGCTCAGGAGCAATGTGACTTTGGTCTTCTTCATCCCCTTCCTTTGGCAGCCCAGAGAGGGCAGGCCACCTGCGAGCTCTCATCAGTGGCCATCACCATGGACATTTTGCATCTAAGGAAGTGGTTCGGGGGGGGGGGCTTCTCCCCTCCCCCCCACTGCTGTAGCTGCTGCCACCTCAGCCACATATCTGCTTTGTCAATCCTTTCTCCAGTCATCAGATCTCCCTGGGATCTTTTGGATCCTTGTCTTTAAGTGGAGAGATAAGGGAGCCTCTTGTTCTGGGAGTGGATCCTGGAGCTTTGGAGGCAGAAGGAGAACTTTTCCATTAGTGGGTTTTTTTAAAAAAAAAACAGCACATTACACTTTCCAGAGGGAAATACCCTTTTTTTTCTTTAGTTCTCCTCTTATGCAAGGATCAATAACAACCCCGAGCATTGCTTTTAATGTGTGATTTTGATTCGTTCCTTGCCTCCTCCTGCTTGAAAGCCAAGCCACGTCACCTCTGACACTGCAAAAACATTTGGTGCCTCTTCGGTTGGGGTTTGGGAGGACAAGGGCTGGTATCCTGGATGAGCTGGGATCCCCTTGTTTGGCCCTTGGGGCCAGGCCCCTTTGCTGTCCTCTGTGGAAGAGCCGGGGGCTGAGCCCGGGTCACCTACCTGCCCCCTTCAGCTTTGACCCCAAAGAAAAGGAAGCCCCCCAGTTGCCTACCGGCATGCCTGGCCGAAAGGCCCTCGGGCAAAGCATCTGCCGCCCTGGGGCTGATTCTTCTGCTGCACCCAGGGGGACCCCGCGAGGATCCCACAAGAGGCTGGCTGAGGAGAGGCAGGTGTCCCCCTCACCCTGCCCAGTTCAGAGGAAGAGACTTTCGTGGAGATCCAGAAACCGGCAACCAGGGGAGGGCCTTAGTCCAGCCCCACCACCTTCCTTCCCCTCTCATTACACATCAAAGGATTCCTCTGGCTCAGAACTGCACCTGACCCAGTTTTGTATTCTACACACACACACACACACACACACACACAGAGAGAGAGAGAGAGAGAGAGAGAACAAATCAGATAAGAACTGCTTTCAGATGAGAAATACTGTAATGAATTTCTCTTTCAAGCAGGCACCATCTCTTGGTTCCATCCTTCTCCTGTGAACCTCATCCCTTCTTCTCAAGGAAGACCAGTTTTTTGTTCTTCTCCATCCCATCCTGCCATGGGTTTTTCTTCCCTGGGTCTTCCTAACCCCTGAAGATACCCAAACAACAACAATTGTCATAATACGATTAGATGCAAATTATCTTAGCTTCCGAGGGTCTCTTTTCATGACCATCTAGCACAGAATAAGAAACCATTTCCAGCCAGCCCCCGAGTTACTCCCTACCGGCTCCTTTTCTGCAGCTTAATTCAATTGGTTGGTATCAGATGCAGCAAATTTCCCTCCCCAATTGTGTCAAACAAGCAGACCAATCTGCAAGGGTTACAGATAGTATGCAATTAAAAGCTAAAACGTGTTTTAAAGGCAGAAATAATAATTAACATTTTCCTTCTTTCCCCAAATGCTGTTTTCTCCCTCCTGGATCTGTTCTAGAGTTTATACCTGATAGGGAATAAAAGGGGCCTTGTGGCCTTTGGGCTGCCAAAGATGGCCAAGGATTCTCAGAGAAGGTGGAGAATGACCGTTGGCTGGACACAGTCCTCCAGGTGTGGCTGAAGCCCCAAGGAAGGGTGAAAGAGGACGGACTGCAGGATGAAGGAAGGATGGGGGGCGGGGTCAGTTCAGTAAAGGTGAGGTTGTAAATTCAGTTCCTGAGATGACAGGAAAGCGATGAATATCGGAGAACATGGGAATGCCCAAGGAGAGGCAGAGAAGCCCAGAGTCAAATGAGATCAACTAACTGAAGTATCCGTGGCTTCCTCAAAAGTAGGTGAGACGATCAAAGAGACCACTTTTGTACATTTCTCTCCCTGTCTGGCACCTGCAAGAAGAATTATCCAGGCTTACCAGAAGCAACAGCTGGGAGGTCCCTTGCAAAGAGAAACCACTGTCCAGTCTGGTCAACTGAATGACCAAGGTCTGCTATTCTGCCTTTGGGGAAGGTCATCTCCACGCAAAAAGTATCTGCTCTCAACCCTGCTCTGTATCCTAGCAGCTGCTGGAGGCCTTCAGGCTCACCTCCACCTCTGGGCAAATGAGGGGAACCCGAGGGAACCAATTCTCTGGCCATGTTCTAATTCCAATTCTACTAGTCCTGAAAATGGATGGCGCTGGAGCGTCGGGCCCATACCCAGCCATCGCTGGCAAAGTGCGCCCCGGGGGCGAAGCCACGACAAGTAGGAGGGTGGAGCCGCCGCGGGTGCAGATCTTGGTGGTAGTAGCAAATATTCAAATGAGAACTTTGAAGGCCGAAGTGGAAAAGGGTTCCATGCGAACAGCAGTTGAACATGGGTCAGTTGGTCCTGAGAGATAGGTGAGTGCTGTTCCGAAGGGACCTGCTGCAGTTTTATCCAGTCAAGTGAATGATTAGAGGTCTTGGGGCCGAAATGATCTCAACCTATTCTCAAACTTTAAATGGGTAAGAAGCCTGGGTCACTGGCATGGAGCCGGGCATGGAATGTGAGACGCCTAGCGGGCCACTTTTGGTAAGCAGAACTGGTGCTTCGGGATGAACCGAACGCCGGGTTAAGGCGCCCAATGCCAATGCTCATCAGACCCCAGAAAAGGTTTTGGTTGATATAGACAGCAGGACAGTGGCCATGGAAGTCGGAATCCGCTAAGGGGTGTGTAACAACTCACCTGCTGAATCACGTCAGGTGGGCTGCTTGCACATGGGGCAGGAGTGTCTCCCCAGCTCCTGCAAGGGGGGGGTTTACCTGCTCCTTCCTTCCTGCCCAAACTTGGGCTTGTTTCCCCCTTGAAAGCCTGCTGCTTGATATTAGGACACGGAATGCAAAGCAAATATCAGCAAAAAGGCTGCTAGTTAACAAATAGACTCCAAAATTAGGCTCTGCCTCTGGGACGCTACCTAATCAGCTTGTCTGCTTATCTGCCTCTGATCAAGGTGATGTCTCTTTATCACACTGGAAAGTGAAGCATCTACCCAAGTCCCACAGGAGCCCAAGAGCAGTTCAATTACATCTCTCTTTCCTTTTTATCGTTTTTTTCGGGGGCCACACTCCCCCCTCCTTTTCAAGCACAAAGCATCATCTGGAATCACAGAGACAAACAGGCACTAATTGCTGTGGATCCAAAGGAGATTTGCTGCTCTCTTATTTTGAGAGCTCACCTCTCTGATAGGAATAACATTGTGGCCCATCATGGATGGGAGACACAAGGTGATATCGTTTCTGCACGAATGTCAGAGGGTGGACCTCTCTATCCCATTTTCTGGCTTCTCTCAGGCTGGTGGAGCTCTTTCTAAAATCAGTTCCTGGTCTTCTGGGGTTGTATCCTTGAGTTTATCTTGGCAGCCATGAAAACTTGTCCCAACCAGAGGGGGCTCAAGGAATATGCAGCCATCAGATCGTCTCAACAAGGCACCCCGTTTCTCTCTTCTCTACAACTGTTGATGTTCATCAACTGTGTGCAAGGAGTAGTGCAGAGTCTGTCCACAGGATGGTGTTGTGCCTCTGTTTTCTGCCTCCTGTGACAGTTCCCAGCCATTGGCTGAATAGCTGTGACGTCATGGCATTCCATGGCTGTTCAAGGGGGAAATGTTTGAGTTGACTGGAGAAGCCACAGATGTTCAGGTTTGAGTTGTTTGTCTTGGAGCTTGATAATGGCATTTTTTTGCCTCCCAAGGTGTGGTTTGAAGTAGCTGTCAAAGTGTGCAATATATGTAAAAATAAATTCCATCCACAAGACCAATTAACAAAATCAAACCAAAGGAGTCCTAATAATGTTCTGATGTTTTGATGGGAAGAAAACAAGGAATGTGATCCAGAGCAGAGGTCTCCAACCCTGGCAACTTTAAGACTTGTGGACTTCAACTCCCAGAATTCCTCAGCCAACTTTGCTAGCTGAGGAATTCTGGGAGTTGAAGCCCACAAGTTGCCAAGGTTGGAGACCCCTGATCTGCAGAGATTTCCAGAGATGGCAGAGATTGGCATCTGGTGCAAGCAATTCCTCATGAGAATAGTAGAAGGTTTTTCCTATGTGGCTCTTTTACCTCTCCAAATCCCCAGCAGAGGCCATAGGAAACCGCTCTTCTCCAGATGGATGGTTGGGGGGCTTTCACTCAGCTACCAGGATTCCCGGCTTTTGGGAGGATTTTTGCCAGGGGTGTAAGTGCCACAGCTGCCTGCTCCTACTTGCTCCTCTGGGCAAGCAGCCTGTCTGATGCACATTCTGGTCTGCTTCCTCCTTGCTGTGCCTCTACAATAGGCAGACAGGAGGCAAAGGCAATTAGTCCAACTTTGGACATGGTAATTACAGCGATAAGATTCTTTGGCTGATAGTGCCAAGCAGATAAGGAACCTGGGACAGATCCCTTTTCAATGTCTCTCAAATGGATTCAGGGGAAAATAAATACACACTTTGCACTTGGTGATCCATCAAAGAACCAATGCAGTAGGTCATTTCTGGAAGAGGAATGGGAGAGGCAGAAGGTCACCTCCTGGGCAAGAACTGCCAAAAGCAGCCAGAGATGCCTGATGCCTGGTGTTGGGAGGCTGGGAAAGAAGGAATTCTGCCAAATACACCTGCTGGTTCCGCATTAGACGCTTGGCTTTCAAGGAATGCTTTCATTCCCTTGAGAAAAGGAAGCACAAGAAGCTGCTTAATTAAGGAGGAATGCCCATATATTTCCTCTGAACTTACTTTAATAAGGAGGTGAAGGTCAACATGAAAGAAAACAGCATTCAGAAGCAGCTCAGTCAGGCTCTGGCGAAAGTCTCCTCTCCAAACAGCCTGGAGATGGGAGGCAGGGACTAACATTTCAACCATTTCCCTCTGTCATCATCATCATCATCATCATCCGGCTCTTTACACGTGGGGTTTAAACAGACACAGCCTTCTCTTTAATTGACATGCTAAGCAATCTGCAGGGGCCTAGCAGGTGAAGGTTGGAGCCCACCTCCCGCAAAGCCCTAGTTTGGAGGGAGGAGGAGGTTGGTTAGAGCACTTGTAATGCTTTAGGCTGGGCATGGCTTGGTTGCCCTAAGCAAACGGCCCCATAAAAGGAGCAAGTGCTGTTTGTGGGCTCAGAATCACCGTGCACAACTGGTACAATGTGCTGCCTGAATGTTAACGACCCTGACTCCCTTTGCCATGACAAGCGCATTCATCCCGGCACAGTCTTTGGTGGGGGATCATCTGTCATGGTGAAAAACACACACGTGTCACAACTGCAAGAGAAAAACATAGATAAGGTGATGCATTTCTTGTCCTGTGGATTCTGAATGGAATTGGCCCTTCTTCAAATCTGGAGACAATGCTGGGAAGCTCCCACATGGCTTCCTCGAAGAGCCCCAGCTATCCAAGACGACCCTTTTAAAGAAATTGGCAGCTCTTCCACCCATTTCAGACGCAATTCTTGACCCTTGATCCCATACATGGCTGCCTGCCTGGCTGGCCCCGCTGCTCTGGAAGCCAAAGAATTGATGCAACCACTTCTGCCATGGGAACAGGCTTCCGTTTGCTGGGAAAGGGCCTCCAGGGAGGCAGGAGCAGAGAAGATGTCTGCAGGGTTAGAATAGCATTGAGATCAGAAGCCCAAAGGAGCCCAGTAGACCCCCCTCTCTGCTTCTGCTTCTCTTGGTTCAGCTTTGGTCCTCCAGAAAGCCATGAGACCAAGGCCTTGAACCCTGGTCCAGCATGAACCCTTCCAGAACCTGCTAGCACTGGGGGCCTTTCCCCAGAGAGTTGGTGGAAGGGCCAGGTTCCCTCTGGGGCTGGGAAGGAGATGGGGTGGAACACCTGGGCTGAGGGCTATTCCAAGCCAACTTCCTGACTCAGGGGGATTCCTCTTGGGTACCTCTTGGTCCACCTACCACCAATGCTGGCTCTCCAGCTGCATCCCAGGAGAGCCATGGACGAGGGCCGAAATGGCTCTGACAGGTACGTCTCTTCTAGAGCATCCTGTGCACTCACCTCCCCTGATGTTTTGGGAACAAGGCCCTTGTGCTTGGGTGCCCTTCCCCCTTCTTCCCAGCCTGGTGGGGATCTCATCGTCAGGCTGGATTTCTGCATGGCGATTGTGCTCTTAGCCCCTCCCTGGGCAGCCCCGACAGCCACGTCCCACCTTTTCTGCCACTTCTCTATTATGGATTCCTCTTCTTCAAACACATCCCTGTAATAACCTGGAGAAGTGGCAAGCAAACAGTGGTGACCGATGTTTGGGGCTGATTGCCTGCACAGAGCCACTGAAAGGGGTCGTGCTCTCCTAAGTGCTAGGCAGAGGGAAGGATGACAACTACAGATAGTGAGAAACTTCCCTGCACTCCTGCTGGGTGAGGGGCTGCCTCTGCCGATCCCCCCCATTTTCAGAGATGCCATTCCCCCTTGCCAGCTGGTTGTGCCCCCATCAGACCCTCCTCTGCCCAAAGGGGCCCGCTGCAGTTTTTGCCTTGGCTACAAACTGCTGCGGTGGACATGGGAGATGGTGCCACTGCCTCGTGGACTGCAGGCACAGCCACTGGGGTGGCGGTGGGCAGCTTAATGAAATGAAAGACCCCTCCAGTCTCCTGCAGACCCACCTGGCATACCCAGGATGTGCAAAGAATTCATAGGATTGTTTGGTAGTCAACAACAGGACTTGGCACCCCAGATAGTCTCAGCTGCAGGTCAACCTTTATCAGGATGTTTGACATTTTGTGCAGTTATGTAACTTGGTTTGAGAGATGTGGAAAAGCAAGATAAGAAAAACCTAAAATAAAATAAATGATTGTATGCCTGATGCTCCAGTGGAAGCAGCCCCCCATATCCCTTTAGCAAGGGATATCTTGCAAAACCACAGCCCTTTTCCAGATCTGAAGTGGAAGGAGTGTGGGGTGCCTCAAGGCAGCCACTTTCAGGGGCGTTCAAATCCATTCTCAGGAAAGTTCGAATGGTGCAACCTCAAAGCAACAGAAAACACCCAATCGCACTTCAGGCCTTTGAGTTTGGGGGAAGGGGCTTCTGAAGGATCTGCCTGCACTCTGGCCAAAGCCAAGGGCAAACGGCGTCAGCAGAAGACGCAGGATTAAAGGACTTGTGTTTTGTGTTACAGCTCAGCCCGGCACGCTTTGAACTGGGAAGACGGCTGGAGAAGGATGCAAGTCAGTCCATTGATTTCCATCCTTTGTTTTACAAGTCTTCACTCTTCCTATTCCCATATTAATTTGAAATCTTGATTTCCTTTAACGTTTCTTTGATTGATCAAACTTCTCTCCTGTACACTGTCTGTCAAATCAACCCATTGGTAGTGAAAACATCCATATGTCGCCTGCATAAAGATCTCTCTCTGAGATGTCTGAGCTTTGCTTTTTCATGTTGAAATATCTTTTCCAGCTTAAAGCCACTTAGAAAAATATCTGAGAACAGTAAAATGCTGACCCGCAGCGTAGGTGTTCTTCGGGGATGTGAGCTTCAACTTGGTTCTATCAGTGTTTGCAGAGGCTGAGATTCCCCGGATAGATCCTCAAGGAAGCCACCTTGATTTGCATTAAAAGTGGGATCCAACTCCATGGACCCTCAACCAGTTTTCTTGCTCAGAGAAAAACACTTGCTGGCTTTCATTTATCTCTCATGCTGCGATTCTTGTCTGATAGAAAGGATATTTTTTTAAAAGAAGAAGGCGGCGGTGCGGGGGGGGGGGGAGACAATCATTTCCTACTCAGAGTGTAAGTGTAAAGGGTTAGTTATCAGGAGAGCAGTGGCTGCATGCTTCACACTTAGAACTGCTTTCTAGAAGCCTAATTAAAAAGCACTGAACATAAAAGGAGGCCCTTGCAATCCCCCTTTTTATTACAATTGAGGGGAAAAATGATAATTATGCTCTTTCACCGAGCTGTCAAAAATGCTATTAGGCAAGATGGAAGGACAATCAGGGCTCCTGGTGACTTGGGCCTCTTTGTTTCTCCTGACAGGCGAGGCAGGGCCACCCATCAGCCACCACGTGGAGAAGCCGTCCAGGTGATTCGGGAAGCTCCCCTGTGGCTGCTCTGTGGACCAGCTGAACTTCCCAGGAGAGGGTGGCTGGGCTTCTGATGAAACAGAACAAACCGGGCATCGAAACAGATCGGGATCTCTTTCTGGGCGCAGATTCAGAGCCTTCTGTCTCACCAGGGAGCCCCGGATTCTCACAGAAGCTTTTCTTCTGGGAGAACGGGTTGAAAACCCGTTGGCTTTGATCTGGGTGGCCAGAAGCTCTCAAGAGTCCAACTGCTTCAGATTTTGAGGCTGCTCTTTTCTTGGCTTCCTTAATAAAAATGAGCCCATTTCTCTCTTCCTTTTAATCGGACATCCTTTTTCCTTTGAGAGATTGTGGCCTGCATGTTAGTGAGCAGGGAGAACATTCCCTGTTCTTGGATACCTTGAACATCAGCAATGACGGTTGCTTCATCTAGGACCATTTCTGGAAAGCGGCTTCACGCCTGGATGATGGGAACCCCAGATTTTTGAAGCAGACCTGTGAGTGCCCTTGGCTCACACAAAGAGGATGTTGAAAACCGGAGAGTCTGGGGCCCCCTCAGAAACCTCAGCCTCCTCTCTTCCAGCAATGGCTCCCTGTCCCCCCAAAGGCCACCACAATGAAGCAGATTCTCTGGGAGGACCCTCCAAGATAGATTACTGCAGGCTGCCACAACACATTTATTGCAATGCTGGTGCAGAGTCTGATTTTTGTGTAGTAAATAACAATGAACCAAATCAACCACCACTTTATTTTCTATTAAACTGGTACATGCTTGAAGAATTACATGTACTGTCTAACTCTGGCATTAGCACATAGCACACTGGGGAAGTGTGAGCAGAAGCTAATAAATTACTTAGGGAATTGACAGTTTGGGCTCTTTCGACTTTTAAATGAGTTTAAAAATATGCAATTCTCTCTCCCTTTTGTCTTTTGATTTGGAGAAAGAATGCAGTTTGACACCGGGATCTTGGCATCAATGAATGCAGATCCAGGAGCTCATCAGTTGGGATTTTAAATGTTCTAAACGCTTTACTTTTTACTTTTTACAAACTTTTACAAACTTTTTTCCATGCATCAGCCTGTTCCTCCTGCATCATGCATCGTACACGGGGCCCAAAATCACTACCGAAAAGCAAAAATACAGGCCATGGGCCCATCCAGTTCCTTTAGCAAACACCGCCGATAGAGAAGTCAGGTGCAAGTTTGGCTTTCGGTAGACTGCCCTTCCCTGGGTGGGAACATCCAGGAATTAGAGGCCCTTCTGCATGCCTGTGAAACGTGGCTTCAGCCTAACCATTTCCACATGAATGGTCTTCGCAGAATATCAGGCGTCCGATGGCCAGATAAAGTGCCAGCTTCTCTCTAGAGCAACTCTGCTGATGAGAGCCCACTGGGCAGGCCCCAAAGGTTTCGTTTGGGGGAAACTGCTGGAAACCGCTTGCATGGAGGGCAATGCTTCAGAGACACATGAAGGGCCCCCTGAAGTCTCTTGACAGAGACAAAACCACCTGGGAAATTCTGGCACACAAACCGCTCTACAGGACTTGGCTTCTTCCATAACAGCTGTCAAGCCCACCAAGTAAGGTGCCCTGCAGAAGCCCCACATCCACATTTTGCCCAAGATGTGCCAGGGCATTCCACGCCCGAATTGGCCTGACCAGCCATCTTTGGACATATTTACATTTAGTTCCAACGTGACTCAGGGTGTTGAGGTCTTCATCAGCAATGATGGACAAATAACAAATGCTTTAGATGTGTCAGGTTATTATTATTTTTTTGACATAAAACAAATAGCCTCTTCATCTTGAAGAACGTGGCCAGCCAAGGACAAGAAATGTGGTCTATGGGAAATGTTTTTCGGCTCTGCAAAGTCGGGACTGGCAAGTTTTTAATGATGTTCAGTGACAAAAACAGAGCCCTGTCAAGTCAGGAGTTCAGCTTATTTGTCTGCTTGCTTCTCCAGCGGCAACATTTCTCAGTACTTTGTAAGATAATAATACATGAAACAAGAAGGAAGATGCACACCAGGTGAACGGGAATGCTGAGCTCTTTGGCTCTTCAATAGCCCACTTGGCACACAAGAAGACACAGGAAGGGAAGGGCTCTCTTTTTTGTTCTTTCTCTATAAAGCCCTTCAAAGAGACAAATTTGTGGCTGGCACTGAATTGCTCAAAGAAAGATGCTGTCAGCTATTTAATTTTAGAGTTTAAAAACTAGCACAGCAGCCCAAACCTGCTCCAGACCCTTTCCATGTTCTCGGTGGGTCTTGAAATAATTGGCAGAGTGGGGTGGCATTGATCTTGCCATCTCTGCTCAACACAAAACATTGCGTCTCTTTGTTTCTTGAGGGGGGATGCCCAGGTGAGTCCTTTACCTGTCCCAGAAGCTTTCAAGACTGGCTCTGAGAGAGCGGCCCGTGGCCCGGCCCTTCCCAACTGACAGCAGGGGGGATGAACTCCACCGGACAAGAGCAGCCCAGCTGATGGGGCTTCCTCCCTTCTGAAGCGTGCAGGAACGGTACAGGCCTCTCATCGGAAACAAGGAGAAAGAATTGTGCATTCCTGCCATGAGGAACCTGGACTTGTGCAATGAATTATTGGTACGTGTGTGTGTTTGTGTGTCCGTTGGCTGTCACATTCCCTTGATTTTATGTTCCATTTCTGCCTTTTCTTCCTCCTCCAAGCAACTTGAAGAGGCCAGTGCATATTTTGATTTTTGAAAATAAGTTTCATCATACTGAATTTTACTGTGGACTAGAACTGAATACATAGCTAAAACCAAATTAGTTTTTATCAGCAATTTCTGCATTTGGATGCAATGATTTATGAGAAAGAGGCATGCCTTAGAAGTTTTCAAGACAAGGGCTCCCAAAACGGGCTTCTCTTATCTTTTGGAAATCCTCTTCCTCTTGACACATAAATCAGTTTTAATATAAGTTGGCTTGCCCTGAAGGCTTCTTGGTTGTGCTTTGACACATTTTCCCCGTCTTGCTTCCTTTTTGGGCAGCGCCTCCTCTGTCCATCTGTCCAACAAGGAGAGTTATAATATGAGCTTCAGCTCAGCATCAGGTGTGTTTTGAGAGGATCCAGTCTCACCTGAACACACCCCACCTGGGCTGCCTGGGGCTGCTGGGCAAGGCTGAACACCTTGCAGCCCCATTCAGGTGTCAAGGTGAACTACCAGAACAGCCTCCCCCCCCCACTCCCCTTACAAAGGTCAGGATCCATGTAACACTTCATTAAATTACTCCAACACCCGGCCTGCCTCCTGAAGCAGGACCTTCCATGTCATCCTCACCTCCTAAAGAGCAGAGTATTAGCATAGCTGTCAGCCTCTCTCCTTTGCTGGCCTCTCAGGCACGACAGCCGTCAGAAGCCGACTCAACTCCTGGTAATGAGAAGTGAAGGGAGAAGCACCAAGTTTCACCTGCAGATGAAATCTCAAAGCAGAACCAACCAGGAGGACGGAGGCCTCTCAGACCCACGGGGCATCTGCCACATCCTGGTGATCTATGGCACCCATTTCCCCTCCTAGAAAGCCCACCTGGCTGCAACTGCTGCTGACTTAAGGATGGCAAGAAGGGGCTGCCCCACTTTGGCTGGCAGCCAGGCTGGCTCACCATCAGCCAGGTGTGGGGAGGCTGACTTGCCTAGCCTCGGCTCCGGCTGTCTCTGGCTGCGGCTACCCCAGAGGCAAGATTTCCATCTCTTTGGCCTCTGCAGCCCTTCAGAAGACTCGGCTCCAATCCATCTTCCTGCCTTCAAAGGTCTGGACTAACCACAGGCTTGGGATTGTAGCACACTTGCCGGTTGAGCACATAGTTACAAGCCCATTATTAAATGGGGGAACTTTAATTTCAGGAAAAAAGAGAGGCAACTTTCCAGGTGCAAATGCTCTCTTGGGTTACTCTCTCTCTCTCTCTCTCATCCTTCCCATTAGAATCAGTGTCATAAACACTTTCCCCCCTCTTTCGTGATTCAAGGGGGTTTTCTTCCACCAGAGAGAAGGGTATAAATAGACCACAACTGTGAATCTAAGTTGCAGAGACCTGGATCAGGCTGAACTCATGTGACCTGATAACCAGGATCGGAGGCCTTCTTTCCTTTGAGGCCTTGAGGACTTTTAGCAGCTGAGATGGAATCTGTCTCCCCCCCCCCTCCCCGGGGCCAGTGTTCAGAAGAAGAAGAAAAATGCTTCTGCCATCTGTTGGGAAGCCTGAGGTCTTCAGGATCAAAGGTTGGCAGTAAGTCCAGAGGTTTGGGACCTATACATGATGTGGCTGCAAGAGCTGTGCTACATGTGCCCAACTTCTTGCAAATAGTCAGGAAAGAAAAGGAAAGAAAAAAAGACAGTCAGTTTGGAATGGTGTATGTGTGTGTGTGTGTGTGTGAGAGAGAGAGAGTACCATTATACACCCACTTGTCTGTGCAAAAGCAAGACTTTAATTGTGAACCTTCCCACAGGGTCTGCAGGAGACAGATGGCTTGGCCTGAAAGGGCTGAGTGCCAGCAAAATCACCCTGATAGGCTTAGAGGGCTGGTGGGCCCCCTTTGCTGCACAGCCGAGTCCTTCCTTCAGGCTGGCCAGGGATATTTGGGTTGGACCCCACCATCAGAAGTGTCAGAGGAGTCCTAAGGCTGGGCAGGGGCCCCTTCTGATCAGCTGTGGCGTTACACAACTTTTCCTGGGTGGTGGGCAAGCGAGTAACCTTGAACAGCGACCCCCAGTGTCTCTCTGAGCCTGTTTCCCTTTAGAGAAAGGTGGAGAGATTCGGGGTAGAAGGAGGAGGAGGAAAAAGAGGGATACACAAATGATCAAAATCAACTTCCTCTTTTGATAAATTACTTAAGAATCAGTTGGATGCTGAATGGGATAAATCTGGACATTTTTCAGACTTGAAGGAATACTTTAATTAGTGCCAGCTAATAAAGTCCTCAGCTAATTAAAAGAACATTTGTCCTGCCTGTGTATTTTTTTTTTAACTTTTCCTTGCAACAATTAAAATGAAAATAATTAGACTATGCCTTGCTGCTGGATTTTTTTTTTAGTGTAACCCAGCAATAAAGCATGTGTGGAATGTATTATATCTGCTAAAAAGGATAACACACATTTTTCAAGTTTTTTTCCCTTCTCTTATTCCAAGTACAGGAAATGAAGCAAGCATTCTGTTGACCCCCTTGGGAGAAACTGAATCAGACCACCCATTATCTCTCCCTGTAGGAGGCTGTCACAAAGGGGGCCTTTTGGGATTTAATTTCTATCTATAGGTGAGGCATTAGTGCCAAATCTGTTTTCATGGGGGGCGGTTGTATTTTTGCACAACTGGAAAGTTGAGAAGTCAGGAGTCACACTTCACTTCCAGCCTGGAGAGCTGACATTCATCCCAAAATCAGAATTTAAAATCTACCTTCAACCAAAGACAGCCTCTTTGATGGTTGCCCTGGATGGCAGCATTACTGAAGTGTGTCCTGTCAATAGCAGGCTGGCCCTGCATAGGTGATGGCAGGTTTGATCTGAAGTGGGTTTCAGGCCTTTCCGGCCGAACTTGTCCGTCCAGCTTCCAGAATGACTTGCCACAGAGGTCTGCTTGAATGAGCCCTCAAGGAGATACCTGCAAGATCTGGTTCAATCTTAGAAGTTCAGCTTAACTCAAGCTTTGCTTCTGGTGGTCTCCTCCTCAATCACATTGCAAACCATTAAAAGGTGGTTGAGGCATTGGCTGAGGACTGACGAATGGAGGGATCCAAGAGAAGCGGAAAAACGGATGCCCAGGTAGGGCAGCTCTGGGCATTGGGACTCTCTCCTTTCCCCACCTGAGAGCACCACTGGCAAAGGCAAGGAGGTCTTGAACCCACCCAGGAGTTGGTCTAATCAGCTGAGAGATGCCCAACGCAGTTCAGAAGGACAGAGCTTCAGCTTTACCCTTTGGGAGGAATCCAAGCAGAGCCAGCAAACCAGAGCAGTTATGCCAACTACAGGAAAGAGCATCTCATCAACTCTTGATGGGCATCTGGAGCTCTTGGTCTTCTTTTCTGCAGAATGAGCCCCCACCAGAAGGAGAGCATTCTTGTGGGGAGAGAAGCAAGTGGGTGGGCTGATGAAGCCGTGAGGGCAGCAGTAACATCAGACCCACCGTGGCTGAGCCTCAGAAAGGCAGCAAATTAGGCATAAAAGCTCTTTTGATCATCACCTTTTCAGTTTTATATACCCATCAAACTTTCATATTTAATCTCCTACATCACAATAGCCAATCATTTTTAACACTTGACATTGATGAAGTGCCTGCTGCTCTTATTCTGACATCCTATAAAACATTACATTCATTTGCAAGAGAGAGAAAAAGAAAGGACAAGAATCAATACTCTAGCCCATTTTCCACCTTGGCAGTAAATCATGGCTCCTAACAAATTGTTTTAAATACAAGCATCTTCAAAAGGTGTTCAGATCCCAGCCAATCCTCCCCGTTGTCAACCACATCAACTTGGCTTGCTTTATTCTTGGAAAGTTGGCCCTCTTGTGGGTGGAGTTCCTGGGCCTGGGAAGTAACAACCCTTTGAGGGACTCCTGGTTCTTTGGGAGTCCTTCTGAATCCTGAGGTCCAGGTGACGCCTCCTTCTCCCAGGGCACTTGTGAGCTTTCCTGCAGGTGCTGTAATCTTCTTATCCAAACTTTTAAGGATGGGGGCATTCCCATTAAACCCGCCCCAAGATGCTCCTTGCAACACAGCTGGAACTTTTCCCTTTGTTAGGAGAATTGTGGCAAAAGAGGGAACTCAATAAAATAAGAGAGTTGGAAAGGAACTTGGAAATCTTCTAGTCCAACTGAACATCCTGAGCAACCTCTAAATCAGAATGAAACATTTGCATTGCCCCCCAATCTCTTGAACAGGCTCCGAGCAAACTGGACCCCGTATGAAATGATACTCTTTAATAATCTTAACTTGCTCTCGGAAGTTGTGGGCGCGCCGTCACTTGAGACTTTCAAGAAGAGACTGGACTGCCATTTGTCAGAAATGGTGTAGGGTCTCCTGCTTGGGTGGTGGTGGGGTGGACCAGATGACCTACAAGGTCCCTTCCAACTCTGATTATCTGTTATCTGGAGCACTGACTGCATTGAAGAGCTGCGTGTGGCAGGATGTTACTGTCAGCACTTCTCCTGCTGTCTTAATTAACCTTTGCCCACAGCCCTGAAGGTGGAGGCTTCCTCCAGTTCCTTTGGGCAACCTGGTCCTGTCCACCCTTGATTAAGATGCCTCCTTTCACTTTTGGGCTCTTTTGTTGTTTGTCATAATTGCCTTCGGTAACTTTCTCAGCAGCCTTAAAGAAGGTTTTAACCCAAAAGGCATGTGGGCAGGTGGTCTTTTTAACTCACCCCCAGGCCAGGTGGAGGAGAGTGGGGCCCCACAGTGAATGTGCAGTTGGGGGGAAGGGTCTTCCAAGGCAGGACTGTCTGCCTCCCTGCCCCCTACCCAGGCCGAATGGCTTCTGCGTTTGCTGGGCTCCCCATGCTCCTCACAGCTGAGGCTTTGCGGCAATGTGTGCGCCTGGCAGAATCTATGCAGAAGACGCCGCTATCAGGAAGGCGAAGAAATTGGCCGTGTTCAACAACATGCAATATATCACAACAGCATGTGGTGCATACATTTAAAATTATGTTTTTACTTGTCTGCTGTCAAACTGCTTCTAAATAACAGCAGTTTACCTGGAGTGATTGATTTGTGGGAATCCAGCATGGCGACCTAAAGGATGACATTCTAAATCATATCTTCTTTTTATTTATAAGGAATTAAATGATTGTGTTTTGACAAGATTGATCAGACAGAAGGTGAGACTGTTTCTCTTTGTTGTCTCAATCTCAGGCTGCTCCGGTGGCTTGAATGGGGTTTTGTCTTGTTTAAAAAGCTCCTGCCTAACAGAGGCAAGGAAACAAATGAACCTGGATGGATTGTCTTGCGAATAGCCTCCACCTCTCCTGAAGAAGAAGAAGAAGAGAAGAGGAAG